>CM059188.1:103816545-104436688 GCA_030323885.1 Branchipolynoe longqiensis | reverse complement strand
AGTTCCTAGAAACTGCCTAGAAACTGCAGGCCTATAAAATATGTGTTTGTGTGTGTGTGTGTGTGTGTGTGTGAGGGAGCGGGAAGTCTGCCAATATTGTAATGTAGCACATAATGAGGAAAAGGGTAATAATAATAATAAAACATTTATATAGCGCCCGATCCAGCAAGCCGTTCTCAGGTGCTTTACACAACAAACAAATATACAGGAAAATAAATTTCACCTAGTTAAAAGCAGATTTAAACAAATTTGTCTTAAGACCTTTTTTAAAAGCACCAACAGATTTACAATCAGTGATATATCCTGGCAGAGCATTCCAGAGTCTCGGGGCAGCAATACTAAAAACACGATCCCCAAAGCCTTTGAGTTTGATCCGAGGAACTGCTAACTGGCTGGAGACTGTGGAGCGCAGTGTTTGAACATTTGTTCTCTCCTGGAGCATATCTCTCATATACTCTGGAGCCTGATCATGCAAAGCACGATATACAAGAAGCAGCACCTTGAAATCAATTCTCTTCTCCACAGGGAGCCAGTGTAATGATTTCAGCACAGGAGTGATGTGATCAAATTTCTTTGTACCCGTCAACAACGTGGCAGCCGCATTCTGTATACGTTGCAGTTTTGGAATACTTGACAGCGATAGTAGAGAGATGGCCCTTTGCCACGGGTAATGCTTATTGAGTGTTTTAAAGCTGCATAGTGTGATGAAATCATCAAATTTTTAAAACCAAAACAATGACCTAAATTTGATTCTACATATCTAACTTAGATCATCATCATCATGCTGTCGGTCATGATGCGACAAAGACTGCTTTCATTACTTGACTGCTGCTCTCCATTTAGCTCTCTGCTGTGAGAGTTGCGTCCATGAGTCGGTCTTAATGTCTCTCAGCTTCAGGTTTCTCTTGAGGGTATCCTTGAACCGGAGACGAGGGCGCCCTCTCTTTCTGTAACCAGAAGACAGTTGAGAATAGAGGATCTGCTTTGGTAGCCTGTCTGATGACATCCTCATGAGGTGTCCAGTCCACCGGAGATTCTTTTTGATCAGAAGATCTTCCATAGAGGGCAGCCCCATCCGTTCGAGTGCACTGATGCACTTATTAAACATTTGTCGCACTTATTAAACATTTGTCGCCCCACAGAAGGGAATGGTGAGGCAATTGAATATATGTTACGGCAGAATGCTATGGTGTCAGTGTTTTGGCAAGCCTGCCAAAATTAATTTTGCATGGTTGCACTTCAAATATCTCGAAAGTTAGCCACTTCAAATAAAAGTTACTTCAAGCTAAAGTGGGGGTACATTATAACGATCAACCTAATGCATTTATCTCAGAAAATTTCTGAAACTCAAAACCATCGGACTATGCAACTTTAATTTGACGTGGCAGAGGCATAAACGGCAGGTTTGGTGCTGAGCAGGATTGATTGTGGTTGGTTTGGACGATAATAAACATAATGAGTACACAAAGCGATGGTAGCATGCATTCATACATGATGGCACTTGCATGCCTTTGTTTAAATCATGAAGACAATCCATATCTATCCGATTTTAGAGTGGTATCAAAATATGGTATATATATATTTTTTTGTGTGTGAGATCAATTTATTTACCCTGCTCATAACGGATAAGTGTGTTAATACTTAGAGAATATGAATATATTTCGTCCAAAATTCTGCGAAAAGTTGCACAGTGCGATGGTTTTTAGTTTCTGGCATATATATTTTCTGGCAGATACATATATATATATATAAATTCCTCCGAGCAATTTGAGGCTAGGCCCCGCGCAGGAGGCGCATGCTGGGGTCCCACCCACCCCCAGCTGGACATGGGGGGGGGTACCAGACACTACAGGCATTATTACACGCGATAAAGGGTTTATTACTATCCATATATATATATTTATATATATATATATGGCATACATCCCACTCTAGTCATATGTATATAGTTTCTGTCATATATATAATTTATAAATATATTTCCACATGGACAGGTAGGCGTGGGTAGGGTGGTGACATCAGGATACCTAGGTGGTGAAATGGTTACCACACTGGCATGGAATGCAACAAATGTGGGTTCGATTCCCCTCTAGGCGCAATATTTCCCATTTTCACCCCCAGACGACACTAGTGATGGCTGTGTAAAAGCGTTAGGTTTTTCTGTGTCGCTGACACTTTCATATCCATTAACGACGTCTTTTCTCCATGAGTAAGAGCCGTCTCATACCAATCGAACTGGTCTCCGGTGTTTCAGGCCAGTGACTAGACATTCACTGGACTGCATCAAATTGTTTAAAAGCTGCATAATCCAAAGTAAAGGCCCGGTCAGGTAGCCGTTAGTGGACGTAGTGATTGGTAGGATAGATTAACGTGTGTGTCAAACATGGTGTAAGTACGTTAAACTATGTTGAAATACGTTAAGGTATGGCAGGTTTTGGTATGGATAAATATGTCATGGTACGGATAAATACATTACAGTACGGATGCCTGTATGTTCAACGATGTTCAACTATGTTAGCCTCCACTACGTTTTCCTACGTCCACTAACGGCTATGTGACCAGCGCTTCGTCCAAGTATGCCAGAGCACGCTAGAGTACGTTAACATCACGGATGCAAATTCAGCCTCAAACGTACCGCTCTTTTGAACATGTCCAAAAATTAAATCAGAGATCACGGCTCACCCACGTTATTACCAAGTTAACAGCACAGACAAGTATGGATGCTGGTACATTCAACTACGTTTAACTACGTTCAACTATGTTAGCCTCCACTACGTCCACTAACGGTTATGTGACCGGGGTTTTAGCATCAATTTAGGAAACCTAATCACTTACCTAGATTTGATTCTACATATCCAACTTAGATATTTGTACAGTTATTAAGCATTTGTTACAGTATAGAACTGTTTCCGCATTAGCAGGTGCTATTAAAGTATTAAATTGGCTAACTATTCCGAATAATAAGCGAAATTTAATAGCATCTATCAATGCTGAAACCGATGGTGACCAGTATTTCAGTGTACATGTCAAAATAAATTTAGCATGTTTTCACTTCGAACATTTCCAATGGTAACCATTAATGATAACAATCTAATTAAAAGTAAATTAAAGTAGATTTTAATGATCAACCTAATATTTTTTATCTAAGAAAAAAAATAGCCGAAACTCTAAACCGTGGACTACGCACATTTAATTCACACTTTTGTAATTCGGTGTGATTCCGGAGCCCGGCTGGTCGCTTAAGAATAAGAAGCATTTAAAAGGTGTTTCGCTTTTGTTGTTGTTGCGGTGCCACGAAAAGTGAACCGTAAAGTAAACGTGGTGTTCTCTGTGGTGGAGTGGTTAAAGTGTCTGACTTTTTTCTAGGTCGGACTCCTAATCTGAAGGTCGCTGGTTCGATTCCCCATGCCCCCATCTCTGCCAATTTGGATTTCCACCACTGTGTATAACTTACAGCGTCATCAAAGGCCGGTTGCTCTCATACCATGTCTATGTAGTGTGGGAGGTTAAAAATCCCTTGGGTCAGTAAAAGTGTAGGCTCGGGCTTTCTATCGACAAACTGTCTAATGGTGAAAACAAGCCTATTCAGGCTTATCCATGATAGGCAGTATAAATCTTCAACAACAAAAAAACAAAACAATGATCTCACAAAAGTGACAATTCAATGGAAATGCTATGCAATCACTTTAACGTGCATTCAATTCACATTCCGGTTTAATAAAAATCGATCAGTATTTACTCAGCGAACCATATTAGTGTGCCTGATATCTAGACTAAAGGACCAGACGGGATGGCCGAATGAGTTAAGCTCTTTTGGGAGATCGGGGCATCCAAACCCGTGGGCTCGAACCCTGCTTCAAACCAATGACTTAAAAATTAATACAAGTTTGTCGCTTCCTAGCCAGGCGCTCGGCATTGATAGGATAGGGCAAGGACTGGTTAGCTCAGTGTCAGGATAATGTGACTGAGTGGGATATCAGGTCATGCTGCCTGCAGCCCAATGGGGCAGTACTATAAAGTCACCATAAGTGCGACCTGTCACAAGTCGGTACCGGTCCTGATATGACCTTAGATGTTGCCAAGACGTAAAACTCCAACAACCAACCAATCCACATATGAGCATGCGTCAGCCATGTTGCGGTGCAACATAGACACTGCACTGTTTCCTCTTCCTCTCCGTCCTCTACCCCTCCACCCCACTTGTACTTATTCGATCCTGGCACGCTGCCAAGCTCAGCGCAGACACTGCCATTCATCCCCTCACGCCACCTCTCACCTCATCACTGTTGTGACAACAACAACAAACAGTCACTAACAGTTAGCATATTAATATATTAATTAATGCAGCTGATCCATCACTCAATCCTCTGTACAAAATGCACTACGCCACCCGTGACCGGACGCAGTGGCCGAATCGGTAGAGCGCAGGCTTTCCGTACGGAAGGTTGGGCGTTCAAATTCCAGCCGAGTCAAAGAAATGGTCTCCCAGTGAGACAGGACTATACATTCCCCATGAGTGAAACCTCATTGCTAAGGTTTTGTCTTATTTGTGATGAATAAATAGAAAAGGTATGCAGGTATTGCAGGTATAGCAATACCTCAGGGAGTTTGATGCCCTGCCCTGCAGAGTTGTAAACCACTGCATGACTTGTGGTACAGGTTCTTGACAGAACCGAAGGCTAAGGGAGCAAACCCTAAAGAGAAAACCATGTCACTGTGGCAGCCTTAAGGGCGGTTGATGTATGGAACTCCCAACATCTCCCGACCAGCCACTGCAGGGACAAATAATTTTGTGCCTGTCTGGACATGTTCTTTCCGGTGTGAAACGAGAGAGTGACGCTGGTAACTTGCAAAAGCCAACAGCACTTAAACACTTTTGCAGGCAGCTTTCATGAAATGTACAGTGCAGTCAAGTAATGAAAGCAGTCTTTGTCACATCGCGACCGACAGCATGATGATGATGATGATAAAAGAGAAAAGCAGACAAATATTAGCAAGGTAACCATCCAAGCGGAATCAACAATTTTACACAAATGTTCAGCTCAAATTTCAATGGTTAGGGGCAATTTCAGGATTGATCTTTTACTATACCATAACTGGGTCCATGCATCAAATGGTGAAAATAGTCTGTGTACTGTATCTGTACTCAGTATTTGATACAGAGTTTCATTGTACTTGCAAGTGGAAATGAAATGTTACAATGTTAATGACTCCAGAAAAGGTTAACTATTTCATAATTTTGAGAAATTCTTTTAGAGATAAATGTCTTCAACTGAATGAAGACATTGTATATGACCATTTGAAGTGAAATGTGCTGTTGTTCAGAGGTTTTCATTAAGTTTGTGACACTTTATTTTCAACGGCTGTTGACAATGTCACAAATTAGTGATGTAATTTTCTATTTATTTAGCTACATCCATCCCAATAAGATATATAATACACAATATTAACATTTAATTTTGATCTAAAATATCTCCCACATTATTGGGCTAAATGATGAAATCTAAATATTGACACTCCAATAATGGGTTTCTTTGAAATATGCATTTCAAGTAGACTACCTCAAGTGGTACACAGTTTCTGAGAATGACCCAATAATGCGATCGTAGTTACAGTTACACAATAGTAAAGATGTTGCTGCAATTATAATGTATAGCGTTTCCAGTGGGGATGGCTGAGTGAGTTGAACACTCGCTTGCTCTGCGGCTGGTCGTGGTGAAAAGGTTGTCGATGGCCGTCTCAACAATCCCTTTTACTCACTACTATTCAGGCGGATCCTGGCAACTGACTGCCACTGTCCACCTATAAAGTACCACAAACAACTCATAAGAAAGAAAGGGAAGACAAGTCATGCAAAATTGACAGTGATAAGGTTGAGCTTTATTGCTACAACTCTTGTTCACCTGGTAGTGACCTGCCACCCTAACTCACTTACAACCTGTTACACAGACCCACATGGTTCCTGCTTGCTCAATCAAAATCATGCCTACAACCATTGAACCTGAGTCCCATGGGTGTTACATGCAGTGCAGTGGTGAACTGCTTCTTTTGGTATCTCTAATGTGAGTGTGTGTCTGCATAGCAAGTGCATGAAGTATTCCAAGCTTGTCTATCACGATCGAGAGACCGTATATTTTTACAGTGGGTTCGAATCCCAGCTAAGCCAGTGACAATTTATACTTGTCAATATCCGGTCTGGCATTACTCCTATAGCCCAAGGAAATGCAGAATGACCGAGGCCATTTGCTCCAGTTTTACTTTTATCCGCTCTGCAGCGATCTAACAAAACAATTAATCCTGCAGCGATCTAACAAAACAATTACTTCTGCAGAGATCGAACAAAACTCCTGCTTCTGCAGAGATCGAACAAAACTCCTGCTTCTGCAGAGATCTAATACAACTATTGCTCCTGGAGAGATCGAACAGAACTCTTGCTTCTGCAGAGATCTAATTAAACTATTGTTCCGGCAGAGATCTAACAAAACTATTGCTCCTGCAGCGATCTAACAAAACAATTACTCCTGCAGAGATCGAACAGAACTCTTGCTTCTGCAGAGATCTACTAAACATATTGCTCCTGCAGAGATCTAACAAATCTATTGCTCCTGCAGAGATCTAATAAAGCTATTGCTCTTGCAGACATCTAACAAAACTTGCTCCTGCAGAGATGGAATAAAACTATTGCTTCTGCAGAGAGCGAACTAAACTATGACTTGTGTAGAAATCTAACAAAACTACTAATCCTGCAGATATCTAACAAAACCTTTGCTCTTGCCGAGATCTAACAAAGCTATTGCTCCTTCAAAGATTAAACAAAACGGTTACTCTTCTACAGTAGTGTCCAAAATGTACCCATAGATCACCAGGAGATTGGGAGGGTACATGGTTTGGTTTCCTCCTTGTAAGTGTGAGCCAATGAATATGGTGTTACTATGTGTTTTTGTTGTTGTTTTACGTCCTAGCAGCATCTAAGGTCATCAGGACGGGTGTTACAATGTGCCCCCGTAGCTCTTTATATATATGTATAATATACATGTGTATATCGGTGTGTTTAGCTCGTTGCAAGCGCCTAGTGATAGCACCTAAAATATTAATGGACTCCATGCATGTGACTCATTCCTGCTGAGTTGAGGATGTGGTTGTAAGTGGGTGCGGATGTGTAGGTGTGGATGTGGATATGTGGGTGTGGATGTGGGTGTGTAGATTTGTGGATGTGGTTATGTAGGTGTGGATGTGTGGGTGTGGTTATGTAGGTGTGTGTGTGGATGTGCGTGTATGATATGTGGGTGTGAATGTGTACATGTGGTTATGTGGGTGTGGATATGTGGATGTGGATGTGTAGGTGGGATATATGTGTGTGGATGTGGAAATGGGGGTGTCGAAATGTGGGTGTGGGTGTGGATATGTGGACGTGGATGTGTATGTGGATATGTGAGTGTGGACATGGATGTGTAGGTGTGGATGTGGGTGTGGATATGTGCGTGTGGGTGTGGATATGTGGGTGTGGATGTGGGTGTGTATATGTGGACGTGGATGTGTAGATGTGGGTGTGTGGATGTGGGTGTGGATGTGGATGTGTAGGTGTGGATATGTGGGTGTGGGTGTGGATATGTGTTTGTGAGTGTGTGGACGTGGATGTGTAGGTGTGGATATATGGGTGTGTATTTGGATATGTGAGTGTCGATGTGGGTGTGGATATATGGGTGTGGACGTGGATGTGTAGGTGTGGATGTAGGTGTGGATGTAGGTGTGGATCTAGGTGTGGATATGTGGGTGTGGATATGTGGGTTGGATATGTGGGTGTGGATATGTGGGTGTGGATGTGCGTATGGATATGTGGGTGTGGACGTGGATGTGTAGGTGTGGATGTGGATATGTGGGTGTGGACGTAGATGTGTGGTTGTGGATATGTGGGTGTGGACGTGGATGTTTAGGTGTGGATATGTGGATGTGGGTGTGGATAGGTGGGTGTGAATGTGTGGATGTGGATGTGCAGGTGTGGATATATGGGTGTGGATGTGGATATATGGGTGTGGATGTGTAGGTGTGGATGTGGATATGTATGTGTGGATGTGGGTGTGGATATGGACGTGAGTGTGGATATATGGGTGTAGACGTGGATGTGTAGGTGTGGATATGTGGGTGTGGATGTGTATTTGTGGATGGTGCGATGCGAGTTCGCTGCTTTTAAATTAAAAATGAATGACACTCCAAATTGTCTACTTTCATATTTGTCTATGTAATAGTTTTATGATGTCGATGGCCACTTAATTCGGTGAATTTCCACTATAGAGATAGTAAAGTTGCGTAGTCCGATGGTTTTGAGTTTCTCTCATTTTCTGAGATAAATAGATTAGGTTGATGGTTATATTCTAACTTTCTTTAGTTTGAAGCAATTTTCATTTTATGTGGCTAACTTTGGAAATGTTTGAAGTGCAAACATACACAATTAATTTTGGCAGGCATGCCAACCCTCTGACAGTATAGGTTTATGCACTAACATGTTCTATTAAATCCACTTATTATTCCCTTCTATGTGGAAACACATACTTAATAAATGGTTCTGTCTACAGCCGTGTTTACACGGGAGAGTTAAATCGCTTCATATAAATCGCCTTGCCTAGTTCGCCTCACATTCGCCATGTAAACGCGACTCTGAGGCGGATTAGGGCTGATTCGCTTCATATGATTCACTTTATGTAAACCACCTTTCGAGGTGGTTTATATGAAGCGATTCAGCTGGTTCCCGGGCGGCGATAGTGTAAAATAGCGGTGCTCGCCGGCTCCAAGCTTTTTCTGGTGTAACTTTCGCTGGTGCCCGGCAGTGTTAGGGACCGATTAGGCCGAAATCTATTGAATGCGATCATATTTAACAGAATTACATACTCAAATAATGAAATTTAATTAAATTAACCTTAAATTCCAAGCGATATTAACGTAGAAGCTACATCGGCGTCGAATCGACGAGTGTAAACTAAACCCAAAGCAGTGCTCGCCAGCTACAGGCGCAACTAAGGCTGCTGGTTCCCAGTCGCCGACACACTTTCAAACTAGCTCGTGTAAACACGCCACTACTTCGCTTCATATAAATCGCTTTGCCTAATTCGCTTCATAATTCCCCGTGTAAACACGGCTCATGTCTGTGTGTTGATTTAGGCTCTGTAGCTTTAACGCAGCACTGAGTTCAGGCACTTCATCACATTCATGTTCCTGACACACATGGTTCTGTTTGTGTTGATTTAGGCTATGCAGCTTTAATACAGCACTAAGTTTAGGCGCTTAGTCACATTCATGTTCCTGACATAGGCAGTTCTGTCTGTGTTGATTTAGGCTATGTAGCGTTAACGCAGCACTAAGTTCAGGCATTTCATCACATTCATGTTCCTGACACACATGGTTCTGTCTGTGTTGATTTAGGCTATGCAGCTTTAACGCAGCACTGAGTTCAGTCACTTCATCACATTCATGTTCCTGACACACATGGTGCAACTTTAATGCAGCACTGAGTTCAGGCACTTCGTCACATTCATGTCCCTGACACATGTGGTTCTGTCTGTGTTGATTTAGGCTATGTAGCTTTAACGCAGCACTGAGTTCAGGCGCTTCGTCACATTCATGTTCCTGACACACGTGGTGCAACTTTAATGCAGCACTGAACTCAGGCACTTCGTCACATTCATGTTCCTGATACACATGGTTCTGTTTGTGTTGATTTAGGCTATGCAGCTTTATCGAAGCACTGAATTCAGACGCTTCGTCACATTCATGTTCCTGACACACGTGGTTCTGTCTGTGTTGATTTAGGCTATGCAGCTTTAAGCTCAGGCACTTCATCACATTCATGTTTCTGACACACGTGTTCTGTCTGTTTTGATTTAGGTGGACATTGGCAAGTGACAGTCACGACGAACGACGGCCAAGAGGCAGGCACCACAGCCAACGTCGCCATGACAGTGTATGGCGCCAAGGGCAACTCGCACCAAATACCCCTGGCGGCGACCGACAGCAACAAAACCCCATTTCAGAGTGGAAGCGTCGACCAGTTTGAGGTAGGCGGGAATTTTGTAGCACTAAGTCATTTATTATATCCTAAATAGCGTTATTCCAGCGACCAAGGAAGGTAAGGAGATTACTGTAGAAAAATGTCGTCTGCTATAAATAAATATCAGGTGTAAGTATGTAAGTGGCGGCAAGTGCAGGATAAAACAGGGCAAGTAGGGTAATTCCATAATTAATAATATGTGTATAAGAGCTTATACATTATATTACTTTAGATCGAGAGATATGTAGATAGTCATTGGTTTGACTCGGCTGGGATTCGATCTCCCGACCTTTCGCACGGGAAGCCTGCGCTCTACCGATTCGCCCACAGCATCCGGTACTGGCAGTAAGTGACAGCAAATTGAAAATGATTGATGCAGTGCATGCCAATTCACCTACTTCGGAACATTTTTAAACTGCATGTCGGCTGGATCAGTATTCGATTTATAAGAAATGAAAAGCAGCCAAGGGTATACTCTTCAAGAGAGTTTGATTTATTGCTGATAGTTTAATGCCGGGTCAGCAGCAACGGCTATCTTTATGATGACAAGTTAGTAGCATTTATTCTGTCAGTTTTGTTAATAACATTTATATGCCTACATTGAAATTAACATGACAATCTGAAATAGTCAGATTTGTGTCAAATGACCATAGAAATGATCTCTAATGCAATTTTGAAATGTCTAAATTTCTATTAAATGTGGTGTGTGGGAGGGTGTGTGGGATGGGATGTGGTGGAGGCAGTCCGCAGAGGCTGTGGTCTGCTAGTGTTAGAGGCTGTCTTGGCAGTAGCTAGTCGTATCAGGCTGCCACCTGGTGTTGGTTGCTACCCAGTTCCGGGCACGGCATTCCACACTTCCATAGGACTATTAATATTAAACACATCAATCCCCAAGCGCCCACCATCACCACGATGATAGAGCGCCATCACCAACTTTGCGTAGACACTCTCACTATGAATCATCAATATCCAGAGTTGCCGGTCAATTTTTGACCCTGGAATTCTTTCATCAGGCACATATATACATATATGTAAGTTCACTAAGGTGAACACAGTATAGAAACATGAGGTTACTCGGCCGCTGTGAGCACCCCATGAGACTACAATACTCTCCCCCTTCATTTCACCTGTGATGCAGTCATACTAAACCAATATTACCAACTCTGGAACTAATACTAAGGAAGAAAGGAAGACAAGTCACAAAGATATACAGAGAGGATGTTGTGCTTTATTGGCATCAACTCCTGCTCACCTATCAGTGACCTATCCACCTAACATCTCACCTTCTGTCCACACAGTATCTCATTACCACTTTAGCCTGTATTGAGAAAGCAGTGCCTACAACCCATGGGACAGGAGTCCTATGGCTGTGTACACACTCAATTGGAATATATGAATTTGGCTAGCATCAGGCAGAGTGTCTGGGGTTCCTGCTCAACAGTAGGCCTGTCTCACTCAAGAGCCAGGAGTAGAGTGATCCCTCTCCAGTGAGACTGGAGAAGTTTCTTGCATAATTAATTAGAATGAGACTTGTGTGGTCATGATAGGCCAAAGGGGGTCAGGTGACCAGACCTCCCACAGACAGACAATCAGACACTCCCCTACAGACTGGTCCCTAATATGGGGAGTTGCCACCCAAACCAGCCTGCAAGGTGTGGCCCTAAGGAATGTGGTATGGCTTGTGTGCTTGGCCCTGAGTCCGGTAGGGGCAGGTAGTTGTAGACAGTTACAAATAGATAGATAGATATATATATATGTATATACCAAAAATGTCCTTTTTCTCCAATTGCATTCTTTATGAATACATAGAGGAACATTTCATCAACCTTGAACTGCTTCTTATCTAAGAACATCTCTTAATTAACTTTAGGCATCATGTATGAACATATATCTCACATAGCTTATATCATGTCATCATGTGAGTGGGGGCACCATTGCTTTTAGATTACATACCTTTCTCCCCACTCCATCGCCCAAGAATAATAATGCTCTCTGCCAATATATAATTCTTTACCGAAAATCCGTATATTTTTACAAAGGGCTGGGTGAACAAGTGATAATTTATTAGTGTGTTCATCATCACAATAATAATGTCTCGTCACGGGTTCCGGGGTCGGGACCAGAGTCAGACGCCGCCTGGTGGATCGAACCCAAACCTTTATCAACTACGTCTAGTATATGTTCAACCCCGGCTGCCTGGCGGATCGAACCCAAACGTTTATCAACTACGTCGGTTATAGGTTCACCCCCGGCTGCCCGTTCCCTTAAGCCCCAGTCACACCTTACCGGACTGAGTACCGGACTCCACCGGACAAAGAATTTTCTAGTCCGGTGGTGTTCGGTATCAAAATGTACCGAAATGTGTCGAACTGTTGCGCTTTCAACAGACAAGGAACATACATTAACGAATAGCCACCGGACGATAACCGGACGGACCGGACACCAACCAGGCACCAACCGGACACCTACCGGACTGATCACGGACACGCCAAAAACATATAAAAAACCGACGGACCGAATTCCTACAACACCGTCAATGGACTCTTCGGGAAACAAACCGGAGACCTAACGGATGGGTATCGGACATGAACCAGACAAAACGGGCTAAACAGACTTAAAATGGACACCAACCATACACGCCAGTCCGGCGGTGTCCGGTACAAGTTTTGTGCATGTTCAAAACTTGCTACCGGACACCACAGGACACAGAACGGACACATAACGGACACGCCGGATGCGTACCATATATAAGCCGTACATTGCCGTATTTCAACAGACAGTGTCCGTTTTCTATCCATTTCCCCAGTCCGCTAAGGTGTGACTGAGCCTTTACACCGGAATATATGAGTCCATACATCCTAGCGCTATATATATATATATATATATATATATATATATATATATATATACATATATATATATATATATATATATATATATATATTATATATATATATATACTCACACTCATACACACACCCACTGTATAAGTCGAGGTTGACTTCGGAGGTATTGGCTTTCTAATGATTATGAGTGGTAATGAAGACAGCCAATCTTTGACCCTGGAATTCTTTCCTCAGGCATATGCCCACCGTATAAGTCGAGGTCGGATTATGAAGTGTTGACTTGCTAAAAAATATGAGTGGTACTGATGTTTGTCTGTTTGTTTTTGTTTGACGTCCTAGCAACATCTAAGGTCATATCGGGATGGGTACCGACTTGTGACAGTGCGCACTCATGGCGACTTTATAGTGCTGCCCCACTGGGAGACCAGACCACCAGCACCATGACCTGATATCCAACTCAGTCACATTATCTTTACACTGAGCCAACCAGTCCTTTCCCTATCCTAATAATGCCGAGCTCCCAGCTAGGAAGCGACAAGTATCAATTTTTAAGTCATCGGTTTGACTCGACCAGGGTTCGAACCCACTGTCTAGCAACACTGGAGACGGACGCTCTAACTCATTCGGCCATCCCGTCTGGTTGCTCCATGAGGTATACTGGGCCACTTTAATTAAATCAATGTGGACAATATCACGCTTAGAAACAGCTGTTACCATCCGATCACCATAGTTAACGATACATAATCCGATGCTTTTGAATTTTCGCTATTTTCTGGGATAGAAGTAATTTTGTATTTTAAATACAGTAAAACCTCTCTAAATTGACCGGCCATGGGGCCACCTTTAAGTGGTCCATTTAGGGAGGTGGTCGGCTTAGAGAGTTAGAATATCCTTTCAATGGTATTGTTGGGACCCAAATAAAGCGATCGATATAGGGGAGTGGTCGATCTGTGGAGGGGTCGGTATAGAGAGGTTTTACTGTACCTTACTGTGACGATATTTGAAGTGAAGTTATGCCAGATTAAAGTGATATTGTGTTTGTAGTAGTCTGTACTGACCTCTCACTAGTCTCAGGCAAGGAGTCACATAGACAGATAGGCATGGATAGCCCGGGATGTCAAGAGGTGTGACTTTGAATTCTGCTTAAAGGCCAGTCACACCTTACCGGACTGGGTAACCGGACGAGAACCGGTATGGCGGGGTCCGGTACAGGTTTTGAACATGCACAAAACTTCTACCGGACACCACCGGACTGACGTGTCCGGTTTTGTCTGGTTCATGTCCGGTACCCATCCGTACGTGTCCGGTACCCATCTGTTGGTGTCCGTACCAAAGACCCTATAATACTAAGACGGCTCACTCAGCCTGTACTGGATAATCAAAATGATCAAACCCACCACTTGGTGTGCTGGCTGTTCTGTTGGTTAAATAGGTGCTATATTATATGTATAAATGTATAAATGAATGTGAAAGATGTGTGATGATGGTGATGCTGATGATGATGCTGATGATGATGGGTATTTCTTCATAGCAATTTCATATTGATTTGTATTCATACTTAGCTATCTCATGTATAATATAATTGTATGTGTCTACATGTGAAACACCAACCAGCAGCCGGCTGATCAAACCCACCACAAGGTGGCACTGCGAAATTTACATTACCATTGGAGAGATAGGGAGTGAGCCGTCTTAGTATTATAGGGTCTTTGCCAGTACCCATCCGTTGGTGTCCGGTTTGCTTCTGGAATTGTCCGGTGGCGAGAACGTCAATAAAATATATATATACTCAGGAATGAAAGATCTCCGCGTTTGCGCGGATTTCCGGGATTTATCAATCCCGCAGCACCATCAGCGTAGATCTATACTAATACGTGGTGCAGACGCTGCAGCACTAGCAGCGTCTACCAGTAATAAATGTTCCAAACGCCGTAGCACTATCAGCGTATACTACTACTATACATGCTTCAAACGCGCAGCACAATCAGCGTATACCAATATATATAAAACACAACTTCTGGAAGTTTTCCGCAATTCCCTGACAGTGTTAAACCTATGGGAGAATATCAGCATTTCCACTTTTTTTCCCGGAGATCACTTTCATCCCTGTATACTGTAGTAGTCGGCACTGACCTAACCACATAGACAGGTAGGCATGGGTAGTGTGTTGATATCAGGGAGCCTAGGTGGTGTAATGGTTAGCACACTGGCCTGGAATGCAAAGAGATGTGGGTTTGAGTCCCGTTCTTTGCGCAATATTTCCCATTTTCATCACCCCCACGACAATACCAAGAAAATCAAAAAAATATAGTCCGGTACGTGTCCAGTTAATGGTTGGTCCGTCTGGTTCTCGTCCGGTTCTCGTCCGGTACTTGTCTGGTACATGTACGGTACATGTGTGGTACTTGTCCGGTTGTCCGGCGGCAATTGACCCAATTATGCTCCATTTCAATACATTTTGATACATTTTGTGTACCGGAGAACTCCGGACTAGACTAGACAATTCTTTGTCCAGTGGTGTCCAGTACTCAGTCCGGTAAGGTGTGACAGGCGCTTAAGTTTTAGAAAGCGTATGGTGGGTCTAACCCTTCCACCCAACATATGGTTTGTGCGCTTGTGAAAATGTTGATAATTGTGAAGGACCCCTTAAATGCGAGTGGTGTTGATATAAAGGCGGCTGCAGCGATTGTGGTCGATTGTTTGAATTTGGCGCGCTCGGGTAGCGTCAGTCGTTCGGCCGAAAAGTTCGTTTCGGTGCTTAATTCTAGGGGGCGCCACCATACCGAGTTTACCGCAGGGGAGATCCCAGCCGTCGGTCTGGTAGTGGTTAATTCAGTTGGTGTAGTGGTGTAGTCCGGTGTGGCGTGCTCAGCCTTGTGCCGTGCTCAGCCGTGTACATAGACTCAAACTCAAAGCATTGTCAATGGTGGTGAGTAATCTTCATACAGAAAATACAGAACAAGTGAAATATCTCTAAAACCACACCACCTATTAACAAATCACTTGGTACACCTATAGAAAACATCTTCACCAAAAAGATTATATTAAATTTATAAGGTTAGGCTTCTTGATTTCTATTAATTTTGATTAAAACTAATGTTTTGCACTGCGCGTACTGTCAAACTCAAGGCATTGTCAATGGTGGTGAGCAATCTTCATACAGAAAATCCAGGAAAAGTGAAATATCTCTAAAACCACACCACCTAGAAACAAATGGCTTGGTACACATATAGAAAACATCTTTACCAAAAAGATTATATTACATTTATAAGGTTAGTGACTCACGACCATTGACACTGTCTTGAGTTTGAGTCTATGCGCACGGCTGAACACGGCGCACGGCTGAGCACGCCACACCGGGTTGTCTCGTCTCCGGCGTGAATTACCGATGTTACGAATAACATCCACAATGAGTATTGGCAGTTAAGTGGATATTGATAGATACAGTCAGTTGGCATTTCCCTGTACGTAAACAACCATCGTGAGCTCAGTATTATTTTGCGTGCTGACCCATAAACAACAAATTAACCCCATACTTGCAGTAGGGGCGAATGTCAACGTAGTCTAAATACTGTCGAAAACTGCTTTAGTATGGGACAGAAAGTGGAATCCCTGGTTCCAGTATCAAATGGCTACTTATGTCGACACAGTGTTATTGAAATGAGAGAGAATGCAAAAAGACTAGATGGCGACCATAGAATGCCATCGATTTCACTTTGTCCATTAAACTACATGTTTATTAAAATGTTTTTTCAAATAAAAGTAGCGGGTAAATATTAAGATATATCTGAAGAATATATTTTGCTTCTTAAATTAAGAAGCTATCTGCTCATTTCATTTACCCAGCATGTAAATATTTGTCACCAGGTTTTCTAATGGGTTGGTTTTCACCCCAACTGCAAGTATGGGGTGAATCTTTTATCTAGCTGACCCATAACACTCTACTCTACATGATCGATACCATTCATGTAATAAACATGAGTTGTCAAGCAACACAAGCCCCTCAATGCACACATAAGCTGAACTGGTGATTTTTTATATTTTTATCGGTAGTCGATATTTTAAAATCTTTATTTTTGTATCATTTTCTTCTCTTTTTGCATACAAAATTCATATCTTTCCGGAACACAGGCGGATACGCTGTTTTCACGGATGAGTTAGTCCGGATGGAATATTGGTTGGTTGTTGGGGTTTTATGTCCTGGCAACATCTAAGGTCATATCAGGATGGGTACCGACTTGTGATAGTGCGCACTCATGGTGACTTTATAGTGCTGCCCCACTGGAAAATTAGGCTGCTGGCACTATGGCCGAATTTCCCACTCAGTCACATTATCCTGACACTGCGCTAACGAGTACATGCCCTATCCTATTAATGCCGAGTGACAGGCTAGGAAGTAACAAGTATCAATTTGATAAGTCATTGGGTTGACTCGGACGGGAACCGAACTCCCGACCTTCCGCACGCAAGAACCGCGCTCTACCGATTTGGCCACCGCCCCGGGTCCCGGATTGAAGGAACTGCGGGACATTTATATTTGCAGTTGCAACTGCTATATGTAGTAGTAGTAGTAATACTAATGTAAATTTAATAGAACGCCTGGACTAGATGCAGTAATAATGTTGTAAATTTAATAGAGCACTTGCACTAGTAGATAGAAGAGTCACTTTTGACTCTGATCAGAGGTGAATAACAACCCTATGAAAAAGTTGGAGAAAATTTGTCTCACTGTAGACGGTTTTTGTTTGGCATCCTAACGTATGTTGATTAAATTCAATATATATACTCTCCAGAGTGTCAAATCACATAATATCAAGGCATAATGACACAAAATCAGTTTGAAGTGATAGAGTCCATGAAGTAAATCCACCATGTTTAAATGAACTAGTTCACCACCTGTCTACCGTACCCAACATACGTAATGCCGCATACTCCGATGAAAGCATAACATTTTCTAAACCAAACCATTTACCTAGATTTTTCCTATATATCAGCGAGCAGCACTTCAAAACTTTTGCAGGCAGCTTTCATTAAATGTAGACCGACTCATGGACAACTCTCTCACAGCAGAGATCTAAACGGAGAGCGGCAGTCAAGTAATGAAAGCAGTCTTTGTCACATCACGACCGACAGCATGATGATGATGATGATGAGATACTGGTATACTCATTAAGCATTTTGTAAAGTCTACTGCTCGAATCTGTGGTTGTGTAGGCAGGCTATAGTGAAATCAATACAGGCAAAGAGAAAGGAAGAGTATAAAGTGTGAAAGAAGAGAGAGAGTCAAACCCTCTGGTTTATTATTTATATGGTACATGGATTCAGTGTAGAGTATCACCCCACCGCATTGTCCCAATGAGAAACAAGCATTTCTAGCTCTACCAATAGGGCTGCAGCATTCACGGTCCCCATGGTTACCAGTGATCTGCCCACCACCACCAAGCTGTGTGGCTCTCCTGGCCATCACCTGCCTTGAGCCTGAGTGTGGTGATTCTGACTAGCAGAGTGGGGAGAGGGTAGTGTGTAGGGCTCTGAGTGCCCCTTACGCACTGTCCTGCCAGCACCACTATGTCTATTTACCTATCAATCAAGCACAACCAGCAACTACATAAACACATTTATGCACCTGGCCATGTATACCTGTTTCACAATAGAACATTTGCATTCCCCCACCAATGCTTTTATATCGGAATATTTTACAATTTGTTGCTACATAAATCAGCTTAATAGTATCTGTTGCTGCTGAAACCTACGATATCCAGCATTTCAGTGTGCATGCAAAATGTAACTTAGCACGTTATCACTTCTGATATCTCCAAAGTTAGCCATGTACAATAGAAGTTACATTGAACTAAAATATAGTAGATTATAACGATCAACCTAATATATTTATATACAAAATATACCAAAAATTTAAAACCATCACTGCGAAGGGGCATGTGATATGTCATGGCCCACCAGTGGGACACCCAATGGAAGGTAACCATGCCAAAAGTAGCCAGATAGCACACCACACAGCTATGTACAAGCCTATGATATTTAAATAAGAGTAGGCTAGTCTAGTAGTAAGAGTATAAAAAATATAACATATATATGCCAAGAAAATCCCGAAAAACTAATATAGGCTACTAACCATACCAACCAAATATCTATCTGCTACTGAAATGCAGGCAATCAAATACCTTATCAGCAGCTACTGTGTGATAAGATAACACCAACTCTACAACTGGCCAGCATTGAAAACAAGCCTGAATACCCAGGCTTATATGCTATGGACAGTATAAATACAGCCTCAATAACAAAATAAATTTTTAAAATTAGATTATGTAACTTTAATACTATTTGCAACACACTATGCCAGCCACTGCACTCAATGCTTTACACCATTTGACCTCTCTGCCCACCTTTTGTACGAAACCACCCAACTCTACCAGTCTGCCAATGCACCCACCAACCAACGGAAAACTTCAACAAACAACCAACCAACTTACTGGTTGTTGGCTGCTGGCCATGCTAGGTGGACGTAAAGCACACTGCAGTGATCCAAATCGGTGGTGCAGTGTAGAGGCAATGCACATGCGGCTCACACCCATTCGTTGAGGTCACCACACCCACCATCCTCAATCCCCGTGGGGAACCGGGGTAGAAGATCGTAAAAGGCGACAAATTGGCTGGCTTCTTTGCCGTGAGTCGCGGCTCGTGTCGGTGGAGGAAGGGATCCTGGTGCATGAGCACTGCAAGGGGCAAGGCTCCTTGTGGACCAACACTTCACTTTGGCCTCGACTTCATCTAGGCGAGAGGTTGGAATGGCCCGTTCTAATTAATCGGCTGGTCATGCCAAGCCCTAGGTAGATTAATGGAGAATGGAAATATATATAGTAGAACAACTGTCTTTATATTTATATTTACACAATTACCAAGTCATTCTTCACTTCCTAGAAGGTGGTGGCTAGGGTCAATCTAGTACTGGTTATGGTTTTTGCCTCCATGCTAGAGTATATTATCCTCATGTCCCTGGTGTATATCTGTCGGCTACCACAGCGCTACACACCCCAATTTTGAGGGCTCCGTGGTGGGTGGGGAGCGAGGATGACAAACCAAAAACAATTCAATAAGGATACTCAAAACCCCCCAAATAATAAGAAAAGATTACTATACACGGAAAAGAAATCGGACTCCGATTCGGACTCACGTCCAAACGCTGATGATTGGCCACGGTTCATTATGATTGAATCATTGAATGATGAGGCGTCAGTTGCCAAACTTTCCCCTTTTGCCATTCACAAGGGCAATATGGGAATCGCTGGCACAGTCAAAGACGTGAAGAAGCTACAAAGTGGAAATATTCTGGTAGAGTGTGCTAAGAAAGCGCATGCCAACAATCTGCTACGTGCAAGCACACTAGCAGGCGTCAGCATCAAGGCCTCTCCTCATCCAACTCTCAATTCTAGCAAAGGAGTAATCCGGACTAGAGATCTTGATGGTGTTGATGAGGATAGGATAGCACATGAGCTCAAGTCTCAAGGAGTGTTAAACATACGAAGAATAGTTATAAAGAGGGATAACAAGTCCATAAAAACAGGGGCATATATCCTCATGTTTGGCAAGCCTTTTCCACCCAAGAATTTGAAAATTGGATAGCTGTGTATTACTGTATGATGAATGAGTAAACCTGGTATGTTTTATGGGGATTTTGAAACATTTCATGTCTCAGAAATACTTTGAGGGGGGGATGTGATATATGCGTAAGAGAAGTCTAGACGTCTAGATGGCTGCAGGTCTAGACACGTCTGTAATATATGCAAATGAGATGACATCACATGACTAAGTGTACCAGAGGTCTAGACCCCTGGTGGGGAATAAAGCATTCAGTATCCAGAAGTCAAAGTGTTCAGACGTCGTTCTTTCACAGTCACCATATAGTCAAAACAAGCAGAGTTGAAACCTAACTTCTGCCATTCCCCCCGCAATTTTCTGACAATGCTAATCCTATGGGGGATTTCGGGGAATCCGCGTTTTCGCGGAAATTCCGCCTGATTTCCGCTTTTTTTTTGCCGGATACCACTTTCATTCCTGATGGATACAACCTGGGTGTTGTGTTTGCACTGCACTAGTGTAAATACCAATGGCAGTTGTACTTGCCGGTGTAGTAAGTTTAAAACACTACCCCACAAAAACACTACGGTAGTGTTTTCAACCTAGGTTCAAAACACTACGGTAGTGTTATTAACCTGGTTGATGGTAAGTTCAAAACACTACTGTGGCCATGCTCAAAACACTATCCTTAAGTTCAAAACACTACCTTTAAGTTCAAAACACTACTCTATTTTCTTAGGGTGGAGCAGTATGTAGTAATGTGGGTCAGCCGGTTGCTGGATGTTGTTTAACGTCCTAGCATCATCTAAGGTCATATCAGGACGGGTATCGACTTGTGACAGCGCACACTCATGGGACTTTGTCTCTGTGTCTGTGTGTGTGTATGTGTGTGTGTCTGTGTGTGTCTCTGTGTCTGTGTGTGTGTCTGCCTGTGTGTGTGTCTCTGTGTGTGTGTCTCTGTGTGTGTCTCTGTGTGTCTCTGTGTGTGTCTCTTTGTCTGTGTGTGTGTGTCTGTGTGTGTCTCTGAGTCTCTGTGTGTGTGTCTGTGTGTGTGTGTCTCTGTGTGTCTCTGTGTGTGTGTCTGTGTGAGTGTGTGACTCTGTGTCTCTGTGTGTGAATGTGTCTGTGTGTGTGTGTCTCTGAGAGCGTGACACACATGCAGACACTGTCCCTCCCTCCATCCCTCCGTCCCTGCCTCCCTCCCTCCCTCTCTCTCTCCCCCTCTCCCTCCCTCCCACACAGAGACACAGAGACACAGAGAGAGACACATACACAGACACAGAGACACACACAGAGAAACAGAGACACACACACATACACAGAGACACACAGAGAAACACACACACAGACACAGAGACACACAGAGACACACACAGAGACACAGAGACACACACATAGACACAGAGACACACACACAGACACACACACAGAGACAGAGACACAAAAACACAGTGACACACACACAGACACAGAGACACACACACAGAGACACACAAAGACACAGAGACACACACACAGACACAGAGACACACACACAGACAGAGACACAAAGACACAGTGACACACACAAATAGACACACACATACACAGAGACACACACACAAAGACACAAACAAATACACAGAGACACACACACAGAGACACAGAGACACACACACAAACACAGAGATACACACACAGAGACACACACACAGACACAGAGACACATACACAGACACACACATACACAGAGACACATACAGAGACACACACACAGAGACACATACAGACACACACAGACAAAGAGACACACACACAGACATGGAGACACACACACAGACACAGAGACACACACACACAGAGACACACACACAGACACACACATAGAGACACAGAGACACACACACAGAGCCAGAGAGACACACACATAGACACAGAGACACACATACAGACACAGAGACACACACACAGACACACACAGAAACACACATACACATAGACACACACACAGACACAGAGACACACACAAAGACACACAGACACACACACAGACACACACACACAGACAGAGACACACATACACAGACACCACGACACACACACACACACACACACAGACACACACACAGACACACACATAGACACAGAGACACACACACAGGGAGGGAGGGAGGGGTGACGTTTGACGTTCGTGGTGCACACGCCGCAGCGCTATCAGCGTATACTACTAATATGTGCTTCAAACGCCGCAGCACTATCAGCGTATACTACTAATACGTGCTTCAAACGCCGCAGCACTATCAGCGTATACTAATACATGGTGCACACGACGCAGCGCTATCAGCGTATACTACTAATACGTGCTTCAAACGCCGCAGCACTATCAGCGTATACTACTAATACGTGCTTCAAACGCCGCAGCAGGGTCAGCTAGTGTTTTGAACTTGGGTAGTGTTTTGAACGTACGTAGTGGTAGTGTTTTGAACTTAACAGTAGTGTTTTGAACCTAAGTTCAAAACACTACCGTCGTGTTTTGAACGTAGGTTTAAAACACTACCGTAGTGTTTTGAACGGCGTAGTGTTTTGAACGTCCTACACTGGTCGCCCTCCCCTCCACCCACATTTTCAGACTGTGTGTACTGGTAGAGTCAGATGCAGCAGACACAATATCAGCCATCTGATTATTTAATTCAATATTTTTTTTCAGACTCAGCATTAAGGCAGCTATATTTTGTGGTCCATAGTAGGTACATATAAGAATAAATGTGAGTAATATACAAGTAATGGTATGAGCACTACAAAAAGAAAGGCGTGTTTTATTTAATGACACCTCTAGAGCACATTGATTTTTTATCATCGGCTATTAGATGTCAAACATATGGTCATTCTGACATCTTTGGAGGAAACCCGCTACTGCTACATGGGCTACTCTTCGATAAGCAGCAAGGGGTCTTTTATATGCACTTTCCCGCAGACAGGACAACACATAGCACAGCCTTTGATGTGAACCAGTTGTGGAACCAAAAATAGCCCCAAAATAGCCCAAACTTCAAATGGTTTTCTTATTATATTTTGTTAGTGATACAGTATTTAGTCTGCCCATAGCCTATAAGCTCCCCTGAGGGTGCTTGTTTTCAACGCTGGACAGCTGTGAGGAATGTTATGGTGTATGCCCAGGTTCCGGTTTTGAGTTGGTATCCGGGACATCCACCAGCATTTATTTAAGTAGTTAGTATCTATGTTATTTTTTGGAGGGGGGGGTATAACTTCCTATCAGATAACTAATATCATAGCCTAGTATGTACATCTAGTGAGATGGTAATAGGCTTGTGGATGAGGACATGTTCCCAGAATTTGTTTGTTTGTTTTGTTTGCAGCTTTCCTTTCACTTGTGTCCCTAGTTAGTGCTTAGATGTGCCAGAACACATCCATACTCTTCAGGGGCCAAATGTAAGAGTCCGGGTTAGGGCTCGTAACCCACGCGTCGTGCGGATTTCCCGGGTTAGCGGCCCAAAGTGTAAATGTATATGCCCGGGATAAGCAAACTCCTCGAGGGTTAACGTCGTCTTCACTAACTCCAACTTGAGCCTGGGATAACGTCCGGGTTAGGCACCAACTCGGGCCAAATCTATTCAATGCGACCATATTTAACAGAATTAGATACGCAATAAGTGAAATGTGATCAATTTAACCCTAAATTCGAACCCTCCTTAAGGCTACCGCCGCATTGGCGGCGATATTAATAGTTATATTTTCGAATCGACGAACGTAAAGTAAACAAATCGCCGCCGAGGCGCATCGACGTCCCTTTCCATACTGGCGGCGGCGGTGGTTTGTTGACTGTACGTTCATCGATTCGAACATATAACTATTAATATCGCCGCAAATGCGGCGGTAGCCTTAAGGAGGGTTTGAATTTAGGGTTAAATTGATCACATTTCACTTATTGCGTATCTAATTCTGTTAAATATGGTCGCATTGAATATATTTGAGCCTAATATATGGCTACAAACGCAGAGGGATTTCCCAAATCTATAAATAACTGAAATGTTAGCTAACCTGTGCGCGCTTTGGACTGATACATCCCCCGTGACACATTTATTAACGCCGACAATAGATACCCCGCCGGCCGCCCTTAACTCCGCAGCCGATAAATTGTGGCTCTTACATTTGGCCCCAGGACTGTGACCAGGCGGGTTGGCTGCAGTGTTAAATTGTTAACCATAGTTCTAACGGCATTGTCCGTGACTTTTGGTTTTACCACCTTCCTTTCACCTGTGCCCTGTCTCTAGTTGGTACCCAGGTGCGCCAGAACACACCGGTACCTTTTGGGACTGCGACCTGGCGGCGGGTTGTGGTATTTTCTCATGCCATAGTGTATCATAGGTTGGGTTCGGTGAGCATGGTTGGTCTGTCCGTACCTTTCATGATTCATGCGAGAACACATACCAAGGTGGACTATGGCCTAATTTCTCCCGACCCTCCCAGTACTCCAGATGAACTGAACAGGATCGATAGGATTACTGACACCTTCACAGGTTGAAACTCTACCGCCTGAGCTACCCACATTCAGACACATTCTACCCGAGTCAGACGAGTGCATAGATTTCATGACCTTGTACCAACAACATTCTAATGTAAATAGCATGCAAGACCGCTTTACTAACAATTAACATGAAGCACAACAATTTTTGCATTCCTAAGAACAACTACACTCTATCACCTTCTATAATTTTAGTGATTTTTTATGAGTTCAATTTTGCTATCATTTAATACAAATTTAACCACTTAAACATTGTATTAGAGATACTTGTTATGGTCATTTGACCCAAATCTAACCATTCAGATTTTTGTGTTAAATGCAATGTAGGCATGTAAATGTGTTTAGCAAAACTGACAGGATAAATACTACTAATTTGTCGCGATAAAGATATCCCTTGCTGCCAACATGACATTAAGCCATCAGCAATAAATCGATCACTCTAGCATGCTTGGCTGCTTATTATTTCTTGTAAATCGAATACTTATCCAGCCGACGTGCAATTTGAATGTTCCGAAGTAGGTGAATTGGTATGCATCATCACCATTGTTCAATTTGCTGTCACTTACTTTCCGTATGCTGTGTGTGTTGTCTCATTGTGTCAACAGTATCCATAGCGATATGTGACAGGTATTGACTGTTGACACAGGTTCTAGTGTTCAGACAGTGTTGTGACTGTGATCAATGGCGATGAACTTGCACTTAGAGCCTCCCAAGTCGGCCATCACACCGCTGGTTCCTGGTGTCACAGTTTCGGTCTTGTCGGCAATTAATTTTTACCCACTGACTATTCGCAGATCTGCTCTGCGAATAATAGCCATCAATTCTGTTATTCGCAGAGTTGCGCATGTGCTGAAAACGGCGCGGACAGCAAAACAAATGCCGCGGCCATTGAGTTTGCCGATGCGCCTCACTTTGATTTTATTCTAAATTAATAGAAGTACTGAACAATTTGGCATAAACATGGATGCAGGCATGCGATATAGTAATATCAGAGATGAAAGACCTCCGCGGTTTCGCGGATTTCCGGGATTTCTTATATCCACCGTTCAATGTTAAACAAAATTCCAAAAGATGGGATGTATATATGACAACAGTTCGGTGGTTCGAATCCCGTTCTTATATGACCTTAGATGTAGTTAAAACATAAAACCTAAGCAATAAATTGTTAGATATGGGTGATAATTCAGTCACAACAAGGCTTAGTTCAGACCTGACTTCCGGTATTTTTCCGAGATTCCCTGACAATGCTAAACCTATGGGAGAATATCAGCATTTCCGCTTTTTTTTCCCGGAGACCACTTTCATCCCTGTAATATAATGGCTATGTTTAAAACAAAGCTAGAAGCTCTGCGAATAATAATTCTTGTGCTAATTTGCAGAACAAAGCAGCTCGGCCCATAATAATTCTTCTGCCAATTCGCAGAGCAGCGCAGCTCTGCGAATAGCCTCGTCCTCAATTTTATGGCTGGAATATCAATTCCGGTTGTTGGAGTTTTACGTCCTTGCAACATCTAAGGTCATATTAGGACGGGTACCAGTTTGTGACAGTGCGCACTCATGGTGACTTTATTGTTGGTTGGTTGCTGGAGTTTTAGATCCTGGCAACATCTAAGGTCATATTAGGACGGCTACCAACTTGTGACAGTGCACACTCATGGCGACTTTAAAAGTGCTGCCCCACAGGGAAATCAGGCCGCCAGCACCATGACCTGATATCCCACTCGGTCACATTATCCTGATACTGAACTAACCAGTCCTTTCCCTATCCTATTAACGCCGAGCACCAGGCTAGGAAGCAACAAGTATCAGTTTTATAAGTCATTGGTTTGACTGGACCGGGAACCCAACTCCCGATCTCCCGCACGCGAGGCCGCGCTGTACCGATTCTGCCACTGCATCTGGTGGAATACCAATTCCGTGATATTGACAAAAGATATCGGGTGAAAAAAACACCCACATTTAATTATTAAACATTTGTTGCTGCATAGAAGGAAATACTGAGTCAATTTAATCAAACATGTTACTAACTGATGAAGCTTATGGTGTCTGAATTTTGTCAAGCCAGCCAAGATTAAAGCTGCATAGTCCGAAGAAATATCAAATTTTCAAAACCAAACCAATTATCTAGATTTGATTTGACATATCTAACTTAGATACTGATTCACTTATCAAGCATTTGTTTCTGCATAGAAGGCAATACTGAGTCAATTTAACAGAACCTGTTATTGCAGAAGTCTATGGTGTCAGAGTTTTGGCAAGCTTGCCAAAACTAATTTTCCATGTTTGCATCCAAAATATCTCAAAAGTTTACCATTTAAAATAAAAGTAACTTTGAACTATATGAAGTAGTAGATACTAGTGATCGATCTAATATATTTATCTCAGAACAAATACAGAAATTCAAAAGCATCGGACTATTTTTTTACTAAATGTATTTTATTCAGCGAATAATGTCTTTTGTCAGCGCCAGAGCACTGGTCTTCCGGCCGTTAATTACAATTTGTTGGTACATAAATGACAATATTAGTTGCAATAATAACCACATGAAAAACCTGTTCGATAATAGAAGCATAATATAAATTGACTATTTGTCGTAATAGTAACTGCATGCAATTCCAGTTCAACATATGTATTATGCACTTGGTGAGCATGCATCAATAAATGTACAAGATGACTCTAGAATTGTCTTTAAACACTTCTTTCTTCCTTTGTTTTCTCTCTTCTCTTTTCAAAAAGATATAACATATCTACAATACACATATATATATACTATATTGCAAATATGCAAATCAGTGGATCCAATCACCAATACCAAATGCGGAAACCTGGCCATTTAAATTTTTTTTTTTTTTATCCCATCACGAGTGTTCCGTTCTGTGTGGCCTAATGATGGGATCGCGGTCTGAGATTGCAGTGGGGACTTACATCATACAGGTTTTATGTCAATTTAAAGGAAAATTTTAGGTAATAGGTTTTGAAAGAAGGTGTAATAGGGGTGGGGTAAGGGCGGGAAGGGGATCAGCGTGCAGGGCTGTGTAGTGCATTTGAGAACATTTATATATATATGTATGTACAAGGGTCAGGGCAAGGAAGGCCTTTAGAATACCTATAACCGTGAACTCCGTACTCTGCAAAGATTAGGACTATGCAACTTTAATATGGCCTGTTTTCATCTATGTATCTGCAAAGTTACGAAACTATAATATAACGTCGAATACTGATCCAGCTAGGTTGCAACAAGTATACATTTTTAAGTCATTGGTTTGACTCGGACAGGGTTCGAACACAAGAGTTCGAATCCCATGACTTATCAGAACGGGAGGCGGACATTTAACTCATTCGGCCATGGCGTCTGGCCAATTCATAAAGGAACCCTATCAGTATCAGTCG
Source organism: Branchipolynoe longqiensis (assembly GCA_030323885.1). Lineage (NCBI taxonomy): Eukaryota > Metazoa > Annelida > Polychaeta > Phyllodocida > Polynoidae > Branchipolynoe > Branchipolynoe longqiensis. The sequence goes on along the minus strand of CM059188.1, from coordinate 104,408,292 downwards.
ATGTGTGTGTTGCCTGGTTTATTTAGGTCAATCTACTAGAGTGTTTGTTCCATTGCGGGTTAGTGTGACGTCAGATGTCCCCCTATTGGTAATGGGTTTCAGGCATAATTGGGAACAGCAGGGACTTCCCAATCATTGGTCATCGGGTATTGCCTTATCTTTAAATTCATTCAGCCAGCACATACACAGACACACACACACAGGTCAGCGGGTATTGCCTTATCTTTAAATTCATCCACCCAGTACACACACACACACAGGTCAGTGGGTATTGCCGTATCTTTAAATTCATCCATCTAGTACACACACCCACACACAGGTCAGCGTGTATTGTCTCATCTTTAAATTCATCCAGCCAGAACACACACACACACACAGGTCAGCGGGTATTGCCTGATCTTTAAATTCATCCAGCCAGTACACACACATGCACACACACACAGGTCAGTGGGTATTGCCTGATCTTTAAATTCATCCAGCCAGTACACACACACGCACACACACATGTCAGCGGGTATTGCCTGATCTTTAAACTCAACCAGCCAGTACACACACACACACACACACAGCCAGTACACACACACACACAGGTCAGCGGGTATTGCCTGATCTTTAAATTCAACCAGGTCAGTGGGTATTGCCTTATCTTTAAATTCATCCAGCCAGTACACACACACACAGGTCAGCGGGTTTTGCCTTATCTTTAAATACATCCAGCCAGTACACACACACATAGGTCAGTGGGTATTGCCTTATCTTTAAATTCATCCAGCCAGTACACACACACACAGGTCAGTGGGTATTGCCTTATCTTTAAATTCATCCAGCCAGTACACACACACACAGGTCAGTGGGTATTGCCTTATCTTTAAATACATCCAGCCAGTACACACACACTCACACACGGGTCAGCGTGTGTTGTCTTATCTTTAAATTCATCCAGCCAGTACACACACACACAGGTCAGCGGGTATTGTCTTATCTTTAAATATATCCAACCAGTACACACACACTCACACACGAGTCAGCGTGTATTGTCTTATCTTTCAATACATCCAGCCAGTACACACACACCCACACACAGGTCAGCGTGTATTGACTTATCTTTTAATTCATTCAGCCAGTACACACACACACACACAGGTCAGCGGGTATTGCCTTATCTTTAAATTCATCAAGCCAGTACACACACACACATACACACACACGCAGGTCAGCGGGTGTTGCTTATTTTAAAATTCATCCAGCAGGTACACACACAGGACAGCGGGTATTGCCTTAGCTTAAAATTCATCCTGTCAGTACACACACACACACATTGGTCAGTGGGTATTGCCTTATCTTTAAATTCATCCACCCAGTACACATACACATACATATACACACACACACATACACACATACCCAATACCTGATGTCTACTTTTTGTGCTGGGGGGGTCGGTAAACAAACAAACAAACAAAACACACACACACATGTTCTATTCCAGACAGAAATATTAAATCTTTAACTAGACCTCCAAATATTTTACTGCTTGCTATGACTACTATTGCTATGTTTCTGCTATGCCTACTATTGCTATGAGTCATAGTAATGGTAATCATACTATGACTACTATTGCTATGTTACAGCTGTGCCTACTATTGCTATGAGTCATAGTAATGGTAATCATACTACGACTACTATTGCTATGTTACTGATATGCCTACTGATCCGGACAGAAGGAAGGCCGAGGCGGATGTGGGAGTAAGGGAAAGGGTTTATTGGATAAAACAGGTAGACAATGTGTGAGTCAATGGGTAATTATATAAGGAGTGCAAATGTTCTTGGGCAGGTCAGTCGACCTCGTCCACGTCCGCAGAGGGGCCCGGAGGGGCCTGTGAGGAGGTAGGCCCGGGAGCCGACCCCCATGCAGTGGCTGAAAAAGAGGGTCCCAATTCGAGGGCGCTCGCGGATGCGGCGTTTTCCGTGTTGACGACGATCCGGTAGCCGCCCGGGGCGTCGGGGCCGAGGGCGCGGACCGCCATGACGAGGTTCACGGCCTCCAGTTCATGGATGGAGGGGTAGGCCGCCATCATCTCTCGGTCGTAGGCCTCGGAGAAACAGGCGTTTGTAGAGAATGCGCCCCCGCCGGTGAGGCAGGAGTCGCATTCGATGGTCCAGGAGGGGCGGACGGCTGGGGGGAGGAGGCATACGCCATTCCCCGCCGCCGCGAAGTCCCGGAACCAGCGGACGTCCTTCTTGAGCTCCGGGTCGACATCCGCGGCCCCGACGGCGGGGGCGGCGCGGAGGCTCCAGAGGATCCGGCCCATGAACTTCCGAGCCGTGACTACGCAGGTGCTAACGTGCGCGAGGCGGCCGACGAGCCTCTGGAGAGCCCTTCTGGTGAGGGTGGGGCGGACGAGCCAACGCTCGCAGACCTCGATGACGTCGTTCATCTTCTCGTCCGGGATGCGGAGCACCATGGCCTCCGAGTCGAACTCGATGCCCAGCCAGGTGAGGCGGACGGTTGGGGGGCAGCACTTCTCGGGGGCGAGCTCGAGCCCAAGGGCGGCGCAGACCTCCCGGAGGGCGTCAAACGCCCGCATCGCGCCGAGGTAGGAAGCCTCGCATCCGACGAAGTCGTCGACGTAGACCGCCGTGAAGAACCCGCGTAGGCCCACGATCCAGGCCACCGCGGCGGTCACCCTGACGCAGGCCGCACCAGAGGTCCTGCAGCCGAAGGGCAGGGCTATGTCCAAGTAGGCGCGGCCGTCGACCGTGATGCCGAAGAGGGGCGTGGAGAGCGTCTCGGCCCGGAGCTGGCGGTAGGCGCGGGACACGTCGGCCGACCAGCAGAATGCGCCTCGACCCTCTACGACGATGCGGCGGCCGAGGTCGGCCGCGGAAGGCAGTCTGTAGGCGTGCGGGCGCCCGAGGTATTCCCGCCTCGGGATGCCAGAGTTCACGCTGCGGCCCGGGGGGAACGAGAGGTCGACGATGACCCGCCGTTTCCCGGGGGTGGACTTGGGCCGCATCATTATGGGGCTGCACTGCGCCCAAGGGGTGAAGGGGGGAACCGCGAAGGGCCCGAGGAGGGTGCCTCGGCGGACCTCCTCCGCCGCGTATTCAGTCACGTGACGGGCGAAGATGGGATCCTCGCGGTGATTCTTGTATGTGGGCGACGGAGTGTAGTTAGCCGGGAACCCAAACTCTAGGTGGTCGGCGAGGAGAGGGTCGTCGTGGCCCCGGAGCATCCGACGCCAGTTAGGGATGTTTAAGTCCGAGGGGACCGGGACTCGGGCGGCCAAATAATTAGGAAGTCCCGAGGCGCGGGCGGCGGCGTAGGCCGGCGGGGTAGGCGGCCCAGCCCTCGCCCGAAAGCACAGGCCAGAATGAGTCGAGGGTGGCCCTGTACTCGACGGGGGAGGGGCCGCAGTCGGGGGCCGCCGGGAGGGAGTGCTGGATGGCAGTGTCTATCACCTCCTCGACGGGCTCGCTAATGCTTGCGCCGGAGGCGGGGGCGCCGCGGGTCACATCGCAGATCCCACACGCCTCGGCGGGGTCGGGGGCCACCGGGGTGGAGCAGCTTCCGGGGCGGAACTCCGCGAAGCTGTTGTGTGACGGCAGGTGTGCGGCGTGGCGAGGGCCTCCGGGACGGTGTCGGTTCGGGGTGGCGTGGCCGGTAATGGCTGAACTGTTGTTTACGTTGGTAGTGCGGGGAGTTCCCTCCCGGCGGCGCCAGCAGGCCGGCGTGACGTCACCGGCAGGGGGGCTCCCCCGCGGCGGTGGAATGTCCTCAACACTACCGGTGGTGTGGGTGGAATCCTCCAGGTGGCGGCATGGGCGCGTGGCCGGTGTGACGTCATGGGGGAATCCCCTCTCCGCCAATCCCGTGTCGTTGTGTGGGGCGGCGTGCGTGACGTCATGAAGGGAACCCCCGCATGGCGGCGGGGCGGTCGGGGCGAAGCCACTCGAGGCTGGAACATTGTTATTGTTTACTTCAGGAGCGGGGCAGGCCGCTGCAGTGGTAGTCCGGGGGCGGTGTGGGCGTCGGCGTCGAGTAGGTGGTCGGGGCGGGGCTATATGCGCCCGCCGGCCGACTAAAAATCCCGGTGAGAGGTCTTCCCGGGGCGCTCCCGGGCTTTCTTCGAATAACAACTCGTCTCGGGGTGGCCGGTGACTATTCGGCGCACATTCGCGCAGTAGCCGCAGACGTGAGCGAGCTTCTGAGCGCCCGCCCCGTGCGAGGCCCCTTTCGCGGCTTTTGTGCATGACGCCGGGTCTTTATTCCACGCCTGGCAGGGCGCTCCCAGGACTGCCCGATCGTAGTGTTCACGTCCGTCGGCGCCGGACTTCTGTGGCTTCCCGGCTTGCTGGCTCTCGGGGGCGGAGGCGGGCGCGGGCGTGGCGTGGCCCGCCATCGCTATGATCTCAATCCTGACCGCGTTTATCGCGGCCGCGTCCCTCCATCCGCAGGGAAGCCTACCGTCCGCGATTCGCGTGAAAACCTCCTCAGAGTACCGCCTCACCACCGGCCACGCCAGGGAGAAATTATCCTGCGCGACCATCTCCTGGTGGGCGGGGAGGGCGTCGAGACCGCTCTCGGGGAAGCCGGTCTGGCTCTCAAGGCGCTTCAGGCCCAACGCATACTCCTCCCGGGTCGCCTCGCCCTTCTTTATCGCCCTCCCCTCATTCCCCCGTTCAACAAGGTCGTAGGGGAATAAATATTTCGAAGAAATACCTTTCTTCCGTGTGTGGGCCTTGCCGTCGGCCGCCGCTACGATGAGGCGCACCGCCTCCCCCGCTGTCGATCGCGCCCCGCGACCGTAGTCATCCGTGTCGTGTTGTCGGCGGCGTGCGGCTCGTCGCCCGGCTGCGTGAGGGGCGTCGCGTCGCCGGGGTCGGTGTCGCGGCGGCGTGGGTGAGGGCGAGGACCATGGGCTGAGCGGGCTCTGATTGACTCCGATGGCAGGGTATGAAGTGGTGCGGGTCCTGGCTCGGCCGTCATGGGCGGTCGACGGCGATGCCGGCGAGAGTGATCGCGCCCGGCTGGCGCGGAGCCGGCCGGGGCGTGCAGGGGGAGGCCGATGGTGCCTGGCGGCGAGCCGTCACGGCGGCCGGTGGGGGCTGGGTCTCCGGGCGGCGTGCGCCAGCAGTGGCGGCGGTCTGTGCGGCGGTGCCTTCCACGAGCACCCTGGACTGGGCCGCAAGCTGGCTCCGCTGCTCGGCCGCCTCCTTCCTGTGCTCCGTGCCCTCCCTTTCCATCAGGATCCATCGCTCCTCCATGGCGTTGATGGTCATCTGCATTTTTTCTAGCCCGTCGGCCTGCCTCGCCTTCAAGGTTGGCTTCCGCTCGCTTAGATTGGCGGGTCGGGGACGGTGGCCGGGGCTGCGGGACGGCCTGTCTCGGGGAGGCGCCGCCATCTTGTGAGTCGGAGGAGATGCTCACGTCGGCCGCAGGCGTGGGGGTTCGCTTCTTTGTGGCGCGCTTGGTAGGGCGGCCCCTCGGAGCTGTCGTCCTGCGGGTTCGCTGCATTTTTCTTTTTAACGTGTGTGACTTTTTAACTGCGTTGCCGCTTTTTAACGTGGGTGACGTGGGTGGAGACGGGTTCGTAGAGTTTAAATCTAAATCCATCGAGGTGAGGATATAGGGGCGGAGGTCTGGTAGGGGGCGCCTCGGGCTTCCCGCCGGATCAACCACAATTCGGAATTATGAGCCAATCTGGAAAGCTGCTAGGCAGACTCTTAATTCTGAACTCAAGCACCAGTAGACATATTGACAGGTGACACCAGGGTCTTACTTGGCTCTCTGCGGGATCTAGATTATATCTCCTGTAGTCACATTTACATATCACCCCATCACCCCTCTCTCATTCACCTGCCGGTAATCTTTCTCATTTTCGAGAGCGAGAAAATTAAAAAGAGCACCTCTCCTTATCAAGAGCACTGAACACAGCAGTGTGTGGGGCGGTAACCATGCTCAGATCTGACCATGAAGATGGTGAGTTTGTAGTCTGTAGTCTGTTCAGTCTCGTTAAGCTCATCCTCCCCCCCCCCCCCTTTACCTGCGTAGAACCAAACTAGGTAGACACTATGATGTCTGGTAGTACTGGAAGTATTATGTGTGACACTCTGTAACACATAACACAGACACAATTATTTGGTTGAGAACGTTAACTCTGGCTGGCCAACATTTCTAGCCTACAGTTTATTTCTCATGGTCAAAATGTCCAATGGGAGTGATAGCGATAGTGGTGCTTGTGCCAGCTCGGCGGCTGCTCGCGATGGGTTTGCCTCACTTGCGCAAACCCAAGTCACCCAGGTCGCTGCCATCAGTGGTTTGGGTGATAGCTTGCAGTGGAAAAGGTGCTACTGGCACTCCATTAATAATATTAATATACATATTTATATAGCACGTAATAGGTTGCACTGAATGCAACTGGCAGACATATAACCTGGTGTTCAATCCTTGAACCAATATTGTGTTGAACTGTCATTATACAGTACAACCCCATTAAATCAAATTTGGTTAAACCAAACGATCGGTTTATCCAAACTTTTTTCGGCGGCCCGACAAAATACTACCATTTATCATATAACAAAGTTGGTTAAACCAAAGTCGGTTAATCCAAATTATCGGTTAACCCAAACAAAATTGTTGGACCCCAGGCCACTACAGTATGATTAAACCAAACTTTCATGTGGTTATAAGGTCATCTGAGACCCCACCAACTTTTTTATATGATAAATGGTAGTATTTTGCTGGTCTGGTGAAAAAAGTTTGGATTAACCGATCGTTTGGTTTAACCGAGCTTAGTTTAACGGGGTTATACTGTATATACATAAAAAAAACTATGATCAAAGTGTCCACATACATTGTATATTACATGTGCAATACACACTTACTCAAAGTCAAAGCCAAAGATCGGTTAATCCAAACAAATTTCTAGGGCCGCTTCAAGTTTGGTTTAACGGGGTTATACTGTATATATATATATATATAAATATATATATATATATACATACACGGTCTCTGACTATATCCAGAGACCGTGTGTATATATCTCCGTTCTCTGCTATATTCCGGACTCTGCCAACCAACCAATCTGACCATGGTAACCTGTGATTGCCTATGAAAGCAACCCATGTGGAAATTGCAACAAGACTGTGGTGGGTACCTGAGTCCTGGGTGCTCACTGAATAAGCTACTCTGGCCGAGACTGCTTCCAGGCCAGCTTCATCAATCTCAGCTGGAATTCTATATATGGTTGGTTGTTGTTGTTTTACGTCTTAGCAACATCTAAGGTCATATCAGGATGGATTCCATATACAGTATAACCCCGTTAAACCAAACTTGAAGGGACCCTAGAAATTTGTTTGGATTAACCGATCATTGGTTTAACCGAGTTTTGGCTTCGACTTTGACTTGGCTTTGGCAAAAACGCAAGTGCATTATGAATGCAATATACAATGTATATGGACACTTTGATTATTGGTTTTTTATGTATGTACAGTCTAACTCAGTTAAACCAAGCTCAGTTAAACGAAACGATCGGTTAAACCAAACTTTTTTCGGCGCCCGGCAAAATACTACCATTTATCATATAAAAAAGTTTCAGATGACCTTATACCCACATGAAAGTTTGGTTTAACCATACCGGAAGTGGCCTGGGGCCCGCCAATTTTGTTTGGATTAACCGATAGTTTGGATTAACAGACTTTGGCTTAACCAACTTTTTTATATGATAAAGGGTAGTATTTTGCCCAGTCGCCGAAAATGTTTGGATTAACCGATCGTTTGGTTTAACCGAGCTTGGTTTAATGGGGTTGTACTGTATGTGGTATGCGAATGTGCATGCATACAGGGAATGCGATTTGTGTGATTAAAAAAATACGAATACGCATGCGTTTTGAGTCAGACCATCCAATTTTGTATACACACATTCACACCAATCATTACACGGAGCAATACAGTTTGTTATCTACGCAAATTGCATTCGCAGTCAGACATATGGAATCAAAGCTATTGTATTTACAATTTGTCCATTTGATATTGCATTCATATTCACACACTGCTGCATTCCGCGTATATGGAATCCTACCTTAAGAGGCCATCTCCTCATTTTGACCCGACTAGACGGGATGGCGGAATGAGTTGAGCATCCGTCTCCTGTTTTGGGAAATCGGGTGATCTGAACTCCTGGGTTCGTGGGTTCGAACCCTGGTCGAGTCAAACCAATGACTTCAAAATTGATACTTGTCGCTTTCAAGCCAGGCACTCGGCATTATTCAGATAGGGTTAGCTCAGTGTCAGAATAATGTAACTAAGTGGGATATTGGGTCATGGTGCTGGCAGCCTGATTTCTCAGTGGGGAAGCACTATAAAGTTGCCATGAGTGAGCACTGTCACAAGTCGGGACCCGTCCTGATATAACCTTAAATGTTGCCAGGATGTCAAATTCTAACAGCTAACCAACCTCATTTCGACCTAGAAGTATGCGCACACCATGGTGATGTATCGCCAACATAATCCTTCAGTGGCTAACTGCAATTAGTACGTCTGCAGTTGCTCCATGTTGACAGCATGTGTTGGTATATGCTCACTGTGTGGTGCTTCGTGCGAATGAGAAAACCAATTTTGCGCAATTATTCCCGCGGAATTTCGGCGACAAGCAGTCCATGACTGTCGATATAATTCACAATGTGGGACTATTAATCAAGTAGTATGCACTTATGTAGTCTAACTGTTTGCAATTTTCAACAAAGTGATCATGGCACTGCATGTGGCAAGCGACTCGTACTACCTAGTACTACATGACCTTCAAAGAACTTGCTTACCCACTCTGAAGGTTAGGACGTGTGGTTTTACTAAAGAATAACCGACATCATATATATATATATATATATATATATATATATATATATATATATATATTTTACCTCGGTATATAGCCTCAGGCTAGCCGCAGCCTAGGGAGAGATAAGCACATCCGGGTCCAGCAATTAGCATAAGCAGCTCACGGCGGGAGGACGTTCGCTGAGCTGCTCTGGCAGGATTTAACTACTACAACACTTTAACCAACTGTAAGTATTGCAAAATCGCGATAAACTTCCTAAGGATGGTTTATAGCATCCAATTATGAAAGCTTAGAACTTTCTCAGGTCCAATTTGGACATGTTTTGGGGTGTTATAAAAAACACAAGGTTAGAACACATGTACAGAACCGAAACCGATACCGCTTGATAGCACAACCTGTATACAGACAGGCAGAGATGTAAACCCGAGTTGCATCTCCTAAGGAAATTCCTCCGAACCCTAAAAGAGGGTTTTGTTGGGGATGATCCTGGGTTTCTTTTATAGACTCCCCAGACCGGTTTTTGAGGCGAGCCTCCAAGTTTCGTAATATTTTCTTCAACTTGCTGGCGCAGAATGCCGCGGGTGGGAGAAGTGTACGAAACAGAGAGAGCGGGCGTGCCAATGGCCGCCCCTCCGTTTGGTTGGTTTCACTACCGATAAAACCTACGGCATACCATTAGCTTAACGCCTGTATACAGAACGGTGTAAACACGTTACTCTATACCATACGAATAATACCTCAACCCAGTTTGGGGCTCACTTTGTGACCATGTTGAGACGATACCGGTATTAAGTAACTTTTTTGTTACAGAAACCGATGGCCACCAAGCGCAACAAAGTTCCGCCGGCAGCGGCAGAAGGCCGCGTGCCCTCAGGGTACGATTCGTCGCTGCCACAGACGCGGCCACCATCCCCACAGCCAGGAGCTGGTCCTTCGGATAAGGATAGCGGAGACGAGGACCTAGAGGACAAGATCGTCAGGCTTATGGAGAAGTACAAACATACGCAACCCGTTACACGGGTTCCCTCTCCTCCTATCCCAGACGACGACTGGGAAGACTTTTCGGATGATGAAACTGAATCAGCATTTGAGGTTCCGAAACTGAAAGTCAAGAGGCTCAAGAGACCCGTGAGTAGCTCAGATGATGAATTCACCAAAGTCAACAAGAAGCGGGTTAAAAAGACCAAAAAGAACAAAAAGAAGAAGAAGAAGGACTCATCATCTGATGATTCAGATGACTCGTCCTCGACGGAGTCTGACTCAGACACCGAAAGAGCGGGTGTCTATGCACGGATCGGGGCAAAAATTAAAAAGAAATGCCCGTTGGCGAAAGCAAAGAGGTTGCGTACCACAACCATGATGAGGGAAACGTTTAAAAGGACATTTCCACACATTTAAACCCGCTGAGGTGATCAGTAAGCTGACCGAACAAATCTCAGGAATCAAAGGCGTTCCCGAGTCCATCAGCAAGGAAATGGATGCAGGTATCCAACTCTCGGACGAGAGACGGCGTTACGAGAACGCGTTGTGTACCATCCATAGAGCAGTGCTCAGAGCTCTGACTTCCATAACTCCGGTAGCAAACAGAATGCAAGCCGAGAATAAATTCTCGTCGCTTGCTCGCACCATGGATAAAGGCATTGCGCTGCTTACCGCAGCGTCGAACTTTATGACGTTTCGACGTTTCGAGAACGTCTTTAAATCGGTGACCACAGATGCTGGCAAAGAAGTTGCCAGGTCTAAGAAAGTTACGGACAATGACGGTAAAGAATACACACTTTACCTCCCACCAAAGCCAGTGCTAGGTAAGCCGCTGGACAAAACCAAAATGTTTGGGGGACAGCTAGCGCACCTCTTCAAAGCAGTGGAGGTAGACACGAAAAGCGCTAAGAACACTGACAGGGGTAAGAAGTTCGACAACCCCGGAAAATTCCGACGCCCCCGCTCGGATTTTCGCTTCCGCCGAGGAGGCAGGCCAGGACGCGGAGGTCCATCCTTCGGGTTCAGTCCCAGGGGACGCGGCAGAGGAGAACGACAGACCACGGGGTGGAACGAGAACCGCGGGTACAAAAGGGAGTTTACACCCAGACCCCAGTTCCCACGGCCAGGAGCCAAGTAGAGTCGACAACACAGACTTCTACCCTCAACACGGTGTCTGAAGAGACACAAACATATGTAAGCACTTTTAAGGCAGGAAATATCCTGAACTGTTTACACAACTGGTGTAATATTACAAATGATAGCGAAATTTTGGAAATTGTAAAAGGGGTTCAAATACCCTTCACAGACATACCAAAACAGAAAAGAGTTCCGTTCCCATATAAATTTAACGCAGAAGAAAAACTACAAATTGATTTTCAGGTTTTCTCTTTTTGAGACTAAGAGAATTATTGAACGAGTACACAACACAGAAGGACAGTTTATTTCTAATGTGTTTTCTAGGCCGAAACCAAATGGCGAAATTCGCATGATTTTGGACTTAACCAAATTAAATGAGTCAGTTACATACAAACATTTTAAAATGTTCTCATTAGAAACGGTGAGAGATTTAATTACGCCGGAAGCCTGGCTCGCCAGTGTAGACTTAAGAGATGCGTATTACACAGTCTCCATTTGCAAAGAACACAGAAAATTTCTGAGATTTATTTGGAACGGTACCCGCTTCCAATTTACATGCATGCCTAATGGTCTAGCTTGCGCACCGCGACTGTTTACCAAATTGTTAAAACCTGTTTTTGCAGTCATGGGTAGAATAGGACACACAATGTTCCCATACATAGATGATTCATTTATTATGGCAGAATCCTTTGACAAATGCCAAACGGCAGTTACTGATTTGTGTGCTTTATTAACAGATTTAGGTTTTTACATTCATAACAAGAAATCTGTTTTCGTCCCGAATAGGGAATTAAAATGCTTAGGGTTTCTGATTAACACCAAAGCCATGACCGTATCTCTAACGGAAACTACAGAAACTACAGAAGTTTCACGACACAGCCTCCCAGCTGCTTGACATATCCAGGCCAAAGATTAGACAGGTCGCAGTCCTTATCGGGATAATGGTCTCGTATGCACCGGCTGTTCTTTATGGAGCCGCGCATATCAAATCTCTAGAAATAGACAAGAATAGAGCGTTAGCACGCAAACAAGGTAACTTCGAAAGACCAATGAACATTTCCCGAGACGGCTGTAAAGAAATTTTTTGGTGGATCGACAATATTGATAACTCCCCCAATCCCATTCGAATGGGTCAACCCAACACGGTAGTTACTACCGATGCTTCATTACAAGGTTGGGGAGCTCATCGAAATGATGTAGCCACAGGGGGTAGATGGTTAGATAACGAAAAATCAGACCATATTAATGTTCTTGAGTTAAGAGCGATTTACTTGGGCCTTTTGAGTCTAATTAAAATACCTAAAAAGACGGTTCAACTTCTGACAGATAACACCACAGCTATGGCATATGTCAGGAATATGGGAGGTACAAAGTCAAAAGAATGCAATAACTTGGCACAGAGTATTTGGAACTGGGCGCAACAACATCAAATATGGTTAACCATATCTCATATCCCAGGTTCGCAGAACGTCCTGGCTGACAAAAAGAGCAGAGTCTTTCACGATCACTTAGAATGGAAATTAAACACAACAATTTTCAACAAAATTTGTCAACAATGGGGGTCACCTACGGTAGACTTATTTGCATCAAGAAATAATTTCAAGATTAACAAATATGTGTCATGGCACCCAGAACCATTTGCTTGGCACATAGATGCTTTCTCACTGATTTGGGAAAATAAATTTTATTACATTTCCCCCCCCTTTAATCTCATTACCAGAGTGGCACGAAAGATAAAGATGGATCGGTCCCACACCATTCTGATTGTCCCCGAATGGGACACACAACCGTGGCTAGCGGGAATAGTCTCGACAGCCAGCGACTGCCTAAGATTCCCAAAATCCCAAGGAAATCTAACTCACCAAGGCCCTCTGGAACATCACGGCAACGTAGCAACAACACCATTGCTTACATTCCTTTTCTGAATAAATACCTAGAACAATTTGGTTTAGACAAAATTACACAAGAACGGTTGGTGTCGCATGCGTGGAGAAAAGGAACAGTTAAAATGTATACCACATATTTGAAAAAATGGGGCGTTTACTGTCTTATTCAAAAGGTTAAACCAATGGATCCAACCATTGCCCAAGTGTGCAGATTTTTCAGGATGTTAGAACAAGATGGCCTCGGTTACGGCGCAATTAATGCCCAGGTTAGGGGGAGAAACAATGGGTAAACATCACGTAATACACTGGGTACTAAGGGGGATTTATGAACGAAACCCACCTAAACCAAAATACGACCGATTTTGGGATGTGTCACTGGTCTTCAAACTGTTTAAGGATTGGCCACATAATAGATTTCTAGACATAAAACAATTAGGGTTTAAGTTAGCACTTTTATTACTGTTAGTCACAGGTCATCGAGGCCAAACTATAGTGGCACTTTCACTCGATGGACTGGAAATAGATAGAAGGCAAGCCACCTTCGATTTAACAACATTGTTAAAATCTAATCGCATAGGCGACCCTTTGTCATCAATTGATGTAACGCAATTCAAGGACAATCCAAAACTGTGTGTAGTTTCTGCGATTAGAACATATATATCCAAGACACAAGGAGTTAGAAACTCAAGACAATTATTGATAAGCTTTATTAAGCCACACAAGGGCATTTCAAGGGACACACTCGCCCGTTGGACAATTAATGTGCTAAAGCTGGCAGGAGTGAATACGGACAAATATGCGTCACACTCAACGAGAGGAGCCATGGTGTCAAAAGCACGCCTCCTAGGAATTTCGGTCAAGCGCATCCTAGCGCATGCAGGGTGGAAGACCGAACGATCGTTTGCTAGACATTATAACAAGCGTCTGGAGAAGCCCAGTGGTGTCGCACAACGACTGCTACAGCATTAAAGGTCAAAAGGTGAGAACATAAGCATAGTCACAAATAGTGATTTTAACAATGTTCCATACCAAACAAATAATCAGAATAACATAACAATAACAATGAAATATCAGGATAAAATGATATTACGTAAAGTCTCCCTAGCCTGCGGCTAGCCTGAGGCTATATACCGAGGTAAAATAGATTAGTTAGACGAATCTTACCTTGGTATAGATGATGGATAACTATTGTTTTCCCGAGGTATAAGCCTCGGCTAGACGTGGGTGAGGGCCCACCCTCCACACCCTACCACGTCTAGTCTGTTGCTTGTACAAAGGAAACATTAGTTTTTTAAAGAATTTATTAGAGATCATTTTATCCTGAATTAGTAGGTAAAGATTGCTGGACCCGGATGTGCTTATCTCTCCCTCACCCACGTCTAGCCGAGGCTTATACCTCGGGAAAACAATAGTTATCCATCATCTATACCAAGATAAGATTTGTCTAACTAATCTATATATATATATATATATACAATGATCAAACTATATATATATAGTGTGTGTTGTTGTTTAACGTCCTAGCAACATCTCAGGTCATATCGGGATGGGCACCGACTTGTGACAGAGCGCACTCATGGCCATTTTATAGTGCTGCCCACCTGGGAAATCAGGGCGCTGGCACCATGACCCGATATCCCACTCAGTCACATTATCCTGACACTGAGCTAACCAGTCCTTGCCCTATCCTATTAATGCTGAGTGCTAAGCTAGGAAGCGACAAGTATCAATTGTGTAAGTCATTCATTTGACTCGACCGGGAGTCGAACTCCCAGCCTTCTGCATGCGAGGCCCACGCTTTACCAATCAGGCCACCACACCCAGTATACATATACGGTGTATATATATATATAATGCAAACTTACACAATTCACACGCCAATAATTCCTCAACGAAAAGGCAGTGTGCAGATAAGTCCATTCATTTAAACTGATTGTCGTCTGCGTTGACAATTTACTGTTAGTACCTTGTGTACTAGTACCACGCCTCCTACCAGACGGGGTGGCCGAATGATTTGAGCGTCCGTCCCCTGTTTTGGAAGATCGGGGGATCCGAACCCCTGATGTCATGGGTTAGAACCCTGGTCGAGTCAAACCAATGACTTAAAAATTGATACTTGTCACTTCCTAGCCTGGCACTCGGCATTACTAGGATAGGGCAAGGACTGGTTTGCTCAGTGTAAGGATAATGTGACTGAGTGGGATATCAGGTCATGGTGCTGGCGGCCTGGTTTCCCAGTGGGCCGGCACTATGGAGTCGCCATGAGTGCACACTGTTACAAGTTGGTACCCGTCCTGATATGACCTTAGATGTTGCTAGGATGTAAAACAACAACAAACAAACAACAAACCACGCCTCCTTGTGTTAGTCGACCGGGTGCAGTGGCCGAATCGGCAGAGGTGAGGCTTCCCCTGTGGAAGGTCGGGAGTTTGACTCCCGGTCGAGTCAAACCAATGACCTACCAAATTTATACTTGTCGCTTCCTAGCCTGCGGCTCTGCATTAATAGGATAGGGCAAGGACTGGTTAGCTCAGTGTCAGGATAATGTGACTGAGTGGGATATCAGGTCATGGTGCCAGCGGCCTGATTTCCCAGTGGGGCTGCACTATGCAGTCACCATGAGTGCACACTGTCTCAAGATAGTAGGTGCCCATCCTGATATGACCTTAGATGTTGCCAGGATGTAAAACTCCAACAACCAACCAACCTTGTGTTAGTTAACTGTTAGTGCAACGGCTTGCTGAATTGATGATGATATTGGCCTAAAGGCATCGCTAATTAGCGATCGACGACCTGATGCTACTCTTTGGAGTTTACTTACGCAAAAGGTATGTTTTTTTTTTTTTTAATCCTTTAAGGCTTTTAAGGTTGATCGCAAATTTCAAGGCGTAAAAAGCGCGGCAAAGAGTTCTTGAGTAAAGCAATGTTAGTTATGGTTAGTTATTGACAAGGAAAATGGTGCATGATGAAGGTACTGCGCCTCTTTAGGACAAATACATTTAATATGTTGCATGTAATATGACACCATACCTTTTGGTTTATCCATTTGTAGGTGCTAGATAAAAGAGTCACCTGTGACAGTGTTACAGCGGTGATCCACGAGGCTATATAAAAGCTGGCGAAAATGCGTCTCACAGTTGATGGCCTTAGATTGGCTCTCCTACCTTTCCTACCGTATGTTGATTAAAATCCATTAGCCACAATCTAAGTGTATATGTTTCCCTCAACATACTCCACAGTGTTCAAATCCACATAATATCAAGGCATGTTTACACTAAATCAGTTTGCAGTGATAGAGTTAATGAAATAAATCCTCTATGTTTGAATGAACTCTTTGGACCACCGGACTACCTCAGCCAATGAAAATGTACCACCTGACTACCTCAGCCAATGAAAATGACCTAGATTGGACTCTACCAAAATGGCCAACATGTGCATATGTCGATCCAAACGTTAAACTTCATATATCCATGGATTTAATCGACTAATCTGTAATCAGCTCAAAACTTTCGAGTAAATGCATCCAGGTGTGTGAATAATATATTTTGCTTCTTAGATTGTGAATTTAGGCTCTTATTTCATTTCCCCACTTTTTCGCCAACTTTTATATCGGGTTGCTATTCACCCCAGTACTGCAAGTATGGGGTGAATCTTTTATCTATGTACTATCGAGCAATAACACTTGTGTGATTTATGTTGCTGTGTCAATAAAAGTTCCTTTTCATGAAAAAATGTAATATATACATTATTATTATTATTATTATTATTATTCAAGGCCCTTGTGATTTTTCAACCAGGCCAATAAAACAGTTAACTCGCCGTCGTTATTCTAATTAATTGAATTAGCGAGAAGTACTTGAGCACGAACACATAGCTTGCCAAAGTAGGATTTATTCCTACAAATTAACGGGAGTTGTATATACGTGATGGCAAATTAGCTAGTTCAATACAATCAAGAACAACTAAACTGCAATGTATGTCAAGCTGATAGCCAGAAAGAGCCCAAACATTTGCCACATTGGAAAAAAAAGAAAGCTTGTTTTATTTAACGACGCCTCTAGAGCGCATTGATTTTCATATCATCGGCTATTGGACGTCAAACATATGGTCATTCTGATATATGTCTTTGGAGGAAACCCACTGCTGCCACATAGGCTACTCTTTCCAATAAGCAGCAAGGGGTCTTTAATATGCACTATCCCACAGACAGGACAGCGTATACCACAGCCTTTGATGAACCAGTTGTGGACCACTGGCTGGAATGGAAAATAACCCAAACTGCAAATGGGTCCACTGAGCAGGATCGATCGGATGACCCACACCTTCACAGGTGGATACTCTACCGCCTGATCTATGTCCTGCTCCTTGCCACATTGGAATGCCATTAGTCCCTGATTGTTGTCTGTGTCCGATTGTCACTCAAATGGGGGTTGGTGAGAGGGACTTGGAATAGTTTATTGGTTACTGGTATAATGAGTTGGGGTACGTTCAATACACTCAATTCCTTACATATACAGTCAACCATTAGACATATATATAATATAGATATATACATTTACTGTAAAACCTCTCTAAATCGACCGACCATGGGACCAAATTTAAATGGTCCATTTAGGGAGGTGGTTGGTTTAGGGAGTTTTGTTATCATTATACTATGGGTGATCGTTTGGGACCCAAATAAAGCGATCAATATAGGAGAGTGGTTGATCTGTGGAGGTGGTCAGTTAGCGTTAGACTTAGAGAGGTTTTACTTACATACATATCTACATATGTACATGTGTACATATGCACATACATACTTACATTTAATAATATAAATACACATATGCATATGAATACATACAAATACATATGTATGTATGTATATGTGTACTTATGCAGATATATATGAATATATATAACCAGACGGGATGTTCGAATGAGTTAGAGCGTCCGCCTCCCGTGTTGGTAGATCGTGAGGTCGTGGGTTCGAACCCCGGTCGAGTCAAACCAATGACTTAAAAATTGATACTTGTTGCTTCCTAGCCTGACGCTCTGCATTATTAGGATAGGGCAAGGACTGGTTGGCTCTGTGTCAGGATAATGTGACTGAGTGGGATATCAGGTCATGGTGCTGGCGGCCTGGTCTTCCAGTGGGGCAGCACTATAACGTCACCATGAGTGCGCACTGTCACAAGTCGGTACCCGTCCTGATATGACCTTAGATGTTGCTAGAACGTAAAACAACAACAAACAAACAAACAAAAAATATGAATATACATAATATAGACATACATGTATATACATATTATATTTCATATATATGTCGCTATAGACATATACATTATTTCATGTCTATGAAATATTATATATGTTATATATATATTATATAGATTATATAGATTTTATAGATTTTATAGACATTATAGAGATTATAGACATTATAGACATTATAGACATTATAGACATTATAGACATGAAAGACATGAAATACATGAAAGACATTATAGACATTATAGATATGTTTTCCCTCAATATATATATTTCCATTGAAGTCCACAGCTCTCTAATACTGGTAACCTTGCGTGATTACTAACCGTCTCCCTCTCCACTCCCTCCCTCGTCCTCAATAGGTCAGTTTCAGACAACACAACACACACATCCCTTCAAACATGAGGCTGTGGCTCGCTGCTCTCCTGCTGGTTGGACTCGTCGCCTGCACTGCCGGCCAGTCGACTGTCGCTGCCGCCGAAGCCGAGGCAACGCCCGCGGGGGAAGCAGGGGCCGAGTCGGAAGGAACAGCTAAACCAGAGGATCCTGGCTCAAACCCAGAAAGTGAGAAGGGGGGATCCGAAATTGAGCCAAGCTCAGAGCCCAAGAAACAAGGTAACGGTCACTAAAATGCCATGTACTGTTTGTTCACCTTTATTCCCGCTAACCGCCTTATTGCTTCTTCTTTCAAAGGAAATGTTGTTTTGTTTATTATTCAGGTACACAGAGCGGGGCAGGGCGTTCGTTGCATTCATTCCCCGGACTGTGTTTGCAATGCCCTCCCTCCACCAGGCTGTTCATCGATAATTGATTGGTTTGATGATTGATTGTCTGACGCTGACCTTTATATATATATATCTGTATCTGTTTAGGGAGCTGACAAAAGATATCAAAATGAGGCTTTGGCTTGCCGCTATCCTGCTCTTTGGGCTGCTCCATGCCGGAATGGCCCAACAGAGTAACAAGGACATTGACACTGATAAAGATGGCATACCCGATTCTGAAGACAATGATGACGATGGCGATGGCATTGACGACTCCATCGATACGGACGCTGATGGCGATGGCATTGAAGACTCACAGGAGAAAGACACCGACGGCGATGGCATCGACGATTCAATTGATCCCGACGACGACAATGACGGCATACTCGATTCTGAAGACAGTGACGACGATAACGACGGCATTGAAGACCACAAGGAGCGTGATACAGACGGTGATGGCATTGACGATTCCATCGACGATGATGACGACAACGATGGCATCCTCGACTCCGAAGACGACGATGATGATAATGATGGCATCCCTGATCTCGAAGAGCATGATACGGATGGAGACGGCATTGATGATTCGATTGACACTGATGATGACAACGATGGCATTCCAGACGATGAGGATGACGATGACGATAACGATGGAATACTAGATGTTGACGAGAAGGATAGTGACGGTGATGGCATTAGTGACGATCACGACAAGGATGATGATAACGATGGAATCAGTGATGAAGAAGACACCGACAACGATGGTGAAGAGCATGACCCGAATTTGTAACAAGATTGAAATTGAAATCCTGGTGCTGGCCTGCGTCCGCAAGCTTTATTTCCCAGTTGTTCATCTCACACATTTTTGCTTTCAGAGTAGCCCTCCCTCACCAAATACACAGCATCTCCTCTATTAATTATAATAATTATAATAGTTCTTCCCTCACCTTATCCTGCAGTAATTATAATAGTTCTTCCCTCACCTTATCCGGCGGTAATTATAATAGTTCTTCCCTCACCTTATCCAGCAGTAATTGTAATAGTTCTTCCCTCACCTTATCCGGCAGTAATTATAATAGTTCTTCCCTCACCTTATCCGGCAGTAATTATAATAGTTCTTCCCTCACCTTATCCAGTAGTAAGTATAATAGTTCTTCCCTCACCTTATACAGCAGTAATTATAATAGTTCTTCCCTCACCTTATTCGGCAGGCATAAACACCTGATTAGACTTAGAGAGAGAGTCGGCTTGGACTATTAATAGATATTAGCAATACTACACGTAGAATAAACAGTTTTCTATTTTGAATTAATTACTTAGCCTTTGCATC
This sequence comes from Branchipolynoe longqiensis, assembly GCA_030323885.1. NCBI lineage: Eukaryota > Metazoa > Annelida > Polychaeta > Phyllodocida > Polynoidae > Branchipolynoe > Branchipolynoe longqiensis. Next base: position 104,388,104 of record CM059188.1, on the reverse strand, counting down.
AGGACAAACACAATTACAAACTCTCAATACGGCGTTTTGTTCTCTGAATCTATCAGTAAATTATATGTACATTTTACCTCGGTACAACGCCTCGGCTACTCGAGGCCGAGGGAGAAGGAAGCAACATCCGGGTTCAGCAATTAGCATATACCGCTCATAACTGGAGGAACGTTACGAGCAGCTCAGCAGTTTTTCACACGGATTACTACTCTTTCTACTGTAAGTACCGGAACATAAACTGGCAAGATGGTTTATGAATACACATAGCACACGCTTATAGACTTGTTGTCTGTATCTTATTTGATAATAAGTAATATTCTCAAGCGTGTTGTTTAGCCGGTGCCGTAGATTGAGGCATCCATTTTGTTTTTGCCGCCCGTTGCCGAACGGAGAGACATGTTGACATGGGTCATTTCGTCGCTTAGGTAGAAATTGCCGCCCGTTGCCCAACGGAGAGACATGTTGGCTGGAGCCATTTCGTCGCTATGATAGTTTTTTCTGAGGCGTACCTCCGAGTATCATAATATTTTCTCCAACTTGTTGGTGTTGTAGCCACAGGTGGGAGAAGTCTATGGTATAGAGAGTGTGGGCGGGATCTACACTGGTCCCGCCCCGCGTTGGTTCGGCTCGCTTGCGACCGTCATACCTCCGATACTTTAGCTTACACACGCCTGGGTTAAAACTGGTGTAAATACAGTTGTATTACCCCTGAATGACCCTCCGGCCTCATAGCACTGTTCCACTGGTTCAGTTTCCTTGAGTTGTGGTTTTAAAAACGCCTTTTGGTTGTTTTCAGAACCCTCAGGATGGCCGCGAAGCGGGGTGACAAGGGTGCACCACATACCCTCAGTGAAGGGGACGCGGCCTCGGGACGCCCAGTCCGCCGCGTCACGTGATCGCTCCCCTGAACCGGGACCCTCGCAGCTGGTGGCGAATGAGCAGATGGTCAAGCTCATACGGGAGCAACTGCAACAGCTGCTCCCTACGCCCAAAACGTCAACAAAGGCAGATGCCTCCCCATCAGAACCATCGGATTGGGAGGATCTGTCGGACCAACCAACTACCGACTCGGAGGTGGCCTTGGGGCGCAAACGAAAACACCCCAAAAAGTACTCGTCTGGCGGAGATGAGTACTATAAGGCCAGGAACAAGGTCCAGAAGGTCAGAAGGACAAAGAAAAAGTCCAAATCAAAGAAGAAGAAGTCAAAGTCTTCTTCCTCTGACTCCTCCGATCATTCGACTACCACGCAGTCCGAATCGGATGACCCACATCCCGGTACCTTTGCTAACATCACCGTTAAGGTCGCAAAGAAGATCAGGACGGTCAGAAAGCGGCGCATCAACACCTGCACGCTTTTGAGGAAGAATGTCAAAGGACATTTTGACACCTTCAAGCCCGCGGAGACTCTAAGAAAGCTCGCGGAAGAATACACGGGCATCAAAGGGATCCCCGAGGCAACCATCAAAGAGATGGACGACGACGTGACCATGAGCGAAGACAGGAAAAAGTTTGAGACCTGTCTCCATACCGTCCATAAAGGTGTACTGGTGGCACTCGCGGCAATCATGCCGGTAGCCAACAGGATGATGACCGGAAACAAGTTCACTACGGTCACTAAAGACATGAACGCGGCGATCGCGTCGTTAACAGCCACAAGTAACTTCTTGTCGTACAGGCGTTTCGAAAATGTCTTCAAGTCGGTTACTACCGATGCTGGCAAGCAGGTTGCCCGCTCCAAGAAGGTCGTCGACAACGACGGAAAAGAATACACTCTTTTCCTGGCGCCTAAACCCATCAAAGGCAAACCGCTGGACCATTCCAAAATGTTTGGAGGACAGCTACAGTACCTGTTCAAACAGGTAGAAACACAGGCGAAACAATCCAAACACCTAGACGGCAAGAAGGATTCCAATGTGGCTAAGTTCAAGAAATCCAGATCGGATTTTCGAGGGCGGCGGACCGGCCAATCGACCAACCGCTTCGGCAGCCGGAACTACGGCTACCAATCGAGGGGACGCGGCCAGAGGAACCAGTACGGCTGGAACGACGGCAACCGCCCCTTCAGGAGAGACAATCCTCCCCAGAAGCAGTTCCCCAAACCGGCCAACAAATAGAGCCTCAAAAGCAACCCAGTGTAAGCCCCTTTTGTGCAGGCAATGTATCTAATCACATTATGGACTGGGAACAACTGACTCATGATCAGTCAGTTCTCGATATTGTTAGAGGGGTTTTCATTCCTTTCATAGAAACCCCTTTACAACATAAAGTCCCTTTCCCATACCGCTTAACTCAACATGAGGAATTGGCATTAGACATAGAAGTAAATAAATTTCAATCCAAAGGTATCATTACTACCGTTCAACATACGGAAGGAGAATATATCTCAAATATCTTCTCACGGCCCAAACCTAATGGCGACATTAGAATGATCCTTGACTTAACTATTCTAAATAAATTAGTCGAATATAAGCACTTCAAAATGTTTTCGTTAGAAACAGCCCGTGACCTAGTAATGCAGGGCTCGTGGCTCGCAAGCGTAGACCTCAAAGACGCTTACTATACTATACCGATCTATGAGTCGCATAGAAAATTTCTTAGATTTATGTGGCAAGGCCAATTGTACCAATTTACATGCTTGCCAAATGGCCTAGCCTGTGCTCCACGTTTATTTACAAAGTTACTTAAACCCGTATTTGCTGAAATGGCCAAGAAAGGCCATGTCATGTTTCCATATATTGATGACTCATTTATTGTAGCACGCACAAGGGAAGATTGCCTTTTAGCCACAAAGGACTTATGTGATGCCTTAACCCACTTAGGGTTTTTCATTCACGACACCAAATCGGTTCTACAACCAACATCCCTATTAAAATTCTTAGGTTTCTTTATTAATACAAGAGAAATGACAATCTCCCTAACATCAGACAAAATTGAAAAATTTAGTGCTACAGCCTCAGACCTTTTAAACATAAAACGACCAAAAATAAGGCACGTGGCTGTGCTCATTGGTCTAATGGTGGCTTATGCACCAGCCGTATTATACGGGAAAGCACATATTAAATCCCTCGAAATAGATAAAAAATATCGCCCTAACCAAAGCTAAGGGAAATTTCGAATGCCAAATGACCATTTCCAAAGCAGGACATGATAACATCCAATGGTGGATGAAACATTTAATTAATTCCCATAATCCCATCCGCATGGATGAGCCCAACACAACAGTTACAACTGATGCGTCACTAGAAGGGTGGGGTGCCCACAGAGGAAATGAAGCTACTGGGGGCCGCTGGTTAGATAATGAAATAGATGACCACATAAACGTCCTAGAATTGAGAGCCATCTATCTAGGACTTACGAGCTTAGTAAAAATAGATAAACTTACCATCCAAGTTTTAACTGATAATACTACCGCAATGGCCTACATCCGTAATATGGGTGGGACAAAGTCCTCAGCTTGCAACGAGATAGCAAAACTCATTTGGGATTGGGCAGAAAAACAACATGTTTGGATTACAGTAGCTCACATCCCAGGTAAACTAAATACACTGGCCGACAATAAAAGCCGCCATTTTCCATGACCATTTAGAATGGTCTCTCAGCCCCGACATATTTCTAGCCATCTGTCAGGAATGGGGCTTGCCAGACATAGACCTTTTTGCCTCACGTAAAAACAAAAAACTTGATAAATATGTATCCTGGCACCCAGAACCACATGCTTGGCGAGTGGATGCTTTTTCCCTCACTTGGAATAACGCATTTTATTATATTTTTCCCCCATTCAGCCTGGTCAGCAGAGTAGCCAGAAAGATCAGGCTAGACAAAACCCATGCGGTATTGATAGTACCAGACTGGAACACTCAGCCGTGGCGAGCCATAGTCGAATGGGAAGCCAAGAAGGTTTTAAAATTCCCAAGAGGGCAGGTAAACCTACAACATCAAGGAAAAGTGACGACACAAGGGGACGTGTCAACAACCCCCCTACTGGCATTCCTTTTCTAAGGGCGTATTTACAAAAATACGGACTAGATAAAATCACCCAAGAAAGGTTAATTTCGGATGCCTGGAGACGAGGAACTGTAAAAATGTATACTACTTACCTTAGGAAATGGGGAGTACATTGTTTAATACATAAAGTTAAACCGATGGCCCCCACGATCGCTCAAGTAGGCCGCTTCCTCCGCATGTTGGAAGATGATGGACTTGGTTATGGGGCTATAAATGCGGCGTGCTGCGCACTCTCCATAATTGTGCCAAGAATCGAAGGACAAACCATTGGCAAACATGAAGTAATTCATTGGATCATGAGAGGAATCTATGAAAGAAACCCCCCAAAGCCGAAATATAGTCGGTTTTGGGATGTTTCTACGGTGTTTAAACTTTTCCAATCCTGGCCGGAGAATAAATTGCTCACGGTCCAACGGTTAGGCTATAAATTAGCAGTACTATTATTACTAGTTACAGGACATAGAGGACAAACAATTGTAGCCCTCTCTTTGCAAGGCCTCGACATTGACAAAAAAGAGGCCACGTTTGACTTAAACGTTCTGTTAAAGTCTAACAGGACAGGAGATCCACTCTCCTCTATTCATTTAGATAGCTTTCCACAGGATAAGAAACTGTGTGTAGTTTCAGCCATTAGAACATACATATCCAAGACAAAGGGAATACGGAATTCCAAACAACTCTTAGTGAGCTTTATCAAGCCACATAAAGCCATCTCACGTGACACACTAGCCAGATGGACTATTATTATACTCAAGTTGGCTGGCATTGACACGGAACGTTATGCTTCGCATTCCACAAGGGGTGCTATGGTGTCCAAAGCGAGAAAATTAGGAATCTCGGTTCGAAGAATCCTAACACACGCCGGCTGGAAGACGGCCAAGTCGTTTGCTAAACATTACAACAAACGACTAGAGAAACCAAGCGGGGTGGCAACCCGCCTACTCACCAACTAACAAGAACCGGTGAGATGTACAAACTTTTGTTTTACTACTGATACAAATACATGTTCATCAGATAATTGGGGATAAAAATGAGGCTACGTGAAGGTCTCCCTCGGCCTCGAGTAGCCGAGGCGTTGTACCGAGGTAAAATAGTATAGTTATACGAATCTTACCTGGGTACAGATGATGGATAACTCTTGTTTTCCCGAGGTACAAGCCTCGGGTAATCGTGGACTAGGGCCCACCCGCCACACCCTGCCACGATTATCACGTTCGCTTGTGCCAAAACGAAAACATCAGATTTCCATCATTTTAAGCTCATTTTTATCCTGAATAATTAGGTGAAGATTGCTGAACCCGGATGTTGCTTCCTTCTCCCTAGTCCACGATTACCCGAGGCTTGTACCTCGGGAAAACAAGAGTTATCCATCATCTGTACCCAGGTAAGATTCGTATAACTATACTATATATACACAGTAAAACCTCTCTAACCGTCCACCTCCACAGATCGACCACCTGTATCGATCGTTTTATTTAGGTCCCAAATGGCCGCCCATACAATAGCATTGTAACAAAATGAAAAACTCCCTAAACTGACCACCCGCGTAAATGGACCATTTAAAGTTGATCCCATGGTCGGTCGATTTAGAGAGGTTTTACAGTATACATATATAATGTATAGATATATAATCTAAATATATATGTAATATATATAATATAAATATATTTCCATGTATAATATATACATATATATGATATATACATTTATATTCATACATATATATGTTATATATTATACCTATTAAGTTGCCGACTTGATGCTGAATGCCATCTATGCTTCAGGTCACAAACTTAGCATGCGACGCAAATTTGCAATTTCACTAAATGCCTTGCACCTTTTCAGATAAAACGAGTGATCCCTGTTCTCACCAACGTGTACATATACACACTACATGATCCCCAGGATCCCATATGGCCCCACCACCCCTCCCACCCCCATTCCGATAGACAACATGTTGTTTTGTTTATTTGCCATGTAACAGTTGCAATGACTGCGACCATTAATACCACTTGAGACTTCCGGTATAGTCGGTCCAATGCTACTACATCCTGAAACCCTCCCTCCGTGAGCATATAGGGTATGCACTGACGTCACACTAAGCGGAAGTGCGGCCATTGTGGCGATAGTAACCACAATAATAACACACTGTCACACTGCAAACTCAATGGCTATGAGCAATCTTCATACAGAAAAAGTGAAATATCTATCAAACTAATCCACCTAGAAACAAATCGGTTGGTACACATATAGAAAACATGTTTACCAATAAGATTATATTAAATTTATAAGGTTAGGGTTCTGGATTTCTATTAATTTTGAATAAAACTAATGTTTTGCACTGCGCGTACCAGCAAACTCAAGCCAGTCAAGGCATTGTCAATGGTCGTGAGCAATCTTCACACAGAAAAAGTGGAATATCTCTAAAACCACACCACCTAAAAACAAATCGCTTGGTACACATATAGAAAACGTATTCAACGAATAGATTATATTAAATTTATAAGGTAGGGTTTTGGATTTCTATTAATTTTGAATGAAATTGACGTTTTCCACTGCGCATTCAGGCAAACTCTATGGGATGTTTACTAGTTGATATCGCCACAATGGCCGCGCATCCGGTTCGTGACGTCATGTGAATACCCTATATTGTTCAATTCATCAAATGAAAGCAGTGAAATTCTATATGACTTGTTTTCCCATTGCATCTAAGTCATATATACTTCACCGAAATCTACTTGATGTAGCTACTGAAATAACGACCAAATATATTCCTTCCTATTATTATTAATGGTAATCCATCGTGATCAGGTTACTTCATTATTAGCAGATTAATCAGGCCTCTTTTTTTTTTTTTTTTTTTTTTTTTTTTATTGAGGCTGTATTTATACTGTCCATAGCATATAAGCCCGGGTACCCAGGCTTGTTTTCAATGCTGGCCAGTTGTAGTGTTGGTGTTATCTTACCACACAGTGGCTGCTGATAAGGTATTTGATTGCCTGCATTTCAGTAGCAGATAGATAATTGGTTGGTATGGTTAGTAGCCTATGTTAGTTTTTTTGGATTTTCTTGGTATATATGTTTTTATTTTTCTACTCTTATTACTAGACTAGCCTACTCCTATTTACATATCATAGGCCTCTTCTATTGCCTAGTTTCGATGATGTGTCCAGTTTTGCTCACAATCACATGTACTGTTATTTAGATTGAAGATACCTTAAGCTTGGAATATCTAATCATGAAACCACTCTTATTATGCTGAAATTGTAATCAAATGATGTTTGTCTAATTTTAAGTGTTCTTATTTTCAAAGGTCATGATGATTTTTAAGTATTCCAAACTTATATTATGTGCATGAAACAAACGGCATTAGCTTATCGGATTACTTAGCTAAATAGGGAGTGATACATTAGCACTGATACGGCATCCTATTTAATACCTATTATTATTATTATTATTATTGTTTTACACAATTCTTAAAGCACTGAATTTGAACAGAATACAAAACATCTATACTTACTATTCTCATTATATAAACTTGAAGAGTAATAATATAATATTTATCGGGAGTAACTAGGTTTGTTTTGAAAAAAAAAAACCTCCCGAAAGCAACCACCTCCCTAAATGGACCAATTAAAATCGGCCCCATGGTCGGTCGATTTAGAGAGGTTTTTTTGGATAAGGAAATTGATGCCATCTTTGTATCAATCAAGCCTACTCCATAATGGCTTGATCACAAACAAAAGTAAAACAGCACACTTCCGTTAGGCCTACAGCAACACTTCCGGTACAGCAACACTTCCGGTACAAATAGAGCTGCGCTTGTAACATTTTGACTATTGAACACTCGCTAACTCAATCCTCTGTCTTTTCACCCTCTATAGACGATGACAGTGGCGCCTCCACGGCCCTGATCAGCTTGGTCACCATGGCAACCGCCTTGCTCGCCATGGCCCTGTAGGAACGCCGATGACACCACCCAACCCCCCACCTCCCTCCACAGGGCTGCGCAACAACAACCAGCGCCGGCCCCCTGGGATCTAACACCAGTCGGCTCCCCTAGACGCCGCCACACAGAAGGAAGACCCACCCTCACCGGGCCGGCTGTCCCTCACCCCGGGGGCGAGGGAAGAGAGCCAGTCACGTCGTCTCCTGCCCCTCATGTGTGGGTATTTCGACAAGGTTGCAAGTTCTGTGAAGAAAAATGTTGTATTATATATATATATATATATATATATATATATATATATATATATATATATATATATATATATATATATATATCAGGGTCCGTACGGGGCCTGGAAAGTCTTGAAACGTCTTGAACTTCATTTCCCCCATTTCAAGGCCTTGAAAAGCCCTGAATTTAACCTAGTTTGGGTAATTAGTCTTGAAAAGTCTTGAATCCATTTAAACTGTCCCAACTGATCTAAATTATTCTGAAAATGACATTTGCCCTTGTTTTAGTTTTTTTCCCCACTGAAATCCAAATGAAAATAGGCTTGAATTCCTAGCAAAAACAGCCTTGAAATGCCTTAAAATTCTATATTTTCAGAATAGCCTTGAATTCCATATCTTCAAATGTGTACGGACCCTGATATATATATGTATATACATTTATTATATACATCATATATGCTGGCACTAACTACTACGCAAGCTGGGTAGGGAATGTGGCTGACAACATTACTGGAAAGAAAAATGATGCGGTGTATGAGCAAAGCTTAGTTACATTAATACACGCTAGGGCTGACTGTTCACCATCTGCTGAAGCCAAAAAGGGGGACACAAAGAAAACTGAGACGACTTAATGGAGAAACATCCAACAAATGGTGGCCAATAATCTTAAACATTACTTTAACTAAGGGTGCTCATGAAAAAACACAAAAACACCCATGAAAAAACACAAACTGGTGGGTTTAAAACAAACAACACAAAAACTATACGAAATGTGTAGCATAAATGATGCGTCGGCAGACATTCCTTGAGAAGTATAAAACAGTTTGGTAAACTGCCAATAGGAGAGGCCATGACCATCAGGGCCTCTTCAGATAAGAGCGAACGTGAATGGAACACTTCGTATTCAGCATCCTTTGAACATTGTAACATAGTCAGCGCAAAAGATAGATTCTGTATTTGTACAAATTCGCACTATCCATGATTATATGAACAGCTGATTTTGCCTTAAACAAAGCTGTGACTTTTGATGGTGATAAACTATACCAATTCTAGAGCCTACTGCAAAACTAATACTTCTAACTAACACCCATTGTAAACGTGTGGTTTTTTTTAAAGAGAAAATTCTGTTTTAAAAAGGGGAAAAAAGAAACGCCACCTAAACCCATGAACAAACAAACACATCTCCCATTTTATAAACAAAAGCCTCTGAGTAATTCTTTTTCAGGGGACGTCAATCGAAATTGAATTGATACTGAGTGATACTAAACCATAGCGAATTGGTGGGTGACGCTTTCGAGCCATCCTCTACGAAGTTATCACATTGAGTGATGCTATCCTTGGTGTTTGGTGTGTGTGTGTGAGGTTTTTTTTTAACACACGCAATGTCTAGTGATAATGATAATGATACGCAATAACAAACCGCCCTGACCTTTTGCGTCTAGGTGTGAGAACTATTGTGATTGAGGATATATGACTAACAAAGATGGGATGAGGACGGGTGAAGGGCCGTGGTGGTGAGTGGAGGTGGTAGTGGTAAGTGGAGGTAGTGGTGAGTGGAGGTGGTGGTGAGTGGTGGTGGTGGTGAGTGGTGGTGGTGGTGGTGAGGGGTGGTGAGTGGTGGTGGTGGTGGTGAGGGGTGGCTACTGTAGCAACAATGCCGTGGTCTCGCTGTTGAAATGATCCCGACAGTTGTCATGAGTCTCGGTGCCGCTTCCATGGGCGGCACCCGGATGAAGTGCAATGAGGGTGGGGAAGACGCCGACAGGTGGCGACCACATAGTGCCGCTGTCATCCCCATGCAGTGCCGCAGCCCTAGACATGCATTGCCACTGTCCTACATGTAGTACCACAGCCCTACTCGTGCAGTGCCGCTGTCCTATATGTAGTACTACAGCCCTACACATGCAGTGCCGCTGTCCTATACCTAGTACCACAGCCCTACACATGCAGTGCTGCTGTCCTTCACATAGTACCACAGCCCTACACATGCAGTGCCGCTGTCCTACACATAGTACCACAGCCCCACACACAGTGCCGCTGTCCTACACGTAGTACCACAGCCCTACACATGCAGTGCCGCTGTCCTACATGTAGTACTACAGCCCTACACATGCAGTGCCGCTGTTCTACATGCAGTGCCACTGTCCTACACTTAGGACCGCAGCCCTACACATGCAGTGCCGCAACCCTACGCGCACAGTGCCGCTGTCCTACACGCAGTGTCGCAGCCCTACACAAATAGTGCCGCTGCTGCACTCCGAACGTGGTGCCGCACAGACACCTCTCAGTGGGGGGTGGGGGGCAATTCTTAGACACCCGACCCGTCGTTGGTCATCTTTGATTACACTATTACTACTGACATTGAACTTGGAGTGCAAGGTGTGAAAAGGTTTCACTGGTAAATAAGTAAATATAAACTACACTCACTAGACAACTCCCTGCAAGTAAATCGAACGTGTATTGCTTAATTTATGAAAGAGGCTTTGTGTTAATTTTAGTTTTGATATTTAAAAACAAAAGGAGACTTGCTCTTATTTCACTGTTTTTGCTAATACAGTAATAGTAAGGATGGTTGCGATAGGAATTTATTTTAAATGTGTGTATTCCTTTATATAACAAAAACAATACTACTACTAATCAGTCGTCACCGTGTGATGATTGCGGATGGCTATAATATGAGTATACGATCCATAGATGTGATCAGATGTTAAATATACAAGGCGTATGTTAGGCTATGTACGTGAGGGTCTCCATTTGCATTTACTGTGCACGCGCATGGACGTCTCCGCGTCTGTCTGTTGTCATGGTGAGTGCCCCGTGTGACGGCCCCCCGAGATGTGGCCTGCTGTGACGTCATATCCGGCTGGCGCTATCATGACTTCCTCCGCAGAGGCACGATTTACATAGCGTCGTCCGGACGACGTGACGACACCCGCTACATCCCGAGCCAGCTGTATATCTTACCTGTTGTCATGGTGACGTCAGTCGTCCGCGTATATATATATATATACTTAACCACGGCGATTTTAATGTTAAACGGAAGATGAGAAATTCTGCACGCACAAAAATAACTAAATAAATATCAACAATAAAAGGGGGAAGAAAACGGCATCGCATTTAAAAGAAATCCAGATCGAGGCTTTCTTATAGAATCAGTGCGCGCGGCGGTATTTTAGGATATTACCGTCTGCTGGTAATAATATCCCGCGTAGTAAGACTAAGAACGAGCTGTTAAGTATAACGGGTGCGCATTCAGTCGGAGGTGTTTGGTTTTATTATTGTTTTTCAACTGGCTTCTTTTTGGTTTGTTTTGTTGTTTTTCTAGTTTTTTTTTGTAAAATTTGTTTTGCTGTGCAACGTAATAAACATAGGGCTAGTCAAAGATTCAGTTGCAGCTTCCTGTAATGTTAACACAGTGAATGGAGAGAAAAAAGAGCTATGTACTAGCAATTAACCACTCTATACTATATCATCATATGCATTAATTAATACACGTGATCGGAGATTAAGAAGAGACACCACGCCAGGCTTTCCATCAGGCGTGGTGGTGGCTCTCTTAACTCATGTGCACTTTTTAAAAGCTACCCACTTTGCACTCCACGCATGTGCGGAGACGGGAACGCTGGCGCATGCGCATTGAACACAGCACAGTAATGAGGTATAGCCGTAGGGAGTGTCAGACTGAACTGTGAACACACAATGTCCATTTTTAACAAATATATATATATTATTGTTTTGCCAGGAGCATTTCTCCTTGGTGTTAAGGTGAACACGACGGGAAACCAAAGTGCCTATTCGAGTACTCGATTTTTCATCAATGTTCTTCATTCATTATAATAAAGCATGTTGTGTAATGTACATAACGTACTCAAGAGTTGCAGCTGCACCGACTCTAATAAAAGTAATTCTTTTGTACAATTCAAAGTTTTGTGTCGTGCTTCATTAATTAAGGGAAATTTCAAAATTGCCGAAGAGAATCATGTATAGGCATTTCAGATATATTTAACCATTGATTGGTCATTCTCGGAAAATGGCCGAATAAAGTTGTATAGTCCGATGGTTTTGATTTTTTTATCATTTTCTGAGCTAGATATATTAGGTTGATCGTTATAATCTACCTTACTTTCTTTTGAAGTAAATTTTATTTTAATATTTGAAGTAGAAACATGCCAAATTAATTTTGGCAAGCATGCCAAAACTGTGATATCATTGGCATATGCAGCAACAGATTCTATTGAATTGCATCATTATTCCCTTCTGTGTGATGACAAATGTTTAAGTGCACCAGTATCTAAGTTAGATATGTAGAATCAAATCTAGGTAATTATTTTGGTTTTGAAAATTTGATAGTTTCATCGGACTATGCAGCTTTAATGTTGGTAGTCCGATGGTTTTGAATTTCTGTCATTTTCTGGGATAAATATATTAGCTTGATCATTATACTTTATCTTACTTTAGTTGGAAGTAACTTTTATTTTAAATGGCTAACCTTTGAGATATTTGAAGTGCAAACATGCCAAATTAATGTTGGCAAGCATGGCAGAACTCTGACACCATAGGCTTCTGCAGTAACATCATCATCATCATCATGCTGTCGGTCGCGATGCGACAAAGACTGCTTTCATTACTTGACTGCCGCTCTCCATTTAGCTCTCTGCTGTGAGAGTTGCGTCCATGAGCCGGTCTGATGAGCTCGAGCAGCGCGGTCCTTGGTAACCTGGGCGATGACCGAGCCGGTATGGTGTTTTGTGCGGTTGTACATTTCATGAAAGCTGCCTGCAAAAGTGTTGAAGTGCTGCTGGCTTTTGCAAGTTACCAGCGGCACTCTCTCGGGGAGCAAATAGAGGTTTCACACCGGCAAGAACATGTCAAGACAGGCGCAAAACTATTTGTCCCTGCAGTGGCTGGTCGGGAGATGTTGGGAGTTCCATACATCAACCGCCCTTAATGCTGCCACAGTGACATGGTTTTCTGTTTAGGGTTTGCTCCCTTAGCCTTCGGTTCTGTCAAGGACCTGTACCACAAGGCAGTGGTTTAGAACTCTGCAAGGCAGGGGCGTCAAACTCCCTGAGGTATTGCTATGCCTGCATACCTGCAGTAACATATTCTACTAAATTGCCTCACCCTTCCCTCCTATGTGGCCGCACATGCGTAGCAGTGTACCAGTATCTAAGCTAGATATGTCCACTCACTCAAATCTCGATAATTTATTTTGTTTTGAAAATTTGATGTTTTCATCGGACTATGCAGCTTTAAGTGCGACATGGAAACCAAAAGTGAAAACCTTCCAAATAATAGAGAGAAAAAACACATTTAAAGTAATAGCAGAACCCATGTTGCTGTAAAGGTTTGCATATTGTGTATATGTCAGAGTTATAAAAACAAAACTATTTCACTTGTTGGCTTAGATCTTATACAAATTGAACAATATGTTAATATCACTTGTGTAACATGGAAATCAAGGACACACTCAGAAAATCATTGTAACATACAGACCAAAGTCAAACAAGATTTGAATGATCTTAGTGATTCATTGATAACATAATTAATACACCGAGGTAAAAATAATTATTTGACTTGCTGTCAATAAAAGATAGAATTAATTACCAGCATCGTAATGTGAGAAGCAAAGATGTGGTGCCCAGTTTTAAAGAATAACCCAGATATATAATAGTCTGATAGTCTGAGTGGGTGAAGAGCATGATTTTATGCGTGGGAGGAACTTTATTTTGTAGAATTTGCGCGTGGATAGAGGGGGCAATGTTAGTGCACGTGTGATGATGCTAACTGTGACTAATCCCTTATAGGGTATAGTAATCAAAATAGAGGAAACACGGTGATAAAATAAAATAAATAAAACATGTATATAGCGCCCGATCCAGCAAGCCGTTCTCAGGCACTTTACATAAGAAACAAATATACAGGAAAATATATTTCACCTAGTTAAAAGCAGATTTAAACAAATGTCTTAAGACCTTTTTTAAAAGCACCAACAGATTTACAATCCTACAGATTTACATATTTACAATGTATGGGGACACTTTGATTATTGTTTTGTATATATATACAGTCCAACCCAGTTAAACCAAGCTCAGTTAAACCAAACGATCGGTCAATCCAAACTTCAGTGCTGATTTGTATATTCTAGTATATGTATGATGGTGACTGATGACCGTCCTATCTGTACCAGAGGCTGCACTTTGCTGGTTATTCTGCTCAAACTAAATCGTATACATGTTTATTACTAATTACATTAACTTTATTGATAATATAAAAATCGAACGAAGAATTGCAATTTGCATTTACGATTGGTTCTTATGAAACCAGTGTTCTCAACCACTTTTTTCTCTCTATATATATATTATATATATATATATATATATATATATATATATATATAGTGCGTACTATTACTATATATATATATATATTTAATATATATATATATATATATTGCATACAATATAAAAGAAACACTAGCTCATAATAATATGTAAATCACTTTTCACTGCTTGATTTCAATGTAATGACTATAGTCATAGTGCCTAGTCATCGATTCCGTTACACTATGAGTATGAGTCAACTAGATTTACTATTCAAATTAAATAGCACAAATCTAAATTTAAAACGCCATACTATCTTCTCTGTATCTAAATTCTAAATGCGGTTTACCAAATTGCAGTAGAGCTGGTTACTTTCAATATGAATGTATTATATAAAAATATATATATTAAAAAAAATATATATATATATTATATATATATTATATATAAAATAAAAAACGATATACAAAAGCTAAGAGTATATTCACCCTAGCATGAATAGGACAAAATGGTCGGCACCATGGGACTATCAGTGGGGTTGGACATCTGACACAGTAAAACTAGAGATAACTACATTATTAAATTATTTATTCACCTCTACATGTTCCTTCTTGCATAAGGAAAAATCATTTGAGTAGTTGTAGGTATATAGCTATTATTATAGTAACCATACAAATGTTTGCTGGTTGGTTGGTAACCTGGCAACCCTTTATGGTGGTGGTGGTGGGGGGGGGGGGGAGATGCTAAAACAAGCATCAAAAGTAAGGATATTAATTAATCTAGAACAAAGGCATCACCCGGGGAAATACATACAGAAGATCTGTCCAAATGGGGAAGTATGGAGGCATCAACATAGAAGGCCGAATGTGGAAAGCTCTGACACAGGCGGATAATGACGTCAGCATAGGTATTTAGGTCAGTGCACGTGCAGCTTGGCTGCAGGATGACACACTGTCACACTGCAAACTCAATGGCTATGAGCAATCTTCATAGAGAACAAGGGAAATATCTCTAGAACCACACCACCTAGAAACAAACCGCTTGGAACACATATAGAAAACATATTTAAGAAACAGATTATATTAAGTTTGTATGGTTAGGCTTCTGCATTTCTATTAATTTTGAATAAAACTGACGTTTTGCACTGCGCGTATCGGCAAACTCAATGCATTGTCAATGGCAGTGAGCAATCTTCATACAGAAAAAGTGAAATTTCTCTAAAGCTACAGCACCTAGAAACAAATCGCTTGGAACACATATAGAAAACATATTTAACAAATAGATTACATTAAATTTATATGGTTAGGGTTCTGCATTTCTATTAATTTTTAATATAACTGACAGTTTGCACTGTGCGTACTGGCAAACTCAATGCATTGTCAATGGCAGTGAGCAATCTTCATACAGAAAAAGTGAAATATCTCTAAAACTACAGCACCTAGAAACAAACCGCTTGAAACACATATAGAAAACATGTTTAGCGACCAGATTATATTAAATTTATATGGTTAGGGTTCTGCATTTCTAGTAATTCTGAATAAAATTGACATTTTGCACTGTGCGCATCACGAAACTAAATGCATTGTCAATGGCCGTGAGCAATTTTCATACAGAAAAAGTGTAATATCTCTAAAACTACACAACATAGATACAAACCGCTTGGAACACATAAAGAAAACATATTTAACAACCAGATTATATTTAATTTATATGGCTAGGGTTCGGCATTTCTAGTAATTCTGAATAAAATTGACGTTTTACACTGCACATACCGGCAAACTCAATGGCAGTGTGCATTCGTTCTGCAGCCAAGCTGCGCGCGCATACACAATGTTTATAAACAGTGAAAGGGGTCAACACTGTTCATTCCTAGTATCCATAGTAACCGAGATGAAATGGACGACATCACCATGGGAGAGTGACGCACCAAGCGGCGCTAAGAAGAAACACGACTGGTGGACTAGAAAATAGACATAGTGCATGTTATAATTATATATTTATATACCTTATACATATTATATACATTACATATAATGTAGAAGCTCTAACTGACCACCTCCAGAGATCGACCATTCCCCTATATCAATCGCCTTATTTGGGTCCTGAGCGATCACCCATACAATTCCATTGTAACAAAATGAAAAACTCCATAAACCGACCATCTTCGTAAGTGGACCATTTAAAGTCGGTTCCATGGTCGGTCGATTTAGAGAGGTGTTACTGTATACGCATTATATACACCACATACACTGATACATGGAATGCTGTGTGTACCTTGTATAATTACATTATTGGTATATATTATAGTATATATACATTAAATATTATAAATGTAATATATTATATATTTGATATGTTGTATATTATTTATATTACACATGATAGGAAGCCAGTTGTGGAGATAAATATTTAAAATGGAGCAAATACAGTGTAGGTGTGAAGTCAGAGACTATATCAGTGTATATCGTTATATATATACTCATGGCTACAGCAAACATGTGTATCACTAGTATAAACAAGACTGGAAGGAGCTATGAGTTCCTTTTCCAACTTATTTGAGTGCCTATGTGACATATGTTATGCATAATGGAGAGTGACAGCTGCAGGAGCTTGCAAGAAACCTTGGAAGTTGTCAGATTGTATTAGCTCTTTGCATATCAGTTAGCTCATGATAAAGTTCAAGTACAGTATAACCCCGTTAAACCAAACTTGAAGGGACCCTACAAATTTGTTTGGATTAACCGATCATTGGTTTAACCGAGCTTTGGCTTTGACTTTGACTTTGAGTAAACGTTTATTGCACATGTAATATACAATGTATGTGGACACTTTGATTATTGCTTTTTATGTATAAACAGTATAACCCCGTTAAACCAAGCTCCGTTAAACCAAGCGATCGGTTAATCCAAACTTTTTTCCGGCAGCCTGGCATAATACTACCATTTATCATATAAAAAAAGTTGGTGACCTTATAACCACATGAAAGTTTGGTTTAACCATACCGGAAGTGGCCTGGGTCCGACAATTTTGTTTGGATTAACCGATAATTTGGATTAACCGACTTTGGCTTAAACAACTTTTGTATATGATAAATGGATAATTTTGCCGGGTCACCGAAAAAAGTTTGGATTAACCGATCATTTGGTTTAACGAAGCTTGTTTTAATGGGGTTATACTGTATTAACTTAAAAGTAGCGAGTTAGGGGGCTTGACTGTGGGCGCCGCGGTGAGCGGATTGACAAGTAATAAACGTCTGAAATGTACGTGCACTTATCGCTCATCCGTGTGTGTCTGCGTGAGTGCGAGATTCTGGAACGGCTGACATCGGCCCATCACATTGGTGCCGTGACCAGAAGGACGCTATATTATGAGTTAGTTTAGTTTAACCGCGAAGGAAACCACAAGGAGGCCTGTGGGTGCTTAGCAACCTTCTGTCGCTAGGGTGGAGTCTTCCACGCTCTGAGCCTCCAATTAGGGGGGCCGCGTTCGAGGCCGACGCGGACCAGCGTCCTTGTTTCGGCTATGTTTAGTCCCTTTTGATCGAGATAATTAAAGCATGCACACCCGATTACCTCGTCAGCGTGCCTAATGCGGACACCTATTTCCAAGGGTCATTCGATCATTTATGGAAGGTTAAAGAGTTAGGAAGGGCAAACCCACAACAAACCAAAAAGAAACCATGCAGTTGGAGCCACCTGAGTGGCAGGGCAGTTCAATAAGGTGGGCTAAGTATGGTTATTTAATTGCTGCTGGCAGTTTGTAATTTTGTTTTAATATATGGAGCGGAGGATCTATGGGCCAGCCCGAGATATAGGTTGATTCCAAACTACTTAGCTAGTCGTTCGTATTTATGTAATGTATAACGCATTATGCAAGTATAAAGATAGCTAAGGAAATTATTATTATTATTATTATTCTCCGTGACACCCAACACTGTACTGGTGGCGCCACATGCGGCCTCCTTGATGAGAACCCCACCTATGAGAACTATTAAGATGCTTACAAGTACAGTAAAACCTCTCTAAATCGACAGACTATGGGACCGACCATGGGACCGACATTTAGGGAGGTGGTCAGTTTAGGAAGTTTTTTTTACTTGTTACAATGGTATTGTATGGGCGATCGTTTGGGACCCAAATAAAGCGATCGATATAGGGGAGTGGCCAATCTGTGCAAGTGGTCGGTTAGAGAGGTTTTACTGTATATAAAAATCTATTAATTTTGAATAAAACAAATGTTTTGCACTGCGCGTACCGTCAAACTCAAGGCATTGTCAATGGTCGTGAGCAATCTTCATACAGAAAATACAGAAAAAGTGAAATATCTCTAAAACACACCACCTAGAAACAAACCGCTTGGTACACATATAGAAAACATCTTTACCAAAACATTATATTAAATTTATAAGGTTAGTGACGATGCTGTTCGATTTTGACGCATGCGCAGAAGCAATGTGTCCCTCGCAAACTGGCGTACCGCGGAAACTGCAACACCGGGATGAACGGAAAGCTGGACGATCCCGTGAGAGTTTGTGGTTGTTGGGGTCTTACATCCTGGCAACATCTAAGGTAATATTAATAATAGCATCAGGATGGGCACCGACTTGTGACAGTGCAAACTCATGGTGACTTTATTGTGCTGCCCCATTGGATTGGTTGGTTGGTTGTTGGAGTTTTACGTCCTTGCAACATCTAAGGCAATAGCATCAGGATGGGCACCGACTTGTGACAGTGCGCACTCATGGCGACTTTATTGTGCTGGGCATGGAGTACCATGCCGCATGCACTATGACCTGATTCCCCATTTAGTTACATTATTCTGACACTGAGCTTACCAGTCCTTGCTCTATCGTACTAATGCCGAGCGCCAGGACAGATAGCAACGAATATCCATCTTGTAAGTCATTGGTTTGATTCGGCTGGGTTTCGAACTCCCGACGTTCTGCACTGGAAGCCTGCGCTCTACCCATTCGGCCATCACGTCCGGTGTCCCGTGAGATGGAGAATTCCTGGTGTGTATTGCAGGCTTACTTCTTACACCATCTCAAAATCGAAACAGGTCACAGAGAGCTTTAGTTGGTGCGGCACCCGTTAGAAAATGCAATCTCAGCATTTTCTACTTCTCCATACAGATTCTTTTTTCTTTTTTTTAAATTGAGGCTGCATTTATGCTGTCCATAGCATATAGGCCCGGGTATTCAGGCTTGTTTTCCATGCTGGCCAGTTGTAGTGTTGGTGTTATCTTACCACATAGCTGCTGATAAGGTATTTGATTGCCTGCATTTCAGTAGTAGATAGATAGTTGGTTGGTAACCACTCCCCCACAGAGAACACCACTCGGATACAGTGCCATCAGCATCTTGATACTACATCCCACTCAGTCGTATTATTCTGTCAATGAGATAACCAGACTTTGCCCCAATCCCCGTAGTATGAGCCTAGGTACCCGCACCAGGCAATCTAGCAATAAATAGGCGTGTTCCATTTTTAGGTAATGTGTTTGACTCGGCTGGGATTGAATTCAGCACCTGCCGAACAAGAAGGGGGCTTCTGCTCTAAAATATAAAAGAAATTAAATGGCTGTACTGAATATTACTGTGAAATAGTATTTGGGATAATGTTGTCTTATCTCAAGAGTATTTAGCAGCTATCAGACCGATATCGGACAACAAGTGCACAAAAAGTAAAACTTGTTTTATTTAACAACACCTCTAGAGCACATTGATTTTCATACCATCAGGCCATTGGACGTCAAACATATGGTCATTCTGACATATTTATTTTAAGGAAACCCGATGCCGCCGCATAGGCTACTCTTTCCGATAAGCAGCAAGGGGTCTTTTATTTTACATGCACTTTTCCACAAACAGGACACCACATACCACAACCTTTAATGAACCAATTGTGGACCACCGGTTGGAACGGAAAATAGCCCCAACTGAAAATATTTCCACTGAGCAGGATCGATCGGATGATCCACACACTCACAGGTGACTCTGTATGGCTTGAGCTACGTCCCGCTCCGACAACAAGTGCACACTCACACGGCTTATTTTCTTTGCCTGAGCAGGTCATTGGTAGAGACAATAATACACTTTGCTCAAATAATATTAGTATAGTAACTTACACATCACATAAGGAAAGGGTACTTTGCTTCTTTTGTTTTGATATATTTTGTATTGGGAGTTCGAACTGTTCCAAGTTGGTATCCGTCCTGGTGTGACCTTAGATGTTGCTAGGATGTAAAACAACAAACAACTGTATTGGGAGTGGCTTAGTAAAAGCTCGCATTGCTCAGGGCCACTGCCATCGATCGCCCTGCGGCTAAAGCCGTGTTCACACGGGCAATGTAAATCGATTCGTAGAAAGCGACTTGCCTAGTTCGCCTCACATTTCTCGTGTGAACGCACGTCTGAGGCGGATTAGGGCTGAATCGATTCACGTGATCTGGATAATGTAAACCACCTCACGAGGTAGTTTACGTGAGGCGATTTCTGTGAGGCGATTTATTTTGCCCGTGTGGACGCAACCGACTTACGTGAGGCGGATTAAGGACGTCACACTATATAATATAA
The DNA here is from genome assembly GCA_030323885.1 of Branchipolynoe longqiensis. Classification (NCBI taxonomy): domain Eukaryota; kingdom Metazoa; phylum Annelida; class Polychaeta; order Phyllodocida; family Polynoidae; genus Branchipolynoe; species Branchipolynoe longqiensis. The sequence continues at coordinate 104,367,022 of CM059188.1, read as the reverse complement.
TTTGGTCTATGAAACCGCTAGCTGTGCACAGATATTTTTTTAATCATTTATTTTTAGGGTTTCACTGCCCAGTAGAAGTTTTGACTGTTCCAAACCAATACGATTCAATCCATACATATCTAGGTTGAACCCACACTCTCTCGGCCGACGTCGACGAACCCAAACTGGCGCTGGTTAGTCTGGACTTGCTCATGCGCAGATATCCACTTCCGCCTTAAACCGATTCAAAGCACCGCCCGTGTGAACGCGAAACACTTTCAAACTAAATCGAATCATATGATTCGATTTGTCTAATTCGCTTCACATTTTGCCCGTGTGAACACGGCTTAAGTTTTGTAACTCGACACCAACTGTTGCTGACTAATGTTTCTTATCTCGCCTGACGTTAGTACATTTGAATCCTGGATACGTGGAAATGCTCGGGTGTTAAACTATGTTGTAATTAATGAACGATTAACAGCATACCAAGCATAATTAGCATCACGCGTGTTTTTAGCAAATGCAAAAAGGATCAGCAACAAAAATATATTTAAAAAATCGCACCATGCGAATGAGTACCAGACTATGCTATGTATTTCAATGTTCTATGTCAACAAATAGTTGTTGTTAGTAAATACTTCATGGGTGCATTTTTAAATGGTGCAATGCAGAATTAAATGTGACACCTTTTTTAATTCATATGTCGGTGGATATTTCTGGAAAATATCATAAATCGTTAATTCTTTTTGTAATTATGTCGGCGTTGTTGTTGTTGTTGTTTTGTATTTGTTTAGTTATGTGTGTATTTTTCCGTTTTAGATCCCATTTTATTTCAAATATCAAGCAATACACCGTAACACCAAACATGTCACTGTGTAAAACTTTCTGAGATATGGGATATGAGATATGGAGAACTCTGCTATAATAAATTGCAACTTGTCTATAAAATGGTAAATGGTATGTAAAACCAAAGGCATATAAGGTATATGTGGAGTTGGTGATTCATTGCTAATTGAGGATAGAAATTGTATATCAATATAGTAGAGAGAGAGGGTCACTTCTTGACCTGAGAGAGGGTCACTTCTTGACATATGGGGCAGTCTTTGGGAAGTCACCTCACATACCCCCTCCCCTCCAAGAGTTATTTATGGATTACTGCACCAGATACAACAGGGCACTGTAGCCAGATCTAACCATGCCTTGGTAACAATGATATTCAACCCTCATTGGTGGATAGAGGAATGTCTGTTAGGGATTGGAAAACTGGATCATGTGATCACCACTATGTTGTTCTTGAAACTATAAATACAATAAATGAGAGAGTCTCACTCTCCTACCTTTCACTCTTTATCTACTTTCCTTCCTTGTCTGTAGTGATTTCTTATTAGCCTATCTACACCACTCAAACTGCCAGCCGTCGACTTTACAACTGGGTATATAACGCATATGTGTTAGTTAAGGCGCCTCGTGATACTATCACATTAAATTTAATTCAACGGAAAATATAACAGCATCATCATGCCTGTCAGCATTTAAAAATTCTGATGGGGGAGACTATCCACAAAATCAGTGTTTACGTCATTCATGTACACAGTGTGAACTTAGCGTATGCTTACAAAAGCTTGTTTTATTTAACGACGCCTCTAGAGCACATTAATCTTCATCATTGGCTATTGGACGTCAAACATGTGGTCATTCTGACATATTTCTTTGGAGGAAACCCGCTGCTGCCACATAGGCTACTCTTTTCGATAAGCAGCAAGGGGTCTTTTATATGTACTTCCCCACAGACAGGACAGCACACACTGCAGCCTTTGATGAACCAGTTGTGGACCACTGTTTGGAACGGAAAATAGCCCAAACTTCAAATGGGTCCAATAAAACAAATATAACTCATGGCACAGGCTCATCAGTTTTCTAAAAGCGGGAGATTAGGCTTAAATTGAATACCCGATCGGGAGGTCGGGAGAGGTACTTAGAATCGGGAGGCTCCTGCCTAAATCGGGAGACTTGACAGGTATGCATTATACAAATCGATATGGCAACAATGGCCCATGGAAATGTACAGGTGTCACACATTAAATGGAACCACTCTCGACAACGTGGTGTGGAAGGCTAATTGTTTATGGAGTGGTTGATTACTTGGAGCAGCTAATGCAATCCGTTTGTGTGGGTCCATATTTGCCCTGCAATATAGAAACATTACAGTAAAACCGATAGTTTTCGTTTATCCATAGGTGTCACCTTTGGTTTTGTAATTTGTAAATAATTTAATTATTAGTTAGTACTAATGTATGTATGTGTGTATGTATATGAGACTGTCTCAAAAGGTGCTAAGTAATATGGGACAAAACTTTGTCCATAGTAATGATCAACACACTATTTACTTATGCATTTGCTCCGGATAAACTGATTTGTTTTTACATGATGTTTCATAATCCCAATAGAATACATATGGTTAATCGGGTATGTATGCGCATATGGATGAGCGTATTTGTGTATATATATGCATAATGTATCTATGTATGTATGCATGTATGTTTGCACGTGTGTGTATGTATGTATGTATGTCTGTATGTATATATGTATGTATGTATATATATATGAGACTGTCTCAAAAGGTGCTAAGCAATATAGGACAAAACTTTGTCCATAGTAACGATCAACACAATGTCTAGTTATGCATTTGCTCAGCATAAACTGATTTGTTTTTACATGGTGTTTCATAATCCCCATTGAATAAATATTGATTTGAAGCAAATGTCCTTGTGTTTTCAGTGCAACCGTTTCTGTGCTGTTTGGTGTCAATCGTTACTATGGACAAAAAAACGAAGAGTTAGCACCTTTTGAGACAGGCTCATTTGTTTGTATGCATGCATCTAATCAAATATTGTACCTAGTCAAGCAGTTAAATAGAGGTGATTATTTGATGGTACTTATGAATAGACCTAGACTAGTTACAATATGTGTCTAGGCTTAGCTATTCAATTTTGCATTTACTGATGTGAAAATTTGCACTATTCAACGGCTATACTCAAATGCATACAATGTAAGAGTGACTGGCATGCTAAAAAAAAACTAAAACCAAAACAGAAAAGTACGCACGGAAAATCCCCAGTCCTCAATATGAGAATACGGAGTTTCAGCGTACAGTAAAACCTCTCTAAATCGACCGACCATGGGATCGACTTTAAATGGTCCATATAAGGAGGTGGTCGGCTAAGGGCGTTTTAAATTTAGTTAAAATGGTAGTATATGGGCGATTTTGGAACACAAATAAAGAGATCGATATTCTTCTTTTTTGAAAAATTTATTTATTTACCATGCTCATAACGGATAACCGTATTAACACTTGTTTTCACCGCTGGGCAGCACTAATCCAATTTGATTTAAATTTTGTGAATGTTGTTTTAGTAATAATTTAGGTTTTCTTGCTTCTTGTTTATGGCTTGTAACTGTTTGTAGATTAACATAGGGGAGTGGTCGATCTGTGGAGGTGGTTTGTTAGAGAGGTTCCACTGTAGTATGACTTTGCTCATTTGCATTAGCCCAGAAGCACTATTGCACCCACTGCATTACGGTGCCGTCGGTGTAACCGCGTGTCACTAATGTGCCATTATCTCCTTGATACAAGCACTCCATCCAGTCTGGTCACTCCACTTGTGAACGTGAATGCACTTCCTGCCATATCCTGTAGCCTGTGGGTGGAGTGCCTAATGGATTTGTTTGTTTGGTGTTTTACGTCATGACACCATCAAAGGTCATATCAGGATGGGTAGCGACTTCTAACAGTGTGAAAGTTTGTGTATCTCAGAACAATTGATGGTATTAAAGTCTATGTTGTTAGATTAAATTGAAATAGTTGTCAGAGAACTTCTACACATATTCTTTAGATATATCAACTATCTACTTCCAAAATCACTTGTTGTGCTCAGTAACTGAAATATCACACAAGAAGACACAATATTGTACTCACATGGTTTAATCCAAAACTAAAGTTGCTACAGACACATGTACATAGTCTGGGCTGGCTGGTGGTGGTGAGAGAGAGCGCGCACGTGCCATGCGCCCTTATTTATAGGTTTAAATCCGGGTACCAGTCAGGTGACCCTAGCCTGTACGCGGCAGGCCCTTGGCCACAGAGTACCAATGCAACCAGGTACCAGTCAGGTGACCTAGCCTGTACCTGCCAGGCCCTTGCCTGCAGAGTACCAATGCAACCAGGTACCAGTAACCTGATCTAGCCTGACCCAGCAGGCCCTTGGCTGCAGAGCACTAAATAAAAACCACCCCAAAACCCCAAATATTTTACAAGTGTGTGCACTTATGGTGACTTTATAGTGCTGCCCCAATTTGTATGGAGGGCTGCCGGCACCATGACCCAATTTCCCATTCAGACATTTTAGTTTATCCTGACACTGAGCTAACCAGTCCTTGTCCTATCCTATGACTCAAATGGTTCATCAAAGGTTACGGTATGTGCGGTTCTGTCTGTGGGAAAGTGAATATAAAAGACCCTTTGCTGCTTATCGGAAAGAGTAGCCTATTTGGAGGCAGTGGGTTTCCTCCAAAGAATGTCAGAAAGACCATATGTTTGACATATCCAATAGCCGATGATAAAAATCAATGTGCTCTAGAGATGTCGTTAAATAAAACAAACTTTCGTTTCACAGAAACTCAAAAGCATTGGACTAGGCAAGTTTAACTCGGACTGTCAAATGAGTAGAGGGAGCAGCCGCAGAGGCTGTATGTTTTGGGGAGTTAACAAAACATGCATGCTTTATTTATGGGCAGTGAGTCCGCACATGCAGTCTGTTGGTGCAGTGCTATATAGGCCTATTTGTTATAACCATATATCCCGGTCGCGGTGGCCGAATCGGTTGAGCACGGGCCTTGCGTGCGGGAGATTGGGAGTTTGGGAGTTTGGTTCCCAGTCGAATCATACCAATGGCTTATAAAATTGATACGTGTTGCTTCGTAGCCTGGTGCTCGGCATTAACAGGATAGGGCAAGGACTGGTTAGCTCAGTGTCAGGATAATGTGACCGAGCGGGATATCAGGTCATGGTGCTGGTGGCCTGCTTTCCTAGTGGGGCAGCACCATAAAGTCGTCATGTGCATTAGTGCACACTGTCACAAGCCGGTTTCCATCCTGATATGACCGTAAATGTTGCCAGGATGTAAAACTCCAAGAACCAACCAACTATAACCATATAGAAGTCGGTCTCAGGATAGGAGCACCTGGCACTGAGCTCCCCTTCACTTTCCACCTCCCTTCATTTTCTTTTCTTCTTCTTTCTCTTTTGCAGATTATTATATTATTCATTTCCCTTTTCCTACATTTTGTATCAACATGTGTTCTTAATTGTTGTTGTTTTTTCTTAAGCGAGAGCAGAAAAACCACAGATGTCTTTATTTTGGCATTAACAATCTGGTCGCGTGAATTTACCCTGATTCCTTTCATGAATATTTAATCAAATATTAAAATCATAGAAATATCAACTGCATTGTGCTCAGAATTACTAAGAATAGCTATGGGATATTTTCTGTATTACCTTAGACTGATCAGTCCGTGCACACCGTTGGACCTCAAATAACCCATTCTGTCACATAATAAACAGGAAAGGAATAGTTGGAAGTATATAGGTTATTAGGCAGTCCAATGGCTTCAAAGTCGCTGTTAGAATTAGTCAAAGTAGTGTCTGTTCTACTTTCCCTGGGAAATTATATTGCAGAGAACTACTTCTTTATAACCCTTCTATCTAATTAGTGACCTCTGACTAGTGTGAGTCTAAGCATATTTCAGTCCCATTTATGAGAGAAAGCCTATAATTCTTATATTCCCTGACCGACACCTCTCAAACAGCTATGAAGGATCATATATATATACACATAAAGCCCCAGTCACAGCTACCCTGACGAGCCCCAGATTTTGAGCCAGACCACCCCGGGACCAGTCGCCCAGACTGTCCCGGACAGCCCCGGATAAAATTGCTAGTTTGGTCATGTTTTGCCTCGTGGTCACACCTACCCGGATGAGCCACGGACTAGCCCTGGATCAGAGGCCCGATCGCCCTGGACTGAGCCGGACCACCCCCGGACTACCCGGTGTGTCCACGGAGTAGTCCCGGACTTGAAATGAACTTGCTCTATGGCGATCCGTGGCTAATCCGTGCTCATCCGGCTTGTCCAGGTCTTATCCGGGCAGTCCGGGAGTTGTCCATGGCTATGTCGGGGCTAGTCCGGGGCTGGTCCGGGTTCAACCGTGGCCCCGGACGGGTCACGGAGTAGCACCCCGGACTACCCGGACCACCCCCGGATTACCCTGGATCATCCCGGATGATGCCAGATCGAGCCCAGATCGCAAAATGCCCCAGACCACCCCGGATGTTTTAAACATTTAAAACATCCAGGGCGGACCCCGGACGAGGCCAGACCAGCCACGGATCATGCCGGATTATGCCGGATCACCAAGGTTCATCCAGCCACAGATGAGCCATGAATCACCCCGGATCGCCACGGACCACGCTGGATCACGGTGTGGGGCTCGTCTGGCCCTAGATACAAGATTCACCCCGTACTGCTGCAGTAGCCACAGGAGGGGTGCATACCAACCCTATGTAAAAGCTGGTGAAAAAACGGGTCAAAGAATTGAGAGCCTAATTTCACAAACTAAGAAGCAGGAATTATTCTTTACATCTGTTTTATTATTAGCCCGCTACTTTTGAGTTGAAAAATATAATATAATATCTAGTTTAATAAGATTTAAAAGTGAAATCGACAGCGTTCTGCGGCCGCCATCTTGTCTTTTTGCATTCTCTCCCATTTCACCAAATCTGTGCCGATATAAGTAGCCATTTGATACTGGAGCCACAGTTTCTAGTTCAGGTTCAATACTAAAGCTATTTTCGCCCGTATTTAGACTACGTTGACTTTCACCCGTGTACTACAAGTACCGGGTGAATCTTTTATCTAGTCTGGCCCCTGATCCGGGTAGGTGTGACTGGGGCTTAAGGTACATGCCTAGGCCCGAACAGACTCTGCCTCATTGAATCTGGAAGGAGTGGAGGGAAAGTTCACCTGGTGGGGTGGGGATGGTATATCTACCGGTTCTTTGTCAAAGACTAGAAGCACTATTTGAATTTCTGTTACTTACTTGAAGATGTGATTCAACTATTTAAAGTTGCATAGTCCGATGATTTTAGTTTTTTTGCCATTTTTCTGAGATAAATATATTAAATTGGTTGGGCTACCTTACTTTAGTTTGAAGTAACTTTTATTTTAGATGGCTAAGTTTTGAGATATTTGAAATGCAAATATCTCAAATTAGCTTTGGCAAGCTTGCCAAAACTCTGACACCATAGACAGGTTCTATAACCTAGACTCATTGTTCCCTTCTATGTGCCGACACATGCTTAATAAGTGTGTCATTATCTAAATTAGATATGTATAATAAATTTTAGATAATTGCTTCTTTTAAAATAAAAGTTGATGCTTCATCAGACTATGCAGATTTAAGTAATGGAAGCATTCATGATATGTGAAGTCTAGTGAGAGTATCAACTACTAAACCGTAGATGAACATTTAATCCCACGAAGGTATACGCTTCTTTGCCATAGCGTTTATTCTATATCTGTGTTTGGTGCAGAGTGTGTGCACCAGAGAGGTGGTGTGTTAAAATAATAACGTGCAGCAGCTTATTAGTCTGGTGGATCAGGTAACATGTTTAACATGCCTCTAGTGGCAGCTCGGGGAATTAGAAGGTCCTACCCCAAGGCACCTTGCCAAGGCAGCGAAGTTCTCACAAGACCGGAAGTGGGTATAAAAGTACCAGTGAAAGTGTCTAAAAAGTTAATAGTATCGACGTGAAAACATGGCTAACGTCTTTTCCCCCTTTTTGAGTTTAGTTCTGAGGGAGATTGGGATATAGGACTTCGTTAATTCATAATGCAATGATTCAGTAAAAATCTATTCCAGAGATTTGCACAGAATTCATCTTTGCATGACACAGTGACTCAGCCATTGTCTATTCCAGAGGAGGTTGATATAAAGCTTCATTAATGTTTTGTGGAATGAGTCAGTAATAATATATTCCAGAGGTTGGCATTAGGCTTCATTAATGTTTGATGGAATGAGTCAGTAATAATGTATTCTAGAGGTTGGCATAGAGCTATATTAATGTTTGATGGAATGAGTCAGCAATAATATAATACAGAGGTTGGTGTAGAGCTTCATTAATGTTTGACAGAATGAGTCAGCAATAATATATTCTAGAGGTTACTGTACAGCTTCATTAATGTTTGATGGAATGAGTCAGCAATAATATATCCCAGAGTTTGGCATAAAGCTTCATTAATGTTTGACAGAATGAGTCAGCAATAATATATTCTAGAGGTTGGCATAGAGCTTCAGTAATGTTTGATGGAATGAGTCAGCAATAATCTATTACAGAGGTTGGCGTAGATCTTCATTAAGGTGTGATGGAGTGACTTAGCTACATCTATTCTAGAGGAGGTTGACATGGAGCTTCACTAATGTATTATATGATGAGTCAGCAACAATTCTTTTCAGATGAACTTGCCATTGGGATTCATTATTTTGCAACAATTTATTCCAGAGGGCGTGACATCAGCCTTCATTATCAATAACCAAACACCAGCTTCTTCTCATGTTTTGCTTCTTATAAACATTATCTCTGTGTTAAAGATCAGGTATTATTCCATGTGACTACTATTATATGCAATGACCTATTATGCAACAGTAAATGCCATCGTGTTTTCTTATATGCAGATACACGGGAAGCCTGCGCTCTACCGATTCGACCAATGCGTCCGGTGAATCAATGAGGATGTCTAGTTTATAGATTATATAATAATGAAAGTAAAGGCCAAATGCAAGAAGTGCACTACACTGTTCCTAAATTGGTCAATTGAAAATAAATTTCATTCAATGCATGGCTAAATATGAGATGGTTATTATATAACACTATTAACAGTTGCAATAAGAATTTATTCTCAACGTTAGATATAAAATCCATATAGTAAGGCCAAATATAGATTTTAAAATTGGTGATCGTCCCCGTCCGAGCCTGACAAATCGCCCGCCCCTGATATATATATATGTATATATATATGTATATATATTTAACTGTTAAAAGATGCGTCAGGCTAGCAGCAATTCAATTTTTGTATGAATTGTTAAGTCATTGGTTTGACTCATCCAGGGTTTGAACCCAGGAGTTCGAATTCCACAACCTACCAGAACAGGAGTCAGGTGCTCAAGTCATTCGGCCATGTCTGGTTACCTATTATTACGTCTACTTCAAAAAATAAAAATAAATAAAAGATAAAAACCCGTTCGTCCGACCCGGATTTTTATTTCAAAAGGATCACCGGTTTAAAAAATTTAATTTGGCCTAAATACCAAATTAAAGTACCGAGGGGACTGTGTGGTATACATGGGCCCCTCTCTATAACTGTCATATTAAAGTTATTGTGCAGTAAAAGAATACCAGTAGCTATGATAAATGAACAACCATTGGTAAATGTTTTATCGGAATACACACGCCGCGCTATGTATCCAATATGGAAACTGTTAAGCAAAGTGGAACAACTTAAACATTCATGTGAGGAGGAAGTGACCTTTTGCCTGCAATGGTGCTGCATCTAATGCCGTAAGGTTGGAGGCTATTTGTAGCCCAGTCATATATATATATATATATATATATATATATATATATGTGTGTGTCTGTGTGTAAGTATGAAATTAATTAATTCTGCTTAGATTTTTATTAAGGAGACTGTGTGGTGTCCTAAACATGTGTTACATCTGAGCAACACATTTTATACTGCCATAAGACATAGCTTAATCATGGACTGCACCTTTATGTTTTATCTCATCAATTTATATTTTACATAGATGTAAAGGGGCGATTTCCAGCTTTCATTTGCAATCAAATTTTTTTTTTAAATTCAAATATTAGATTTTAACTCTCCATGTGATACTTCTGGACAGTTTTCAGGTGAGTGACCCATATATATATATATATATATATATATATATATATATATATATATATATAATTATCGTGTGCGAATGACAGAGTAGAGCGTCCCTGGTTATGATTGATGCCGGTGGTGCCGCCATCGGTCACGTGGTGGAGGGGCATGCTCCGCACAAAATGTACAAAGTGTAAAAGCTCGATCCTGCTCAGTGGACACATTTGCAGTTTGGGCTATTTTCCGTTCCAACCAGTGGTCTGCAACTGGTTTGTCAAAGGCTGTGGTATGTGCTGTCCTGTCTGTGGGAAAGTACATATAAAAGACCCTTGCTGCTTATCGGAAAGAGTAGCCTATATGGCGGCAGCGGGTTTCCTAAAAAGAAATATGTCAGAATGACCATGTGCATGACGTCTAATTGCCAATGATAAAAATCGATGTGATCTAGAGGTGTCGTTAAATAAAACAAGCTTTTAAGCAGTAAACGAGTTGTGGATGGTTAGACTTAGTGGGTCGTGCCGCTTAGATCCATGCTATTAATAAGTGCAGTGATAGCCTGTGGCGTATGTACATCTGAACAGTTAATGGTATGGTTATCTTCATTGATCTAACGACGATACAGAGAACCCTCTTGGCATATTCCGGACGCGATGACCGAATCGGTAGAGCGCGGGCCTCGCGTACGGGAGATCGGGAGTTTGGTTCCCGGTCGAGTCAAACAAATGACTAATCAAATTTATACTTGTCGCTTCCTAGCCTGGCGCTTGGCATTAATAGGATAGGGCAAGGACTGATTAGCCCAGTGTCAGAATAATGTGAATGCGTGGGATATTGGGTCATGATGCCGGTGACCTGATTCCCCAGTGGGGCAGCACTATAAACTCACCATCAGGGTGCACTGTCACAAGTCCATACCCATCCTAATATGACCATAGATGTTGGCAGGACGTAAACTTCCAACAACCAACCAACTACCTAGGCATGAGACAGAGCTGGCTGGAATGTGACTGCATGGCGCTGAAGTGACGGACACTCAACTGTCCAAACCTGGCGCTTTAAATCAGCTGCTGTTATATTTATTAACAATCTACAAGGAGTAGGACTTAGCTACCCGCCCGGCGGTGCCGGCTGTGAGGAAACACACACTAATAGAACCATTAATCTATTTTCTTTTTGGTGCCGATAAAAAAGAAATGCCACAACGGGGATCTATTTTAAAAGATGCTGACTTCACCTGAGCAATGGGAAATGAACTCGCTGAACAATTAGTCTGGCAACTGCTCATCAAAGTTGTTTTTGCATGATGTAGGGCCACCTATATTTTAGGGCGATTACATTTATTTTTGCGATTAAGTTATATTGAAGATCATATAATATTAACACAAATATATATAGATACACTTCGTAAATACATTATTTATTAGGCAGAATAAACCAGTGTATGTGGATATCTAATTTATTATCTTTTACTGGTTTAATTTGTATAATAGTATGATAAAACACCCCCAAAAGAAACCAGGTGTGTTTGTAAAACTAAATCCAGTAATAACCATTTCAGAGTGGTTGCTATTTTCTTATTTCCTCCTGGTGACTGGTTCTATCTGGTCTAGCCATATTTAAGTGCTTAGAAATGGGTTGTTGCATGCCATTTGGTCAAGTCAGAAACTAGGTTATTCACGAAGGCTCTTGGCTAGATCTGCCATGTGGCTAAACATGAAGACATGTTTTGGCGTTGCCTAGATGATGTTGGCCTGAAACTATCGCGTGGGCAGAGATGACGACAATAGAGTAGTGTGGCCTTTGGAATTTGTAGCCTTACCGTATTTCTTCTATTTGCGGCACACGCTCTAATTATGGTCTAAAGCCGTGTTCACACATGGGCGTTAAGTCGCCTCAACGAGTTCGCCTTGTCTAGTTCGGCTCACATTCGCCGTGTGGACGCGACGCTGAGGCGGATTAGGGCTGATTCGCCTCATCTAGTTCGCTTCAAGTAAACCATGTCGCGAGGTAGTATATATGAAGCGAACTAGCTTAAGTCGGCCCAACTTCCTAGTGTGAACGGTATTGGTTTACTTGAGGCGGCTTAAGCACGTCACACGCATGCGCAGTCGAGACCTGAGTTTGTTGATTTTCCGGTCGATCAAAACGCATATTATATAATTTGGTCTATGAAACCGCTAGCTGTGCACAGATATTTGTTTCATCATTTATTTTTAGGTTTTCACTGCCCAGCAGAAGTTTTGACCATTCCAAAACAATACGACTCAGTCTATACATATCTAGGTCGAACCCACACTCTCTTGTGGCGACAACGACTAGCCGAAACTGGTGCTGGTTAGTATGGACTTGCTCATGCGCAGATATCGATTTCCGCCTTAAACCTCCCCAAGTATTGCGTGTGTGGACACGACACACTTTCACGCCTAGTTCGCATCATCTAGTTCGCCTTATCTAGTTCAGCATAAAGTTGTGGGTGTGAACACGGCTTTAGACCGTGTGTGCACCCCACCCCTTCTACTTGACTCCCACCTGTTGTTGTTTTATACCCTAGCAACATCTAAGGTCATATCAGGATGAGGTCTCGGCCATCACTTATGGCCTATATATGTTCTCGTTGTCTAAGCATTCTAAACTAACTGTGGTGCCTTCCAAGACAATATTAGGCAACCAGACGGGGTGGCCGAATGAGTTGAGCGTCCGTCTCCTGTTTTGGGAGATCGGGGGATCTGAAACCATGGGTTTGTGGGTTCGAACCCTGGTCGAGTCAAACCAATGAGTTAAAAATTGATACTTGTCGCTTCCTAGCCTAGCGATCGGTATTATTAGGATAGGGCAAGGACTTGTTCGCTCAGTGTCAGGACAATGTGACTGAGTGGGATATCAGGTCATGGTGCTGGTGGCCTGATTTCCCAGTGGGGCAGCACTATAAAGTCGCTATGAGTGCGGACTGTCACAAGTCGGTATCCGTCCTGATATGCCCTTAGATGTTGCTAGGACAAACAAACAAACAAAACAATATTAAAACTCCCTGTGCAAATCTTTAATAGACGATTTCCGCCACCAGCCCGCCCTCTGACGGCATTGTCAGGAACGTGTGTTTTGGGTAGGATTTAATTAGATAGTACCCAGAAGCCAGCACAAAACTATGAGGACAATAGAATAGAAATATAGAAATGTGCGTTTGTTCTGCGTTCATTTCACAGTAGATTGAACTATGTATCACATTTCCAAAGTTTTGAACTAAAAGAAATACCAGCTAATAAATATATATGAATTAACTTGTCCAACCATTCATCACTTCTCCTAAGTTCTAGTTTTCAGGAATTCAGAGCCTATGAATAAAAAACTAAGCAATTGACTTTTATCTGAATACACATTTGGACTGTTCAACCGTTCTACACCTCCAGTTGTTCAGTAATGATTTTATTAAACAAAAACATAGGCTACAATTATTGTCTGATATCAGGACTGTGTGCGTTCCGCAAGTATAAACAAAAAACATTCTTGACTAATTATGTCATGAAATAATTATGCTTTCACTTGTGTCACTGTGTGTTCTCGCTTGTAAATGGTAGCTAGGTGGCGCTTCCCTGGAGTTATTCCTTTTGGAATGTGTCATCTGTCCTACCAGACAATGAGGAGAGCTATCATCTCTAAATATGCAACTGATATGATCCTACCCCCAGTAGGAAGGGAATATCCACTCACAAGCACAGGCACATTACCAATTTTTCTAAGTTTTAAATATTTCTCTTGCCAGAGATTTTACTTCAATTTAATCTTGATTTTGTTTATTTCTGAACAGTTCCCTTTTTTGGCTTTCCCTTTCCAGGTGGATTTTTATCCCTCTCGGTCTGGTTTCCTTTGGCACCTCATGATTTTCCCTGGTCGTTTCTCCGGGTCTGTCGTTCTGTTTGTTTGGTCCCTCATTTGCTGTTCTCTTCCTGTTTTTTCCACCAGTCTGTAGGCTTTTTTCACTACTGTCCAACCGAAAGAGCATTCCACTTTTTTTAGTAAGTTTGAGACTGTGCTTTCCATGGAGTTTGTGTATCTTTATTTACTGGTCTACAGGGATGTGCCCAAAAGGGTTGTTGTTGGACCTCTAGACTGAGATTGGCCAGCCTTGAATACATAGAAGGATTTTTTTTCAGGGAGATTTTTCATCTAGGCAAAGTATGGAGACAGGTATCATACATAATTAACTTCTTCATAGGTGTAGCACCATGGGATCATACTTCGTATGTCATTGATATGCAAGTCCCAGTTGCCCTCATGAGAAGAATGAAGGAAACCAAGTAGTCTTCTGCCATATACATGTATGACATATAGCACGCAGAAAGAGACAGCTCTCCATTGTTGTGGAAGAGATGTTCTAGGAATTGTTCCATAGGAAAATTAGTTGTTATATGTTGACTTTGCATTGCATTGTCAAATGTTTGTTGGTTCAAATTTGCAGCCATGGTGTCTGATCCAAGAATGACTTGACAAAATCACTCTTCTCCTGTAGGTTGTCATTCACCCATTTAGTGAATTCCCCCCATGCCAGTCAGGGCTTCAAAAACCATCTTTCTGACTCTGACAGCATAATTATATATCCTTTAGACCAGCATTATAAAACTGCTTTCCTACAATTGATAAGGAATTGCATGGTATGGTGTGGAATACTCCCATCTAAGAATAATGTTTGAAGTATTTGTTGTTCCTGGGAATGTTTGCAGCTTTTGCTAAGAGTGCTTGATACATGAGAATCTTGAATGCTTCAAGACTCAGTTCCTTCCTAATTAGCTCTGATTGGTTAGGATTTCAAATATGGTAGTCAATTCTGTGGCTGGTGCATTAATGGTTGGTAGATACGTAATAACATCTTTCGTCCCTGGTTCTGATTTTTAAGCTTGGGATTATCTATCTGGATCTATTTGCCTTGAAATGATCCACAACAGGTTCTTGTTACAGGCAACTTCAGCAGCTTCTTTGATTTCATGAAAATGGTCCTCGTTTGTTGGAAGAGGCTATGGATCCACACATTCACCATGTACATAAGCCGTGTTCACACGGGCAATGTAAATCGATTCGTAGAAAACGACTTGCCTAGTTCGACGCACATTTCCCATGTGAATGGGTGTCTGAGTCGAATTAGGGCTGAATCGATTTCTGTGATCTGGATACTGTAAACCACCTCTCGAGGTAGTTTACGTGAGGTGATTTCTCTGATTCGATTTATTTTGCCCGTGTGGACGCACTGAGGCGGATTAAGCACCTCACACGCATGCGCAGTCGACACCTCAGTTTGTTGACTTTCCGGTCGATCAAAAGCGCATATTATATAATTTAGTCTATTAAACTGCTAGCTGTGCACAGATATTTTTTTCATCATTTATTTGTAGGGTTTCACTGCCCAGCAGAAGTTTTGACTGTTCCAAACCAATACGATTCAATCCATACATATCTAGGTCGAACCCACACTCTCTCGGCCGACGTCGACGAACCCAAACTGGCGCTGGTTAGTCTGGACTTGCTCATGCGCAGCATTCGATTTCTGGCCGAAGTACTGCCCGTGTGAACGGGCCGCTAATTCGCCTCACCTGATTCGATTTGCCTGATTTGCCTCACATTTTGCCCGTGTGAACACGGCTTTAGATTCTCAGCCCTTGTTGGTCAGTGTTGGCTGATTGCTGCTAGAGTTTCTCAATGTGCGGAAGTTCAGAAATGGGGAGATGTGGTTCATATATTTTGGCCTGGACTTATACGCTATTGAGTTGATGTGATGTACTCTTTCCAGGAAGTGCTTTTCCAAGTCTGTCATTATTGTCCCATAATAGATTTGTGAGGACATGGCTTTATGGAGGCCTGAAGTATGATTTGCTGGTTGAGTCCAGTTGCTAACTTCTACAGACACAGTGCTATATCATTCTCTTCCAGCTGAGAGTAAGGCACCACGCCCATGCTTGTTGAGGGTCATGATCTCAGTGTTTCTTGTCAGTGTGTTTACTGCATATGGTAGCAGTAGAGGCTTTGTTGGTTTATGTTGTCCGCATGTCACACCATGTATGGTGTTTTGGCTCAATGACTAGACCAGAGTGTATGGAGACTATATGACAGAATCGTGGTGTCGGGATCACCAGTCAGGAGCTCAACGAAGAACATTGGATGAAGAAGAGAGCTGCAGTAATGTTTACATCTGAGGGATGGTATGGCGAGGGAGTTTGTGTCATGTCTGATGACTGTTCTGATCTGTGGTGAGGTCTGATGTATGATCTTGTCAAAATTGATTGATTTGTTCATCCAAGTTCGGAGTTCCCTCTGTATCATTTGGTTTTCTAAGACAACCTGCTTGAATGATACACAGGCAGGAGCCATGAGCAACTTTCCCTTGTTGCCAGGAAATATTTCTACTGCTTCACCCAGTTCAGATTCATAATTTTATGTTACTAAGAAGCTGATATGCTAATAATAATGGAATTTGATGGTGGCCATTTTGAAATTCAAAATGGTGGCCTCTGAAGTAAATCAGCAAGGCGCTGATGACCATTAGGCCTATGTATGAGTTGGTTCTTCTAGACATGATCTACCAAAAGAAACAACTTTACTACAAGACTATATACTGGATCCGGAGGCCGATTTGGTAGAATGCAGGCTTCCCATATGGAAGGTCAGTGGTTCAAATCACAACCGAGTCAAACCAATAACTTACTAAACTGATATTTGTTACAACCTAGCCTGGTACTTGGCGTTATAGGATAGAACAAGAACTGGTTAGCACAGTATATGGATAATTCAAAGCCAGACACAGGGATTAACTTTTTTGGGCCAATAAATTTATTAATCAATCTTAATAAATTTCACAGTAGCCACTGATATCTCTATCACTAGCTAACATTTTTTCCCAGGCCTGTCACTCAGTACAGAGGACATAGGTGCCTGTATATTCTAACCTAGCTTCCGAGGTAGTACAACCCAGAAGAGGCAAATAATGCTTACTATTGAAGCTTACTTATATGCAGTGTATTGTGAATGGATAATTGACTAAGCACTTATGTTTTTACTGATATATATATATATTTCAATGCATTCTTGAGATTGAAGACAGGAGGCAGCAGCTAAGGGTTGATAGCGGTCATACTCTTGAAGCACACCAGGCACATATCGCTCAGACTAATTCATACTATCAGGCATAACAGGATATGGACCATCTAACTCTCAGCCAAATTGGGACAGGAGAGCAGATGGTCCTTTACTCACAAGTTGTTTATTCACGTAATTAAATATGCTATTGGATTTCCATCGTCCTAAAAGTCCTATGCAGTCCAGGGGGACTCCTACTCGTGCATATTCTTGAGCAGCTCCACATTGTAGACTGTTTGCTGTCACCATCGTCCACCAGCTGAAGTTGGCTCCCTTTAGTATGAGACGTATGCATTTGACGAACGTCTGACTAGTCAAGGGCTCCCCGTTCGCGAGTGCAAATGCTGGGGCGCCCTTATGCAGGACCATGCAATGGCAATACTCAGTCCAACCACGTACGGGACAGAAGATGGAGTGAGGTGGACCGGGTAGCTTTACATGGTAGCTCTCCTCCGGCTTGCATACCGTTTTTGTGCTACGGATGTGCACCAGCAGGTATGACTCATGTGCCTTGATGTCTCCACCCAACAACGTATGACCGCCATCACCCAGCATCTCGGAATAGAACAGTTAGATTGTCTTAATAATCATGTATAGCCAATTAATGATGCAGCAATAAATACAAGTCCATGCGTTCCCATTTTGTCTACATTTTAATATTATCAGTTTGACATGTTTTCTTTTTATAAAGTATATAACATTACTGTTTTGTAGTTCAGATTATTTGGGGTTAACCTTGCTATCTTTGCAAAATCTCAAGTACTCCTCAAAGTGCACCCTTTTTGTTCCTCCACATCCCAGCTGATAGTCCTGCTCTGAAAAATATATGCTCAGCTTTCTAACTATAGCACACTCTTTATCTGCGAGGGATAAAGCCAAAAAGAGAAAATTAGAGTGAGGAGATAATCAGAAATACATGTCAAATATATTGTTGGCATGACTTGGCCAGAACAGGTAACTTACTAGCGGTCCCGTTACCAACTAGACTGTCTAACATAGCACCAGCTAAACCCCTACATCTCCGACAGATACACCGGGGACAACACCACAACACAAACCAACAGGACATCATCATTTAATATGTCAAGACCATAACTAGCAATATCATGAACAATCATCTTCCAAAAGGAACAATTAATGAATCAACTGTGTCAGAAAACCAAATTATGAACTGGGCAAGCACGTGCCAAAGTTGAGTGCTGAGTAGCACTATATGGTGCAGCCATTTGATGGACTATGCACAGAGTTGATGGCTGGATCAACATAAGTGAATGATGCGGAAGTTGGATTCAACCTCATGGCATATATCGGTAAGTCGGCCCTTAAATTAAAGCAGTGGACACCCACAATCAACGGACAAACGTAATCACACAAAATTAAACTATCAACTGTGCAAGCAGCCGCCAATTTTGAGTGCTGATTAGCACTAAGTAAGGTGCAGCCAGTAGATCGAGTGTGCACCGAGTAACCGCCTACTCACCAAGACACAACTGATTACCATAACTGACTTGACCTAATAAAGTACTTGGACAAATGGTTTTGCTTAATGACATTGGACTGTCTGCAGTGAAGGCGGCAACTTTAGTATGATTAAATATTGACAGGTTAATGTTAGTCATGAATTCCGAACCATTAACTGGGCAAGAGTTTGCCATGATTGAGTGCTGAGTAGCAATTGTGCGGCCATCAGATGGACTGTGCACAGATGCGGAGGTTGGAGTCAACCTCATAGGCATAAGTGATTTTGTGTTGTGTGGAACAACAATCGAAGCAGGAAGTGTGTGCAGCCGTCGTGGCACAGAGCCGTTGGAAGGGACTGATTCAGTACTCCAGGCAGTTATTACAGACCGACCTAGGTCCGAGAAGCGTAGTTGTGATCCATCACAATGACCACAAACGGATGTCCACCCAGTCGCCACGCAAGCGTCAGTAAGAGGTGTTTCGATTCAAATGGTCATTAAAAACAAGCAAATTCCTACCAATCGTCTACCTCCTCCTGCAAAATTTAAAAGCTCCCATCACACAAAAAAACTTCATCACACCAATTATACTCCTTGACCAGCAAAAAAAAAAAACAAAAAAAAAAAAACAACCTATAATGTTGATAATCCAGCCTGCCAGCCTTACTAACATGCATCTTTAGCCTGATGGCGCTATCTATTAAAAACATAGAACAACAGGAGTTACGTTATCCGAGGTACGTGGTTGTTTTCGCAGAACAAACTATCAATATTTCAATTGTGGATCCATGTTTCACGTCAACTTGTTATTTATTTCCTGTAATCTCGCATGAAACAAAAGGTTGCAATACGTTTACCGGCAAATTCCATGCCATCGGGCATTCGTCTTGATATAATAACAAACCTAACACCGACTCTACGACTACGGCGAGTATGCGTCACCACTGCCAAATTAATAATCATGAGGCTATTTACCTACACCGCACTGTCCCCGATACGATTACATGCACCCATGGTAGACAGTCACCAGTCCCATACTAACAAATACCACCTGGCCACACGAAAAGGTTAACACAGACCACCAAAACTTGCACACTGATGCATACTGGTCAAGCACTACATATATCTTGGAGCCAGTGACAGTTGCTACGATCCACCACATCCGAAGAACTGTCCCCATTCCTATTAATTAAGAGCGGCTAACAGGTCCAAGACTCCAAGGCCTATTGATTGATTGATTGAATACTAGCAACATCACGTACAGTACCAGAGGAGGCAAACAACGGTCTAACTACAGGAACCTGCATATTTAAATCATATCAGAATCACGAGCAACAAACACACTCTTACTGACCTAGCAACATCGAGTATTGACCGGGCCTGACGTTATGAACTGTGGTTCATCTTGTTACTGCACTGGCTGACTGGGTTCATGAGTCCACTGGTGACGGTGTCGCCGTCTTGTGTAATGTCGCTGTAGAACTCTTCCTCATCGACAGCTAAGAAAAACGACAAAAGAAAAACGACCGTGAGAGATCTATAACTTCGTCACTTCATATTAAACCCAAAATCATCTGAAATTATATAGACATCAATTAATACAAAATAAATCCTAATTCTGAGTTTAAAATAAGCCGTTTTAAAAGAAAACCGACGAAAACGGCCGAGATAAATCAAACTCCTGGTCATATTACTTTATATGAACGCAAAATTATCCAAAATGGGGACTAGAACTAAATATACAAAATTAAACTCTAAATTTGGATTAAAATAACACTAACGGCAAAAATACGAAGTTTTCAAAGAACACTGACGAAAAACGACCGAGATAGATCAATCCCCTGGTCCCCACTCCGTTCTCAGCATTCTCACATATTTTTGTCAGCTCACATCAGAATAAGTCTATCAAATAAACTTAATTTAGTGTCAAACTACTCAAGTCATCTCCCCAAAACGCTCTATTTACTATCTCTGACCTCACAAATGATGCAATGTATTCTACATACTCAAAATCCGAAAATATACCGTCGCTAGATAACTGGCAATTTGTTTTAAATTGCCTGGCAACTGGGTCCAATGTTGACAAATATAGCAACTATATGACACTGGCTCCACTAAACAAAGTTAATTCAGCTGACACATTCAAATGAACTGTTTCAACATGATATTTATAAAAAATAATAGGATTTTGAAGCTTAATTTTGAACTAAAAGTAAGATCAATGCCAAAATAAGTCATCTAAAAAGGAGACACGACTAAAACGACCGTGAGAGGCCAACCCTGGCACTCACGCCCTACCCTACAGTTTGTCCATATAATTTCCAGTTCACTGCAATTTTCCTAGCGATGTTACTTCATATGAACACAAATTTAATGTATAAACATAATGAACATATAAAAATAAACCCTAACTCTGAACTAATGGCGAACACGACAAATTATTCATATCCAAATTGGAAACACTGCCACTGGTCAATAAAGGCTCCTGATACTCCAACAAGTTCCGATCGAGCAAACGGAATATTTCCTCCAACGTCGCTGCTCGATCAAATTTACGTATTGAATGCCAACGAGCCGTCATCGTTGATGGCCAGGTAGGGGTTCCGAATTTCTTGCTGCGCTCAGTGAAATTCAAAATGGTGGCCTCTTAAGTAAATCAGCAAGGCGCTGATGACCATTAGGCCTATGTATGAGTTGGTTCTTCTAGACATGATCTACCAAAAGAAACAACTTTACTACAAGACTATATACTGGATCCGGAGGCCGATTTGGTAGAATGCAGGCTTCCCATATGGAAGGTCAGTGGTTCAAATCACAACCGAGTCAAACCAATAACTTACTAAACTGATATTTGTTACAACCTAGCCTGGTACTTGGCGTTATAGGATAGAACAAGAACTGGTTAGCACAGTATATGGATAATGTGACTGTGGCAGCACTATAAAGTCACCATGAGTTAGCACTGACCAAAGTTTGTACATCTCTTGATATGACCTTAGATGTTGCTAGGATGTAAAACAACAGTAAACGAACAAACACCAGACTATACCTCCTCATTGAAAAAATGTGTAATATGAAGATTTCTATGTATATTTTGTGGTTACAAAAATGCTGAAAACACACAAAAAGCTACCACGGTTGCAATGCTATCATGAGTTTTCCAACTATTCTCCCCATATGGTAGGCCTACCGACCAACCCTACTGCTAGTACTGGTTCATGGCCTATTACAGTATTAGTATTACATCAAAAACTGATACCATGCTTTAAGCTAAGGTTCCATTGACTTTCCTCTACAAATTTGGAGCAAAAAAAATTCCGAAAATGGCATGGGTATCAATGCCGCATCCCGTAAACATGTGGAATCTTTAGCTGTGTAAACGGAAAATAGATTTCACTTTGCATTTTGACCAATCAAAATGCTTCCATTTATTTCACCAACCAGATAATTCTGATCAATTCAGTCCCGTACGTCAACATACGTCGCTTGACGGTGACAGACAAATCTCATCTACCGCTAAGCATTTATTAGCTTGTTTTAGTTTACTCTTTATTGCTATGCCTATGGATCCATTAATTAATGAAGACTGTCAGGAGATTTCAGGTGAGTACACACTGACAGTGCATGTGTCTCAGTGTGCGAGCCTGTCACCAGATCCTCATCCAGACATGGCTGAGGCAGACGGCCTTCGCTAACTAATTCAGTAATTGGTGAATGAACAGTGTCATTGTAATACAATTCTATGTTCTTGAACTTCTTCAGATAAGTACTTAAGAAATTCTGGGTGGAAACCAAGAGCCAAATCGATTAAGGAGAAGGGCCATCCCAAACATAAAATGAGCCACGAAGCTAGAGTCAGAGACTAAACTCAAGATGGTGACACTGACAGGTTTGAGATTCTGAGACTCGTCGTATCGACAACTTTAATGTTGTTATCCTCATAATCCTGCCTTCAATTATTTATTCTATTTGTAATTTATCTGGAGCTATGGGTTTTCTTTCTAGCAGCAGTGATCTATTTTGTTAAGGTGCATAGTAGATTACAATTGTGCTTTGCGATCGTTAGTCCTATTGTAAACCACAACACATGTAAAAACAAGATTTTTGTGAAATTAAAAATAATAATAAACAGTAACTGCAATAGCTTAAAGTTGTGTATTCACAAGTATCTGAATCGAATAAAAGGACTATTTAAATTAAGATGTGTATATTTTTAAGCGTGACTATTCTGTGAGACTGGAGTTATTTAGGATATACCCTATTTAGGCTGACTTTTATGGATTCTATTACTTTCCTGTCCGTGTGATCTATTCTAAAAATGTGCTTGCAACTGGGCATTTCAATACTATTTGTGCACATATTTATTAGTAAATGGACTGCGTGTTGCACACACGAAGCACGTCCAGTCATAGTAATTGACTTACTCTGTAGCAGATGGTGATCATGACATGACAGCTGTCCCGCCTCCTTTAATATCACATGCATCTCATTTAAAGCTGCATAGTCAGATTAAGCATAACATTTTCAAAACCAAAACAGTCGCCTATATTTGATTTAACATTATTCCCACACGGAAGGGCATACTGAATCAACTTATTAGAACATGTTACTGCTTTATAAGCCTATGGTGTCAGAGTTTTGACGTGCTTGACAAAATAAATTTGACATGTTTGCATTTCAGATGTATCAAAAGTTAGCCATTTAAGATAAAAGTTATTACAAATTAAACTAAGGTAGATTATAACAATCAATTTAATATATTTATCTAAGAAAAATGACTAAACTCAAAACCATCGAAGTATGCAACTTTAAATACCGTAGCATGAAAATAAACCTCCTGCTCAAGGAAATATTTCATAAACACAACCTCGTTTTTAGAAATTCAATGTAGATGTTACAAATTTCGAACAAAAATAAATGTTTTGGAAAATTATGAAAAATCATGGCTGGTAATAAGGTGAAGATTTCTTATACCATTGTAAAATATTCCGATAATCAGCAGAGGGAGAAGGTGGAAATCCTCTGTTGTTATTCTGTGTGGCCGGCCAAGAGTGTGTGTATGTGTATGTTGTATATGGATTGGCCCATGCTTGGGGGCAGTTATAGACATAGGGATGATTGGCAGGTCTGGGTGAGCGCAAGCCTGGCTCTCTGCTGAGGTAGGGGTCAGTGCATACAGGGGTCAGGGTTGGCGGTGGCCACGGGTCGGCCAGCTCTGGTGGTGAGCAGACCACTGGTGGTCATGATGGCTGAATCCCTGTTGGGGGAACTGGGAATGCTGCGTCCCTATTGGTTGGAGTGAATGGCATGATCCTAAACCAAGAATCCATGTACTATTTATAATAAACCAGAGGGCTGGACTCTCTCTCTTACACTTTACTCTCTTCCTTTCTCTTTGTCTGTATTGTTTTCCTCATAGCCTACGTACACAGCCACAGATCCGAGCATTGGTTTCTACACCATGTTATGTGCATATTAATTATTTTAGCTCAAAGTAAAATCCAACAATATATATTTGTATAACTAAATAGTTTTTTAAATACTGGGAAATGAAAAGAATATTGGGAAGTTATGGCTTAAGCGAAGGTACTCTAGAGTTATGGAAGATAGCATAGATTGATAACTTGCGTAATTAAAGTTGCATTGTCCAATGTAATATGAAATTTTCAAATCCCAAACATTATCTAGATTTTATTTTTACATATCTAACGTAGATACTGATGCACTTATTGAACATTTGATTCCGCCTAGAAGGGAATACTGAGTCAATTTAATAGAACGTGTTACTGTAAAGGTCTATGGTGTCAGAGTTTTGGCAAACTTGCCAAAACTAATTTTCCTTGTTTGCACTTCAAATATCTCAAAAGTTCACCATTCAAAATGAAAGTAACTTTAAACTAATGTAAAGTAGATACTAGTGATCGATCTAATATATTTATCTCAGAAAAATTACAGAAACTCAAAACCATCGGACTGTGCAACTTTAATGTTACATGATCTCGTTTCTTATTTTACTAACTAAATTCTAAGACGAGGCATATATGACTGTGTACGACTGGGGGGGGGGGGGGGTACTACCTTGAAATGAGTGGGCCTGTGAGTGAGTGATCGTATGCATACACAGAATTTGAATTATATTTATGATATAGTATCATTAAACTCAACATGGATACACCACACCTGAGAGCACACACATACATGTGCATATACATATATATTTATATAAATTATATTATATATGTAATATTTCTTACGAATGCAGTGATAGTGAGACAAGTATGCGATTTGAGTTGATGGTACAAGACCCCAACTCCTTTATTGAAAAAGAACTTCCAAACGAGTGGCGTGTAGCGCCCTGCACTGGGGGCCGGCGAGGAGTACCCGGACGCCAGAGCTTATTACATGCGATAATGGGATTTTCACTATCCAATAATTCTTACGTATGCAGTGATAGAGACAGAACCCAACTCAAAGTAGAAATAAGTCAAATAGCATGAGCCCATAGGGGGAGGCTATGCTGGGGTGCCAACAGCCGCTAGCAAGTTGGCAACCCAGAGATCGTCTGCGGTGCATTCCTGCAATGGAACATGGAGGTAGAGATATACCCAGTCACTGGCCCAATCGCCCTGAGTCTTGATCTCCTGAATGGAGCTGCCAGCCATGAGGAGGTAGGTCGCCCCACCACTCCTAAGTGAGTGCCTGGAGAAATTGGCAGGGTCGAGGCCCGAGATGCGGTAGAGGCGTTTAAGCACCGCTGAAGAGTTTGAATACTCCAGTGGAGTAGAACCGGAACCACTAGGGGTCCGGAAGGCTTGATCATGAGGCTGGGCCGGAAGTTTGGCGAAGTGCAGCTCAACAGCCCTGACTGCACAGAGCAGGAGATGGGAGACCCTGACAATGGGAATTTTCACGGTCCTTTCCTCAAAATGTATTGTTTTTTACTTTTTCACCCTGAGGGACATGCCCCAGGGGTGGAAGGTGAAGTCCTCCCTTAGCAGAGTAGCATCCGAGTTTGTAATGTGAGCCTTCCTCAACAGGCCCCTAAAAGATGTCAGGATCGCTGCCCTGAACGATGTGTGGCCTGGGGAGTCCGAGAGGTGCGCCAGCATGGCCGACAGCTGGGCTGGCAGTAGAGGGGCGGCTTGGCACGGCATGTGGCTTAGCGACTGCCGGGTGACCGCGAGGCACCGGCAAATGTTAAAGTCATCATAGTTCAACGCCTGGGAGCCAGCGGCCTTGAGATGCAGGTTGAGCGAACTGAGATATGAGTGAATTGATGCATAACACATCAGATTTAGATAACCAGGTTATATATAAACACGTCTGCCAGGAGTCACATGGGATAGGCTGGCGAGCATAAAATTCACAGAACGTCAGATATTTTCACATCCTTGAGTTAGTGCACAGTCTAGTGGAAGGAGCCAGGTGCTGGCCCAACATTGTGTCGCCGTCCTTCGAGAGAGAGCAAACACCTGTAATCAAACTATTAGTGAAATATGCTACTGCAGCAGATCTAACCTAGGCCTATGGCCTCAACCAAGCGCGCCCCGCATCACTTTCATTTAGGTGGGAGAGGCTGTCACAGATCGTGTTTTCGTTGCTTTTAATGTAAACCGATGAAATGTCAAAATTGAACTTAACGGCCAGCCAGAACATATATATAGCCATGCGGTTACCCGACCCGCAGAGGTCATGAATGCGCCTGGCGAATGTGTGGCCACCTCTTACAACTTTTGCGCAATGTGACACCAGCCCTGCCAACCGCTCAATTTCAATGCAGGTGGTGCGCTTCCTATCATAAAGGCAGCGAATGCATTAAAGTAGTTTCTCCAATTTATCGGTCGGGAGACTCTGGTTCATTTTTACAGAATCACCATTATCAAAGGTGTTAGTGAGGGTGCAAAAATTGTCGAGCTAGTTTGTTACCCGGTGGTGCCCCCTGCGCACCATACAACAAACAATAAAGTCAGAAATCTTTGAGAAAACAAAAGTGCTTGAACTCAGTCCCATGCATATCCCTTAGATATGTTGTTACCCCCTCAGAAAATTGTCAGGAGAGCCCTCGACGATGTGCGCTTGAAGGGTGGATGTTCACTGCCCTGTAGGAGTCTGATATGTATACGACTGACATGAATTCCCCCTTTAGCATGTTATCTGTCACATCGTCTATGCTTTTGTAGGCAAACTTGGTGGAACACTCATCAGTAAATAGGGTCACGCAGATATCTTTCGGGGCACTGCAATCAATGATCATCCTAAACCAGACTAAATCCGGCTTGGGCATGGTAGCAATCGGATGGGTGCATATCTTGGGGGAGTCCCTTACACTTACAGTTAGAATGCCTGCATCTATTTCGTGCCTTAATTTCTCAGACATAGCGGCATGGGTGAGCTCACCTGTGCTTGACCCATAGTTACACACACTGTAAGCGGAGTCGCAGCCGTCATTGATTACCCGAAAACCGAATATCACCCCCATCATTACATAATCCCAGTCGGGATCATTGTTACCCCGTAGGAGGGCCTCCACAAAGAACCGGCAGGGCGACAGCGTCACCCACACTGTGAGCATTGACACATGCCACAAACACATGTGTCATATACTGTGAATTTGGCTGTCTGCCCACCAATGTCAACTGCCATCACCTGGTAGAGGGCGCCCGCCTCATCTGCACTAACAAAATTAAGCCAAGGGCTACCCTCCCTGTGAGAGTCACAGTATTCTTCCCCTACTGAGAGGCCGGGTTTGAAACTATTTTTACCCGCTGCCTGTACTGGCTGGTGGGTGAGAAAGGGAACCCAGCTATTTTCTTCCTCTGCTACCAATTGATGGCGGTGAATGGGATAGGAACCTAAGTTGGTGCTCTCACTGGGTCGCCCGTCCCCCCCCCCCTCCCCCAGCTGGCAGCATGGCCCCCCATCATTATTGGATACATAGACATTAATGCTGCTATCTGCGCACTGGCCTTTATTACTGACAGGGTGAACATCACATACAGCTGGCACTGTGGGCATGGGAACATCATGGCAACTCACATCCTCATAAATGTCATAATTTGCATCAATATGGTCATTAAAATCAGTATTAACTGTGGTGCCAATGGGCACAATAGAAAGAGAAACATCACAGAAACCCACATCATCACAAACAACATGGCTGACATCTATAAATTCAGTATGAACATTCGCGTCTGTGGACACAATGGGGAAAGGGACATCATGGCGATTAACATAATCACATGCATCATAGTTAGTATCAACACAGACATTATCAGGTGCATCATAGCTTGTATCAACATAGACATTATCAGTACCAATGATCGCACAACTGATAGAGTCCAAAAGTGACCGGCATGGGGCACCCATTGGCCGTGGGGTCGCCACTCGTGACCGCCGCCCCACCCGGGTTGACCGCCGCCTCAAGCCCGGCCACAGGCTGGTTGCACGGCGGGGCTGGCTGCTATCACTTGGCTGGCTTGAAGGAGTTCGAGCCCCGGTCCTTGCAATCCAGGCCCCGGTGGGCCAGATTCCAGCAGTCCCAGCAGTTGTGGTGATCCTCAGAGCCCATGCCTTTGTTGCACCCCACTGCACTATTCCAGGCATCGCACGGTCCCCTACGTCTCCCAAGCCTACACCTGGACGCTTCTCAGCAGTAAAGTGTTCCATGGAAACATCCATGTTCCCACCGACAAACGTGTGCATCCCATTGTTGATAGCGATACAGCGTATGTCCTTATCATACCCTTGGTAAGCTTTGTTTGGGTATGAATCCGCCGAGGCCTTCATAACCATATAACCGACATGCTTCATCACCCCATCCTTGTCTGATGCCGACATGGTTTTAGAAGCCACTGCCCACTTTAAGTTAGCGAGCACTATGTCGTGCAGCATCATATCTTTCAAACCCTTGTTGGAATAGTTTTTAAGGCTGTACTTTCGACGGAGCTGCCGTTCGCGCTTGAACTTCTAAACCTGCTACTGCTGTTGCGCGAGTGGCAGTGGCGATGGCGGTGGGATGACTTCTTCCTCCTCTGACGAGAGTGATGCTTGGTGTCGCGGGCAGTCCATTCCTCCACTGCCTCCTCCCCGGAATGCGCCGTCTCCTGACTCCAGTGACCTTGATCTGCTCAGGCGTCGCGGCTGCGGGTCCCGCTCTTTTGTCGGCTGCCTTGGCACGTCCCTGGTTACTGCAGCGTGTCCTGCTATCATCTCGGTTGCTGCGGTGTGTCCTGCTCTTTTCCCTGGGCACGCTGCTGCACTCCTGGATGCTCATAGCCTCAACCTCTGCTTCAATCTCCTCCAGTTGACGCTGGAGGATCTGCTCATGCTTACTTGCACTGGCAGCTGCTATCTTCCTCTTGAGCTCCCTTTCCGCCTCGCTCTGCTCCTCCGGCTGCTGCTCCTCCTGGAAGGGATCCAGGCTCAGGGTTGCCCCTTGGCTGCTGCTGAAGAGATCGGCGCTCTGCACCTGCTCCTTGCTAGATGCTCATGTCTGGCGTTGGTCGGCCATGTTCGTTCCTTGCCCTGCACTGTCACGGCGTCTGCAGTCGTCACTAATAGGACCAGTGTGAGGTTCTGCACAGTAGCACAGAACCTGGTGGAGAGCGGCATGGGCGCGAGGTGCAGCCGGACCCTCCCCACCCCGTCTGGGGGGGGGGGGGGGGGGGGGGACTCCAGAACTTATTACATGCGATAATGAGATTATCACTATCCATATATATACACTACCTATGTGTGTATATTTACATATGTATACATATCTTTCCAAAGCCAGTGCGCATCATCTAAATGTTAAAAAGTGTGCATCTAATTAAAATCAATACAGCACAGCCATTATATCACATAGCTATTGACAGGGTGTATTGAGATCATTTAAAGTACCAATTTAACTGATTAAAAAAAGATTAATTTGAATATTTATTATTTATCAGTTATCAACATATATCAAACTAGTACATGAAATCATCGAATTTGTTTAAAAAATAAAATTGATCAAATCGAAAGTAACGAATTTAGAAACTCATCAAACATTGACCATACATGAGTGGCAGGTCGTGAAATTCAAATCCAAGCTTCGAACTGTAGCTGAGTCAATTCAATTACTTCAAAATTTATACTTGTCGCAACCTAGCCTGGTGCATGGCATTGCCAGGATAGGGCAAGGAGCAGTGGAATGAGGAAGACCCAATTTTCTGCGTATGAAATTTCTCTGCCTTGATGAATGTAACCATTACGCCCCCCCCCACCCCCCAAAAAGCATACAATTAGAAGCTTATTACATCAATCCATGACAAGGTACTTAGATTGACAATCATCATGCACATACATAAAGAAACAATTTGGTCGTAATGCTCGCATTACGTTTGATGCGTGGAGAGGAAGAGACCCTCCCCCCGCCTCTCGGCCGTCGCGCAGCATTCGCACCTCCCTTGCCATCCGCCCCTCAGCTTTCTCTCCCGCCCGACACCCCCGCCGCCGCATTCTCACCTCCTCCCCCCTCGCCTCCTCCCCTCCCTTATAAGGCCGCCCGCCGGCCTCCTTCAGCCACTCGCCCTCCAGCCGTCCTCCCTGCAGCTCCTTTTTCCTATTTGGCACTTCAACCTCACCTCGGACCGCTCCATCACCTCGGACCTCTCCACGCCATGCCCGGACACGGAAAGGGGAAAGGACGGAAAGGAGCCCGGGCGACCGCCCTGGGCATGCCAGGGCCCTCCTCGGGCTCGCCAGGAGGCGATTCACCTACCTCGGCCCCGGCCTCTCCTCCGGCGTCTGGGGACCGACCCTCGGGCACCGAGGCCGCCCATCTGGGGACCGACCCTCGGGCACCGAGGCCGCCATCCTCGAGGCCCTGCATCAGATTACCGGCCGCCTGGATGCCCTCGAGTCCGGGGGGACCCGCGGGCCCTCGGAGACGCCCCCGCCCGCACCAAGGCGGGGACCAGCCTACACCGCACCGCCCGTCCCAGAACCTCGGGCGCACGTCACCTGGGGCCCCTGCCCTCCGCCGCCACCTCAGGCGCCGCTCCCGGGGGTGGTGCACCCGCAATATGAGCGGTACAGCCGCCTCATCGCACAGCCGTCGGCCGCCCGGCCCCCTCCGTACATCCAGGATGCCGTCGACCACTCCCCGGCATCCGCGGCCGACGCCGTCCGGGAGATCTTGGCATCGGACGAGGCGCAGCACACGGGGAGGCGCAAAGGTATTTCCGCCGAGTACATCTTCCCCTGTGATCTAGTGGAGAGGGGGCCCGTGCGGAAGTCGGTGAAGAGGGGCGAGGCCAGCAAGGATGAATATAGCCTCGCCCTCACCACCCTCGTCAGCCACCCAAGCTTCCCGGCACACTCCATCCCCGGCCTACACCACCACACCCTCACCGTGATCAGGGACAACCTAGTGTATCCGTGGCCTACCGTCCGCCGCTACTCCGAAACGATTTTCACATGGATCGCGGACGGGAGGCTCCCCCACGGCTGGCACGACCCGGTAGCCCTCAACCTGGTGAGGGTGGAGTCCCTCACCATGCCCGCCCACCACGCCGCCACCACGCCCACCCGAGCCGCAGACCCAGCCAGACCCCGGCCCCAGCCCCGCGCCCAAGCCGACACCCGGGTGCCGTACAGTAGGGACCTCCATGGCGCCCCCTGCAATGCCTGGAACAGGGATCCTACCTCCTGCAACCAGGCCACGCCCGGGGAGACCCACGGCCAAGCAGCGCCACACGTGCGCCTACTGCGCGAATGTGCGCAAGGTCCTCACCATGCACAGTGAGGACGTGTGCATGGCGAAACGCGCACGTGAGTGCGCGACCCCATCGCCGCCTCGGCGGATTTTTAATCTGCCGGTGCCCCCCGGCCGGCCCGGAGGTCCTGAACCGGCCTACCCATCACAAGAAAGCCGACAACCCGCCCACTACCACCGCCACCAGCACCGCCAGCCCAGACAGCCCCCCACGTTAGCGCCCCCGGCCCCCAGCCGGACGCCCACCAGACGGCCCGGAGCACCACCAGCTCCCCAGCGGTCCGGCCCAACCACCGTTCCAGCGCCGACTCCATCGGCGCCACCACCTCAGCCGGGGACCACCACCCCGCCCCCAAGGCTCTCAACGCCTCTCACCACCAACCAGCCATCGACCCCGACCCCCACCTCAACCCCGGCGATACCGCCTTTCTCTGCCCTCCCGACCCTCCCCCCCTCCGCCCTCTCCCCCACCCCCCGACCCTCCCCCGCCCACTCCCCCCCCCCACCCCGCAGGATTTCGCTGCCCCCCTCTCCCGCCCCCACCGCACCTCCTCCCCCTCCCCCCCTCCCCCCCTCCCGCCCCGGCTCACACTCTCGACGAGCCCACCGTCGACGTGCTCGACCCCCACCTCCAAGATACAGATCCAAGATATAATGGCCCAGGGCACCTGGACCTCTCAGGCGGTTCACGCCTACGTGCCCCGGATCGCCCCCTCGGGCGCGCCTCGAGCCCTCTCCTCCGTTTTGGTGGAGGGCTCCTCGGCGCCCCTCCCTGAACTCTAAAGCATATGTTATACCATCGCTCCATATGAGCCCTCTTTTTACTTTCATTGTTCTTAACCCTGTATTATACGTCGCTCCTTCTGAGCCTCCTCATTGTTCTCTTGTTGTATAACTATGTTCCGAGGCGCTCCAATAAACGCCTCTTTTCTCCATATCCGCCTTGCCTTCTTCCTTTTCGCGCATCACCGCTCCACACAACAAATATCAGTTATGTCCATACAAATTCAAAAATGATTACATTACAGTCTCATTTAAAAGAACCAAATTGATTCTGTCAAATAAACCGCAAAACCACTTTAAATGGGGGGGGGGGGGTGCACTCGTGTACAATTAAATATGGGGCCCGATGCCCTCTGGGATGAATATTGAACGAGATCCATTCTTAGTTCGATATACTGACATGTATTAAAGATAACTTTCAAACTACCAGTTTGATAATGGAAGCTAAACAAAAAAACAAACATATTTGTTCAGATTTTTTTTTTCTATCTTTGTTTCCAGGCATTACAATGGGTATGCACCCAGAGAATGTGGTAGTACACCCGTTGTGTATTTAATCAAATGCTCCATTTCCCCCTTAATACACCACTGCAGGGACAAATAGTTTTGCGCCTGTCTTGACATGTTCTTGCCGGTGTGAAACCTATATTTGCTCCCCGAGATAGTGCCGCTGGTAACTTGCAAAAGCCAGCAGCACTTCAACACTTTTGCAGGCAGCTTTCATGAAATGTACATTAAGACCGACTCATGGATGTCACACTCACAGCAGAGAGCCAAATGGAGAGTGGCAGTCAAGTAATGAAAGCAGTCTTTGTCGCATCGCGACTGACAGCATGATGATGATGATGATGATGATGATGATGATGATACATATATATGGATATGTAGATATATACACACACATTATAACGTATGTGTGTGGATATAGCATGGGGATATAATGATGGATGCATTCCCCATGTCGTGGTGTCTAACGCCCAAAAGTGCATGTCCAGCACCTCGGCGGTCACGACATGAATATCTGGCACATTTGACCCGATCAAATGAACCCGCGTATGCAACCACGAGGCTAATGCTGGGCCTTAACTAAGTCTGGGGCGCCAACAAGACACCGCCCGACAGTCAGCCTAAATCGGCATGAGTCCTATTGGGTGCAAACTGCACTGTCTGCGCTTGGCTGCCGATAAGAAATAAACAATTAATCTGGCACTAAATGGTTGTGTACTCAATCCCAAACCTGCTGTTGACTACACTAGATTATGGGAGACGGTGTGAGATAATATTCTGACTCCTATAATAAAGTGACTACCCTATCACATTATTGTGCATAACAAAGCGACTCCCCCTATATATTGTGACTGTAGGTCAATGGATCTTTGTGGTGGGTTAGGGAACATGCCAACTCTGTTTATTATTTTAAAGACATGATATGTATAACTACTCATTTTCATGTACACATCGATGTATGTGGGTATATATATTATAGAAGATGGTTTGTTTTACCTTTTTTTCTTTTAATTGTGCTTATATGTCTTTGTGGTTCTTTTAACTAATTCATATTAGAAAAGAATTAAACATTTATGAAAAGAAACTTGGTGCGGAGTCACAATATGATAGTGGGATTCACTTTATTAATGAATAATAAAGTGACTGGGGAGTCCCTTTATTATGGGAGTATGGGAACATTATCTCACACCAGCGCTGGCCAACACCGTCTATGTCTCCTTGGTTAACTGGTTGCATAAATCATTCAGCCCTGGCATAGCACTCTGTGTTGGACAGAAATGCCGAGGTAGGTCAAGCAGGGGGGTCAGGCAGAGGTCAGTCATGGTCAAGCAAGGGCCACCTCCGCATAGCTGCACTCGTGATCCCAGCGTCCTGGCCTTGATTTATGTGGTCGGCCTGTCATCTGGTGGCCGGCCAGGAGATGAAGCCATCTGTGTGACGTTGCAAACTGATCTTGTAATGAGCAATACAGGCCACTCAGTGGCTCTCGTATTATGAGCCTGTCTCAAAAGGTGATAACTCTTTCTTTTTGTTGTTGTCCATTGTAACGATTGACACAAAACAGCACAGAAATGGTTACACTGAAAGCACAAGGACATTTGCTTCAAATCAATATGTATTCTATTGGGATTATGAAACACCATGTAAAAAAACTAATCACTTTATCCTGAGCAAATGCATAAACAGATAGTATGTTGATCGATACAGTGGACAAAGTGTTGTCCCATATTGTTTAGCACATTTTGAGACAGTCTCATATATCCCCGACATGTATATATAGTTGTATGCATTAATACAGCAGATGTTGGTCATCATGTCAAATTCATCACAAATCGCTCAGTGGTGCCAAATGAGGAACAAAAGATTGCGTGTAACAAATTTATGTGCTACTTTGATTTGTCCATTCCTTACGCAGCCGCCTGGGGCCGTATGCAGGAAACGGTGTTACGCGAGTTTTAGGTTAGCCGCTAAACGCCTATAGCTAACACCGACCGGGCGAAATATGTCAAGTGGTATGCAGGAGCACCTAAACGGTCAGTGTTAGCTAAACGTGAAATTATTTATAGATTTGGGAAACCCCTTTTCGCTGATCCTGGCGAGCAGCGGAATTTGACAATATGGCCGCCGATCAAGCAGCGGCCTACTTCGTAGCGAGTTTGGGTTTGACCCATTTACGGCGGATGCGTTATTACGGACTCCAAATCATTAGTTAGTTGACCAAATCTTACTTATTTTGTATTTTGTTTGTTCGACAATCGACTTGGTAACCACCCCATACGCGTTGTTTGACGTCCATGAGTGTTGTTTAGTGTGCTTTTCGCTGTATATTGTTACCGGCGGTACCGCTGTACACACGTAATAATTCTATAACTTCTCCCGATACAATTAACACGCATACTACTACTACAACTTCGACTACCACTTCTACTACGCATACTACTAATACTTCTACTACAAGTACAAAGGACTACTTGTACATGCTAAGTGATCTCTACACACGACCACTACAAAGCAGCGCCGCTAAAAGCCCAACACAGACACACGGAAGAAAAAACGTAAGAAAAACACAACTATCACCCATAGTACTACAGCTACGAATACACCTATGACGATGGCTCATTCAGAAGTTTCTGCCATGCCGGCCAAGCGCCAGAGGAAGGAGAATTACGCGGATCAGGAGATCCAAATCCTCCTGGACGAGGTAATGCTGGGCAGGGTGATGTTATTCTCATCCTTTAACAGTAAGGTAACACTCCCCGAAAAGAACAAGGCGTGGGACATGGTTGTCAATGCCATCAACGCGTGTGGGATAGCCAAACGTTCCCGCGCAGAAATAAAAGAAAAGTGGAAGGCGATGAAATCAGAGGTCCTAAACAGACAAAGAAGGGCAATGGAGACTGGAGGTGGCCCTCCCGACACAGCACCCCCCTACGAGGAGAGCGTCGCTAAGATAATAGGATTGGAGTCGAATCTATACACAGGCGTCACGGGTAAGTTTACATATATAACAAAACAAGATTTCCTTTGTTACACTTTATTTTAAGTAACCTATTCCTGTTGGCAAAGGAACACTCTTACCTGGTAAATATTATTCCAGTAATCCGTTGTTCTTAACTTGAAATTCTTAAAAACTATATTTGCTGTATAGTCATGTTCTTACGTCGTATCCTAATTCGCTTTCCCTCTATTCCCTCTATTCCAGCTCCCTGCCCGGTTAGCTTTCCCAGTGAGTACACTTGCCGTATATCCAGAAAACAGTCGTATATGTGTTGGTATATGCGAATTAGTTGGCCAGGCTCCTCAGGCCACTTGTAACAAAGGTGACCGGTGAATGTCTCATTTGGAGCACAGCATAACTTTAGCTTGATGAATACAAGTCACACAAAAAAACAACTTTCAAATTTAACCTGTACTTTAGCGAACTTCATTTATGAGTAACAAATTTCTAGGGTCAATAGGCTTTATGGCCTCACTTGTTAGCGCGCAAAAAAAAGGCAGGTAACCATACACCATTCGCTTGACGTAATGAATACTTGTTCGATCTCACATTGCCATACATTCTTTTTGCAGGGCCCTCTACTATGCCTACCGCCAGCAATGTGCAGGTTATCGGTTTTGACACGCAGCTAGAGGCGCCCGACAACACAACGGTAACAACGTTCACGCTCAGCCAGCCAGATTTCGTCCAGTCGATGCAGACGCCAACAACACCTGTCTCTACATCCATGCCCACGCCGTTATTTGTGCCATCAGGTAAATATAATCAGGGTTTGTATTTTATCTAAATGAGAATAGAGCACAAATTGTTTTCAAGGGCTGGTTTTGTTGTCAACATTTTACTTGACACACAATCGAGAGTATTAAAGAAACAGTAGTTATAAGTTCATAATCACGGTAACACAATTGACCTTTCACGTTTTCCGCATAGTATATGCGCATTTCGAGAGTAATAAAGAACACAGTAGTGGTAAGTGCTTAAGCACGATAAGACAAGTCAGTTTTCACATTTTCCGCATAGTGTATGCGCGTGTCGAGAGTAATAAAGAACACAATAGTTATAAGTGGTTAATCACGGTAACACAATTGACCGTTCACGTTTTCCGCATAGTATATGCGCATTTCGAGAGTAATAAAGAACACAGTAGTGGTAAGTGCTTAAGCACGACAAGACAAGTCAGTTTTCACATTTTCCGCATAGTGTATGCGCGTGTCGAGAGTAATAAAGAACACAATAGTTATAAGTGGTTAATCACGGTAACACAATTGACCGTTCACGTTTTCCGCATAGTATATGCGCATTTCGAGAGTAATAAAGAACACAGTAGTGGTAAGTGCTTAAGCACGATAAGACAAGTCAGTTTTCACATTTTCCGCATAGTGTATGCGCGTGTCGAGAGTAATAAAGAACACAATAGTTATAAGTGGTTAATCACGGTAACACAATTGACCTTTCACATTTTCCGCATAGTGTATGCGCGTGTCGAGAGTAATAAAGAGAGTAATAAAGAACACAGTTGTAACAAGTGGTTAATCACGGTAACAGAAGTCAGCTTTCACATTTTCCGCAGAGTGTATGGACGTTTCGATAGTAATATTGAACACAGTAGTACTAACTGCTTAATCACGGTAACACTAGTCACCTTTCACATTTTCCGCAGAGTGTAAGCACATTTCGATAGTAATATTGAACACAGTTGTGCTAAGTGCTGTAGCACCGTATCACAAGTCACCTTTCACATTTTCCGCAGAGTGTAAGCACATTTCGATAGTAATATTGAACACAGTTGTGCTAAGTACTGTAGCACGGTATCACAAGTCAGCTTTCACATTTCCCGCAGAGTGTATGCGCATTTCGCGACTAATAAAGAACACGGTTACACACTGTGCATATATTCATAATGTAGTCGATGTACATATAAAGCACCCGTAAAGTATGTTGCGATGAAAAATATCGGCGACATCTTATAGACAATTTCGTAAAATGAACTTATATTTACAGGTGGCCCCTCCGCTGGCAGTGGCGCCGACAGTCATGAGGTGCCTTCCACCCCTCTCACGGCCCGGGAAAGGCGGGCGCGCCGACGTGGCAGCTGCCGTGGCAGGACACAGGGAAACGTGTCAGTTGACAAAGAGGAGCAGGCAGCCTTGCTTGCTATGTTGAAAACTGGGGCCACGAAAAATGCGGCAAAGACTGCGCTGCTCGAAGCCCAGCTTGGGGCGCAGACAGCCCAGGCGGGAATACTCGAAGAGCAACAACGCGCCCTGCGGGCAAAGACAATGCTGCTCGAAGCGAAATATAGACGGGAACTGTTGGAAATAGCAAAGTTGGAGAGGGAGGTTGGGCCGTTGCAATACACATAATACCATATTTCAACATCGTACAATAAATCAGACTCCCTCACAAATTCACTGTTTTCTCAATTTTCTTGCCACCGGTTTGCCCCTGTTTGCGCTGCATGCCACATTTAGAAAAAGTTGCTTACCATTCGCTGGCGAGCAGTTTTGCCTACCTGCGAACGGACGCGCTCAGATTGTCGATAGTTTAGCGGCCGGTCGGCTTCGATAGCTGCGTCCCCGTGTGCCTCATCTTCATTATCCGACTCAGAATCGGACGGGTCATCCAGGTTAAGCTGGCGGGCTTTGTTGTGTAGAATTATACAGACCGTAATGACGTTGCACGCTTTTGCCGGTTCCAATCGAAGCCTACGCAGACAGTGCCAGCGTCTTTTCAGTACTCCTATTGAGCGTTCAACAAGAGACCTAGCTGCCTTGTGATGATTATTGTAGGCTTGCTGCTGTGGTGAGTTAGGATGGAGAAAAGGTGTGAAGAGCCAATCGCGCAGCATGTAACCACTATCACCAAGCAGGATGCCGTTCACCGGTTTATGGTCGCTCTCGAATGCCTCGTAAAGATAGGATTCCCGTAGAATGCGTGCATCGTGGACGCTGCCAGGCCACTTTACGATACAATCGATGAAGCATAGGTCCACATCACAAATCACCTGACAGAAAAAGGGAAAATATCCATGAAAAAAATTAAACAGAGTGAATGTTATGATTGGAAGAATGTGTGTATTGCGATTGTTTCTATATGGATGTGCTTTCACAGCATAGAAGAGAGACGTGCAATAGATGAAGGTTTGTAGTGAAAGGACATTAAGGCTAGTCTAGCAACGTACTAAGGCAGGACATCAATTAGTATGATTGAGCATCCGTAATGCCACAGCGTCACTAGGCGTTCGTAGCATGTAGGGCCACGAGTTAAAATTACACAATGACAATTATCAGCTGATGGTGAGTGGGCATAAATGTACTGGAACTGACAATGCTAGTATTGAGTATAGGAAAAAGATATGTATAGTCAAATTTACCTGGACATTGAGTGAGTGATAATTTTTGCGGTTAACAAATTCGTGTTCATACTCCGAGGGGGCCTGTATGTGGATCTGCGTGCCGTCGATGCATCCGAACACATTTGGGAAGCCATGTGTGTTGAAGATTTTTATCTTCGAGCGGTCAGCTGCCTCCTGGGTGGGAAGCATGACACTTTGGGGTAGTAGACGGAGTAGTGCTTCCGTTACGCGTGGAATAGTGCGCGATACGGTTGATTGATCGACACCTATCAATTCCCCACACACATCCTGGAAGCTGGAACTCGCATAGAAGCGCAGGGCGATCATAACCTATTAGAAATGTGGAAAATAGTAGTTCCAGTAAGTTGATAAGAAAAAAAAAATGAGCGGTACGTAAGATGTTCTTAGGTAAGTATGATGTTCATAGAGTGTAAGTGTAATGCGCAATGTAAAAAGGTGTTTCACATAAGATTTTAGTCACTTATATCAGCACAAATTTATTATATCAACAATGATCAATGTCATAGGTGGAAAAGGCCATAACTTACTTAATAGTCAAACTATTCCGATACTATTGGTCTCATGTCAAATGCCGTGGCAACCTCTTTCCAGTCCCAACCTCTTTCCAGTGCTGCATTTTGATTTTATATGGATTGGGGTTTGCCAATTTTGCCCTCATACCGAAATTATTTGTGCATCGGTGTCTACGTAAGTCAGTCTGAGCCTACGCCGTAGCGCATGGATAAAGTGATCGTTACTGTACATGTCACATACAACAAGCAATGCCCATTCCAAGCTGCTGTGTCACATAGTGTGGTCATCAATGAGGCATATCGTGTGGTCATCAATGAGGCATATCGACAATAGCAAACCAAACACAAGTGACATATAACAAATGACTTATAAAATTGTAACCAACGTAAACATGCATCTCTGCCTACCTGCAAGAGTGGTGGAACAGCTCCAAATCGGTTTGCCAGCTCTATATGCTGTGAAACTGAGTCGGTTAGGGCCAATATGTCGTGGCGACGAAATCAGAATTTTTTGAACAGCTCTACATCGTCAAACTTTTCGAAGGGATGCGTCCGATCACGCATAATGCGCTCTCTTCGCAAATTACGCCTCGCAATGTACCGCCGATATATAAACAAGTCCATCCTAACACCGGCGTAAACCTGCTATGAAACGCGTTTAGCGTAAACGCGCGCGTTTAGCGTAACACCGCCTCCTGCATACGGAATTTTTCCCACTAAACTGGAAATCCTCCCGCTAAACCGGAAATCCCGCGCTAAACGCGTTTTGGATGCGTAACACCGACACCTGCATACGGGCCCAGGTTATTTGTCTAGATGGCTGCGGCAGCTGGCTGTGGTGATAAATCTCAGGTGCATTGGGATCGTCGACACACATAGCCCCAATGTGAGCTATGAGATGTGGAGGAGGTGTTGCATATTCCCACCAGCCCACTACAGATACACACACATACATACACATGGACGCTCTCTCCCCCTATCTTTCTCTTTCTCTCCCTCTCTCTCCCTCTTTCTCTTTCTGGCTCTATCTCTTTGTATCTCTATCCCTCTGTCTGTCATTCCCATAAATAAGTATTTGAACAAAATATTTAATTGGTAAATCATGTGGATACTTCCGTAACCCACTTTTTCTATAGGGCTGTCTAGCAGCCCTGTTCCAGAGACAGGGTTGTGAGAGTAACTGTGAAAGAGGGGGAGAGATGAGAGCGAATAAGAAAGTGATTGAGGGAGAGTTAGAGTGAGGGAAGGAGAGATGGAGAGGGGGAGAGAGTGATAGTGAGAGACAAAGAGAGGGAGGCAGAGAGGAGGGCAGAAAGAAACAGGACGAGATGAAAGAGATGGGAGTGAAAGACAGAGACAGAGACAAAGAGAGGGAGGCAGAAAGAGATACAAATAGATAGAGCCATAGAGAGAGAGAGATAGATGGGGAGAGAGAGAGAGAGGGGCAGAAAGAGACAGGGCAAGATGAGAGTCTATAGCCGTGTTTACACGGGGAATTGTGAAACGATCTAGACAAAGCGATTTATATGAGGCGTTTTAGTGACGCGTTTACACGACCGAGTTTGAAAGTGTGTCGGCGACCGGGAACCAGCAGCCTTAGTGGGGAGTCTGTAGCCGGCGAGTACTGCTATATGTTTAGTTTACATACCTAGATTCACAATATGAATAACGACACCAATGTAGCAGCTACGTTAATATTGCTTGGAATTTAGGGTTAATTTAATTAAATTTCATTATTTGAGTATGTAATTCTGTTAAATATGATCGCATTCAATGGATTTCGGCCTAATCGGTCCCTCACACTGCTGGGCACCAGCGATAGTTACAGCTGAGCTTGTAGCCGGCGAGCACTGCTATTTTACAATATCGCCGCCCGGGAACCAGCTGAATCGCTTTAAATAAACCACCTCGCGACATGGTATAGATGAACCGTTTCATATGAATCGATTCAGCCCTAAAACGCCTCAGAGTCGCGTTTACACGCCAAATGTGAGTCGATCTAGGCAAGTCGTTTTATATGAAGCGTTTTAAATCGCCCGTGTAAACAGGGCTTATCATATCCCACTACTTCTGAGTTGCTGAACTTATGAAATTATGTGGATCAATAAACCTTCAAATCCAATGGCCGCTATCTTGGATTGTTGGTGTTTTTTTGTTTTTTTTCATTCTTGCATAGTTCCTCACCCCAGTAGGCCCTATAGATAAACACTGTGTGTTGAAGCCATTGCCTCCACATCTTGTTTACCATTGATTCCTACCAAACCATTTTTGTGCTCGGAATTAATAGTGGCCGTTATACATAAGGACACCAACAACCTCAAGTATTTCAAATTTTATGGGAAACATATTTTGGGTTCCATTCCCAGGGCTCATGGAAACCCATCGGTTGGCCTAATGACATTTGGGGGGGGGGGGTTCTTGAATATATGTGCGAACTTAAATTTCGGTTCCATTGTTTTACCAGCATGGTAATTGTAATGTATGTAATGTATGCACTCATACTAATCAGCCCACCTTTAACAGGGCTTAAAGTTAAAGCATCACCGGCACAGCTGCAAGCTGATTTTTAGACTACCAAGTTATATGCTGAAGGGTACAGCTTAACGCTGCATAGTGTGATGAAGCATCAAATTTTCAGAACCAAAAAGAACTATCTAGATTCTACATATCTAACTCAGGGATGAAAGATCTCCGCGATTTCGCGGATTTCCAGGATTTTTCCTGTAGCTATAACTAGTATAAGTGTATACTAATACGTTGTTCAAATGCCACAGCACTATAAGTGTATACTAATACGTTGTTTTGTGCTGCAGCCCCATCAGCGTATACTAATATGTGGTGCAGACGCCACAGCACTATCAGCATATACCAATATATATATGAAACCCGACGTCCGGGAATTTTCCGCGATTCCCTGACAATGCTAAACCTATGGGAGAATATCTGCATTTCCCCTTTTCTTCACGGAGACCACTTTCATCCCTGCTAACTTAGATATTGACGCACTTATTAACCAGTTAGAGCGTCCGTCTCCCGTGCTGGTAGACCATGGGATCGTGGGTTCAAACCCTGGTCGAGTCAAACCAATGACTTAAAAATTGATACTTGTTGCTTCCGAGCTAGGCGCTCGGCATTATTAGGATAGGCCAAGGACTGGCTAGCTCAGTGTCAGGATAATGTGACTGAGTGGGATATCAATCAGGTCATGGTGCTGGTGGCCTGGTCTCCCAGTGGGACAACACTATAAAGTTGCCATGAGTCCACACTGTCACAAGTCTGTACCCGTCCTGATATGACCTTAGATGTTGCTAGGACGTAAAACGACAACAAACAACAAACAAACGTACTT
Source organism: Branchipolynoe longqiensis (assembly GCA_030323885.1). Taxonomy (NCBI): domain Eukaryota; kingdom Metazoa; phylum Annelida; class Polychaeta; order Phyllodocida; family Polynoidae; genus Branchipolynoe; species Branchipolynoe longqiensis. Next base: position 104,324,199 of record CM059188.1, on the reverse strand, counting down.
ATTAAGCATTTGTTGGCAGGCGGAAGGGAATACTGAGGTGATTTAATAGAACCTGTTACTGCTGAAGCCTATGGCATTTTGGTCTGTTTGCCAAAACTAATTTTACATACTTGCACTTCAAATATCTCAAAACTTAGCCATTTAATTTTTTTTAAAGTTACTTCAAACTAAAGTAAGGTAGATTATAACAACCAATTTAAAGTTGCATAGTCCGATGGTTTTGCCTTTTGTTCATTTTTCTGAGATAAATATATTAAATTGATCGTTATAATCGACCTTCTTTCCGGTTAAAGTAACTTTGATTTTAAATGGATAAGTTTTGAGATATTTGAAATTCAGACATGCAAACTTAGTTTTGGCAAGCACGCCATAGGCTTCAACAGTAACAGGTTCTATCAAATTGTCTCAGTGTTCCCTTCTATGTGGCAATACATGCTTAATATGTGCATCAATATCTAAGTTAGATATGTAGAGTCAAATCTATATAATTATTTTGGTTTTGAAAATGTGATGCTTCATCGGACTATGCAGCTTTAATAAATTTATCTCAGAAAAATGCCAGAAATTCAAAACCATCGGGCTATGCAACTTTAAATGGGGCGGAGTACAGATTGGGAAACGGCTGTGGTGTTTATTGGTTGATGAGGAGGGGAATGGGGATTTTAGTATGTCTGTGTTCGGAATTGTGTGTTTTTTCAGAACACGAGTGTAGTTATAGAGTGGTGAATTTGGATCGTGTTAAAGCTGCGTAGTTCGATGAAATCAAAAATTTTTCGATTCAACTTATCTAGATTGGATCCGACATATCTAACTTAGATACCTATGCATTAAATTGTTATTCAGTGTACATGAAGGCAACATGAAGACAAGTTAATAGAACCTAGTGCTGCTGAAGCCTGTAGTGGCAGAGTTTTGATATGTACACCAAAATAGATTTCGCCTCTGCACCTCAAATATCTCCAAAATTAACCAGTTAAAATAAAAGTTACTTCAAACTATAGCCTACAAGGTAGATTAATATCAATCAATATTTATCTTAAACTATGCCAGAAGCTCAAAACCATCGGACTGTTTTAAGTCTCAACTAACTAAACATGACATGTCAGTGGGTGAGTTGAAAATGAAAATTAACTCACAAAGTAAGGTGGCGTACTTTATGCATGCCCCATAAACAATACGCTGACTGCTTACATGCCAACAGCTGGTGGGGCCGAGGTGTTCATAGTTCCTGCCTTGACCTCATCACTCACCGATTACCAGGCAGAGCCGTGCTTATGTTCTGACACCGTTAGGATAGATCTATATATCTGCCGAGTATAGACGAGATCACCGTTCCTACTGCGCATGCGCTGAAAACGGCGTTGGCAGCAAAGTAAATGCGTACGGCTATCGAGTTTTCCGATACGCAGAGGGCAAAACTTTGATTTTATTTAAAATTAATAGAAATACATAACAATTTGGCATAAACATGTATGCACACATGCAATATAATGATTTGATGAATATAACTAAAACAAAACTAGCCATAGTTAAACATTTTGAGCTTAGAAACATACAATTCCACACAAAACAATCAGTCACTTTAAGGCTGATATCCACACCACTATTATTAATTCTTGTTCTAAATATTAAAATGCCAAATGTGTCAACAGACATATCTGATTAACCCTACTAATTTTCCAGTTCTACATACGTCATTAACCATAGGATATAAATAAAAACATGAATAAAATAAGTAAAACTGACACTGGCTATGGCTCTACCACTAGTCTGAGTGCCCAGATTTCCCTAAATCTAAATGCACATGGCATAAGATGTGCTGATTATATTGATCTAAATGCAATGCTGGATAAATGATTAATATCTTAATTTATTATATATATATTTTTTAGTTGGTATTCTATGTATCAAACAATAGCTGAGATGTGCTGAACCTAGCACATTTCATAGCTGCACCCAGTGTATTAGCATGTGCCATGTCCTTCTCGCGGGTTTGTTTTTCTTCCACGCATCCCACAATGCACACCACCGCTGGAATGGTGATGTAGTCTATTGCTGCTGGTAACGTATCCTGGATACTCTCCAAGCGGAGATGGTGATAAACACATAGATGCTCCAGACGTATATATATATACATATGTACAGCCCAGTCCTGCTCTGTATTAGGTCAAATCAAAAGTTGCCGGTAAATATTAAGATAGATGTGAAGGAAATATTTTGTTTCTTAAATTAAGAATTTATCTGGTCATTTCATTTACCCAGGATGTCGACATTTTTCGCCAGCTTTAAAATAGGGTTGTTTTTCACCCCTCCTGTGGCTACCGCAGCAGTAAGTGGTGAATCTGTTATCTACCTTCCTGGACGTGGCGTTCTCTGGCGGAGTGGTTAGAGTGTCTGACTTTTTTCTAGGTCAGACTCCTAATCTGAGGGTAGGCGGTTCGATTCCCTGTGCCCCCAGCTCTGCCAATTTGGATTTCCACCGCTGTGTATAACTTACAGCGTCATCAAAGGCCGTGAAAGAATATACAAATGTGGTTGTTTCAGTAATACTCACTTCAGAGGAGGCTGTGAGGTTCCCGATAGCTCCTGAGACTCGGCCAGAGTCGGCGTCGCTTTTTACGTATACTGGTTACATTCCATGTTAAATTAACCCGCGCACCGAACTAAAGGATTCCTTAGGCCATTGTGGCGCCGCCTATTGAAAGACTACAACTACAGCGCATATGTACTGTAGTTGGATGCTGCCATTAGTTGTCGCCACCATCACTCTTGACTGAAATGACTTGGGTTTAATGGCCCATTCACATCAGGGCTGTGTTCAGGGGGCGCCTTGGAGAAATTCCAGATGTTGCGCTAGTCTGAACGACTTTAGCTGCCGGGTGCCTCGAAAATGGTGGACTCTATAGGGTGCAACCATTTGCAATTGAAAGAACAGCTCTCATTGGCTGAAACCCATGGCCATTTTGGAAGCAGTTTTGCCTCCTACCTGAAAAGCATGACGTCTCGGCGTCGACTCCGAGGCGCACCCTGAACACAAATTGGCCAAAAATACGTCGCGGAGCCGTCTCAGAGTCGACTCTGAGGCGTACCCTGAACGTAGCCCAGTAGTTGCCAACTGATACCCTTATCGTTGAGCCAGCCCGTACATGCCATCAGCATAAATATATATTATATATATATATAATATATGATATATATATATATATATATATATATATATATATGCGAGTTTCAAGCAGCCTAGTCTGACTTTTGCAGGGCGTCAAGTGTCCTACTTTTTCCTATTTTTCCCTATTTATTGGAGGACACCCTATTTAGCCTTATTTTCATTCAAACATATTAAAGTGATCGTTATAATCTACCTTACATTAGCTTCGACTGTCAAGTACTGTTTATTTTAAACAGATAAGGTTTGAGATATTTGCAGTGTGAACATGTCAAATTAGTTTCGGCAAGCACACTTAAATTCTGACACCATAGGCTTTAGCAGTAACAGGTTCTGTTACATTGCCTTGGTATTCCCTTCTATTTGTCAAAAAATGCTTAATAAGTGCATCATTATCGATATTTTCTCCCTATTTAAAAAATATTTTGACCAGTTGCATCTTTTTTTTCTTCGAAACGCGATAATTTGTCTGTGCTCTGCACACTATTTCTTCTGGATTATTAGAAAACAAGGCTTGATAATGTAACTTTTGCAACATTTTTGTCAAGAAATGTATATTTTAAAAGAAAAATAGGGGGGCACCTACTAAGTGGGGGTTGCCTACTAAGCTTGGTAATGCGGTAGACTATAAATCAAATAGAATGAGACTTGAACAAATAGCACAGTAGGCCTATGATCATACCATGCATTAAAACTTGAACTTCAATTGTTTGTTTCCTGTTTTCCCACTTTGTCAGGTGACAATGCACTATTTTGGTACATTTGCTCTCATGCAAAATTCCTATTTTCTTCCTCTTTTGTGGGTAAAATCCCTATTCTTCTGACAAAATCCCTATTTTCCTTCTTTTTTTTTACCCACTACCTCACTTCACACGCTGCTTTTGGATATGGTGGAATTGTGATACTTGTCGCTTCCTAGCCAGGCACTCGGCATTATTAGGGAAAGGACTGGTTGGCTCAGTGTCAGGATAATGTCACTGAGTAGGATATCAGGTCATGGTGCTGGCGGATTGGTCTCCCAGTGGGGCAGCACTATAAAGTCACCATGAGTGCGCATTGTCACAAGTCGATACCCGTCCTGATATGACCCTAAGCTGAGATTCCATGTACATGGTATGCGAATGCGAATACGAATGCCTCAAAAAATGGAAAAGCATATAAACACTCTTCCATGTATGTCCAAATGCGAATGCGGCAAGTGGATCGCTCCATAGACCGATCGGTGCGAATGCGAATGCTGCCAAATTTGCCATAGGACACAACAGGAACTTTGACTTTCCTTCACAAATTTGTAGAAAGAAAGACCTAAAACCGCATCTGTATCTATGCTGCATGCCGGATTCGCATGCCGCATATATAGAATATTAGCTAGGACGTAAAACTCCATCAACCAACCAAGCTAATTCTGCTTAGTCATTCCGGAGTGGATCAGCTAGGTACATGCTAGATAAAATATCACCTCTGGTAGACGTGAATAACGAGAATGTTTAATCCAAGCAAAAGCTGATTTGGTATGAATTAACTGTAAACAAGCTGTGGAGGTCCTGTGTTTATCTATATTTGCGTAGAGTTTATGAACTGGACAAGAGTGCACAAAAATTTAGATTGCAGCCACTCGAATCCAAAAAAAGTTTGTTTTATTTAACGACGCCTCTAGAGGACATTGATTTTTATCATCGGCTATTGGACGTTAACATTTGGTCATTCTGACACATTTCTTTAGAGGAAACCTGCTACCGACACATAGGCTACTCTTTCCGATAAGCAGCAAGGGGTCTTTTATATGCACTTTCCCACAGACACGACAGGACAGCACATACCACAGCCTTTGCTGAACCAGTTGTGGACCACTGGTTGCCACTCGATTACCTCCATTAAACTTTTAAATTCTAGTAATCTACATTCTACACTTCAAAAGTAGCAGGCTATAATAAATAAGTATTTGAGCAATATGTTTAGCTTCTTAGATTAAGAATTCATAACCCAGCATTCTAATACTTTTCCTTACGGTTGTTTCAGCCTTGTCCATAAGACAGTGCTGCAGAAGTAACGAGGTAGATGTGCATGTGCATGTGGTCAGATTAGTTTGAGATATCACATCCAGTACAATAACTGGTACTTTCATACGAACAGAATGAACCCAGCACCACATGTAAAAACACATAGCAAACATGAAAGGTGCCTCCAACAAACAATTAAAAGCGGAAATTTGCTGTTAAATATATTTATTTTGGACAATATGCCCGAGCAAAAATGTCTCAAATCTGCTGAAAATCGGAAATTGTTCATCCTAAACTTACTTATAACCAGGTATGTAATTTGTTTGTAAACATAAAACAAACAAATGTATTTCTTCTTATTAACCAACAAATTTTAAATAAGACAGTTGGGGTGTGGGGAGGGGGGAGCATTAATTTTCAACAGGAAATATCAGGAAAGACTTGTTTCTCTCCAAATTATTTGGGTTTCCCCCGTTATGATAATAGGTTTACCAATTAATGTTCATCACAGTTATTAAGTATTTTGTAGGTAGGTTTTCAGTAAATATTATTGTAAAAGTGACATGAATATACTACATATGAACATGTTTTGGGGGGTTTTTGTGATGAATTTATTTACCCTGTTCATAACGGATATGTTTTTAACACCGGGCAGCATGTCCAATTTGATTCAAATCTTTTGGATTTAGTCTTGTTAATAATTTATATTGCTTCTTGTTTATGGCTTGTAACTGTTTGTAGATTGCAAACCGTCCAAAATCCAGCTTTCACTATACTTTGTGTTAATCCATTTAAACATCATCAGTATTTCTAGGTTACATTATTATTTAGTAATTTCTTATACATTGATACGTTTTCTGCATTTTGTGTTGCAGCGGGCAGTTTAATCCAAATATATATATATATTTAAATTTGGATTTACCTTTGCCTTGTGATGACTTGCAAAACGAAACATTACGATTCAACTTTAATGTGCATATATACAAACGTAACAACTTGTTGGGTTAGAAAAGAAATTTAACAATAGCCTAAATATCTTAACGTTCCTTTATTGATTTATCAAGAGTAGTTATTTTTGTGGGTTTTTTTTTTTTAGACCTGCCTTACGATTTGCTATTTTAGCGCGCATATACTTGGTAATGCAATTAATAATATTGCACCTAGGCGAGTTGTATCAACAGATGTTTCTTTGTTTGTTGTTGTTTTACGTCCTAGCAAAATCTACGGTCATATCAGGATGGGTACGAACTTGTGACAGTGTGCACTCATGACGTCTTTATAGTGCTGCCCCACTGGGAAACCATGCCACCAGCACCATGACCTGATATCCCACTCAATCACATTATCATGACACTGAACCAACCAGACCTTGCCATATCCTAATAATGTCGAGTGCCAGGCTAGGAAGCGACAAGTATCAGTTTTTAAGTCATTGGTTTGACTCGACCAGGATTCGAACCCACAAACTCATGGGTTCAGATTTCCTGATCTCCCAAAACAGGGGACGGACACGCTACTCATTCGGCCTCCCTGTCTGGTATCAACAGAAACACAACAGTGGTTGATGGACAAACAAAACGAGCAATTGGATTTCATTTCCATTTTTCCATAGGACTTAGTGCGATTAATTAGTTGTGAAAAGCAACAGATCTAGAGGAAAACATCTACGATTTTTACCCCAGTGAACAAATAACAAACAGAGGTTGCTTATTTTCTTTGGCCCAATGCATGCACTGGGCAGAATAGTCTAGTAGATATAATATCCGCTTCCTGTGCGACAGCTTCTGAGTTCGATCCGAAGGCTAATCAAAAACAGAAGCCTAGCAATATTCGGCATTCATCCCTGTTAGGGCAAGGACTGGCTGGTTCAGTGCCTGAATTGGATACTGGTGACAACAGTATAACTCAATCAGGAAGCACTATAAAACTACTATCAGTGAATGAGCCATGGCCCAGGATGTTGATTGAATGTAAAACCGCACTCACTCCATATCGGTGTGGCGGTTTCAGCGCCCGGTCAGTTTCAGCGGCCTGTCATGGTTTCTGCGCATGCGCGGATTTTCGCACATTGCGGCGAGCACTGCTATTTGTTTTGTTTACTGCTACGTTGTTAGCTGCTACGTTAATATCGCTTGGAATTTAAGGTTAATTTAATGAAATTTCATTATTTGAGTATGTAATTCTGTTAAATATGATCGCATTCAATAGATTTCAGCCTGATCGGACCCTAACACTGCCGGGCACCAGCTGAGCTTGTAGCCGGCGAGGCCACGGGTGTTTTGCATATGTCTTAAAATCCGCGCATGCACAGAAGCCACGACAGGCCGCTGAAACTGACCGGGCGCTGAAACCGCCACACCGGCGTGCATAATAAATGCAGCATCTTATTTGAACCTAGATCAATATCCTTTTCTTTCTTATTTGACAAGTTTTATTAGCAAAATGAATACATAAGTTATATAGTATAACTGTAGTTGCAGTATAAAGGTTTGGTTAATTTGGGTTTTATGTCCTAGTAATAACTCAGGTAATATCCGACATGTGACAGTAGTCCGCATTCATGGCATCTTCATAGTGCTGCCAGGCAATACAATGGCACCAGCACCGTGACCCGATATTCCACTCAGGCAATGTAGCGACAAGTGCTCGTTGTGCAAGCGGGCCTCAACCGAGGATTGATTCGGCGACCTCCCTATCCCACTTGACCATCCAGTCCAGTGCAGTGCAGTGCAGTCCATCACCGTGGGGACCAGACGGGATGGCCGAATGAGTTGAGCACCTGCCTCCTGTTTTGGGAGATCGGGTGATCCGAACCCATGAATACTTGTCGCTTCCTAGGATAGGGCAAGGACTAGTTGCCTCAGTGTCAGGGGTAATGTGACTGAGTGGGATATCAGGTCACGGTGCTAATGGCCTGGTTTCCCAGTGAGGCAGCACTATAAAGTCGCCATGAGTGCGCATTGTCACAAGTCGGTACCTGTCCTGATATGACCTTAGATGTTGCTAGGATGTAAAACAACAAACAAACCGTCACTATGGGTATTACAGTTAAACTAGACTTACCTGTAATTTGACGTATTACTTAGATTCTTAGAGAATCTGGGGAATACGAAGACAGTTATCAGGGGAGAGGGTATAAATAGTCCGCGCTTGTCGATCCCACTCAGCATTTCATAGTTTGAGGAATAATAAATCTACCTAACTCTAAACCCCCCCCCCCACTACCCCCACCATATGTTCAGCTTTTCTTGCTCCCACAATTATTTTAACTTTATCAAGCTGAACCCTATGGTGAGGGTGGGAGGGCCCCTGATCACTGTCTTCGTATTCCCCAGATTCGTAAGAATCTAATGTGGCTGTCACACTACGACGACAAGCGGCGACGACAGCCCAGCGACATGGATTTGTGAAAACCCGACGACATATGCAAATTCGGGCCAAGCGCCGCGACAGCCCAGCGACAGCGCCGCGACAGCGTCTGCAACAGAGACACAAAGACACATACAGAGACACACACAGAGACAAAGAGACACAACACAGAGACACACACACAGACACACACAAACAGAGACACACACACAGACACAGAGACACATACAGAGACACACACACAGAGACACACACACATACAGAGACACACACAGAGACACACACAGACACAGAATCACAGAGACACATACAGAGACACACACAGAGACACACACAGAGACACACACAGACACACACACAGAGACACACACATACAGAGACACACACAGAGACACACACAGACACAGATACACAGAGACACACACAGAGACACACACACAGACACACACACAGACACACACACACAGCAACGGAGACACAAAGACACAGAGACACACACAGACACACAAAGAGACAAAGAGACACAACACAGAGACACACACACAGACACACACACACAGAGACACACACACAGACACAGAGACACATACAGAGACACACACACAGAGACACACAGAGACACACACAGAGACACACACATACAGAGACACACACAGAGACACACACAGACACAGATACACAGAGACACATACAGAGACACACACACAGACACACACAAACACACACAGATACACACACACAGACACACACACACAGACACACACAGCAACAGAGACACAAAGACACAGAGACACACAGAGACACACAAAGAGACACAACACAGAGACACACACACAGACACACACACAGAGACACACACACAGAGACACACACACATACAGAGACACACACAGAGACACACACAGACACAGAGACACACACACAGACACACACACAGACACACACAGATACACACAGCAACAGAGACACAAAGACACACAGACACACACAGAGACAAAGAGACACAACACAGAGACACACACACAGACACACACACAGAGACACACACACAGACACAGAGATACACACACAGAGACACACTGATACACACACACAGACACACACAGCAACAGAGACACAAAGACACAGAGACACATACAGAGACAAAGAGACACAACACAGAGACACACAGACACAGAGACACATACAGAGACACACACAGACACACAGAGACACACACAGACACAGAGACACACGGCCAAATGGACGCCAAATGGCCGCGGCGACAGTTTAACGACAGCCGAACGACAGCGTCTGTCGCCGGCTGTCGTCGAGGTTTTTCAACATGCACAAAAACCCGACGACAACCGGGCGACAGTGGAGAAACTGGAGTTGTCACGGAGGTGTCGCGGCGACAGCCGAACGACAACATAACGACACTGTAGTGACAGCCGACGACAGAGCAAAACGACAAGTCGTTGGGCTGTCGTCGGCCTTGTCGTCGTAGTGTGACTGCTACATGAGTAATACGTCAACTTACAGGTAAGTCTAGTTTAACTGTAATATTCTTACTTCATCTACCGAATACCAGAAGCCACCGCCCGGGGAGAGATTTCGTAGCTTTATTTATTATTCCGAACCTTCTCTATTCCTCCCTCTACAACCAATTATTCCCAAATTCTCATAATGTCACATAAGTCCTTTCATAACTTACCACCAACAATTTTTTATTTCTTCCGAAAACAACATTTTACAGATTGCCAGTCCTAGCTTAATACTGTAACTACATTTTTTAAATTCTACCTTCTTATCACCACTGGTCTCAGAATCGCTCTTTGTGCTTGACCTGGATCACTTATAGTTTTATTATAAAATATAGCAAACGACTTTGCATCCTTCCAAGATGCATTCCTCATAATCGCATTAAGACTAGCACCCATTTCTCTAGCCCTAGAAGCTGATGCACCCCTGGTGCTATGTGCTTTATACTTATTCGTATCAATACCTGCTAAATTCAACGCTACTAAGGTCCAACGAGCCAACGTCGCCCTCGATATTGGTTTATGCGGTGCAATAAACGACAATAATAACTGAGAATGTCCTTTCCTCACTTTCTCTGTCCTTTGCAGATATCTAGTTAATGTACGTATTATACAAAGTTTTTTATTCTGTGGATAAGCAAATAATGTCACAGCATCTAACGGCTGTCCTAACTGATTATGTTTCAACAGTACTTTCACCTTAAACGTTATCCTATCTCTAGCACAAATCATCCGATCTACTTGCAAATTCAAAATTGTTTGTCCCCTTTGAGACGAAACCAACAAAAGCAACAACGTTAATTTTAACGACAATAATTTTAACGACAACCTAGTATTTGATTCCAACCCTTCCAACCAGATTAACACTCTAACCACCGACCAGATGTCTGAATATCGTGGTTGAGGTGGCCTCTGTGTATAACAATTCCTACAAAACCATTTTACCAAAAAATGTTGACCTACTGTTTGCCCCTGGTATTTAGGCAACACTAAGCTCAATGCACATCTGGCAGCACTTACTGCCCCGTACCCCACACCTGTCTCAAAATACATCCTTAAATAATTTAACACATTTGCAATCGTAGGATTCAAAACAGGCACATCCCTCTCATATGCCCATAATGACCATCTCCTCAAATGAGACATATATACTTTCTTAGTGGAGTCTCTCCATGTGAACTTAAAATAATTCAACACCTTATTATTCAAACCATAACCTTTCAATGAATCGGCCAAAAAAGGAATGCCGATAGCTTTGTGCTCTGTACCAAGTCTACGTCTGGACTTTTGTTTATCTGTCCTTGCCCAATTAGGTTTAACGGATTCCTCGGGTAGACCACACTTCTGCGTGCTAGCCTCCTTAGTAAGGCTAACCAAGGCTGGCACGTCCAATGAGGCGCAATGACGATCGCCCTCGTATTGTCTCTTTGAACCTTGCAAATCACTGTGGGTAGAAGCCTAAACGGCGGAAAACAATAATAAAACATATCAGTCCAAGTAAAAGAAAATGCATCTACCTTCCAACTACCTGGATCAGGTTCCCAGCTAACATAACATGGTAGTTTATGGTTCAACCTGGACGCAAACAAATCTATATCAGGGGTTCCAAACACCAAACAAACATCTTGAAACAGTTCCGGTGCCAATTCCCATTCTACCTGTTGTTTAAAGCAGCGTGATTTAAAATCTGCCAAACTGTTTAATATACCTGGAATATGTGTAATCGACAACCAACAGTTATTAGCCTGTGCCCAGTCCCAAATTTGCCTGGTCTCATTCATACACGACTCTGACCTAGTTCCACCCATATTCTTTACATAAGCCAAAGCTGTCGTACTATCTGTTCTAACTCTTATATGTTTACCAGAGAACCTACACAAACTTTTCAAACCAAATAAAATCGCCCTTAATTCTAAGACATTTATATGGTCTATCTCAGAAGGATTCCACCTTCCCCCTCTCTGAAGCTCACCAATATGTGCCCCCCAACCTTCCAAGGAGGCATCTGTGAACAACTCCACATCCGGATCTACTCTCCTAATCTTCTTCGACTGCATCAAGTTCTGTAACCACCACAGTATGTCTGCCGTACCCTGTAAAGACACCCACATAAGCTCATCAAAATTTCCTTTTGCTCTACGTAAAGCTAAGATTTTATCCCTCTCTAACGCTTTTTTTTTTTTTTTTGTTCAAGTGTTTTTATTCCTCTGAATAACATGTTGTCAGTGCTAATGCACTGGTCTTCCAGCCCTAATCACAATTGCCTTTACACAGTAAACAAATCTACAACAATATACAGATAGACAATTACAGGTAACTAAGCAAAACATCGGTACATGAATGATAGGTAAAGAACAAGATAAGCGAAAAGAAACATATGCGGGGAGGTAGCTATGTTAAACTAGTATGGTAGGCGTTAGTAGGGGTGGGGCATAACTGACTATCTTTCTATTAGTAACATACTCTTTGAAAGGGTGATGGGGGATGTAGGGTGGGCCTTTGTGATAGAAGTTGTGTTCATGGTAATCTCAGGTGGGGCCTATTGAGTTAGTAAGTAGGTTAATATTGGATAATCATGTACCTCAGTAGGATTCAACTAGAATCATTTCCAGGCTCATTCCATTGTAGGTGGGTTTTTTGGTCAAGTTGGCCGCTACTGGTTGGGTTTACAGTGTTTGTTTGTGGGGGGAAGCGGGGGGACAGGGAAAGGAATGGCAACACCGACCCAGTGTATCATTGATCTAGTTTGGCCTAGGCTGGTTGATTTAAATGTGCATGGAGGTTTATCTTGAAAGTTTTGTAACAATCACTGTTCCTGACACGTGCTGGTAGTTGGTTCCAGAGTGCTCCCCCCAGAACAACCGGTGACTTTTTCATTTTACTAGTTTTAACATGCGGCACTTCCAGTAGGGTGGCTTGTGCTGCACGTGTGGCTTGTGTAGGTGTGTCTATGTAATATGGGTCTTTCGCGCGGTGGTACATTAGGCCTAATAGGTGCTTGTCTCTGCGAATATTTAGGGCATCTAGTTTAGCTTTAGTGTGCATCTCGATGGTATGTAGTGTTTTTCCTTTAAATACTGTGCGCAACCCTCTGTTTTGTATAGTTTGGAGCTTTGTTTGCTGCTTTTTAGTTAGTATATTATATATTATGTCATTATAGTCAATGATGGGCAGTATTGTGGTTTTGTACATTAGAAGAGCAGTCTCTTCGCTCATATAATGCCTTATTTTCCGGAAGGTGTTCATTTTAGCTGCCAATGTTCGGTTAATCCTATTTAATTGACTGGTTCCTGACAGTGTAGGGTCAAGTGAAGTACCTAAATATTTATAACTTAGAGCCTCCTTAAGTATGCACTCTCCTATTTTTATACTGACAATTGGTGAGCTGGCACGTTTAGTTTTAGTTGCAAATAATACATATTTAGTTTTTATATATTTTCCTTTTTCCACCGGTTTACTCTTTCTAAATCATGATTCATTTTGGATTTAGCCACTTTTATGTCATCGTCTGTAGCTACCAGTGCCACATCATCAGCAAATATACTTCCCTTTACTTTTTCAAGTTCTAGTGGGAGGTCATTGATGTAGATTAAGAATAATAGTGGGCCCAGGGTAGATCCCTGCGGTACCCCTGTTTTCACTTCTCTCAGTGAGGAATTAACCCCTTCAAGTCTAGTATACTGTGAACGATTTAGTAGGTAATTTTTTAGCAGTTTAGTTGTCCCTGTGCCCAGGCCACTATTTGCCACTTTTTCTATTAAAAGTTTATGGTCTACAGTATCAAATGCTTTACGAAAGTCTATGAAGACAGCAATAGATAATCTTCCTTGATCCATCCCTGTCATTAGTGTGTCTAGCAAACATGCCACTGCTTTGGTTGTGGAGTGGTTCTTCCTGAAACCATTTTGCTCTATTGCTAGGTAATCTGTACTTTCAAAAAATTCTGTTATTTGGTCATGGATTAGTTGCTCTACTATTTTGCCTGGTATTGGAAGAAGTGATATAGGTCTTAGTTCATTACATGTTTTAGGGTTCGACGTTTTCGGGATTGGCATAATCATTGCCCTTTTCCATGCATCTGGGTAGATACCCGTATCAATAATCAGATTTGTTAGATATGTGAATTCAGTAGCCAGTGCTAGCATGGCATCTTTGATGAGCCTGGAACTTAGATCTTGTAGCCCTGATGACTTGTATTCAGAGAGTAACTGCACTTTCTTGATAAGTTCTTGCTCTGTGACTGGGTGCAGTTCAAATTCATGAGTATTAACTTTGGGGTGGTATATTTTGTCATTCAGTGGTATATCCTCTAATTGATTTGCTAGTTTTTCACCAATGTCAACAAAGTAGTTATTTATGAAAGTTGCTAACTCTCCCCTAGGTATTTTATCCCCAGTCAATTCATCGGTTAGATTTCCCACTGTCTGTGCAGGTGTTGGAGCTATATCATCAATTACCCTCCATGCCTTCCTCGAGTTATTTTTATTCAAAATTATACCTGTTTTCAGAAACTTGGCCCATGCACCTCTGTAGGCTGCCGTTGCTTTATTCTTTAGTTGTTTGGCTATGAACTCATCCTCAGGGTTGCCAGTATGTTCGAATTTTTGTGCAAAGTAATCCCTATCTTTCTGTAGCTCTAAGATTTCATTAGATAACCATTTGGGACGATTTTCTTTAACCTTATAGAGTTGCATAGGTGCATTCACATTTGCTGCTAGTGTTATTTTATCCAATAATAGTTGCCAACATGCATTAGGATCCTCTGTCTGGAGAAAGTTTTCAATTGGTTCCTGCCTTAGAGTTTCACAGTATTTATCAGTAGACTATTGACTGTAAGTTCTACCCCAGAACTCTATTAGAGCCCTAACATCCCTAGGTTTTTTCTTGATAACATAGATTGGTTTATGATCGCTTATATTATAGTTAAATACCCCTGTAGTAGTACAGTATTTCATGTCTGTGAAGGCTAGGTCTAGATTTTTTTTGCTTTTCCCGGTTATTCTAGTGCAAGATTTGATGACCTGTTCCAATCCCTGCGAAACTGCAAAATGACTAACTTTGGTAGCTGTCTGTGCACTTGGATCTGCTGTATCTGCATTAAAATCTCCCATGACCAGTGTCTCCATTTTGTCTAAGTCTGGTATCTGGTCCAAACAGTTAGTTAATGGGCTTCAATTGTAGAGTTAGATAGGTTTAGGTGCTTCAATGTCTCATCATCTACATCAATGTTTGCTTTAGAGTATATTGCTAAGCCCCCTCCTATCTTAGTCTTTCCATTAGGTAGTTTGGTGGTCCTATCTGCTCTTGTTAACTGATATCCTTTAATTGATGCAAGCTTATCTTCAGTGTTTTTTGTTAGCCAAGTTTCAGAAACTGTGAATATGTCTATATTTGACCATGGCAGATCAACTCTGAGCATGTCAATTTTGTTAATTAAGCTTCTAATATTAAGGTGTGTTATTTCGAAACCAGCCTGGCTTTTAATTTCATCTAAAGGAAGTGTAATGCCTTCCACACGGTCCCTGCCATCCCCATGCTCCCCCACCACCTCACCCACCATACCCTGGGCTCATGACCCAGTGTTTCAGGTGGATTAGACTCCTTGTTGTGTATGTTAGTGGGGGGAATACATCTGCCCCCTTTTGTGTTGACTAATGTCATAGACATGATCATGATGTCTGACATTGTGATTCTTTTTGGTCAGGACAACTATTCGTGGATTATGTATCCGGTTAGCGCATGTTCAGCAGATAGCCTAGTTGGTAGCATGTTAGTATATCCTTGTATGATTGGGTGGTGAAACAATCAGAGAATATCAATATCCCACACTGTACCTGTTGAGAGAACAAATATTTCAACATTCCTGTAAGTATGTTTCAACCTGTGTCAATGCTCTGCAAATGTCAGTGTAGCCAGTGGTCCCAGACTGAGTATTAAATATGGCTATCCTGCCCAGTGTACAATGGTACTATCATGCACACTAGGTGATTTATGGACCGACCTAGATGTATGCCGAAGTCCACTGAAGTCGATCCCCGATGTATAGGCTACCATTAATCCTATCAACCCAGCCACATCCCTAATGACTGGCTTATCCTGACTAAGTACATGTTTAGCAATTCCTTCAAACTTTTCTATCTTCCCCAACGTCAAAGACACCGTCATATCCAAAGAATTTATCGTAAAGCCTAAAAATTCTAGGGTCAATTTCGGAGTTAATTCCGATTTCTCCTCATTAATTATAAACCCTAAACTGTTAAACAATTTAACCGTGTCATCCACTGCTTTCTGGCAGTCTTCCTTAGTATTCCCCATTATAAAACTGTCATCAATGTAGGGAAAACATATATGTCCTAACTCACTCAAAAAAGAATAAACAGGTTTCAACAATTTTGTAAAGAACCTAGGTCCTGGCGCCAGCCCATTTGGAAGTACTTGGTACTCATAAAGCCTTTCCTTCCACAAAAATCTCAAATATTTTTCCTGAACAATTGGAAGTGAATAATATGCATCCGTCAAGTCTGCACTAGACATCCATGTACCATAGGCAATCAGATCTACAGCTGTCTTCAAATTAAACATCTTAAAATGTCTATATTCAATTTTATCATTTAAAATGGTTAAGTCCAAAATCATTCGGAATTTCCCATTAGGTTTTGGTCTAAGAAAAATATTAGAAATCCATTGACTCTCAACTGGTTCTACCTCGGCCAAGACCCTTTTCTTTATTAAACTAACAATCTCCGTATCTACTAACTGTCTTTCCTGAGCACTCATTCTATACGGGACCGGTACCCTGACCTGTACCGGTGTAGTCACAAATGGTATAGTAAGTCCCCTAACACAATTTCGCACCCATACGTCATTAGTCAGTGAATCCCAATTACTTATGTAATTAGCTATATTACCAGCCTTAGGCACCACTTTAGTCAACCGAGGACTTCATTGAACACTCACCTTCCCCAGTGACTCTACTTCTGAAAACCCCTCTGCTGAGTAGAGGTCCCTCTACCTCAACTGAAGCGTTGGCCATACTGTTGTGATTGGCCTGCACCATAGGCCCCTGGCCTATTAAACCTTGATTGCATTCCTGGCCTGTTATTCCAATTATATTCCTGAAATTCCACTGACCTCTAGGTCTAAAAGCGGATTGGAAAGACCTTTGATAGTAGCAGAGAGCGTGTATATAAACAGATGAGAGGGACAACTCCCATACTAGACCGTGTAACAGCTGCCGACTGTGGCGCTCCAAGTGGTGGTTGTTGAACAGTATATGACACAGCTGTCAAACTCAAGGCATTGTCAATGGCCTTGAGCAATCTTCGTACAGAAAAAGTGAAATATCTCTAAAACTTAACCACATAGAAACAAACTGTTTGGAACACATATAGAAAACATATTTAACGATGAGACTATATTAAATTCACATGGCTAAGGTTCTGTATTTCTATTAATTTTGAATAAAATACACGTTTTGCACTACATGTACGGCAAACTCAAGGCATTGTCAATGGCGGTGAGCAATCTTCATACAGAAAACGTTAAATATTTCTAAAACTACACCATATAGAAACAAACCGCTTGGAACACATATAGAAAACATGTTTACCAAAAGGACTATATTAAATTGATACGGTTAGGCTTCTGCATTTCTATTAATTTTGAATAAAAACAAATGTTTTGCACTGCGCGTACCGGCAAACTCAAAGCTTGTTCAACACTAACCGCCAGGAACGCCACTGTAGCCTGTGTTACCGATTTTCGCGGGAGTTGTCCCTCTCATCTGTTTATATACACGCTCTCTGATAGTAGTCACCAGACCTACGCCATTTTCTCGGTGCTAGAGTAGTGTTCATTACAGTATCAGACGCACGTGCACTTTTAATTGTACATGTTTTCGAAACATGCATAATTGAATACACTGACCGACCACTTCACCCCCTTTTTGAAATCCCTGGATACAGGCCTGATTCTCCTATGACGTTTGAATTTCCCGCCACATATGACGTCATCCCTTCCCGCTCTTCTTCCAAAATAAGTTTCCCTGCTTCACTCTGACCTCGGCCGTGCAGCTATCAACATCTACACGACTTCATTTTTGGCATTTTTGGCCTGAAGCCCACCATCACGCTTCAACATTGAGTCTGTGGTTTTAACACTAACATACAACTTTGAGCCTGGATTAACCATACAGCCTGCAACCGCTGGATTAACCATACAACCTGCAACTTTGAGCCTGGATTAACCATACACTTCAACCTTCAGTCTGTGCTTACCGTGGATTTACGTGGAAAATTACACCATGTCACCATCTAAGACCACACGCACTAGGAAAGTACGAGGACACCCTACCTCCAAGGTTGACATTCCGGCCAA
Organism: Branchipolynoe longqiensis; assembly: GCA_030323885.1. Classification (NCBI taxonomy): domain Eukaryota; kingdom Metazoa; phylum Annelida; class Polychaeta; order Phyllodocida; family Polynoidae; genus Branchipolynoe; species Branchipolynoe longqiensis. The sequence goes on along the minus strand of CM059188.1, from coordinate 104,305,768 downwards.
ACAGAAAAAGGTACGGGGGAGGCCGAGGTCAGTTGTCAGCGCGGCCCCCCCCATCACTCGTTCAAACCGAACCGTGGAACGGTGCGAGGAACGGCACGGGGACCGCAGCACTAGCACCGAGTCTGTCCTAGGGACACCACCTCGACGAAGACAAGAAACTACACACCCATCTCGGAATCAGGACAATGTGCAGGCCTCCCTCGCGGTCGCGCTGGCGAGCCTCCAAAAACAAATCACCGACCTGTCGGAAGGTTTCGAGGCCCGCTTTAACAACGCTGAAAGGAGGGCCGACAAAAGGCGGAGGTCGGCGTCGCGATCAACCACGCCAGACCGCACCCACCGACCCCCCACGCTCAAGTCTCGCTCGTCTTCGGAAGCCACACCAACTGCGCATCGTTCGCGCCCGACAGCCCGGACTGCCTCACCATCCCCCAGGCAGACTCCTAGGCGTCACGCTGAACTGCCTATGAGGTACCACGACGAAATGCGTGATGGGAGACGTCAGCGGTCCGCAGGTGACCTGGCCCCCCGTGGACGGGACCGTAGACGAGACCGCCACCATGACGAGGAGACGAACGACCGCCGCCATCGGCCAATCTACGGCCTCGCGGCCCCCTCTGACGACAGCGACGATGCACGAACTGATGCGGTCAACGAACTTCTCGTCGCAGCGGGCTCTGCCTTGGTAATAATATTCTAGCGCCACACAAATACGTGGTCAGGGGAAACCGGAACGAAAAGAATCGGCATGGAGGACGCCTCCTGGCATGAATATTTCGCGGCACTGTGCCGCATGACCAAGGACAATAAACTCCCCGCTGGGTGGTCGGAACATATAAGCAACCATATGTACCACTTGGCCATCATGGCGGCAAATTGGGACTGGCATACCTGCAGACAGTGGTCTGAACTAGTGTTTACCATGATCGCCGACGGCCGGCTCCCCAGCGGGTGGAGGGATCTGTATGCTATCAAGGACGTGCAACGCGACGTATGCGCCCTTGGGACTAGGGCTGATAGGTCTAGGCAAGGCGCGCGCGGCCCACGCCGCGCGGAGGCCACAGTGACGACCGCACCTGCCGCGGCGCCGGCCTCAAGAGGCCAGGGCTGGGGCTGACCACACACGCCCGACATACCAAAAAGACGTCGATGGCAAGCCCTGCCTGCAGTGGAACTGGGGCGAGGACTGTGGGTTTTCCACCTCCCACGGCCTCCAGCCGGACAGGAAATGCCACCTCTGCGCCTGGTGCGCGAATAAATACAAACGTGCCAATGCCCACCAAGAAAAAGTGTGCTTCAACAAGAAGAGATATCTTGACAAGGTTAACGGCGCGAACGACACCACCAAGAAGGATTTTTAGTTAGTGGTTGTACTGGCCCTGTTCAGTCCGACGCTAATGCGATTTCGCATAACACGGGCAACTCTGTCACCGGCGTGACTGGCAACCTTGCATCCCCTGCTGGCAAGAGGAGGCGCCTAGACCAGCAGACAGAAGGTGACAGTGAAAATCGACACGGTGACTTCACGGTCGAAAACATCGATAGTGTAACGGGGCCTCTACACAACGGCGAGTCGGACGCGGCACCCTCAGCCAGCCTGGCACCTCGCGCTGCCCCGGCTGACCTAGTTGCCCCGGGGCGACAGCCCCGGCCCGGCGCACTTGCCACAATGTAGCGCTGTGGCTACTGCAGCTGACCCCGTTGCCCTTGGCGTCGGCGTCGGCAGTGCCGGCTCACTTCTACCCCCGTCAGATTACGGTAATCGACGCGGTGACTTCGCGGTCGAAAACATTGATGGTCTGACGGGGCCTAGACACAGCAACGGTGACCTCATTGCCCCGGGCCTTGGCGACGGCCGTGGCAGTGCCGGCTCACTTTTACCCCCGTCAGATTACGGTAATCGACACGGTGACTTCGCGGTCGAAAACATTGATGGTCTGACGGGGCCTCGACACAGCAACGGCGACTTGGACGGTCGAGTCTTGGTCGAGTCTACGGCGGGCCTCCATGGCGGCCCCACGTCTCCTCTACCCCCGTCACACTACAGGGCTACGGCCGAGGCTGTGGCACTCTGCTGTCGTGGAAGTCCTCCACTCTATGACGATAGGCCGCTGGACAGGTTGCTGGTCGAGGACCACTCCGACGCGGATGGCATCGAATACATCCTTGATATGGTTCCCTCGGACCAGGTGTCCCAGTACAACCCGCCACACACCCCAGCCACTTACAGGTACACACTAAACAATCTGTGGCCTTTTGCTGCTGAGAGACTTTGGTCCCAACATCGCGATTATTTTGACATTTATAATCAGGTGCGGTTCTCCGCAATTCCCAACTACATCGGCCAACGCCTTCCCATCAAATCTGGCCTTAGGATCAAAGCTTGGAGGAGGTTATTGGCTGACTACCATGACAAACAGTTACCAGACTTCCTTGAGTTTGGGTGGCCGGTGGACTACTCCGCCGACACGCTCCCCATTTCCTCCAAGGCCAACCACCATACAGACCCAGAAAATGTGGCGTGCATCCAGCGCTACATAGAAACGGAGCTTGGCCATGGCGCGATGCTGGGTCCGTTCCAGGAACCCCCGTTCACCCCTTGGACTCAAGTGAGCCCCATGATGACCAGGGACAAGTGCGGGGGTGCCGGCAAACGTGTCATAGTGGACTTGAGCTACCCTGGTGGCGCTAGCGTCAACCCTGGCATTAGGCGGTCACAATACCAGGGCCAGCCGGCCACCCACACCCTCCCTAGCATCCTAGATCTCGCGGATGAGGTGACCCGTCTGGGACAGGGTTCCTTCATTTGGTGCGCGGACCTGGCGAGGGCCTACCGCCAGCTCCGGGCCTGCCCTTTGTCAGTGCCCCTCTTGGGGATTGCCCTGAATGGCAGCATCTACATAGACATTTCACCACCATTTGGTTGCCGCACCTCGTCTATCGCATGTGCACGCACAACAAATGCGGTCGTCCATCTGATGAGGAAGCGGGGCCACCACGCCCTATGCTACCTGGATGATTTTGTCGGTGCGTCGGCCACGGAAGGCAAGGCTAGTGCGGCGTACGCCGACTTTATCCGTCTCACAAAATATCTGGGCCTGGATCTTTCGCCGGCTAAATGCTTCCCGCCTTCCAACCATGTCCAATGGTTGGGCTTCAGCATCTCGACAAGGGACATGACCATCAAGATCCCAGACGAGAGGCTGCAACAGGTCATCAAGGAGTGTAGCCTCTGGAAGGCAGGCTCCAACATATCGCGAAATGTGTCCGCCCGGCCAGGCGGTTTATGGCCAGGATCTTGGCCACGCTCAGGGCCGCGCCGTACAAGGGCAAACATGCGGTGCCGGAGGATCTTGCACTGGACGTCTCCTGGTTCACGGATTACGCGGAGAGGTCCAACGGTATGGTCCTCCTGCCCTCGGAGGAGCGGGCCGCCTGGGTCATAGAGTGTGATTCCTCCCTCACGGCAGGCGGGGCACACTCACCTACAAAGTTCTATGCGGCAAGGTACTCTCGCAACGTTATGGCTGCCCACCACTGTATCGCCCAGCTCGAGGCAATAAACCTGGTGGTGGCACTCAGGTCTCTCAGTCCGCCAGATCCACACAAGTTCACGATATATGTCAATACTGACAACGCCACTTCCCAGCAGGTGCTTAGCACAGGCTCCGGGAGGGACCCCGTCATTTGTGCCTGTGCTCGTCAGATTTGGTTAATTGCCGCCCAACTCAGCACCGAGGTCATCATACGCCATAAGCCTGGGAAGGACTTACTCCCCGCTGACGCCCTGAGCAGAATGAGCTTCGACCCCAAGGCAGAAAAACTGGCAATCAAGCTCACGAAAGAACGTGGATTATCTCCTATCACCGTGACACATGACGATGCTCTCAGCCCCCTCATCTAAGGTAACCTATGTTTCGAACTAATTCCTTGCCTCTCTCCATAGGTTACTCACTACAACATCACAAAAGGCTCATCAACATCCTGGCCGCTGGACTGGCCCCAGGCACATGGAGGAACAAGCTGGCACAGGTTCTCGAATACCTGACATACATGAAGGACCACAACGCCAGGCCATTGTCTCCGTCGCAGTACGAGGTGATGTCATACCTACTACACCTCCACGACAACAAGGCCCCTGGCACCGTCATGAATTACCTCAGTGGTGCCCGTACATGGGTGCAGCTGATGGGAGCCCCCACAGCCGCTTTCGACACCTACCTCGTCGGCGTGCTTAAGTGGGGGATCAGACGTGACTCGAACCATGTCCCGGCCCAGGCTCCCCCCCTCCGACCTGCTGACGTCAAGAGGGTGGTCCGGTTCCTCAGGTCCGCCGGCGGAAATGGTCCAGTTCTAATCGCAACCTTGCTCATAGCATACTTCACCCTCCTCCGCCAAAGTAACCTACTTCCGTCCCCGGGACGCACCGACCCTGGCCACGCGCTGCGTGCCCGGGACATATCCATCACAGATGCTGGGCTCAACGTCCATGTCCGATCCTCGAAGACGCTGATTAGATCGGCCCCTCCACGCAACATCACGGTACCTGCCATCCCAGACTCCATCTACTGTCCCGTCCGCGCCTGGATGAAATACGTGTCCAGGACACCGCCCCGCCTCGAAGGGCCCGCCTTCATTACGACGGATGCGCTTCCCCTCCGGCCGCGAGCTCTACTGGGCACCCTGAGACTGGCACTCGCTGCGCAAGGGCACCCGGCACCAGGTGCCATAACCCTCCATAGCCTTCGACGGGGGGGTGGGGGGGCTCAGGCCTGCGCCGCACTGGGCTCCCCTATTGAGGACATCAAGGAGCTGGGGCATTGGACCTCGGACGCGGTCCACGTCTACGTGCCCCGCCCACTTGTCTCCTCGGCTTCCAGAACTCTCGCTTTTAAGTTTGGTTAAGTTCTGTAAGCCTCAACAACATCATATCTGGACACTCGCAATGTAACTTCTAAAGACTCTAATAAATTCCTAATATATAGATTCTCGGTCTTGTGTTATTTCAATTGTACATGTTTTCGAAACATGCGTAATTGAATACACTGACCGACCACTTCCATCCTCCTTTTTGAAATCCCTGGATACAGGCCTGATTCTCCTATGACGTTTGAATTTCCCGCCACATATGACGTCATCCCTTCCCGCTCTTCTTCCAAAATAAGTTTCCCTGCTTCACTCTGACCTCGGCCGTGTAGCTATCAACATCTACACGACTTCATTTTTGGCCATCCCACCCACCCAAACTTGTATGGATAAAACGTAGGGTTAAGTTCTGTAAGCCTCAACAACATCATATCTGGACACTCGCAATGTAACTTCTAAAGACTCTAATAAATTCCCAATATATAGATTCTCGGTCTTGTGTTATTTCAATTATCTTCTTATTTTTCTCCGCCAAATCTTCTACCAAAATATTTTCAGTTGGTAACTCCTTTTCCCCATAGGCGTCAGTTTTAGGTTTAATTACTTCTTTGCCTAGGAAAGTATTAACCACTTTCTTTACATTTTGCAACCTATCCCAGGTTAACTGACTATGGGTTAACACTAAAATTGTTACCAAATCTAACATTTGCAGTGCCTGTGCGTCCAACTCCTGATCATTTTTACCACGTGATAAGATTAACGCTACTGTAGGCGCCGCAGCAGCCAGTGCTGCTACCACCCCTTTAGTCGCACATAACATAGCTTCCTCCGAATGCTTACGGGCATCCAAAAATCTTATTTCTTCATTTAATTTTTGCACCTTTGCCTCGGGAACATTTTTAATACCCGTATACTGCCTGGCCAAATCATTCAGAGCTTTTTTAGGTTTATTAAAGGCATAATAGTGTGCTATAGCCCCTGCCAAATCATTGTCTACCTCTATTTTATCCTTAGTAGGTTTCTTAATCTTCTTATAAATCTCTTTCAGTTCAGCCTGCATAACCCCCTCCCGTAAATTTTCTGATAATTTATAAACGGGTCGAATTCTACCTGGCTCTACAGTAGGCGTAACCTTAACACTACTCGCACAAGGCGTGGGCACCGCCTGCACCACCGGTACTGCCTGAGCCGGTTTTAACAAACGTAACTGAGGTTCCATAAGAAACCCAGTCTCATCTACATAATAATCATCAATTTCCTCATCTGTCTGCCAACCAGATTCATCTTGGTCATTAAAAACAGCCCAAGTGTCTGAATCCTGCATTAACATCCCATCTAAATCATGACATGGTTGGACAATATTTAACCCTGTCTCAGCAAGAACCTCAGGGACAACTTGTGTAACAACCGCAGTAGGTACCGGTACAGTCCTAGCCTGCTCATTTTTGGCCATTAATTCAACATAAGCAGCATTTTTCTCAGTAAGGCCTTTTATCTCAGCAAACATTGCACGCATTTCCGCCAACTCCTTTCTGTCCTGGTTGACGACTGCAGGCACAGTGGAAGGCTGTCTTGTGGGAGCATTAGACACAGTGGAAGCCGCCGGTGGTGACCCGACAGCTGCCATCTTGACTTTTCTCACAACTCGTTTTTTCTTCCCCACCATAGGAAGCTCCGAGTCCGAATTACTTATTTCATGCGGCTCATGTCTAGTCGCATCAGTAGCTGACATAGTCACAATTGTTGTACTCTTCCTGCCACCCGAAACGATCCGTGGAAGACTGTACGGCCTGGCTTCGGTACAGGGAATGGCTGCGTAATTACCGGCTAGTAATTCACACACGTCCTAAAAAGGAGTGTACAAAAAATAAATATAAGTACCCAACTAACCAACAACTAATTCACAACACACCAACAACTAAATCACAATTCTATACTATCTACCATAACAATCCTATCTACCTAACCTTGCACTTACCTGTGCCTTCTACCGATGCTGGTGTTCCGACTGCTGGCTCGCAACTGAGTGGGATCGACAAGCGCGGACTATTTATACCCTCTCCCCTGGCGGTGGCTTCTGGTATTCCATAGATGAAGTAAGAATGGTGGTAAATACTTCCACTCCAGTTTTCTCGTCCAGTTAGTGATAAAAGTGCACATTCCAGGAAGTCTTAAGCACTCGGTAAGATTTACAGGGTCCGTACGGGACCTGGAAAGTCTTGAACTTCATTTGCCCCATTTCAAGGCCTTGAATTTAACCTATTTTGGGTAATCAGTCTTAAAAAGCCTTGAATTCCATCCCACTGATCTAAATGAGTCTGAAATCGCCATTCGCCATTGTTTTTTCCCCTCTGAAATCCACATGAAAATAGTCTTGAATTCCTATCAAAAACAGCCTTGAAATAGCCTTCTATTCCATATCTTCACATGTGTATGGACCCTGGATCTACTTGTGAAGTACATTCAATGTTCTATTAAATGATAATAATGCTCAGTAAAGTGTTATCTCATTACATGATATGCCAATCATGGGTTAAATAACTGTATACAGCTTTAAAGCTGGCGCTCCTTTCTGAAAATATCCTCTCCTTCCATACCCAATTCTAAACTGGGCATGTACACGCTACTTCATGCAAACATGTAACAGTAGCTAGCAACTATGACAGAACATACACGTTTCTATAACAGGGATGAAAGTGGTCTCCGACAAAAGACCCATGTAAATCAGGCCAAGACCTTGCCACCAATGTCGAATTTCCGCGAAAATGCAGATTTCCCCCCATAGGATTAGCGTTATCAGGGAATCGCTGAAAAATGCCAGAAGTCAGGTTTCAACTGTCTTTGTTGTGACTATATATTATCGCCCATATCAAACCCTTTCTTGTTTGGGTTTGTTGTTCTGGCAACATCTCAGGTCATATGAACAGATTTTGGATAAATCAATCGGTCATATATTATATATATAATATATATTTTGTTTAATATTAATCGGTAAACATAAAAAATCGCGGAAATCCGCGAAATCGTGGAGATTTTTCATCCCTGCTATAAAATCCCAGCGCATTTTCTCGTAGTATCAAATTTCTCAACATTTTCACAAACCTATAGTATTGCAAATTTTATGAAAAACACATTTTGGGTTCCATGTTCAGGGCTCATGGGAACCATCGCTAATGATATATTGGTTCCATGAAACTTGATAGAAACCTATTTTTGGTTCCATTGGGTTTTCCAGCATGGTACCGACATGTTATCGGAAACGATCGTTACCGTGAAATCCTGTAGGATGTAGGTGGCTTCATAAGTGTGCAAACATGCATAACGACATGGATTAGTTAAAAGAAAAAGCTGAGTGTTTGCGTTCTAGTTCCATTTTTAGGGTCCGTACGGGGCCTGTAAAGTCTTGAACTTCATTTGCCCCATTTCAAGGCCTTGAAAAGCCTTGAATTTAACCTATTTTGGATAATTAGTTTTGAAAATCCTTGAATTCCATTAAACTCTCACCACTGATCTAAATTAGTCCAAAATCACCATTCGCCGTTGTTGATTTTCCTGAAATCCAAATGAAAATAGCCTTGAATTCCTATCAAAAACAGACTTGAAATTGCCTAGAATTCCATATCTTTTTTTTTTTTTTTGGTAAAGTATTTATTCATCTGAATATGACATTTGTCAGCGCCGGAGCACTGGTCTTCCGGCCATCTTACTATCGGAATTGACATTTTAAATAATCTAAGTTTGATCAGTGCTGTATTAGTCACAGCACCGATCGTGTAGAATTAAGGGAGTGGCTCCTGCTGTATAATGTACAGCACCAGTCACTGCGGTTCATACAAAAATGGGGAGCAGCATCGAGTAGAAGGTGTATACTCGGGGCGACTCAAACAATCGTTGTGGGTTACATTTTTCTCTTATAAAACAAGCTAAGTTTATAGTTGTCAAGGCATTTTGTCTGTCTTATGTAATGTTCAATGTGTTTAAACAGATTGATAGTTGTGTAGGATGTTCGGTGTGTTGTTGGTTTGTTCATGATGGTTAAGGGTGGTGGCAGGGAAGGGGGGGGCCGATTGGGGTGGGTGGCAGGGGGGAAAAACCCACAGGAGAGCAAGCGAGGACGCGGGGGGCAGGAGCTCAGGGCTTTGCTAGTAATTACTACAGTAGTCATTCAAGGGCCTGAATAACCAGGTGGGCTTTATATGCATTTTTGAAGGCTAGTATTGTTTCTGTTTCTCTAACTCTGATAGGGAGGTCATTCCACATGACACTACCTTTGTAAATTGGTGCTCCCTTATATTTATTTGTTGAGGGGTGTGGTACATTGAGCAGGGTGGAGGCTCCTCTTCTTGTTATTCTATTTGTGCGGTCAATGAATTTTTCATCTCACATGTGTATGGACCCTGCATTTTAACACATACGAGTAAAAACCAGACCTGTTGTGGTTATTTGTAGCAATAACATAGGGGCATCTATTGTTAATTGAGTCGCGACAATAATCACTGATTGTGAATTTATTTCTGAGAGTACACACAATTAATGTTAACAGGTAAGAAATTAATACTCAATGGCAAACATCACGTGTGTATATATATCTGATTTAGATCGATCTTCATGAAGGCACAGGTATAATAAACAGGGCTGTACATGTAGTTCTTGGTGCAAATGAGTAAATTAAATGCATACGTGTTAGTCAATAGCAATGGCCATGTTGCATAAACCTAACGTTCTATGAACCACATGCGTATATATAAGTGACATATATAGGCCCCAAAAACTAAATCTAGGGGCGGATTTTAAAATGGTTCGTTCATTTAGGACAAACTTATTCGTAAGTTTACCTTCTGAATTGCACACAATCCCGAAAATGATGTCTCTTTACAAATGAGGCCTTTGAAGTGTTCAGATTGAATCTCAGAGGCCTCATTCTATGATGTGGTGCTATTCTAACCTACCCATTTAAAAACCCATATTTCCCATCAGTGGGCCCGTCACCGAAGGAAATACATATATATATAGAGCATAGAATTCCATATCTTCATATATATATATATATAGCTATTTTTTATACATGTAAATAACTCCTGCAAAATGTGCTGATCCTTTAATAAAAATTGTAAGTGAAAAGAGGATGTCCCGTTATATGATGATAAACCAACCCACTATTTCATTCTAAACATGAGTGTAACCACCAGGCAGTACGATGGTAAAGAAGTGATTGTAATTGTAAAGAATTACAATGCCACATTTGTAAATGGCCTCCCATGAGATTCGCTATAAAAAATATGCTTCATCAAAGACCCTATAATACTAAGACCGCTCACTCCCTATCTCTCCCATGGTAATGTAAATTTCGCAGTGCCACCTTGTGGTGGGTTTGATCAGCCTGGCTGCTGGTTGGTGTTTCACATGTAAACACATATAATTATATTATACATGAGATAGGTAAGTAAGAATACACATCAATGTGAAATTGCTATGAAAAAATACACAGCATCATCATCATCGCCATCATCACACATCTTTCACATTCATATATACATTTATACATATAATATAGCAACTGTTTAACCAAGAGAACAGCCAGCGCGCCAAGTCATGGCTTTGATCATTTTGATTACACAGGACAGGCTGAGTGAGCCGTCTTAGTATTATAGGGTCTTTGGCTTCATGAACATACTATTCTATAACCACAGGAATGTGATCATTGGAAAATAATAGCATGCCACCATATCCTTTCATTCCCCATACAAAGCACTTATTAACTAACCCTGAATAGTATATTAGACCCTATATCTTCACAATATAATGCTTATTAACTATATATATTTATATACCCCGCAATCTACCGGTCAAACCTAAGTTCATGCAATTTTCATTAAGGACAATTTACTTAGTGTTCTACTTCACTTCGAAGAAAGAAAGAAAGAAAGAAAGAAAGAAAGAAAGAAAGATGGAAATAAAAAAAAGGATGATAGAAAGAAAGGATGATAGAAGGAAAGAAAGAAAGAAAGAAAGAAAGAAAGAAAGAAAGAAAAAAAGAAAGAAAGAAATTGCACATTATAATATACGCAATACATCACCCTATTTCACCACATATTTATTACCATATCCTTGTTTTACCACATCCTTGTCATTTACAGTCTTTATATTTTATAAACAGTCCAGCAGATCAGAACCAATTTATCTCATTCTCTAAACCAAATGATTCCATAACAAAGACAAAATTCCCACTATCAACTATCAATGCACTGTATTCCATCCTTTCAATGTTGGACAGTCTGACTCATGGTGACATCACCGGGTCGAGCTGATGGGGTCTTAATCTAATTAGCTCTTGTACTCTTTGTGTACATTTCCGTCCATTACCTCTTGTACTCTTTGTGTACATTTCCGTCCATTATCTCGTGTACTCTTTGTGTACATTTCCATCCATTATCTCTTGTATTCTTTGTGTACATTTTCGTTCATTATCTCTTGTACTCTTTGTGTACATTTCCATCCATTATCTCCTGCAGTCTTTGTTACATTTCCATCCATTATCTCTTGTACTCTTTGGGTACATTTCCATTCATTATCTCTTGCACTCTGTACATTTATGTCCCTTATCTCTTGTACTCTTTGTGTACATTTCCATCCATTATCTCTTGCACTTATTGTGTACATTTCTTCCATTATCTCTTGTAATCTTTGTGTACATTTCCATCCATTATCTCTTGCACTTATTATGTACATTTCTGTCCATTATCTCTTGTACTATTTGTGTACATTTCCATCCATTATCTCTTGCAGTCTGTCTACCTTTCCGTCATTATCTCTATACACTGTACATTTGCATCCATTATCTCTTGTACTTTGTGTAAATTTTCGTCCATTATCTCTTGCACTCATTGTGTACATTCCTGTCCATTATCGTGTATGCTTGATACATTTCTGTCCATTATCTCTTGTACTCTTTGTGTACATTTCCGTCATTATCTCTTGCACTCTGTGTACATTTCCGTCCATTACCTACCGTTGTCTATATGAGTCATGAAAAATGTGCACGGTTCACACTAGCATCTTTCCGTACACTTGACATATACGCGAATACTGAATCAAAACCGAATAGTAGGCTACATTTAAAATAGGCACTCAGAATTTTGCTCCATTTAATTAAATTTCATTTCTACAGGGAGGAACTCTGCTAAATTAGATAAAGCAACGACAACAACAAAATCCCTATCGGTAAAATAACTAAAAAGAAATATTTGTGGAAATTCAAGGGTAAATGTCATGTTTGAGTTAAACACTTGTCAATGTAGTCATGGCGTTAATCCCATTTCCTGTCCGATCACATAACTATTACACCGGTGCATAATGAAACAACACCTGTAAGTTCGGATTCCATATATGCGGTATACGAATGTGAATGCGACATAAAATGGAAAACATGTACATACAATAACCTTGATTCCATATGCGATTTGCATCGATGGCAAACTGGATCGCCCCATGTAGCGATTGGTGTGAATGCGAACCGAGTGTGCCACTTCCAATACAAATAGCGAAAAGTCACCACATACCAATATATGCATTTGCATACAACGTATATGGAATCCTAGCTTTAACCTTCACCTTCCCCCACCACACACCACACTCCAAGCACACCCGGTTGCATTAAACATTCGCATATTATCCCACCGCCCGCTAAGACTGGGTAAAGTGCGAGTAGAGAAGTCCAACGGCAGAGATGGCGTCGCCGAGCCCCACTGTCTTCAGTGGGTTCTGACACACCAGTACGGGGCTGAACACAAACTCCCAGCCCTCCGCCACCGTCCAGCTACTGACCGGGCGGTCCGGGTCAAAGTTCACTACCGGCAGTCCGGTCGACAACTTGAACGTCCTTGGGATCATCAGGTCGAACTGCTGGCTATTCCCGATGAGGACACCGCAGGCCTTCAACCCGGCCACCCGGGCCCCCGCCGCCACGGCCGCCTCCATGTTGCCCCAGTGACCGGGCGCCGTAGCGATCAGGTGGAAGGATAGGCAGTGGAAGTGTATCCGGGTGAGCTTGGACCAGGGCCGGGCGGCGGATCTACCGAAGATGCGTAGTATCCACGCCATGATGTCGGCCACTTTGTATATCTTCGGCTGACCGCGCCATATGACGTCATGGTGGGGGCCCCCTAGTGCCTGCGTTATCAGGGCCAGCTCCTGTTCGTTGAGACCCAGTGACGTCACGTACAGCAGCGTCTGGGTGGAATCGGGGCGAAATGTTCTGGTTAGAGTCGCACAATCTACTTTGGATTAAAATAACAAAATTTTAAAGCTGCATAGTCCGATGAAAATATCAAATTTTCAAAACATAAACCATTATCTAGCTTTGATTCTGGGATATGTAACTTAAATACGTGTGCACTTGTTAAACATGTGTCATCACATAGAAGGGAATACTGAGGCAATTTAATAGAACCTCTTACTGCAGAACCCTATGGTGTCAGATTTTTGGCGTGCTTGCCAAAGCAAAACGCTTATCTAGACTTCGAGATTTGGTTCTACATATCCAACTTGTGCACTTATTAAGCATTTGTTGCTTCATAAAAGGAAGACTAAGTTAAATGAATAGAACCTGTTACTGCTAAAGACCATATATACAGATGGCATGTACGACACATATCATGTATGATATCATTGGAATGTCAGATACGTGTAAATTTGAATTGTTTACATGTAGCACCGACAGGTAGGGTTTGAAAGTAGGTACCATATATGGGTTGTTCTCAGAAAAGGTGACATGACTTCTTTTTTTTTTAAATAAAAAAAAGATAGTTGACCCACTCACATGTTTTGCAAGGGGTCATTGAATGTTGTAGCCAGCATGATATTACGGTTGTTACATGGACACAAACCCAGGCATTCACTGTTTACACAATAAAATATTTGACACAAACATACTCCCATTATTACATCACTTTAATCAGACACAGGTATAGGTTCAGTCCTAAACATTCTGACAAATCTGTGCATCTGACATAGAAAAAGTTTAATCCAACTCTTTCACAAAACGGATTATATTTTAATACAAACTCAAAACATACAATCTAAAATATTTAAGTTACAAAGTTATAACAGCAAAATATTATTAAATTCTTAATATGACAGAAAATACTTGATCAATAAGAATTTAGCTTTGAATGACAATAATTATTGATCACGTATGGTTGTTCCAGAAGCATTTGTGGGGACACCAAACATACATTAATATTTAAATCAAACAAACAAAGAGTTCCCATGAAACCTTTGCTTCTTTTGAAGTCCCCTAACTGTCTCACATCAATGCACCAAGAAACTAATACCTGATACTTTGATTTAAAAAGTTAGCGATCCTTTTCAATGTACGGTTGGTATGCAATGCAATGCAAATTTGAAACTTTCTGTTCAAAGTGGACACCAAGCATAGCAACCATAACAGATACGTTTAGCATGTTCTAATTGAATAAATATGGAGATAAAGTGTAGTTTGTACTATAAGTAGTTAGAATGTGTGTTCCAAATGGATCAGTAGCGTATTTATCCCAAATTATTGAATTTGGTGGATGTAATTGGATTGTGCTTACCAGACCAGTCAACATGTCACAAACTGGCCACGGTTTTTCCACTGATCTTTTTCATAATTTGTCAGTTTACAAAGAAACAAAATCACTAATATCAATGATTTTGTTTATTATATGTCTTTATTATACCAGTATCATGACACATTATGGACCACCTTTTCTGAGAACAACCCATATACATATGGTATGTAAGCATACATGTCATGTATGATACTGTAGTGGTCTGCACTGACCTCTCAGGCAAGTAACCACATAGACAGGTAGGCGTGGGGAGTGTATTGATATCAGGGAGCCTAGGTGGTGTAATGGTTAGCACACTGGCCCGGAATGCAAAGAGATGTGGGTTCGAGTCCCGCTCTAGGCGCAATATTTCCCATGTTCATCACCCCCATGACACTGGTGCCGTGACCAGGATCCTGTACAAGCTTTGCGCTGTATGGTTGTTGAACCTACCCTGTGTATGTATGTGTTAGTGCATTGCCTGTATGTATGTAATTGTAAGCATTACAAGACTTACAATTCCAGGGGGACGAGTGTAGTGGTCTGCACTGACCTCTCAGGCAAGTAACCACATAGACAGGTAGGCGTGGGGAGTGTATTGATATCAGGGAGCCTAGGTGGTGTAATGGTTAGCACACTGGCCCGGAATGCAAAGATATGTGGGTTCGAGTCCCACTCTAGGCGCAATATTTCCCATGTTCATCACCCCCATGACAATACCAATGGAATGTGACAATGGAATGTCAGATATGCGTCAAATCAAATTGGTCCATGTACCAATCAGCATGCTTACATGTCAAACAGACAAGTAGGGTTTGAATGTATCATATATACATACGGCATGTATGCACACATGTCATGTATGATAGCAATGGAATGTCAGATATGCGTCAAATCGAATTGGTCCATGTACCAATCAGCATGCTTACATGTCGAACAGACAAGTAGGGTTTGAAAGTATCATATATACATACGGCATGTATGCACACATGTCATGTATGATAGCAGTGGAATGTGACAATGGAATGTCAGATATACGTCAAATCGAATTGGTCCATGTACCAATCAGCATGCTTACATGTCGAACAGACAAGTAGGGTTTGAAAGTATCATATATACATACAGCATGTATACACACATGTCATGTATGATAGCAATGGAATGTGACAATGGAATGTCAGACGCCCATATCACATTTTACTCCAGTAGCTTCAGCTAGCGCACTGCGATAATACTGACCTTAGTCAAGAGTTGTGAGATGAAGCCGGTGTTGACCATGGAGGCGAGCTCCATGTGCACGGGCAGGCAGGGGGGCAGCTCCTTCAGCCCCTGGAGCAGCACGGGGATGCGCTCCGCCCACACATTCGGATGCTGACTCTCCAGCATGTGCATCCCGGTGCACACAACCAGGTCGGGCGCGAAGTCGGGCACGCTCGAGAAGAAAGTCTCCAGGGAGGCCACGCGCCCGTTGGCCTCGTCGTAGGAAGTGATGAGGCGATTGGCGACCGGGGCCCTGGGGAAGGGAGCCACATTTGTCTGGTGACACATCGTGTGGTACTAAAAGTCAGAGATGGAAGTGGCCTCTGACAACAACAAAAGTTTGTTTGTTTGTTTGTTTGTTGTTTTACGTCCTAGCAACATCTAATGTCATATCAGGAAAGGTACCGACTTGTGATAGTGTGCACTCATGGCAACTTTATAGTGCTGCCCAACTAGGAGACCAGGCCACCAGCACCGTGACCTGATACCCCACCCCACTCAGTCACATTATCCTGACACTGAGCCAACCAGTCCTTGCCCTATCCTAATAATGCTGAGCGGCTGGCTAGGAAGTGGCAAGCATCAATTTTTAAGTCATTGGTTTGACTCGACAACTCACAAACCCATGGGTTTGGATCCCCCGATCTCCCAAAACAGGAGACAGATGCTCAACTAATCCGGCCATCCCGTCTGGTAGATTCTAAAGGTCATATCAGTTGGTTGGTTGTTGGAATTTTACTTCCAGGCAACATCTAAGGTCATATTAGGATGGGTACCTACTTGTGACAGTGCGCACTCATGGCGACTTTATAGTGCTGCCTCATTGGGAGACCAGCCCATCAGAACCATGACCTGATATCCCACTCAGTCACATTATTCTGACACTGAGCCAACCAGCCCTTGCCCTATCCTAATAATGCCTAGCACCTGGCTAGGAAGCAAACAAGTTTACTCGACCAGTACTGATTTGTGACAGTGTATGCTCATGGCGACGTTATAGTGCTGACCCACTGGGAGCACCAGGTCGCCAGCACCATGACCCGATTTCCCCACACATTATCCTGATTCTGAGCTAACCAGTCCTTGCTCTACCCTAGTAATGCCAAGCGCTATGCTAGGTAGGTAGGGAGGGACAAGTATTAATGTTGTATGTCATTGGTTTGAGTTGACTTTAAGTGATGTTATGGTTTACACTACTTTCCAAGTCTGTAATATGCCCGCCCTACCTTCATTCTGAGAACAGTCGTCATTATGGTAGAATGACATTAATAGCCACAGCTTGACCATAAAGACCCTCAGCGGATGGTTGGGTATTAGATAAGTCCTAGAGAATAGGTTGTTTCAACCTATATATCACGGATGAAAGTAGTCTCTGGGATAAAAAGCGGAAATGTGGATATTGTCCTATAGGTTTAGCATTGTCAGGAAATGCGGAAAAATACCGGAAGTCAGGTTTCAACTAGCCTTGTTGTGATACCATTATTGGCTGTACCAAACACTTTCTTGTTTAGATTCAATGTTCTAGCTACATCTAAGGTCATATAAGAAAGGGATTCGGACCACCCAACTGGTGTCATATACATCCCACTTTTTGGAATTTTGTTTAACATTAATCTGTGAATATAAACAATCCCGGAAATCCGCGAAACCGCGGAGATCTTTCATCCCTGATATATATATATACAAATTATGAATTGTCACATTTGATCATAATAATCGTGAAAATGAGTTGTTTTTGGTCATGTTACAGCCCTTTGAAGACTACTTACAGACAATTGGGGCTGGGCTTAATTTAATGCAAGAATCAATACCGACAATATATATATATTTGTTTAAAAGGTAACTTGATTTTAGAAAAAGTTAATAGGCCGTTATTAGCTAATCTAGAATACCCCTACTTTTTTTTTTTTTTTTCCAAACCTACAGTTTTTCAATCTGACGATCTTTTCTTTCTGATTTGCGTTGCGTTTCCGTTTTATATTACTTTACCTTGCTCGGCCCCATTTGTCCCCTACAGCATATTCCAGGATGAGATGGATCTCGTCCTCATCAGTTAGAGCGGAGAATGGGGTCACAATAGCGCGGTTTAGCAGCTGCTGGAGGTGCCGTCCCACTGGCCCGACCAGCTCCACCTGCAACAAGAAAGCTGCACCATCAACACATATTATATTGAGAGAGTCAATGAGTAAGTCAGTGGCTGGGTTGATTGTTGGGAGTTTTATGTCCTGGCAACATCTAAGGTCATATCAGGACAGGTACCGACTTTTGATAGTGTGCACTCATGTGATTTTATAGTGCTCCGCCATGGGGAAATCAGCCCACTGGCACCATGACCCGATATCCCACTCAGTGACATTATCCTGACACTAAACTAACCAGTCCTTGCCATATCCTATTAATGCTGAGCGCCAGGTTAGGGAGCGACAAGTATCAATTTGATAAGTCGGTGGTTTGTCTTGACCAGGAACCGAACTCCCGACCTTCCGCATGCGAGGCCCGCGCTCTACCGACTTGGCCACCGCGCCCGATAATAAGTCAGTGACAGTTTACGGGCTAGCAGCACCTGAGGACACATCATGAATAGGTACTGACAATGCGCGCGCTTGGTGGCTTCATAGTGCTGCCCCACTGACTGTTTCATCTATCACGGAGTTGAGGTTATGTGATTTTTGAGTTGAGGTGATCATAAAAGCTATGATCCCTGTAGGATGATGAATAGGTTACGCTCACATAGAGCTAAAGCTAACATTCCATATACACGGTATGCAGTATACGAATGTGACAAAGAATGGAAAAGCATGTAAATACACAGTGCTGCTTCCAAATGTCCGGTTGCGAATGCAAATCCACGGATGGCTAAGTGGATCGCTTAATGGACCGATCGGTGCGAATGCGTTTTTATCGCATTCGCATTCCGCGTATATGGAATCTTAGCTTTAGCATGTAAAGAACATAAAATTGAAAGTGCATAACCAGTGTCGCCTCTTTCAGCAAAGGGAGCTTTAAAATAATTCTCCGGGATAATTAATTCATTTTTATGTTAAGATAACTTCATTTTCACCCACCTGCATTGGCTCCAGGGACTCCGAAATTGTACATGGTGCTAGTAACATGGGTAATTCATAGCGCTGGAGACTACATTAGTGTCCTTTTGACATCTAATGGTAAGATGTGTATCACCTGTAGTCAAGGTGTCTGTCTCTAATGGCACTGCATTCAACCATGGTTAAGCTAAGATTCCAGATACGCGGTATGCGGCATGCGAATGTGGTATATGTGGAATAGATATATGCCAACCCCCAATAGCCGATGTTTACTTTTTGTGCTGGGATATGGTTAAACAAAAAAACACACCAAAAAAGTTACCCATGACATTTTTGGGGGTTTTTCCTCCAAATTTGTGAAGGAAGATCAAAGTTACTATTGTTTTCTATGGCAAACGCAGCAGTATTCGCATTCGTACCGATCGGTCCATGGGTCAATCCATTTGCCACATTCGCATTCGTATTCGGATGTATGGAAGCACCACTATTCATTTACATGATTTTCGATTCTTTGCCGCATTTGCATTCACCTTCGCATGCTGCATACCGCGTATAAGGAATCTTAGCTTTAAAATGATCAACCCACCATCATAAATGCTAACTGAAAAATGGTTCACTCATTGCCTGAACCTCTCACGAAGCAGACCCGCCACTTAACTACACACATTTATTTTACTTCCCTCCCACCCTAAACTGGATCACTGGCCTTTTAAAGGATGACCATCTGATCGGCTTCTGAATGAGGATTGAAACCCTTTTATCATTTATTTATTAAAGTGAATTGTAATTTCTGCAATAATGTGTGTATTATATTTCTGACATTCACATTTGTTTGCAACAAGCTATTTTTTTTGTAAACACCTTTATTGCGCACTATTTCGATCTCCCGTGCTATGATTTGTCAATTTAATTATTTTACTCTCAAACTAAAGCCAAAATGATAATGTTAGATCACGATACTTAGAGAGGTGTAATGGCCTTTTTAATGCAGGTGGTATAAAATAATTGTATAAGTCAGTCCACTTACACAGGGCACATCTATTATTAAGAATGTAATTAATATGGGTGAAGGGTATTTTTTTATTAAATGAATAATTTTAGAATTAAATTAAATGTGATATCCATTACCTCGACGTCATCGAATCCTGTAACAATATTCTGTGCCATGAGCGCTGCATTTCCACCGATGTACCACTAAAAATATGAATATTAAACCAATTATTTCTATTAAAGAAGTGTTCACAATGTCTACAAGAGAAAAAAAATCCTGCGTTTACCAGTACACATACCTGTAAGTTATACGACTTTTTTTTCCCATTTAAAAATGCAAAGCCGTGATATACCAAAAAAGAGGGAGAACACCTTTATATACCATATATAATTACAGCTGTCGTTTTTTAATCTATCCCCACGATGATTTAAAAAGATAATGCTGTGACCTAATTTTCATGTATACATACAAACACATTGAAATAGCCCCTTTAAGCATTGTGAAATTATTTCTTTGTAAACATAAATGGGTGATACTATAGCATGCATTCTACCGCAGTATCTATTGTCTACCAAGACCTACTTGAACCTATTACCTCAACCCCAGAGGGATCATAAAATAGTAATCATATAGACTGTAAATAGTAATCATATACAGGCATTATTAAGGACAAAAATTAAAATATTCATGTTTCCTGTTGCACGGGAAATTTGCTTCGGGTCGGTAGGTAGGTAGGTCTAAATTTTTTTTTTTTAATTGTTTTTCAAATCGCACATTGCAAAAACTGCACTTCCAGTTCTCAAAACTGAAATGTCACTGGGGTCACCTAATATAGGTACACCATCAGAATTTTTGTTTTTAATTGTTTGTCAAACCGCACACTGCAAAAACTGCACTTCCAGTTCTCAAAACTGAAATTTTACACTGGGGTCACCTAAGGCTAATATAGTACTTCTCAAGCTCCGTTTAGATAAGTAGTATATAAACCATTCATACAAGACCTGCTGGTGCATGGTTTTTTTCTCCTCTTTTTGCTTTAAACCAATATCATGTCTTAACGTAAGAGTGAGATTTGTGTCTATCTCCAAGCGGAAACAAAAGTTAAGTTGGGGGGTTCTAACCGGGTCGGTCGGCAACAGGGAACGTCAATATTTTTTGTAGGCCTAAGAAATAAACACTGACTGCGCCAATTAGATGTTGGATACCCATACTTTGTGTGTGTGTCTAGGGAACATTAACTTAATGCTTACGGAGGCGTTCAGTAGACTCGCTGCTCTGTTAACAATGTCCCGATAGGTGTGCGCGTTTCTGTAGGGCCGTTCCACAGCAGCACCGCGAGCCAAGTAATAGCTAAAGGTTTCCTGACAACACAAGAATGACAATTATTAATTAAATAGTACATATCTACTAGTACTAATAGCTAACGGTTTCCTGACAACACAAGAATGACAATTATTAATTAAATAGTACATATCTACTAGTACTAATAGCTAAAGGTTTCCTGACAACACAAGAATGACAATTATTAATTAAATAGTACATATCTACTAGTACTAATACTAGACCTAACTATAATCACCTACATTAGCGCAAAAGGACTAACAAGTTGCGATATTTTAATGTACGGTGTGGTGCAATCGCGCAAACTGATGATTTTATTTATTTATTATCCATTTTTTCCCCCCCTGACTGAAATTAGGTATAAATATTGTTGCAGTACGAATATTCTAGCAATTTTAAAAGAAACTCTATATGATCAGACTATCTTGGATCTTTTTATAGCAGTATCTTCTGTTTTCTTCCTCTTTTCTTTTTGTACTAAAGAAAGGAGAACATATATATCATTGAATGGCGAAATCAATAGAAACTATGTCAAGAAAATCTAAAATAAGAGAATCAATTTTCTTTTGTTTGTTTATAAATGAATGAAGATTGATTCTCTTAGTACAAATATGATAGTGCGCCCTCGTGCTGGCTGTATAGTGCGGCCCCGCTGAGTATTCGTCTGTGACGGAGTTGAGGTAGCCACATTTAATAGCTATGATCCCTGTGGGATTATGGATATGTTGGACTCACATCTATAAAGCATAGCATGTAAAGGACATAAAACCGGAAGTACATGGTAGTCTCGCCAATTTCAGGAAAGGGAAATAATCCTCGGTGATAATTGATCCCCGTTTGCGTCAGATTACTTCTTTTGTTTGTGAATAAGCGAAACCAATACATTATCTAATTGTACTACGCCTTGCCTGGAGTTGCTCCGGTGTGTTGATCACAAGATGGTCAGTGGGCCGGCCTGGTTTTAACCCAAGAAAGTTCATCAGTTGAATGCCTGGTACAATTAGATCCGCGTTAGCGTTGATTCTAGAAATTGGTACCAATAACACAAATTAGTCAGCATAAAATTAAACATATACTTTAACTTAAATTCGGAAAACCATTAATTCTCTATGGCTACGAATTGGGTGACTAAATATATATAGCGCAATATTCCGGTCGTCTACTGTGGAAATTATGAAAGTTTGCAGGGTTAGCTTTTTCCTGCTTACTTTTGTTGTTGAACGACACAGGACTTTGCAACACTCAAAATAGAACTTCACCCCCATTTTATTTTATGGTGTTTTTTTTGGGGGGGGGGGGGAGTGTTGTATGTGCAATGTCCTGGTGGTATAATGGTATGTGCATGCCTCAATGGCATATTTTTCTCAAACATAAAATCTTCACAATTTTCCACGAGTTTCCAAAAGCACCAATATGCCATTTATTAAAATGTCTTGGGGAAAATGTTGAATACAATGTGACCATTTTACTGTATAATAATATAGGTATGCAAATAATACTTAATAGATATATGCTCCCAATCGACACTGCAATATCTGAGTCACGAGTGGTTAAGTGCTGGACGCAGAACCTCACGCTCAATTTGAACATTATTTATAACAAATGGCGCACATTTATCTAACTGACTTTGCATTAATAAATTGTGTTTATTTACTCTTTTACTCGGGTCAAAAATCCTGCAATTGAAAACCAATAGTTACTCTTAAATAATAGACCCCTCCAGTTAAGGGGAAAGTACCCAAATAGAGTGGTTCCAGATTCTGCCGATAGATGTCACTAATCGATACAGGTTACTAGCTTAACTGGCGGGGTGTACGGGCACATATTTACTCCTGGGAAAAGACGTACCCAAATGTTGGTATTTCAAACATTCGAATTTCCTTTCAAGATTTGTGCTGTGCTTCCATAAAATATAAGAAAAACAATGCTTTAATCAGGCATTTTATTATTTTTAGACACGTTCTTTACGGAGATATAGCATGTGAAATGACAGACATTCGGGGAAAGTACCCGAATAGAGTGGTTCCAGATTCTGCCGATAGATGACACTAGGTTAACTAATAACTAGCAGGGTCGGGGGTGTATTGGCCTATTTTCCCGATACATGAAATATAATAACTTTGTTTCTCCTAGCCTACATACTCATAGGCCTAGATAGAATGCTACCCTGAGGGAGTACCTCAAGGTAGCATTCTATCTGTTAGCCTTTTTGGCATTAAAATTAACAATATAGTAAAATCCATAAAGAGTACTGTATCCTGCAGTCTCTATGTAGATGACTTTTCAATATGTTATAAAGGTAAAAATATGAACACTATAGAACGGCAGCTCCAATTAAACATAAATAGCCTTTCCTCATGGGCAATGGAAAACGGTTTTCCAAATCGAAAACCGTTTGCATGCACTTTTGTCTTTTACAGACTTTGCACCATGACCATAATTTAACAATTGGAAATGAACCCATCAAAGTTGTCAAAGAGACCAAGTTCTTGGGAGTCATATTTGACAACAAATTGTCTTTTATCCCTCAAGTCCAGATGCCTTAAGGCTCTGGACATTTTAAAAGTCCTAGCCCACACACAGTGGGGAGCATACAGCACTGTAATACGTTCCAAATTGGACTATGGCTGTACTGTTTATGGTTCAGCCAGAAAATCACACATATCACAGTTAGACACTATACACCATCAAGGCCTTTGGCTGGCCCTGGGGGCTTTTAGAACCTCGCCCGTCCAGAGCCTCTGTGTCGAAGGCTGAGAGCCCTCCCTTAAGAGTAGAAGGCTCAAACTGTCTATGCAATATGTGGTAAAATTAAAAGGAAATATTTTAAATCCTGCATATACTTGCATTTTTATGCCACCATATGAACACCTCTATGAAGCATGGCCAATATACATAAAGCTGTTAGGCCTCAGAATAAAGCCTCATTTGGAGGCTCTGGGAGCAAATCTACATAATTAATATAGCACCCTCACAATATTCAGATGTTCCTTCCTGGCAGCTGAGGAAACCAAACATCATCCTCCAGCTGGCCATGTCAAAGAAATCTCAAACGCACCCACTTTCATATCATGAAAGCTTTATCGATGTGCGAAGTGTTTTTAGTTCCCACCTAGCCGTTTACACGGATGGGTCAAAGACAGACAACAGAGTCTCTGCGGGAGCAATCGTCCACGGATGTGAACTAGGTACGCGTATTCCAGATCAGAGTTCCATCTTTACTGATGAGGCACGAGCACTCCTACTCGCGTTAGAGTGCATCGAAACCTCAGCCAGTCATAAATTCATCATTTTCACTGACTCTTTTTCCTGCCTTCAGGCTTTAAACAATAGGAAACTGGACCACCCAATACTACTTAAAGTACTCATTAAACTAAACTCTCTTTCAATAGCAAAATTTGACATTCACCTATGTTGGGTGCCCAGTCATGTGGGTATCCCAGGAAATGAGAGAGCAGATCAAGCGGCCACTCGAGCCCTGACTGCTCCTTTGGAACACTGTCATATTCCCCACTCTGATCTGAAACCTACCATTCAAAAATACATCTGGAACCTATGGCAGATTGAATGGGATGAACACCCAAACAACAAACTCCATAGAATTACTCCCTCCATGAACGGACTGCCGCAGAGTCGCCTGGAAGGGCGACATGACCAGGTTGTTTTAACAGGATGCTGTATTGGCCACTCGTGTCTAACACGTTTTTCTGCCCAAGGGGGACCCTCCCCCTGAATGTATTGGATGTCAGTCCCCACTGACATTGAAACACACTTTATTAAACTGTGGGGATTTCATGGCCCTGCACCAACAATTTTATACTGCAAACAGCATGCATTACCTTTTTACTAAAGTAAAACAAGAAGACATTTTAGCCTATTTGAGGGCAGCTGGTTTGTACCATCTCATATAGGTTGTTTTTTTAAATTCATCGGTGAATAGTACTATCATTTAGAATTGTATTTAGCTTGACCAGAAACTATTTGATTGTGAGTTTACAAAATTCATGAGTGTTCATTGACACCAAATTGATATTATGCTTTTACATGTAAAAGCGATGGTTTGAACAAAAACAAACATTTCTCACCGTGAATATGGCCTATGCTGCCAACACGGCGCAAAGCAACCACCAATCAATCAATCATAGGCCTATGAAGTCAAATTAAAGGGCTTAAAATATTTGATCAGAATACATTTGATTTGTTACTTTTGAATTTTAGATTTTTCTTAAAGTTAAACTCTTATTGTAGACACTTGGAACTTTTTAGCAGTGCGTTTTTCGCACACTAATTTTGACAGATTCTAGTTTTTGTCTGATCAAAATCCAACAGGAATTGACAGATACCCAGCTTTCTGAAGTTTAAAGTAACTTTCTCTACATTATGACACTTGATATTTAGCAGACCATTTTTATTTCTCGGTAGACCAGTTATTTACTGTCTTAACTATTAATATGTGAAGTTTCATAGCGATCCGAATTTCTACACTGCCATTTTTCCGTTCCGTAAGTTTGCCGACCCCGCTGAATTCGCACCGTTTTTCATTGTTTAAAAAAAAAAAAGATTCTTTTTTTTTTTTTGTTGATGGTGTATTTGTGCAATTATATCTGTGAATGTCACTAGAAAATTTTGAGACATTACCTTGGAAAATAACAATGTAGCATTACTTTGAATCAGTGTAGGTTTTCTTGTCAAGTCTAACAATTTTATCACACTTTGTAATGCACTTACTCTAGCCTATAGTATAGGCAAGAGGGTCTAATTTCTGCACCTTTAAAGCGTCATATCTGGGGTTATAATCAAGCTATTATAAATTAAGTATATTTGTGCAGTATTTTATAGCCTTTGGTGATAAAAAAAAAGAATTTGATGCATTTTGGTTGTTTGAAAAAAATGTCCAAGTCAGTTAGTCACCGCAAGTGCCCACTTATAATATTGAATTATAGAAAACATTGAATATTCTACCATAACTTGCATAAGCATAACCAGGCCACCCGACACTTTTTATATAAAGCCCCGGGAAAGTACGGCGAAAGTAACTACATGCCAGTGTATGGCAATGCTGCAGCCTGATATGACCTTAGATGTTGCTAGGACTTAAAACCACAAGCAAAGCCTTGCTGGCGGCAGTGAATCGGAGGATGGCGACCACCGCATAATATCGCCCACCTCCAAACGTACCCGATTGAAATGCGTGTAAATTTCTTCTCGGGTTCCTTGATTAAAGACTCCCATGCGAGGAGTATTTTCTCTTTGATAGCTTCTGTATCTTCATTGCTATTTAAAAGTGCATAAAGACACGAAAGTGCTATTGCAATCAAGGGCAAAATAGCTTTCCAACTTAACATTTTGATGGGTTACGGGCCGACGTGGTACGTGCACGTAAATAAACGTAGACCTACGCTGAATAAATAGGTCATGTGTATCAAATGATAACTAAATGATTTATATTCATTAACATCATGTCCATAGCACACATATTTATAATTATGGACATATATATTGTTTTACACTTATTAACCGTTGAGATGTTGATGAAAAGCTAAAACTACATCAACGTATTAATTTTGACCTAGATGTGAAGCAGTCCATTTTGCGCTGGCCGTACACACGCACCCGGTTCCATCCGTGGGTTATGCGCAGATATCGTCAGCGGATCGGCGGCCGGTCTAATTCTGAGGAAAGCATGCAGACAGCTAAGGGCGACAGAATGGCAGACTTGGAACTGGATGTTTGGGACGGAGAATGGGGTTTGCCCTCAATCGACCCCAATTGTTTGGCTGTCATGGTAAGTGCTGATACTCACAAGCTTTTATGTAAATATTAATGTTAGATATTTGCACTATTGGTCACAGGACGTTGAAATAAACCGCGTGTATTGTGACACTGCACATTACCCAGTACATAATTAGGATGGGTGATTGATCCTGAAAGGATGTAGTGTGACACTGCCGCTTCTACAGATTACACTGCATCGCCCACGCTTTCAATTGTCCTCAATGACGGATTTTCTTCCGGACGGGTCTGCATTAATGGGTAATTATCAGAATCTATCAGCAGTGTATTTTGCACTGTCAATAGTTCTGTTTTAATAATTTATTATATATTTGGTAATCAATTTGAAGACGTGAGACATGGTTGCTTTAACTAGATTCTCTATTTCGGCGTGACGTCACAGCCCTGGCAACTACTCACGAAGGGTAAAACAATGCAGTAATTTGTGCTGCAGCAATGCTATATCTATGCGGAGCATTTACTTATTTAATTTAAAAGCTTTCATTGGGTCGATTAAAAATATCTTAATCCGCGATTGAAGGGGAAGATCTGGGCCGCATTCAAGGTCCGTCTCGGAGGTGCCTCGGAGATGGCACTGACGTCACGCTAGTCTGAACGGCAAAAGCAGTTTGTTGTCTCTTAAAGGGAAAAGCTGCGCTGTGATTGGCTGAAACAACTGGATACTGTGGCCATTCTTGAGGCGCTTTTTGTCTCCTATCTGAAAAGGGAGGCGTCGCCAAGACGCACCCTGAACGGAAATAGGCCAAAAAGCATAGCCGAGACCTCGCAGAGGCGCCTCCGAGACAGACCTTGAACACTGCCCTGAAGTATTTAATTTAACCCAAGAGCAATTTTCTCTGAAAGGATTAAAAACAGAGATAATCGTGAAAGTTGGGATATTCTGAGTGTCAGTGCCAGAGGTAGCCATACTGGATCACAGCCTCAACAACTGTTTTCGTAAAAATAAATTCATGAATTTCCAATTGGCTGATAATAAAGAAAAGCTGAATGTGAAATTGTAGAGAAAGATCTGAACTATTTAATAGAAATAAGAGAAATTTGCTTTCAAAGCACCAAAATTACTGTGATAGTTAGGGTAGTTTTTGTGTTGTCTCTATGACAGTGGCATTTGTTTTACCCTTCGCGCATTGTGAGCACAAAAAATATGCGGATGTCCAACATCGAGAATGGCAATATGTAGATATTTCATCATAATCATACCTAACTTAATTGCACTACACTACAGCATGGTCCGCAAGGAATAGAGGGGGTGTAATGACGTCACGAGACAACTTCCGGTGGCCATATTTGATTACATATGAAAGGCCTGGAACTGCTTACATTGTGTTTATTTACCGATTTGTTGGTTTATTTGTCACTGTTTTGAGCAGTTTGGCCTCAAAAGTTCAGGGAATAGGGCTTTTTGATGATGGGGAAGTATCATGTAACCTCACATCGTTGCTAAGGCGCAGTATGTTGACATTTTGGATGCTCTGTCAAAGAATTATAAATGTTTGGGCCCTAAACATACTTTGGCGGCCGCCGACTAGGTAAGCACACTGGTGGCCATAGTGTTCTTGGTATAAGACAGGGGGCACCATAGGTGGTATTAGGTGTAATCCAAGATGGCTAACCGCTAAGTGTTGACATCACTTACTTACTGACTTACTAACTTATCCTCTTCTGCTTAAGAAATTAGGCATCAATGTCTGTTAGCAGCTTTGGCCTGTCTAAGTGGGACCTAGTGAAATTATAGTTTTCGTGCGGCGAGCGCTGACTGTAGCGGTAAATTTCCCAGTGCTTATCGAGGCGTCCTTTGAAAGAGTTTAAGCTTCGGGCATTCACTACATCAGCTGGTAATCTGTTCCAAGTGTTCCCGGCTCTTTCATCACATGCGCTCCCTCTATAGAACCTGTCCCTGGCCTGGGAACTCTTGAATAATAGCAAACACGGTATTTCATTATTTCAAAGGCTGTGATTGAAAGGCAACTGGTCACTAATAACATTGATGTAGTAATTTGGCCCAAATTAATTTGATCTATAATTCGGACTTTGAAGTAATGAACTAACATGTTAACCATATATTACCCGAAACATCAAATGCACTTATCAGGGACCTGCTGTTTGCTTATGGTTGCTCACAGCGAGAATGACCTTCAAGAAATCATAGATAAATTCACTACTGCCTGTCAAATATATGTATTGTCAATTAGCCTGAAGAAGGCAAGTTATGTACCAACCTGCTCCGGGAAAAATGTACACTGCCCCCAAAATAACCATCAATAGAAAAGCTCTGAATATGGTTGACAAGTTCACCTATCTTGGCAGCACACTATCTCGCAATGTTCATGATGACAAAATTACTCAGGGTCTATTCAAGGCAAGTGCTGCATTTGGATGACTACGCACCAAAGTCTTGGATAAACGAGGTTGACACCGGTGTTATCACACCACCGGAGACATTTCAATGTCACATTGCAGGCAGACTCTGCACAGTTTGCCAAGTGCCAGTTCCTGAGGATGGTCTCTTTTTTTTTATTAATGAATTAATAATTCGACTGGCCCAAGGTTTATGGGCGCAGGCAGAAAAACTTGACATTTTCTCCTATTCGGACTAGCTTCGGCCACACTGGCACCCGTGTCACATAGAAGGACTGACTAGTTATGCAGAGATCATGTGTACACTAGTAGTAGTACATAACTGTTTTTAGCAGTACCGTTAAGTGTTGACAAAGCACGGGTAGCGGAAATGGCAGGTGAACCATTGCGGGGTACTAGTTTGGATATGAACACATAATTTATGTTAGATTTGGATGCATGTCTCAATGAGCTGCTATAATGGAAACTGTTTAGCTGGAAAGGATCAGCAGTTTACCTTGGGATATGTCTATAGACGTGCTCAATGTGACATCATAGAAATATATATAAGCATATGTCTGGGTTATATACCATAAAGGCTCCATACATTAAATTGGAAATATCACCAAAGGAGACCAGAGGACACAAACTTAGACCTCAAAAGCCCAGGACCAAGCGGAAAGTGAGGAAAAACTTTCTCCTTGATAGAGTGCCAAATACATGGAAGTGGTTTCCACCCGAAATAGTCAAAGCTCCATCACTAAATGTAGCTACTCCAAACAGGCTGCCATCAGTGACTGAGCCAGGCTGCATGAAACCTGGCAGGAGTTGGCCCTGAATCCCCGTGTCTTTTGTGTGGCAGTGATTGGCGTATTAAACAGTTACTGAAATGATCTAACAATGGCAGAACAGAAGACAGTTTGAGCCTCATTTTGAGACCAAACATGTTGAAATACATGTGATAGAAGTGAGGGAAAATTCAAAAGGAAAAGTTGAAGGCAAGATTTCAAGGTGACAAAGACAAAAATTCCAGGTTCAACACCTGTCAAATTGAAGAGCAAGCTTTTTGCTATTAAATCAGCATAAAAAATAGTAAATTCATTCACGGCACACAAATCAAGAAGCTGAAGAAGTGAGACCGATTTGGCAACCGGCAAGCTGAAAACACTATTTCAAATGCTCCAAAGTGGATGATGTTGCTGTAACTGATTCCTACTACATAATAATGTTCTGAATGCTGTGTTTGTCATGTGGAGTGTATTGAAGACATTGTGGAGGCATACAACCAAATTTTGTGTCATGAATAGTAGTTGGAACACAATTTAATTGTTACAGAAACAGTTCTACTGATTCTAGTGATACCAAACTTATCTCTATATCTTAATTAGAAGCTGAGATATGGCATTTTGAAATGTCCATGAAAATGTTACTTTTATTCTTAGGTAGTAAATAGGTACGGTTAACTTTACAACAGGGCCAATGTGATATTTTAGCTGTTTTAAAAGTTGTATATATATCCATGTTATTTTTTTTATTTTTCTTCCTGAAAAAAAATGCAATCTATATGATATATATGAAACTTGATTATGTGCTTAGTTTTGGTTTCCAAGTATTTGCACATGGCACTTTGTGAATTGGCTAAATTGGCCAATTTTGTTTTTGGACACAAAAAAAACCCTCAAAATTATATTTTAAAATGCTCATAACATTTGAACCGATTATCACATCAAGATAAATTGTATACCACTGAAATGAGTGTAGAACGTCCAATCTGATTATCACAAAAGTGAAATGCAAATATACATTTAAAAAATCAGTTTAGAGTACCTACTAAATGCATTGAAAAACAGACTTGGCCAATTTTGGACTCAGTATCGATATAGTCAATCCTTTCTGCATGCCCACTATAATTATGACAGGTCATATGTAGACAGGCCGAATCTGTTAACAATAACATGCTGTTATGCCTAAATATATAATTATAAACAAAATAGGATAGGTATATGTCTCTTTATGTTTTGGAGGGCAACTGCAATGGTTGTTAATGAAGGCAGAAACTGGTGCTAAATGCAGAAAACAAATGGATACCAAGTACAAACAAAATGACACTATGCACAAATTCAGTAATAGAGGGCATAGAGTTGGCTTCTGAGGGAGGGGGCATGTTCGCGTCCAATTTTGGGAACCCCTTCAGAGGAAATTTCAACGTAATTCATTTGACTGGAATGAATTCAATTATCCCATGGTTAAGCCAAGCACACACAGCTCAAGGGAAACTGACCGGTTTCTAAAGAGGATGAATGAAGTAGAGTCAACGCGAACTCCTTCAGTAGCACACAATCTGGTAAATGCTTTTTCATCCAGGTGGAATAAATTGTTTTACTATGTTCTCCGACTGTTTAGCATAGTGGACAGTCATTAGGAAGTTACACCTGGAGAAAACATCAGCAGTACTGGTGACCGTTGCCTGAAAAACCTGGCCATGACTGGCGGCAACAAGACCAGATAGGATAGCCCAATGATTTGAGCATCCGTCTCCCGTTTTAGAAGATCGTGACATTCGAACACACAGGTTCAAACCCTGGTCGAGTCAAACCAATGACTTAAGGATTTATACTTGTAGCTTCCTAGCCAGGCGCTCGGCATTATTAGGATAGGACAAGGACTGGTTGGTTCGCTGTCAGGATAATGTGACTGAGTGGGATATCAGGTCATGGTGCTAGCAACCTGATCTCCCAGTGCGGCAGCACTATAAAGTTGCCATGAGTGTGCACTGTCACAAGTCGGTACCCATCCTGATATAACCTTAGATGTTTCCAGGATGTAAAACTCCAACCAACCAACCAACATAGGGCCTTGTTCACTTGGTCCGATATGTAGCTAATAATAAATCAGCACCTGGCATCGTCATGCATAACCTAGACAGGCACTTTGGCCGGCTGTCCCTTATTGTCTCCATCCACCTGCTTGCGGACACTGGGTCTGCTGACTCTTTTTCATAATGCTGGGGAACTATTATTAGACATTGCGTCGAAGTGCCTCGGTCTGATTAGACTAAAGAGGCCCTAATACTATTACCATTAGTGTTGCTCACCTGCATGGATGAAAGATCTCTGAGATTTCGTGGATTTCCGTGTGTTTCTTTATATTCACCGATTAATGTTCACAAGATGTCAATACAGTATAACCCCGTTAGACCAAACGATCGGGTAATCCAAACCTTTTACGGCGGCCCGGCAAAATACTACCATTTATCATATAAAAAAGTTGGTTGATCCAAATTATCGGTTAATACAAACAAAATTGTCGGACCCCATGCCACATCCGGGATGGTTAAACGAAACTTTCATGTGGTTATAAGGTCATCTGAGACCTCACCGCCTTTTTTATATGATAAATGGTAGTATTTTGCGGGCCGCCGAAAAAGTTTGGATTAACCGATCATTTGGTTTAACAGGGTTATACTCTACATACATTTTAAAAAAAGTGTCCACATACATTGTATATTACATGTGCAATACACTCTTACTCAAAGTCAAAGCCAAAGCTCGGTTAAACCAATGATCGGTTAATCCAAACAAATTTCCAGGGTCCCTTCAAGTTTGGTTTAACATGGTTATACTGTATATATATGACAGCAGTCTGAATCCCATTCTTATATGGCCTTAGATGTTGCTAGAACATAAAACCTAAGCAAGAAAGAGTTTGGTATGGGCGATAATATAGTCACAATAAGGACAGTTGAAACCTGACTTCCTTCATTTTTTTTGCGATTCCATGACAGTGTTAATCCTATGGGGAAATATCCACATTTTCGCAGAAATTCACCATACGGCCAAATAAATAAAATTAAATAAATTGGTTGTCGTCCTTTTGATCACACAAATCAGGGTCGGCCAAGCAGCTTTTTATTTAAATTAGTTAAAAATTGTCTGGCATATGACGTACACGTAATATGTAGCCAGACGCGATGGCCGAATGAGGAGCGTCTGCCTACCATTCTGGTAGTTTGTGTGATTCGAGTGTCTGGGTTCGAACCGTGGCTGAGTCAAACCAATGGCTTAAAAATTGTTACGAAAATTGAATTGCTGCTAACCCGCCATCCTTTTAACAGTTTATAAATATAAATAAATTACACAAAATAATCGGGGCAGGGCGAGTTTTCAGGCATGGGTGAGGACGGTTACTATTTAAAATTATATTTTTTTTTGCCGAAGGGGACGGCTTGATTTCAACGTGGTTTTGCCGGAGAGCTACACCGATAACCACTTAGGGGCGGGGAGGCTAATAAATATTGTAGATTTGTTTGTTGGTTAAAACTAAACTAAATGCGAACACACGAGTGTAATGATCAAGATTGTCAGAAATAGGGAAATCTGGTTATTTGAATTATCTATTTCTTTCTTTCCCAGGCCTACTGCAAATTCTCCAGTGTGCCACTGACTGTCAGCAGTAGCAACAATCCATGGACCTCTCCGACAGGTGAGCATGGAGAATCAACTTGTAAAATCAAAACACCAAGAGACTCAATCGAGATGATTATTTAAAGTATTGGTCATCACTTAACTGAGTTTACCAAATTACATGTATCTATCCTTTTGTGTGTGTTATGCCTGGTACACACCTACCGTATATGATTCGCGCACTAAAACTCGTGACTCAACCCGACCCGCTTAAAACTGAAAACGGGTCGATTCATTTTTCGAATCGCGAATCGCAATCGTAATCGGCTCGTTTTAGCCCTAAAACTGAGTTTTTAGTCGCGAATCGCAATCGCTAGGTGTGCGCGGGGAGCGCACACCTAGCGATTTTTGTGTGCGAAACGGGCAGTTTTAGATCGTATACGGTAGGTGGGTGCGCACAAACGGTAGGTGTGTACTAGGCATTAGAGTTGCATAGTCCGATGGTTTTGAGTTTCTGTCATTTTTTTTAAGATAAATATCTTAAACTCATTATCGTAATCTACCTGACTTTAGTTTGAAGTAACTTTTATTTTAAATGGCCAACCTTTGAGATATTTGAAGTGCAAACATGTCAAATTAGTTTTGGCAAGCACGCGACAACTCTGACACCATGGGCTTCTGCAGTAACAGTTTCTATTATTGAATAGATTTACTCAGTATTCCCTTCTATGTGGCAATAAATGCTTAATAGGTGCAGCACTATCTAAGTTAGATATATGTAGAATCAAATCTAAGTAATTGTTTTGGTTTTGAAAATTTGTTGCTTCATCGGACTACGCAGCTTTAAATATGATGTTCAATAACCTGATTAATCAACAAACCTTAGCTGCATTAGCCTGCGTATATTTCAAAGACGGTGATAGAATGTTGCAGGAGAGCTTGTAAAACTTTATCATCAGTTTTTTTTCTTCCAAGAAACTAGATTGGAATGCACATCTGCTTATATTTCCCTATGCTTAATGGAAAATTTATGAAAAGTGTGGTACTGGTG
Organism: Branchipolynoe longqiensis; assembly: GCA_030323885.1. Classification (NCBI taxonomy): domain Eukaryota; kingdom Metazoa; phylum Annelida; class Polychaeta; order Phyllodocida; family Polynoidae; genus Branchipolynoe; species Branchipolynoe longqiensis. The sequence continues at coordinate 104,271,092 of CM059188.1, read as the reverse complement.
TATATTGGACACATGTTTTACTATTTTTTATTGATATCCATATCATTGGTGTTCTTATATAACTTTTATGGCACTGTATATGTGATCGCCAGTTGTCTGATACAATGCTTCGTTAATTTGACTTTTTATTACGGGGTGGGGGAGATGGTTCTGTAAAGAAATATATTGTACAACCACCCCCAATATCTCTGTCACTTCCATTTAGGGTGAGACACCAGTATGGGTGTGGCCAGCATGCATACACCATCTCCACTCCTATTTGCACACATTACACACACACCACACACACACACACACACACCAATGTCACCAATGACAAGCTGACTTGCTCTTACTTCTGCTGAAACTACGTCTATTGGATAGAAACCTCTTCCTTCCCCATCAGTATCAGGATCCTTTCCCCTCCTTATACTAGTGCCCGCCTATTCCTTCCAAGGTTGGAACCCACTTCATTCAAAGATTGATTGAGGTGTCCTAGTGACATATTGTCATATCAGTGGAAGCTCCAAGCACTCACCTGGGCTTCTCAACCTTGGCTCACTGGAAACAGAATTGTTTGGAAATCTCACGACCAAAAAAGAGTCTTTGATCATAGAGTAAGACGAGCTGGAAGATACATTTTTTTTGCGGTGGGCTCACAGTACGAATGTGAATGTTGCTCCATTTGCCATAGAGCAACCAGCAACTTTGGCTTTCCATCACAAATTTGGATCAAGAAACACTGAAAATCGCATGGGTATATCATGCCGCATCCACGTTCGCATTCGTATTCCGCATACCGCGTATATGGAATCTTATCTTTAGAGTGACGCTGTAGCGCACACCTGTTTGTGCGAGTGCACGCGCAGCAGGTTGCCTCGCTGTGGATTCTCGTATGTGAGCAGTATTGACGAGGTACCGCCGTGGGACGCCCAGTGTGCTGCAGTGAGCTGCTCGGGTGCTGTATTGATTAACTTAGCGCTCTGACAGTCACCGGTCCAATCCCTGCACTGTTGTGGGTACTGAGATGTTGGGAACACTATCAAGTAGCAGTTGATGTGTAGTGAAACCACAAACTTTATTGTCTCCAAATTAAATTTTGTTATGTACTATTATTATATTTTGTAATATTATTATGATTATTGTCTGCAAACTATTCATTTTTATTAAGAGAGAATCTCTTAAATTAAATCCGTCGCATTTCTCTAGTAGGCATTGATAGATTTATAGGACTGCTTGTCTGTTTTCCACAGGTGACCTTCCGGTACTTCGAAATCGGGGAGATACCGATAACAAGGACACAATTAGCAAGGTGCCCGATATACTGAACTATCTCCGTACAAAGGTAATGTTTTCCCTATTACTCAGTATATATTTGTCTAATATAGACAGGTAAATGTTGCCCTAATTTTAGGTCTTCGAATAAGGACAACTCATTTTCAAATGAATTTGTTTACCAATTGAGATGGCCGAATGACTAGAGCACTCGCTTTCTATTTGGGACGTCATGGGTTCGATCCCAGGCTATCATGGCGAATAACACTATATGTAGAGAATTTTTACCAACAGCATTTATATTGAGTAGTATTCTTAATCTTAGTGAAAATAAAGTAGGTGTATTGCTTGTATATGGGTCATTCTCTCAAACTGGGTACCACATTTTAAATTCTTTTGTAAAATATTTTATTCATCAGAATCTACATTTTTTCAGCAGTGTCCATGTTACGATGGATATAATTAATTCCTTCTTTTTTCAATAGTATGTAAAATAATTATTATTGCCTCTTGTTATTAGTGTGTTATCAATACTATATGTATTCAATGTATCAAACGTATGTTTATGATTTTGTGAAATATTTACACATTTGCACATTTATAAACAAATTAATACAGGACATATTTTCCTATTGTTATTTGCTATAAGATCACAATCAAAAAGTGAAATAGCTTTTTGTCAACCCTGACACATCCACAGCATGTAAAGTTACGTATAAATAGGGATTCTGCTCATATTTAGGATGTTTTCAGTTTTCGCTTCCATGTCACAAAAGTGGTACCCAGCTTCAGAGAATGACCGATATGATAGAATACAATTTTAAGGAGCCCCCTCCCCTCCTCACTACTTCCGACCTCCCAGGTCTTACACTGCTGTGGTAGAGATTGCACTGATCATGCAGAGTGAATTTCACTAACAAATCAGCTGATAGATAGGTGAAATATATATAAACTTCCGAGCGATTGGAGTGTCGCGCCCTGCGCAGGGGGTGTATGGAGTGGTGCATGCCGGGACCCCCAACACTGCCGTGTAGGAGGAGGCGGGACACTACAGAGATTATTACATGCGATAACTTGTTTATCATTATCCATATTATATATCATATACATGTGTGTGTATATATATATATGTAATTTGAAGTGAGAGCTGGGAGACCGTTGGAGTCAGTTCCCAGGTGGCGGGAAGCAGAGAATGCCCGGTTACAGGGGGGGCCTGCAGAGAATAAGGGGTGTTGGGAAGCGAGAGGTACCCAGAAAGGAGCACCGAAAAACATTAAACATTAGGGACTATTCTTTATTTATATTCACATAATAAATTATATAATACATACATACATACATACATACATACATACATACATACATACATACATACATACATACATACATACATACATACATACATACACAGGATGAAAGGTTTCCGCCATTTCCGGGATTTTTCAATCCCGCAGCGCCATCAGTGTAGATCTATACTAATACGTGGTGCAGACCCCGCAGCACTATCAGCGTATACCACTAATACATGCTTCAAACGGTGCAGCACTATCAGCATATACCAATAGATCTATTCTAATATGTGGTTCAGACCCTGCAGTACTATCAGCGTATACCACTAATAAATGCTTCAAACGGCGCAGCGCTATCAGCGTATACCAATATATATTAAACCCGACTCCCGGAACTTTTCCGCGATTCCCTGACAATGCTAAACCTATGGGAGAATATCTGCATTTCCGCTTTTTTTTCCCGGAGACCACTTTCATCCCTGTATACAGTAAAACCTCTCGCAATGGTTAGTGTGGTGTATTCAACTGGGTGTCCAAGGCTAGATAACAGGCAGAGTCTGTGCTAAGTATGCACTGCCTGTATTGAGTAGACACGCGTGTGCAGTGCCCTGTATACTAATGAAGCCCCCCCCCCCCCTCACACAGTACTGACGGACACGGCGGTGTAGACCGGGCCTTTCCTACTAAGAGTTCACCGACCGGATACGGTCGCCGTGTCGGTAGAGCGCAGGCTCTCCGTACAGAAGGTCGAGAGTTTAAATCCCGGCAGAGTCGGAGTGGTTAGAGTGTCTGACTTTTTTCTAGGTCGGACTCCTAACCTGAAGGTTGGTGGTTCGATTCCCCGTGCCCCCATCTCTGCCAATTTGGATTTCCACCGCTGTGTATAACTTACAGCGACATCAAAGGCCAGTTGCTCTCATACCATGTCTATGTGGTGTGGGAGGTTAAAAATCCCTTGGGTCGGTAAAAGTGTAGGCTCAGGCTTTCTATCGACAAACTGTCTAATGGTGAAAACAAGCCTATTCAGGCTTATCCATGATAGGCAGTATAAATCTTCAACAACAAAAAAACTAAAAAAAGAGTCAAACTAATGAAATTGATACTTGTCGCTACCTAGCCTGGCACTCGGCATTGCTGGGATAGGGCAAGGACTGGTTAGCTCAGTATCAGAATAATGTGAATGAGTGGGAAATGATGCGTGTGTGTGTTGTTGTTTGACGTCCTAGCAACAACTAGGTTATATCAGGACGGGTGGGAGATTGGGTCATGGTGCCGGTGACCTGGTCGCCCAGTGGGGCTGCACTATGAAGTCGCCATGAGTGCGCACCATCGCAAGTCGGTACCCATCCTGGTATGAACTAGGATGTTGCCAGGACGTAAAACCACAACAAACAAACAACTTAATCACATTTTTAACGAGATTTCATTTGCTCTTACTTAAATTAAGATAGGAGATCGGGAGTTCGGGTCCCGGTCGAGTCAAACCAATGACTTATAAAATTGATACTTGTCGCTTCCTAGCCTGGCACTCGACATTATTAGGATAGGGCATGGACTGGTTAGGATAATATGACTGAGTGGGATATCAGGTCATGGTGCTGATGGCCTAATTTCCCAGGTTTATCGTTATAACCTACCTTACTTTAGTTTGAAGTAACTTTGCTTTAAAATGGCTTAACTAGTAACTTATGAGATATTTGAAATTAAAACATACAAATTTAATTTTGGCACGCTTGTCAAAACTCTGATCCCATAGGCTTCAGCAATAACAGTTCCCATTAAGAATGTTAATTGGCTTAATACACCCTTTTATGTAGCATCAAATGTTTGATAACTGCACCAGTATCTAAGTTTGATATGTAGGTTCAGATAAGAATTTTCCTTTTGAAAATTTGATGCTTTCATCGGATTATGCAACTTTAAATGAATGAAATATGAACTGAATATAGTACAATGTCGCAATGAATACATCCCCTATTTCATATTATTAATTCCTTCCATAACAATTAGACAACAGAAGAAAGGAGACAAGTTGGATTCGTGTGGATCGAGCCTATAACTCTGGCTGGCCCTTAAGGCCTACCTCTAATTTTATTGAACTAAATCGCTGGCGAAATGGGCTGTTAGTAGGTGGGTGAGGCGCCGCCTGGAGGAAAGGAGGGGAATCGGGGGAGCTGCTTGGAAGCAGCCCTCCTGGTCTCCAGGCTGCACCCCCAACCTCCCGTAACCCATGGAAGCAAGGAGCATATCAAAGGAGGTTTACAGGAGCATCATCGGAATAAGAACAATAAAAGACAGGATAATAATAATATTTGCATAATTACTTTATACCTCACATTTATTGGATAAATCGATGGGAACAATGGTGGGACTTTTGGGGGGGGGGGGGTGTGACTTTAATCTGTGTGTTACGTTCATTTGTAGGTAAAGTATTTGTTGTTACATTCATTGATTAAGAAATGTCATTTGCAGACAATTGGTCTTCCCCATTCCACTATTCCTTTCCCTACCATAGTATACCATCAGTTTAGGTAGTGACAAGTATCAGTTTTTAAATCATTGGTTTTTTTTTTTGTCTCGGCTTGGGATCGAACCCACGACCTGCCGCACTGGAAGCAGGCGCTCAACTCATTTGGCCACCCCCGTCTGTTGTTATTTCCGTTTGTTAGAATCCCTTCCCATTTCGCTATCTTTAAATTAGAAGAAAAAACAAAACAATTTAAAGACAGATTAGGACTAGCTAGCAAGTAAATATAAAAGCGGCATTGGGTGACGGTTATGCTGATTGTATGTTTGATATATTTCTGTGTCATCTCTATTTCAGAGCTTTGGCACAGATTTTGATTTGACCCTGAAGGAAAGTGCTGACCTAGTGGCATTTACAGCCATGATAGAGGAGAAGTTGGTCCCAGCCCTGGTAAGTTGCTACATGTTTTTTTGTTTTTTTAAATTTATGATGAATTTATTTACCCTGTTCATAACAGATATGTGTGTTAACACTTATTTTCCAACCAGTGGTCCACAACTGGTTCATCAAAGGCTGTGGTATGTGATGTCCTGTCTGTAGAAAAGTGCATATAAAAGACCCCTAGCCTAGGAGTAGCCTATAAGGCGGCAGCGGGTTTCCTCTGAAGAAATAGGTCAGAATGACCATATGTTTGACGTCCAATAGCTGTTGATAAAAATCAAAGTGCTCTAGAGTCGTTGTTAAATAAAACAAACTTTTTACACTTGTTTTCACCTTTGGGCAGCACTAGTCCAATTTGATTCAAATCTTGAGGATTTTGTTTCAGTTATAATTTAGAATTTTCTTGCTTCTTGTTTATGGCTTGTAACTGTTTGTAGATTGCAAACAGTCGAAAATCCAGCTTTCACTCCCTTTGTGTTAATTCATTTATACATCAACTGTTTTTCTAGATTACATTATTTTTTTAGCAGCTTAATTGTTTCATTTTTAGTAGTGTACATTGTTGGTAAGTGGTTTTGAGTGTAACTAGTGGGCGGGTTTATGTCGTACATATTTTGTACTTGTTTGGTTGTTTCAACTGACTGTGTGTGTTTGGTTGTTTCAACTGACTGTGTGCACTGACCTCTCAGGAAAGCAGCCCACATACAGGTGGGTGTGGATAGGGTGATGACATCAGGGAGCCTAGGTGGTGTAATGGTTAGCATACTAGCCCGGAATGAATGCAATAGGTGTGTGTTTGAATCCTGCTCTAGGTGCAACATTTCCCATTTTCATCACCCCCACGACATATATATATATACCTAATAGACAGAGGCTGTGGTGTTCTCTGTGTCGGAGTGGTTAGAGTGTCTGACTTTTTTCTGGGTACGACTCCTAATCTGAAGGTCAGTGGTTCAATTCCCTGTGCCCGCACCTCTGCCAATTTGGATTTCCACCACTGTATATAACTTGGTATGCAGGTATTGCAATACCTCAGGGAGTTTGACGCCCCTGCCCTGCAGAGTTGTAAACCACTGCCTTGTGGTACAGGTTCTTGACAGAACCGAAGGCTAAGGGAGCAAACCCTAAACAGAAAACCATGTCACTATGGCAGCATCAAGGGAGGTTGATGTATGGAACTCCCAACATCTCCCGACCAGCCACTGCAGGGACAAATAGTTTTGTGCCTGTCTGGACATGTTCTTGCCGGTGTGAGACCTCTATTTGCTCCCCGAGAGAATGTCGCTGGTAACTTGCAAAAGCCAGCAGCACTTCAACACTTTTGGAGGCAGCTTTCATGAAATGAAGTGGAGAGCGACAAACGAGTAATGAAAGCAGTCTTTGTCGCATCGCGACCGACAGCATGATGATGATGATGATATAACTTACCGCGTTATCAAAGGCCAGTTGCTCTCATACCATGTCTATGTGGTATGGGAGGTTAAAAATCCCTTGGATCTGTAAAATTGTAGGCTCTGGCTTTCTATCGACAAACTGTCTAATGGTGAAAACAAGTCTATTCAGATTTATCCATGATAGGCAGTATAAATCTTCAAGGGGAAAAAAAGGAAAAAAAGGCTACAATAACTATTTATTTGCTATCAATAAAAGAAATACTTAATTATCAGCATCGTAAAGGGGAGACCAATTATGTGGTGCAAAGACAAACGTGAATCTGTATGCCTACTGCACAGAACCCAGACCCACTGCAGCCTAATGTGTTGTACTGTCCTCACAGTTCACAAAGATCAATGCACACCTGTAGACCCCCTGCAGAGCCACAACGAAGGTAATAAGTAGGCGACACTATGCACTAAACTCAACGCCGCCACACCACATTTAAAGAGCCACTCACACCACATTAAAGAACCGCTCACACCAGATTAAAGAGCCACTCACACCACATTAAAGAGTCACTCTCACTACATTTAAGAGCCACTCACACCACATTAAAGAGCCACTCACACCACATTAAAGAGCCACTCACACCACATTAAAGTTACTCACACTACATTAAAGAGTCACTCTCACCACATTTAGGAGCCACCCATACCACATTAAAGAGCCACTCACACCACATTAAAGAGTCACTCACCACATTTAAGAGCCACCCATCATCATCATCATCATCATGCTGTCGGTCGTGATGCGACAAAGACTGCTTTCATTACTTGACTGCCGCTCTCCCACATTTCATGAAAGCTGCCTGCAAAAGTGTTGAAGTGCTGCTGGCTTTTGCAAGTTACCAGCGGCACTCTCTCGGGGAGCAAATAGAGGTTTCACACCGGCAAGAACATGTCAAGACAGGCGCAAAACTATTTGTCCCTGCAGTGGCTGGTCGGGAGATGTTGGGAGTTCCATACATCAACCGCCCTTAATGCTGCCACAGTGACATGGTTTTCTGTTTAGGGTTTGCTTCCTTAGCCTTCGGTTCTGTCAAGGACCTGTACCACAAGGCAGTGGTTTAGAACTCTGCAAGGCAGGGGCGTCAAACTCCCTGAGGTATTGCTATACCTGCATACCTACAGCCACCCACACCACATTAAAGAGCCACTCACACCAGATTAAAGATTCACTCACACCACATTAAAGAGTCACTCACACCACATTTAAGAGCTACCCACACCACATTAAAGAGCCACTCACACCACATTAAAGAGTCACTCACACCACATTAAAGATCCCCTCACACCACATTAAAGAGCCACTCACACCAGACGTAGTGGCTGAATCGGTAGAATGCAGGCTTCCCGTGCAGAAGGTCGGGATTTTAAATCTCGGTTGAGTCAAACCAATGACTTACAGAATTGATGCTGCCTAGCCTGGCGCTCGGCATTACTGGGATAGAACAAGGAGGACTGGTTAACTCTGTATCAGGATATGACTGCGTGGGAAATCAAGTCATGGTGGCGGCGGTCTGGTCTCCCAGTGGGGCAGCACTATGAAGTCAGCATGAGTGCGTGTTGTTACCACAATTTGGTACTCGTCCTGATATGACCTTAGAAGTTGTCAGGATGTAAAGCCCCAACAAACAACAAACAAAACCCACTCACTGCCTTAAGCATTTTGTATTCGATGGGGGGATGAGGGGGGGGGGGGGGGGGGGGGGGGGCAAATGGCAGTAGTCGTCAGGAGCGATCAGTAGCACTAGCAGGCTTCCTGGCACGGTGTAACAGGTATGCACGCTCTACTCACGCCCGTGTACTCTCTCTCTGTCTCTCTCTGTGCCTGTGTCTGTGTGTCTCTCTCCAGGCAGCTCTCTCTCTCTCCCTCTCTCTCTCCAGGCAGCTCTCTCTCTCTCGCTCTCTCTCGCTCTCTCTCTCTCACATAAAACAAACTTTACTTCTTTTTTTTAATCTTTTTTTTTTATATACAAATTAAGAGTGTATATAAACTTATCCTAGCTGAGGTGGAGAAGAAAGAGAAAGAGCTGGGATGGATTGAGAGAGTTTATTTTTCTCTTTGACAGGAAAATATAGCCATATCGAATAATAAAACTTTTCAGAGCAAGTGATCCATACAACTTCTGAGGAATCAGTACCAAGAACTGCCGGTGGTGGCGCCACCGTAGGCAAATGAGTGCCGCAGTGAATAGATCTGGGTCTGTTAGTGGACAATAACGGATCATAATAATAATAGTCAATAATAAGAAATACCTCATACCGATGATTTTATACATGTATATAAATATACTAACTATATACATCCCTTTACAACCAAATCATGGTAACCTTTGATGGACTAATTGCTTCCTGCTTTATTACCAGGGATCCGTCAAAAATAGCTTTTTGAATCTTAGCATTTTAGCTTTGTGTTGGCATAGGTTTGTTAGTAGTAAGTAGATTAGTGCTTATGTAAAGCTTCCGTTCGCCCGGTACAAGTACACTGCACGTGAGTATCTTACCTGGTGTGTTAAGCCGTGTACGATGTACCACTGGCGCCGCCTACCTTACTGCTTTGGACACTTTGTCACATTGATAGTTGGTTTATGTACCGTGTAATATCCCTATTGCCATTTCCATGCACGAATGAGACAAATGGATTACATAAGATATTGTCTACGCGCAGTAAATAGCAAGAGCAGGGTCCGTACAGGGCCTGGGAAGTCTTGAACTTCATTTTCCCCATTTCAGGGCCTTGAAAAACATTGAATTTAAACCTAATTTGGGTAATTAGTCTTGAAAAGTCTTGAGTTCCATTAAACTGTCCCCAGTGATCTAAGTTAGTCTGAAATCGGCATTCGCCATTGTTGTTTATTTCCTGAAATCCTAATGAAAATAATCTTGAATCCCTATCAAAAACAGCCTTGAAAACCTTGAAATAGCCTTGAATTCCATATCTTTTCAAGAGCCTATTCGGTAGGAAATAATGCAGTTGTCAAGTGTAGTTAAATCTCCGGCCGCCATGTGTGAGGTGTTTTGTGGCCTCCTGTTCCCTTCGGACCCCAGGCCGGCCCTCATGTAGCTTCCAATTAGGCCTAATGGGCGACAAGACATGACAGTACCACGTGCATGCCTGTAGCAATGGATTCTAACTACTGCACTGGAGGCGGGCTGGGGTACCTGCACTGAACGAGACTCAGCCCCACCATCACCACCAACACCATCACCATCAACACCATCAACACCATCACCACCAACAGCATCACCACCAACACCACTACCATCACCATTAGCACTCGCACCACCACCATCACCACCACCATCACCACCACCGAGCGCGGTGGGTGAATCGGTAGAGCACGGGCGTCGCGTGGTCGCGTGCGGAAGATTGGGAGTTCGGTTTCCAGTCGAGTCAAATCAATGACCAATATCCCTCTCTCTCTCTCCCCCTCCCTCTCCCTCTCTCTCTCCCCCCTCTCTCTCTCCCTCTCTCTCTCTCTCTCCCTCTCTCTCTCCCTCTCTCTCGGTCTGTCTCTCTCTCCCTCTCCCCCCCCCTCCCTCTTCCTCTCTCTCTCTCTCTCCCCCCTCCCCTCCCTCTCCCTCTCCCCCCTCCCTCACCCTCTCTATAACATGATCCCAATGCCCGGTTGGTGCGCTGGTGGCGGCCTCCCGCTGGTGCTGGCTGCATTGCCGGGTGGCGTGTCGCCGTGTAGAGTTGGGCGGCTCTTTGTGGCAGCTGGGTGACGGAGGGCATTACTGCGTGATCTGCGCTAATGACGACAGCACTGCTCTGTTTGTGCTGGCCGTTAAGTGTAGATTCCAACTTCGCCTTGCCTTCCAGTATAAGTAGATAGGTTAATAATCCCTTGGGTCGGTAAAAGTGTAGGCTCTGGCTTTCTATCGACAAACTGTCTAATGGTGAAAACAAGTCTATTCAGACTTATCCATGACAGGCAGTATACAAGAATGATATACCGGACGCATTGACAGAATCGGCAGAGCGCAGGCTCTCCATGCGGAAGTTCGGGAGTTCAAACCCCAATCGAGTCAAACCAATGACGTACAAAATTTATACTTGTCGCAACCTAGCTTGGCGCTCGGCATTATTTGGATAGTGCAAGGACTGGTTAGCTCAGTGTCAGGATAATGCGATTGAATGGGAAATCTGGCAATGGTGCTGGTAGCCTAGTCTCCCAGTGGAGCAGCACTATAAAGTCGCCAGGAGTGTGCACTGTCACAAATCGGTACCCTTCCTGATATGCTAGGAAGTAAAACTCCGACAAAAACCAAACAAATGGGATAAATGATATAAATAATCGAGAGTTTCGATTTTACACTAGTACCTACAAGTATGTACAATCATGTCTTATTGTTTTTATTGCACATGTACTGAATATTTGATTATTTGCGCTGTTCTGGCGATTTCCATTTAGTAATATTATCATTCGGGCGAGCGGAATCAAAATGATGCGCATGCTATAAATAACCGGATGGAATGGTCTAGCGGTGCAGTTTCCTCCAGCGTGGGTACGATTATAGGCCAAGTAAAATTAAAGACAAACTTTGCAGTTGTCGCTACGTTGCCTGGTACAGTGCATTCTTACGATATGGCATGGAATGGTTAGTTCAGTTTAGAACAGCATGAGTATACACTGTCGTTAGTCGATCCTCGTACTGATGTGTTCTCTGGATTTAAATCCCCAATCATTCTCTCCCTCACTCCCTCCCTCTTTCCCTCACCCCTCCCTCCCTCCCTCCCTCCCTCCCTCCCTCCCTCCCTCCCTCCCTCCCTCTCTCTGTCCCTCTTTCCCTCTTTCTCTCTCGATCTTTCCCTCTCCTTCCCTCACTCTCCCTTCCCCCTCCCTGTCTTCCTCCTCTGCCACTCCTCTCTCCCTTTGTCTCTCTCTCCCTCTCTCTCTCTCTCTCTCTCTTTATTTCTGTCGCTCTACACATACTCACTCGTTCTGTGAATAATAACCCTCCTCACAAAACACTCGCCTTTTGGCGTGACTTTGAACATTATTAATGGTTCGCTGGTATATGTGTCTATTGGTTCTTGTATTTGATAATGACATGGTCGCTGTTTTGTGCCTGTCTCTCTCCCTCCCGGTTCTCACATTTGAACCGGGTGCGGTGTCCGGATCGGTACAGCTCAGGCCTCGCGTGTGGGAGATCGGGAGTTCGTTTACCGGTCGAGTCAAACCAATGACTTATCAAATGACTTCTCGCTTCCTAGCCTGGCACTCGGCATTAATAGGATATCGCAAGGACTGGTTAGCTCAGTGTGAGGATAATGTGACTGAGTGGGATTTTGGGTTATAGTGACAGGGGCCTGATTTCCCTGTGGGGAATCACTATAAAGTCATCATGAGTGTGCACTGTCACAAGTTGGTACACGTCCTGATATGACTTTCGATGTTGCCAGGACATAAAACTGCAACAACCAACTTACAGTTGATTACTGACTAGGTGGCTACATGTACCTATTTCTCTTCCCTGTCCTCCTGTAGCTGCACCTGTGGTGGGTTGATTCCAAGACCTACACGGAGCTGACCCGGCCGGAGTTTGCGAAGCGCCTGCCCTTCCCACTCAACTATTACCAGCCGATCCGGCGCCACCGAGACACGGAGCGGCGCCTTCTGCACACGGGGGGCGGTGACAACATGACCGCAGCGGACAGTCAGGCCAAGGTAGCCCTCTCACTGCTGTCTAGTACAGCCAGGTTTTATGTGCTTACCCTCTTAGATACTCAGTGAGCAAGGTTGTATGTGCTTACCCTCTTAGATACTCAGTGAGCAAGGTTGTATGTGATTACCCTCTTAGATATCAGTTAGCAAGGGTTTATGTACTTACCCTCTTAGATACTCAGTGAGCAAGGTTGTATGTGATTACCCTCTTAGATATCAGTTAGCAAGGTTTTATGTACTTACCCTCTTAGATATTCAGTTAGCAAGGTTTTAATTACTCGGCATGTTAGCTATTATCTTCAGCAAGGTTTTATGTGCTTGCCCTCTTAGATATTCAGTTAGCAGGGTTTTAATTACTCGGCATGTTAGATACTCAATTAGCAAGGTTTTGTGTGCTTACCCTCTTAGATATTCAGTTAGCAAGGTTTTAATTACTCGCCATGTTAGATACTCAATTAGCAATGTTTTATGTGCTTACCCTCTTAGATATTCAGTTAGCAAGGTTTTAATTACTCGCCATGTTAGATACTCAATTAGCAAGGTTTTGTGTGCTTACCCTCTTAGATATTCAGTTAGCAAGGTTTTAATTACTCGCCATGTTAGATACTCAATTACCAAGGTTTTATTTGCTTACCCTCTTGGATATTCAGTTAGCAAAGTTTTAATTACTCGCCATGTTAGATACTAAAATTAGCAAGGTTTTGTGTGCTTACCCTCTTAGGTACTCAGTTAGCAAGGTTTTAATTACTTGCCATGTTACATACTCAATTAGCAAGGTTTCATGTGCTTACCCTCTTAGATATTCAGTTAGCAAGGTTTTAATTACTCGGCATGTTAGATACTCAATTAGCAAGGTTTTGTGTGCTTACCCTCTTAGATATTCAGTTAGCAAGGTTTTAATTACTCGCCATGTTAGATACTCAATTAGCAATGTTTTATGTGCTTAGCCTCTTAGGTACTCAGTTAGCAAGGTTTTAATTACTCGCCATGTTAGATACTCAATTAGCAATGTTCTATGTGCTTACCCTCCTAGATATTCAGTTAGCAAGGTTTTAATTACTCGCCATGTTAGATACTCAATTAGCAAGGTTTTATGTGCTTTATCATCGTAGATACTCAGTTAGCATGTTTTGTGTGCTTATGCTCTTAGATATTCAGTTAGCAAGGTTTTATGTACTTATGCTCTTAGATACTCAGTTAGCAAGGTTTTATGTGCTTACCCTCTTATGTACTCACCCTCCTAGATACTCAATTAGCAAGGTTTTATTTACTCGCTGAGATACTCAGTTAGCAAGGTTTTATGTACTCACCCTCTTAGATACTCAACTAGCAAGGTCTTATTTACTCACCCTCTTAGATACTAAGTTAGCAAGGTTTTATTTACTCTTAGATACTCAGTTAGGCTCCTCTCCCTAACTGTTTAAAAAAAGGAGGGAAAAGGCTGTACGATAGTAGTTGATTTCTTCTTTTCTTTCTAGTTAAAAAGAAAATATTTATGTTAAGCAGTTATTGCCTGATGTATGACCTGCAAACATTGTGTTAAGACCATGACATATTAATTAAATTAATCTGGCGTTCAAACCGTAGGCGCCTTGATCAATAGGAGCTTTTAAAAATAATAGAATATATTTGTTTCAAATCAAGTAACGGGTGACTGGTGGACTAAAACATTCTTCCATCTGCCACTTTCTTCCGTCTGACACTTTCTTCCGTCTGACACATTCTTCCCTCTGAGCTCCGTTCTACCATTCTTCCGTCTTGTCGAATATACATTTTAATGGACTGGGGGTCAATTCGATACCACCTTTATCCAATTTATCAGTTTTTAATTATATCTGTGAATTATCTACATTTTCTAATTCAGCTATACAAATCGGCAAAGGAATGCTTGAATAATCTATCGTTCAAGTTGGGAAATAAGAATTTCTTCTTCGGAACAACGTGAGTACAGTTATGTGGAATTGTATTCAGCAGGGATGAAAGATCTCCGCGGTTTCGCGGATTTCCGCGATTATTTATATTTACCAATTAACTTTAAACATTAAAAAAAGTGATATGTATATGTCAACACTTGGGGGAGTTTGAATCCCATTTTTAAATGACCTTAGATGTTGCTAGAACATCAAACCCAAACAAGAGTGAGTCTTGTATGGGCGATAATACAGTCACAACAAGGTTAGTTGAAAACTGACTTCCGGTATTTTTTCGCGAATCCCTGACAGTGCTAAGTCTATGGTAGAAGATCCGCGTTATCGCTGAAATTTGCCATTGGCGGCCTGATTTCCGCGATTTTAGCCAGAGACCACTTTCATCCCTGATTCAGGTGTCTTTTCTCTTGTGAAGTTACTTATTCACTTTTAATGTAAATACTAAGCCGTCCTGATATGACCTTCCATGTTAAGCAACAAACAAACAAAAATGTAAATACTTACTGAATTCAGAATCAGATTACAATTGTCAGCATTATTTTGGACTCTGTCCTTCCTTTCCTCAAAAAGGTCCAACTATTGTGATATTTATCCATGAAATACTACTCAACATAATTTACTGTTTTATTGATGCTTCTTTTACGCCTTCACTAGTTTATTTGATCATTTTCTTTTATTCTATGTAGTTAGCAAACATAAAGGTATGAATTACATTTTTGCGACGTCACAATTGTTATGGCTTCTTTCTTAAAGGCACGGATGTATTAAAGCCGGTTTCTTCCATAATTGAGAAACCTGGAAATGACGCCAACTTATAATTTCACATTCTCCACTGTGTCCACTGACACTCAAACACGTTTTTATTAAGTTGTGTCGGTTTTGTTGGCCCTGCGCCAACAATTTTACGCTGCATGCAGCATGCTTGACCTTTTCATTCAAGTAAAACATGAAAACATTTGAGCCTTTTTGAGGGCAGTTGGTCTGTACCACCTCATATAGTCTATTAAACCCATTTTGATCAATTAACGACCTTTACCTTTTATCTAGAATTTTGTGTCCCTTAGCGACAAATTATATAACTGAGCTTTTTAAATTCACAGTGTCTATTGACAATTAATTGATTGGATGGTTTTGCACTCTGTAAATGTGATGGTTGAAAACAATCGAACAATTCTCGCCGTGAATATGACCTATGCAGCCGGCACAGCGTATGGAAACTACCAATCAATCAATTATTCACTTTGTAGCATCTTTTTACTACTTTATGGTAGTATGGGGAGTGTTGGCAGCTGTGATTTTTTGATACATTTGACCTTTAATCTTGTATGACATTTTTCGTGCACGCAGAAATATATTGCAGCCTGTGTTGACATCTGAATTGTTCCCGGGCATGTTGTTACATACAGGGGTTAAAAATTCCTTTTTTCTACGATTTTCCGCCTCTAATAGACTTAGAACTGCCAGAGAATCGCTGAAAATTTACCAAAAGTCAGATTTCAGATTTCTCCTCTGTCCTCTTCACTTTCCACTCCTCTCTCACCTCTCCCGTCTCCCATCTCACCTCTCACCTCTCACTTCTCCCATCTCCCTCCTCCCTTCTCCCCCTCTCCGCTCTCCCCTCTCCCTCCTCCCCTTTTTTATAATTTCTTTTTCTTTGTCTGTGTGTCAGGAGCGACTTACCCCTATAGATAAATCAGCAGCCCAAAACGCAGGCACCATGCTTAGTATTTGATTGTTTCAGGCCTACATCGCTGGACGCCATGGTGTTCGGGCATTTGGCCCCTCTCCTCAAGGCCCCCCTCCCCAACACGGTCCTGCAGAACCACCTGAAAGGCTGCGTCAACCTTTGCCAGTTTTGCTTCCGCGTTCTGTCCACCTACTTCCCGCAAACCCCACAAGGTGAGTGCCGCATGTGTTAGTTGCAGGGATGAAATATTTCCGTTTTTAAGCGGATTTACTGTTTTTATCAAAGCCATGGGGCATTTTAAAGTGTAAATGGAAATTTGCCGTCGGGATAATAATCTCGGCTTGATTTCCACTTTTTTTGCCTGAAACCACTATCATTCCCGAGTTGGCGGGACATCGCACATATGCTAGCAGTGCTGCCACTTTATACTCTTTTTGAAGTATTATACTTTTTTTATGGAACAACTTTTTATTCTTTTTCATACTTTTTCAGGGGTAATTTCTTTAATACTTTTTTCTGGAAAACAAATTGCCAATCTGGTAATTGAACACTCTTATAATTAGGAATTTCATGAAATTGAGACATGTGCTTTGCTAGTCTCTTTAAGCATGTTCACAAGCAGCATATATATATTTATATACCGGACGCAGTAGCTGAATCGGTAGAGCGCAGGCTTCCCGTGTGAAAGGTCGGAAATTTGAATCTCAGCCGATATTTGTCACTTCCTAGCATGGCGCTCGGTATTATTAGAATAGGGAAAGGACTGGTTAGCTCAGTACCAGGATAATGTGACTGAGTGGGATATCGAGTCTTATTGTCAGTGGCCTGGTCTCCCAGTGGGGCAGCACTATAAAGTCACCATGAGTGTGCTGTAACAAGTCGGTCCTGATATAACCATAGATGTTGCTAGGATGTAAAACCGAAACAAAACTATATATATATTTTACCTCGGTACTAAGCCTCGGCTACTCGAGGCCGAGGGAGAAGGAAGCAACATCCGGTACAGCAATTAGCATATTCCACTCGTAACGGGAGGACGTTACGAGTTGTTGCAGCAGTTTTTACAAGATTTATATTACTTTACATGTAAGTACAGATTCAAAACTTGGCATATTTCCTTATGAAGGACTGGAGCACATACGTATCGCTTTATTTGGCGTTTTCTGACTTATTTGTCATTTTATGGAGTTGTGCTTCTTTTCGCCGGTGTGTAGTATGTTGTCACCGCCATTTATTTTTGCCGCCCGGAGCGATGTTTGGCTGGAGTCGATTCATCGGTTATGTAGAAACAGGAATATTAATAGATTTCCCAAGGATAAGGTGTACCTCCGAGTGCCATAGCATTTTCTCCAGCTTGTTGGTGCAGTAGCCACAGGAAGGAGAAGTGTGTGACACAGAGAGTGTGGGAGGGACCTACACTGGTCCCTACCCCTCGATTGGTATCGGTTTGGTTTGCCCAGCCGTTGCACTTTCGACGCCAATTTAGCTTATCACGCCTGGATTAAACCGGTGTAAATACGGATTTAATACCCTATAGTGCTTACTAGCACCCTATAGCACTGTTCCACGTGTTCAGTTGCTCCTTGAGTAGTTTGTCATGCTACTTTTTTGGTTGCTTACAGACGACTTGAGATGGCCGCGAAGCTAGGTAACGACGGTGTACCACTCACACCCAGTGACGGCGACGCGACCCCTACATTGAATTCAGGTCAGTCGGCTGATGCCTCGCCGAAGGCAGGGCTCTCCACAAAGGATGACAGAGTGGTTCAGCTAATACGGGAACAACTTTTGTAGTTATTACCAGATGCGCCAGTTAAGCGTTTGACAAAGCACCAGATGTCGGTATCTGGGTCGGATTGGGACGATGCTTCACAACGTCAACAGACGACGGAGTCAGAGGAGGACGTCGCTCCCAAGGCCAAGAAAGCCAAGAAAGATTCGTCGGATGGAGACAAGTATTACAAGGCTAGGAATAAACTTCGGAAGCCGAAAAAGATCAAGAAAAAGTCTAAGTCTAAGAAGAAGAAGAAAAGTAAGTCTTCTTCTTCGGAGTCATCTTCGGATTCAACTACAACTGACTCGGATTCGGACGTACCACATGCTGGGAAGTATGCAGACATTACCGGGAAGGTGATGAAGAAAATCAGGTTAGAAATGCGCAAGAAAATAAATACCTGTTTGCTGATGCGTAAGAATGTCAGAGGCCATTTCCACACTTTTTAAGCCTGTGGAGGTGATTAATAAACTCGCCGAACATTACATGGGTATCAAAGGCATTCCGGAAGCAACCATCAAAGAAATGGATGCGGAAGTGATGATGAGTGAGGATCGCAAGAAATTTGAGGCTTGTTTGAACACTGTTCATAAAGGAGTTTTGGTAGCCCTTTCGGCAATTATGCCCATTGCCAATCGGATGACGACTGATCATAAGTTTACCACACTTTGCGAAGACATGGATGCTGGAGTTGCAGCTTTGACCGCCACTAGTAATTTTTTGTCATACCGTCGATTTGAAAATGTGTTCAAATCAGTTACGACTGAGGCAGGCAAAGAGGTGGTGAGGTAAAAAAAGGTGGTGGATAATGATGGTAAGGAATATACGTTATTCCTGCCTCCGAAGCCTGTTAAAGGCAAGCCGTTGGACAATAATAAAATGTTTGGTGGCCAATTGCAATATCTGTTTAAACAGGTTGAAACAGCAGCTAGGCAGTCAAAACATCATGACGGAAAGAAAGATAATGCTGGTAAGTACAAGAAGCTCCGTTCGGATTTTCGAGGCAGGCGGACCGGCCGACGGGGTGGACGTTTCGGCAGCACCAGCTCCTCATACCAGGCGAGGGGACAGGGACAGAGGAACCAGTATGGTTGGAACGACAGCAACCGCCCATTCAGGGGAACACCTACCCACAAGCCTCTCCCCAGACCTGCCAACAACAACAACAACAACAAGTAGAAGTTTCGACCCAAACTTCTGTAAGCACGTTTCATGTGGGAAATATAGTTAACCACTTTAGGGCGTGGCAGGATATCACTAGTAATCAGGAAATACTAGATATTGTGCTTGGGGTCAATATTCTTTTTATACAAATCCCCATTCAAAAGAATATACCTTTTCCTTATCGTCTGTCGTTAGACGAACATCAGGCCTTAGATCGGCAGGTGAACATTTTTTGTGCTAAAGGAATTGTTGAATCAGTCCAACATATTGAAGGGGAATATATTTCTAATATATTTTCTAGACCTAAGCCTAATGGTGAGGTCAGAATGATTTTAGATTTGACTACACTTAGTAAATTAGTGGTATATAAACATTTTTAAATGTTTTCTCTTGAAACGGCGTGTGACCTAGTAACACCAGGGTCATGGCTGGCTAGTGTGGATTTAAGAGATGCATATTACACTATTCCTATTGCTCAGGCTCATAGAAAATTTCTGAGATTCTTATGGCAAGGACAACTCTTTGAGTTTACGTGTTTACCTAATGGGTTGGTGTGTGCACCACGTTTGTTTACTAAGTTGCTTAAACCCGCTAAGCCACATTGATAATTCACATAACCCTATTAGAATGGGGGAGCCTAATACTATTGTTACGACGGATGCCTCACTGGAAGAATGGGGTGCCCATAGGGGTGATCTCGCTACAGGGGGCCGTTGGCTAGATGAGGAAAGGGATGATCATATTAATGTTTTAGAACTCCGGGCCATTTATTTGGGTTTAAGGAGTTTAGTCAAGGTGCCTAAATTTAATGTACAAGTCTTAACGAATAACACTACCGCTATGGCATATATTAGAAAAGGGGGGGGGCACGAAGTCCAAATCCTGTAACAAATTAGCAAGACAAATTTGGGATTGGGCTCAAAAACAACAAGTTTGGATTACAGTAGCACATATTCCAGGTAGCCAAAACATTTTAGCGGATATTAAAAGTCGCTGTTTTCATGACCATTTAGAATGGTCTTTGAATGTTAATATTTTTTACGCAATTTGCCAAAAGTGGAGGATACCAGAAGTGGATCTGTTTGCCTCGCGTAGGAATAAGAAAATTGATAAATATGTATCTTGGCATCCAGAGCCAGAAGCCTGGAAAGTTTATGCTTTCTCTATGATATGGAATGATAAATTTTATTATATCTTTCCCCCTTTTGCCCTAATCAGCAAGGTAGCCAGGAAAATCAGGCTAGACAATGCACATGCAGTGTTGATAGTGCCGGAGTGGAACACGCAGCCGTGGAATGGGGAGCGAAAGACTGTTTAAAATTCCCCAGAGGCTTGCTGAACCTACAATACCAAGGCAAAGTAACAGACATGGGAGACGTGTCCATGACACCCCTATTGGCATTCCTTTTTTAATTAAGTATTTACAGAAATTTGGTCTGGACAGAATCACTCAGGACAGGTTAATTTCACACGCGTGGAGACCAGGGACAGTTAAACTCTATACATGTTATTTAAAGAAATGGGGCATTTATTGTTTGATACATAAGGTAAAGCCAATGGAACCTTCTATTGCCTAAGTAATACGTTTTTTACGAATGATAGAAGATGATGGCCTGGGTTATGGAGCCATTAATGCAGCTAGATGTGCCCTATCGGTGATTCTTCCTAGGATTGGAGGACAAACGATTGGAAAACACCAGGTTCTTCATTGGTTTATGAGGTCGGTTTATGAAAGGAATCCTCCTAAGCCGAAATATAATCGTTTTTGGGATGTTTCAGTAGTTTTTAAGCTGTTCCTACAATGGCCTAGGAATAGACATTTATCGGTTAAGCAGTTAGGTTATAAGTTAGCTGTGTTGTTACTTTTAGTAACGGGCCATAGAGGCCAGACTATTCTTGCCCTTTCACTTCAGGGCTTAGACATTGATGATAAGGAGGCTACGTTTGATTTAGATAAGTTATTGAAATCCAACCGGATAGGAGACCCACTCTCCTCGATTCATTTGACCAGTTTCCCACACGATAGGAAGTTGTGTGTTGTGTCAGCCATTAAAGTTTATATATCCAAGACAGAAGCAATAAGGAAGTCTAGGCAGCTTTTGGTAAGCTTCATTAAGCCGCATAAGGCTATCTCCAGAGACACGCTCGCCAGATGGACGATTAATGTGCTCAAGGCAGCTGGCATCGATACTCAACACTATGCTTCGCACTCTACGCGAGGTGCGATGGCTTCGAAAGCAAGACATTTAGGGATCTCAGTAAAGAGGATCCTATCACACACAGGCTGGAAGACGGCGAAGTCGTTTGCAAAACATTACAACAAACGACTTGAGAAGACAAGCGGGGTTGCCACCCGACTACTCACCAACTAAGAAGGTCGCGTGAGTGTGAACAGATTAAGTTTATGGTTTTATAGTTGATACATTGTTATGATTCATCAGATGGTTGAGGATAAAAATGAGGCTACGTAAATATCTCCCTCGGCCTCGAGTAGCCGAGGCTTAGTACTGAGGTAAAATAGTATAGTTAGACGAATCTTACCTTGGTACAGATGATGGATAACTCTTGTTTTCCCCAGGTACAAGCCTCGGATAGTCATGGACTAGGGCCCGCCCACCTCACCCTGCCACGACTATTACATTTGCTTGTGCCAAAAAGAAAACATGGGGAGTTCCAATCATTAAGCTCATTTTTATCCTGAATAATTAGGTGAAGATTGCTGTACCGGATGATGCTTCCTTGTCCCTAGTCCATGACTATCCGAGGCTTGTACCTCGGGAAAACAAGAGTTATCCATCATCTGTACCAAGGTAAGATTCGTCTAACTATAGTATATATATAATATATCAGTACGGGCTTGAAAAGTCTTAGATTTCGTTTGCCCCATTTCAAGGCCTTGAAAAGCCTTGAATTTAACCTATATTAGGTAATTAGTCTTTAAGAGCGTTGAATTCCATTAAACTATCCCCACTGATCTAAATTAGTCCAAAATCGTCATTCGCCATTGTTGTTTGTTTGTCTGAAATCCAAAAGAAAATAGTCTTGAATTCCTTATCTTTACACGTGTCCGGACCATAACATCTAAGGTCATATATATGAAGAGCTCTTTTCAAAAACGCAATAAGCATTAATCCAAAAAATGAGTTTGCAAGTTTTTAGATCGTTTTTGGATTGGCGCTTATTGCATTTTGTAAAAGAGCTCTTCATATATATATATCTGTATGTGTGTGTGTGATTTTTGTTTGGTGGTTCTTTTAAACTATTAAAGCCATGCCCCGCTCCTCCATTGTGTGCAGAAGAGGAGGCGGTGCGTCAGAAGACTGAGGAGCAGAAGGCCAAGACCACCCAGGAGTCGAGCTTCCCGAACCAGGGGCGCAACATGCTGGTAAGCGGCATGGTGGCGCTGACTGCCATGGTCGGCTACGCCTTCATCAGTGGGCTCGTACAGGTAGACGTTGGCGACTCCGCAAACAGCAATGGCGGCACCCGGCCTTCCATGCCCAACTTCAACCAGTTCGACAAGTTTGTCAGCGAGAACACCGGCGGTGAGCAGGAGGAGGATGAGGAGATGGGGGAGGGGCAGGGCAGGTCGGGGTGGGAAGGGGAGGAGGAGGAGGAGAAGCAGAGCCAGAAGGGTGATGGCGAGTAAATGGGAGGAGGAGAAGAAGGGGAGGAGCAGGCGGGAGGAAGAGCAGGACGAGCAGAAGGGTGATGGCGAGTGAGTGGGTGGGTGAGGTCAGTGGGGAGCAGGGCGCAAACCTGTTGTCTGTGGTGTTAGCTCATTGCGCTCATCATATATCTAGACTAAATAGTTTGAATATCAAGAATGGGGGGTGGCAAGTGGAATTTCGTTATGTGATGATGATGATGATGATGATTGTTATTATTATTGACAGATGATGATGGTGGGGGATGACATCTGGCGATGATGAAGTTGGGTTGATGTTGATGATCGTTGGGGATGATGGTAGTGGGGGATATTGATTATTGGGGCTGATGGTGGGCTGATGATGATGGAGGGGATGTTGGAAGTGGGGGGGGTGTTGATTGGGGATGATGATGGTGGGCTGATGATGGAGATGTTGATAGTGGGGGGTGTTGATGATTGGGGATGATGGTGGGCTGATGATGATAGCGGGGGATGTTGATGGATGATCATGATCATGATCATGATTGCGGTGAGCGGTATAAATTAGAAGGCGATTGTGTAAGGTTAACCAGAGGAGGAGGTGGGGGAAAGTTTGGGTGGAAGAGCCGACCATGCGTGAAGCTGAAGCACATAACGTGTAAGTGACTGGTGAATACATCGACAACGAGTGCTTAAAGTTGCATAGTCTGATGAAAGCGTCAAACTTTTAAAACCAAAACAGTCACCTAGATCTGATCCTACATATCCAAATTAGATACTGGTGCACTTTTTAACCATTTGTTGCTGCATTAATTCAATAGAACCTGTTACTGCAGATGCCTATGGTGTCAGAGTTTTGACGTGCTTGCCAACATTATTTTGTCATGTTTTCACTTCAAATATTTCCAAAGTTGGCCATTTAAAATAAAAGTTACTTCAAACTAAAGTAAGATAGATTATAACGATCAACTTATCTCAGAAAATGAGAAACATTCAAAAACATCGGACTACGCAACTTTAAGAGAGTTGAAAAGACTTTATCCATGTCCTGCATAAGAAGCCGCATTCCAAATACAATTGTACACATTGATAATGTTCTGCGCTATCATACCTTGGTCGTTGTATGGTGATTTCTCAATGACTTGATGTTGTAACCTTACAACTTCACCTCCTGGCCGTTTACCTTCGTGCATGTATAGCTTAAATACCTGAGTTTACATGGATGTATTACTACACTTGTGAATAGATAGTTTAAGTAACTGAGTGCGACAGTGGATTGCTGTGTGTGTGCTGAGATTCAATTCAGTTCAATTCAATTCAATCAAGTTTATTTCAACATCCTCATTATATACAGTTACAATTTCCATGAAACTTAATTACATTGGATGAAGAAAATTTAGAATGAAAGAAGCGCAGCGCTTATGATATTGCGGAAAGCCAGTGCATAGCTAAGAAGGCGGCCACTGGATCGGAGGGCCTTCTGGGAATTGTGGTCTGGTTGGGAAAGACCATTTTGTTTTAGACGGGATGGCCGAATGTGTTGAGCACCCGCTTCCCATGTTGCACGTCATGAATTTAGAACCCCGGTGTGAGTCAAAACAATGACTTAAAAATTTATACTTGCCACTACCTAGCTTGGCGCTCAGCATTATTAGGATAGGACAGAGTGCAGTGGATTGCGGAAGATCAATTGTCAGTGATTGAAACTTTCCCTTGCTTATTTGATGAACATAAGAAAAATCTAATTATACTTTGTCCAGAATGCCGATTCACGAGGTGGGGATTTGTATTGATCTTGCGCATTATCACTAAGTAGAAATTCTAAATATTGGATTAAGTATTGTGTTGGTTCCATTAATAGCTCACGGTAAAATCGCTGAGTGTGCTCGGCTTGGAAGTGGGGTGGGGGCAATTTTGAGTTGGACATACCTGTATTTAATTATGTAAGTGTGCCCGCTTGTGTACCCAAGAATTACTGACTGAGTATATACATGGTGGGTATAGACAGTATTGATGTACTCCCGATTTAGGTCGGCTCCGTACAAGTTAAATCGTATAGTGTAAGTATATACTTATTGTGCAGGGATGAAAGCTCTCTGCGATTTTTGTATATTTATTGATTAACGTTAAACAAAATATATTTTATATATATAATATATGACCGATTAATTTGTCTAAATTCTGTTCGTATGACCTTAGATGTTGCCAGAACATCAAACCCAAACAAGAAAATGGTTAGATATGGGTGATAATATAGTCACAACAAAGACAGTTGAAACCTGACGTCCGGCATTTTCCCGTGATTCCCTGATAATGCTAATTCTATGGGGGGGAGGGGGGGGGGGGGATTCGCATTTTCGTGGAAATTCGTTATGGGTGCCAGTCTCCGCCTGATTTCCACAGTTTTTTTCAGAGACCACTTTCATCCCTGATCGGAGTTCATTTAGAGAACAGTGCTATAGATAATTGATGCACTCGTAATTGGATGACGCTGCGTATATCTGATTTTAGCAGGTGATAATTGTGTGTGTCAACTAACAATTTGTTTTGTGTGTGTGTTTGTTTTTTTGTGTGTCTTTTTTTATGTAATTTGGATATTCTGTTGAATGTCTAGCTCCAAGTGCTAGACCGTTTTTCTGTGGCCATGTCGTAAATTGTTGATTAACAGGCGCATAGCAACAGTGTTAAAAGTGGGGGGCCAGTGTTACCCCCCCCCCCTACAAACAACAAGTAGCCAAAGGCTGGTGATACGATGCTTAAGGAAGTGGGGGAGGGGGGGGGGGGAGTCCTCCTTGCCGCCCCTTAACTATGAGTCTGATTAGAACATAAATCAGCATTCTATTAGGGATTTTTGTTTTTGTTGTTTTTTAAAGTAAATCAGTTGGTCAACTTGTGTGTACATATTGACTATGTAAATTGACAAGTGTATGGTAACTAGAAGACACAATGTTTGGTGAAACGCGGGCCTTGTGTCCCGGTGTTTCCTGTGGCAGTAGCTGTGTTTCTAACACACACTATCGCTGTGTGTGATCCTTCTACAGGTACCATTCTTTGAGTTTGCAGCCTATTTTTGCATTCCCGGTACACATGGCTGATAATTCCCTCCTTGCAAAGTGAAGGTCTTCTATTATGAATATACAGATGTATTCTTTCCTATGTTAGGCCAAGCATCACGAGAACAAAAATATCTTATTTTTCGTCAAATGTAATGCTTGTTTTATGTAACGACGCCTCTAGAGCGCATTGATTTTCATATCATCGGCTATTGGACATCAAACATATGGTCATTCTGACATATTTCTTTGGAGGAAACACGCTGCCGCCACATAGACTACTCTTTCCAATAAGCAGCATATATATGCACTTTCCCCACAGACAGGACAGCACATACCACAGCCTTTGATGAATCAGTTTTGTTGGAATGGAAAATATCTTATTTCTGGTAAATGTGATCATTGAAATTCGATCTTTGTGGTGCTTCTATTGGTTTGGCATAGATGGTGTGTGGTTCTGGTACTTCTCCATCTACAAGTGTAGGTAGGTATCAGTTACGTCACCAAAGCACACTGGAGGGGGGCGAGGGAGGGGGGGAAACAAATGAAGTTAGGAAAGCAAGGTAGCGCTTTCATACGGACTAGAACGGACATCTTGGGCCTGACCTTAGCTTTCGATGTAAGAGAAAAGCTCTACACTGTAAATCTGAATTTGTCAAATAAATGCCTGTGTACCTGAGTACAGTACTTTGCTGGTAAACCTGCTGTTGTAATCTGTTGGCGATGGACAGTGAGAACTGTGTTGGGAAACTGTTAGCAAAGCGATGACATAGGATGTGTTGTACACTCACCCTTTGCATTATTGTAGAAGTTGCAAAATGCACGCTAATACTTATTATTTTAGATTGTATTTCTCTCTAATTTTATAGATTAAAATTAAGGAATTTATTAATTAAGTTTAATTAACATTTTTAAATTTTATTTTCAGTAGTCTAAACCTTCTCTAGTTATTCCCCCCCCCCCCACTAATTATGTTTGATTTGGGCTCATTAAATATTCAGGGATGAAACATCTCCGCGGTTTTTATGGGGGTTTTGTTATGATGGGGTTCTCAGAAAAGGTGGTTCATAAATGTGACCTTAAAACAAAATAAACTTTCTACAAATGACCCCTAAATGACACAGGTTAAACGCATGGTCCTTCCACAACATATTTTGAGGGCAAAGAGATAGTTGACCCACTCATTTATTTGCAAGGGGTTATGGAAGTAGGAGCTGGCATGATATTACGATTACTTTGTGCTGGAGGCGGTCATTAAACAAACAATGATATTACGGTTGTTACATGGACACCAAACAGTACATACAAAAGAGCAATATTAATGGTTAAATCATGATTTTTGCCATAAATGTTGTTCTTATGTAAACTGCTTCTTTCCAAGTCTGCTAACTTGCTCATATTAATACACCTAAAAATATTACCGAATACTTTGATTTAAAAAGGTATCGATCCTTTCTGATGCACGGTCTTTGCAGAAAGAAATGGACACCAATCTCAAGCTAAACACTTACCAATCTTTTACCATATGATTACATTAGCACATATAGATATATATATGAGTGCTTTGATTGAGTCACTGCGATAGTGGTGGGCAGAAGTAGTCCCCATCAAATGTGTTACCAGTTCAAAGTGGACACGAAGTGTAGCGACCATTACGACAAGTTTAACGGGTTATAATTTAATATATATGGAGGGAGAAGGTATAATTTGTACCGTAAGTAGTAGAAACAAGTCTTACAAAGAGTTAAAGCCCCAGTCACACATAGCCGGACGAGCCCCGGATTTTGAGCTGGACCACCCATGGACCAAGGTCCCGGACCGCCACGGATAAAATCACTGTTTTCGTCGATTTTTGCCTCGCAGTCACACTTTCCCGGATGGTCCCCGGACTGGCCCCGGACGAGGCCGAACCACCCCCAGACTATCCCGGATCACCCCCGGACTATCCCGGATCACCCCTGGTCTTACAGGGGCAGTCCGGGAGTGGTCCTGGATGGTCCGGGTCAAATCATGGCTCAAAATGACCCCGGACCACCCCAGAAATACCCGGATCAGGCCGGATTGAGCCCGGATCGCAAAATCCCCCAGACCGCCCCGGATGTTTTAAACATATTAAAACATCCGGGGCTGATGCCGGACGAGCCACAGATGAGGCTGGATCAGTGGGTGTCAGCACGGATGAGCCACGGATCGCCCAGGACTACCCCGGATGGCAGTCCGGGGCTCGTCCGGCCCCTGATCCGGGTATGTGTGACTGGGGCTTTAGTAGTGCATTTATCCAAAATTATAGCATTTGTTGGATGTAATTGCATTGTGCTTACCAAACTGTTTTTTACCCTTCAATTTTGCATAATTTGTCAGTATACAAAGAAACAAAGCCAGAGAAGTCAAAACTTTTGTTTATTGTATCTTTTTATCATACCAAAATGATGACACAAATGCAAATTTCTCGATTATGAGCGATATTATAAGCTTTTAAACTGTGTAACCCATCATGGACCACCTTTTCTGAGAACAACCCATATATAATTGCCAATTAACTATCATAAAATGCCAAGGACACATATGAAAGCGATTGGTCAGTCAAAATCCCATTCTGATATGATTATATGTTGGTCCAACATAAAACTCAAACAAACAGAAAAATAAGGAATGGTTGCGGTGAAAGAAAATGGTGTTTGGTGGCATAGGTGAAAATAGTCACAAGGACAGTGGCATGCTCTCCAAGCACTGTTCAGACTGATGAGTGGAATGGAGCTAGGACAGTGCTCGGAGAGTACTGGATCAAACGACTTCTGGGCATTTTTGGCAATTCCCTGACAGTGCCAATCCTATAGGAAGAATATAAATGTGTTTTCATGTAAGCCTTGGCGGAACATTGATCTTGGCGGAAAATTCCTAAATGTTGTCCAGGCAGCAGCATTGCTATCATTCAGTATGTATTCCCTGAGTAATCCAATAAAAAATATTTAAAATATTTAAACCCTACTTTATTTGCCTTGTATTTAATAACGTTTTCTATGTACACTAAAATATAAAATATAGATGATGCATCTAACTAGATAATCTGAGAAGACCATGTAAACTGATGACATTCACAACAAAGTATGTTGAAATTATTATATAAATACCAGTCAATTTGAAGATTAACTATTAGCAGACTATCCTGAATATACAGATTATATAAGTATCTACTGTATGTATTAATTCATTCAGTATGGTCATTCTCTATGTGACAACTATTGGAAATCAGAATGAGTAGTGTAGCTGCAAATAAAGACCAATACTGTAATTAGCAGCATAGAAAAAATGCAAACATTTAGTAATACACGATAACACGGTTTGGCCTTATGTGGGCATGTCCTAATTTCGCGAGAACGAGGCCACTTCCGGATATAGGTAAACAAAGCCCTGATAGCCTTGAGTTTGCCGGAACGCACAGTTCAAAGGATTAGTTTTATTCAAAATTAAGAGAAATCGAGAACCCTAGCCATATCAATTTAATATAATCTTTTTGTGAAACATGTTTTCTATATGTATTCCAATTAGTTTTTTTCTAGGTAGTGTAGTTTTAGAGATATTTAACGTTTTCTGTATGAAGATTGCTCACTGCCATTGACAATGCATTGCCGAGATTGCGTTTGCCGGTACGCGCAGTGCAAACTGTTAGTTTTATTAACAATTAATAGAAATCCAGAACCCTAACCTTATCAATTTAATATAATCTTTTTGGTAAACATGTTTTCTATGTGTATTCCAATCAGTTTGTTTCTAGGTGTTGTACTTTTAGAGATATTTAACCTTTTCTCTCTGAAGATTGCTCACTGCCATTGACAATGCGTTGAGTATGCCGGTACGTGCAGTGCAAAACGTCAGTTTTATTCAAAATTAATAGAAATCCAGAACCCTAACCATATGAATTTAATATAATCTTTTTGGTAAACATGTTTTCTAGGTGTATTCCAATCAGTTTGTTTCTAGGTGTTGTACTTTTAGAGATATTTAACTTTTTCTCTCTGAAGATTGCTCACTGCCACACTGATGATACTGCCATGTGCGTTTGTGTACCTGCAAATAGGAATTAGGTCAAGATGGCCGCCAAACCGTGTTTAGGTGTATACTTTTATCATATTACAAAGGAAAATTTGTTTTATTTAACGACACATCTAGAGCACAATGATTTTTATCATTGGGTATTGCATGTCAAACATGGTATTTCTGACACATTTCTTTGGAGGAAACCCCCTGGCGCCACATAGGCTACTCTTTCCGATAAGCAGCAAGGGGTCTTTTATATGCACTTTCCCACAGACAGGACAGTACATTCCACAGCCTTTGATGCAATGGTCATTGAAACCCTTCCATGTGTAATTATTTGTTAATGAATAAAATAAGAAATGATCACCAGCGCGCGATGTCCTAGCTCCTTGATCAGAGATATAAACTAGTAGATCTACCTATATTAGGTATGTCGGCTACCGATAGAGGCGTGTCGCTTAACTTGTATATATATATATGGTTAAGTGTTACCGCGTTTTCCCGATCCCGTCTTTGATTAAAGTACTTTCGTGTTGGAGTATTTTCATAAAGTTTATATCACTGGAAAGATCATAAACTAATATCACCGAAAATAGACATTAAAATACCAAAATATTCAGTGATTGAAATTTCCCCTGCTTAATCAACTAATGTACCCCCCCCCCAAAAAAATCTAATCAAAATACTTAAAGTTGCATAGCCCGATGGTTTTGAGTTTCTGTAATTTTCTGAGATAAATATATTAGGTTGGTCATTATAATCTACCTTACTTTAGTTTGAAATAACTTTGATTTTAAATGGATAACTTTTGAGATATCGAAAGTGCACGCATGCTAGAGTAATTTTGGCAAGCATGTCAAAACTCTGACACCATAGGTTTCTGCAGTAACAGGTTATATTAAGTTGCCTCAGTATGCCCTTCAATGTGGTGAAAAATGTTTAATAGGTGCACCATTACTTAAGTTTAATATGTAGAATCAAATCTAGATAATTATATATGTTTTCAAATTTTGATGTTTTCATCTAACTATGCAGCTTTAAAGCATATAGCAATATAGCGATATAGCGAATGGTAGACAGGAAGTGTGAACACTTATTTGTCTCTCATTATTTTTTTTTGGTACATTAGTTGTCCCAAGCAAGGGAAATCCCAGTCACAGACAACGGGTCTTCCCCACTCCACTGCTGGTCGATAGAAAGCCCGAGCCTACACTTTTACCGACCCAAGGGATTTTTAACCTCCCACACTACATAGACATGGTATGAGAGCAACCGGCCTTTGATGACGCTGTAAGTTATACACAGCGGTGGAAATGCAAACTGGCAGAGCTGGGGGCACGGGGAATCGAACCGCCGACCCTCAGATTAGGAGTGTGATCTAGAAAAAAGTCAGACACTCTTACCACTCCACCACAGAGAACGCCACAGGTTATGACAACGTGGCAAGGAGCACAGTTTATTATAATGGCGAATCAGGATTAAATATAACAATTAAGCCATTGAAAATGCCGGAACTTTCTCTCCTTTTCAGATATTTTCAAAGTTACAACAGATTTGAGTTTGGCTATTGAAAAAGCTTAAATTTATAGGTTTACTGCCTGATGTGCTTTGAAATCGTAGCTGATATAGGGCCTACCTATATTAGTAACCTTATAGTCTGCACATAGTTAGCTCTAAAGCTAAATTTGTGTTTTTCTAGAATTAACTGGATCTAAATGTGGAGAATATACATTTTTCATCAAGGGCGGGCGGAAGCAGTACTGGAAGCCTTTTATTATTTACAACACGCACGATCACAACACATCATTGCCACATGCAGGCAGCTCGTGGCGCCCTCTGGGTTCTATAATGGTAACCACTGTAGTTGTTATTATGTCCTACAGCGTGTTCTGTCGGCTTCGCTAACTTGTGAGGAACAGATGAACTATGTGTGGCCCAGTTGGATAATCTTGTTGGGTGATTTTGCTGCATTTTGTCTGCGGGAGAGTCACTAAGATCTACGTGCCCTGCAATGACGGAAGATGATGATGTGGTTGAAGCGGTGCCTTCTGGGTAGGAGTCCATTTGCTCTTGTCCCTTCCTGTAATAAAACAAAGAAGGCGCCTAGTGGCAGAGTTTTGGCATGCTTGCCAAAATTAATTTGGCGTGTTTTCACTTCAGATATCTCAAAAGGTAGCCATTTAATAAATAAAAGTTACTTCAAACTAGAGTATGATAGATTATAACGAGCAACCTAATATATTTATCTCAGAAAAAGTGACCAAAATTCAAAACCATCGGACCACACAACTTTGATGATTAGAATCTAATCCTCCACTTTGCTTACCGCGGGGTACCGAGCACCTCACGTCCGAACATGACGCCGATCTCAGCATCTGTTAGCGTCACGGACGTCATGGGGACGTAGGGAGTGACGTCACAGGCGCGCAGGGTGCTGGAAGAGTGTGTTGTCATGGGGCGGCCATGATGCTGCTGCTCCAGTCGGGCGTTACACAACCGCACCTAAGTTTAGATACAAAAAGAAAACTTTTTTATATCAATTATCAATCTCTTCACCCCTTTTTTGTTATCTTTCGGGTAATGTTTATCAATGAAGGGCAGAGTGATTGACTTTGAAACCACATGGACTCTATACAAGTATAAAGTGTATATATGGAGTATGTGAGGTATAAATACTTATGCAAATATTATCCATGTATGCAATTTTCCTGCTTTGTTATTATCTAATTCTACTCGCTGCATCTACTCTCGTAACCTCCTTTTTTTTCCTTTTTTTTTGTGGTCCATTAGTTGTTTAAGCAGGGGAAATTTCAGTCATAGACGACTGGTCTTCCTCATTCCACTGCTGGTCGATAGAAAGCCCGAGCCTACACATTTACCGACCCAAGGGATTTTTAACCTCCCACACCACATAGACATGGTATGAGAGCAACCAGCCTTTGATGACGCTGTAAGTTATACACAGCAGTGGAAATCCAAATTTGCAGAGCTGGGGGCACGGGGAATCGAACCGCCGACCCTCAGATTAGGAGTCTGACCTAGAAAAAAGTCAGACACTCTAACCACTCCACCACAGAGAACGCCACATATGTTCTTTGGTAGTCTGGGTTATTTACTGGAGGTTGGGGTGCAGCCTGGAGAGCGGGAAGTCTGCCATCAAGCAGCTCCCCTAACTCCCCTCCTGCAATCCAGGTGGTGCCTCACCCCCACCCCCACCCCCACCCCCACCCTGCTACCATCAGCAATACATTTAATCTACCAAAAGTAGGCATATCAATACATCTCAATATAGATATAATTTGGTAGTTTCATTAGGTGTTTTTTTTCCTGACCAGGAATGAGGTTATCGAATTGATTGATGCATATGTTTAAAGTTGCATAGTCCGATCGCGTTTGAATTGTTGGCTTATTTTTTAGATAAATATATCAAATTGATTGTTATGACCTACTAATCATTAGTCTGGAGTCATGTTGATGAAAAATGGCTAGTTTTGAAGCAATTTGAGCTGAAAGAACCCAAAATACTTTTGTCAAGCTTTCCAAAAGTCCTGTCGCTATGGCCACTATTGACATCTCGCGAAGACCACGTGATATAGAATGATGTAAATAAAAAGTAGCCTGGTCACCTAGCATTTTCAAGTAATGGCGCCGCTGCACCATCATTTGTTTGTTGGCATGTGATGTGATGTGGGCTGACCTACTGATGTAAGTCATTGTAGGTCATGGGATTTGAACCCATGTGTTCGAACCACGTTTTAGAGCTGCATGGTCTGAAGAAGCTTCTTTTTTTTTTAAACAAACCACATACTTACATTTGATCTCATATTTCCAACTCAGATGGGACAATTTTAGACTGAAAATCTGAAAATAGCTCGTTTGAATTGGCAAATTCCAACCTAGATGTATCAGATCAGAAAAAGGTTTCGATTTGACTACGTAATAATATATTATATTATTTATTTAAATGATATTGTGTTATCATAGGAAATCACAAATCCCCCATGGAAATCGCAAACCCCAATGCTTTGTAGCATTTATCACTCCAAGCATGGCAGTTATATGTCTGATTTTGAACTTCTACCAGATGTGGGGGGATACAATGGATTCAAGGAGGATCAAGATGGATTAATCCTAATGAAAACATCTTTGACATACTCCAGTTTGTAATTCTGACCGCACATGCACTGAAAATGGTAGCCTGGTCCCCTGACCTTTATTCACGTCAGCGTCATGTAGGATAATGATACAGATAGTTGTACTGGCTTTTCTTAATGATATAGTCTAGTATCTTTGACAAAAATTGACCTGTTCCCCTATCCTTCTTGTGAGTGACCACAGTGAATATGGCCCTTGCTGTGACAGGCATGATATTAGAAATAATCAATTAATCCATCTTGTGAGGGATCGCCCTTATATACAAATAAATGAGGCTTAATCATGCTTACATAAATACAATTTTTACAATAGACCAGTTCGTAATTCCAGCATCACAGTGCATTGTGGGAATTTTAAAAGCAAAACAAACCTGCACAAAGCACACATCCTTGCTTTAAGACTGCCAAACATGGGGGTTTTGTGATGTCCAAGGGGGATATGTGATTTCCTAGGAAATCGCAAACCCCCCATGCCCATATATGATATGGGGGTTTGCGATTTACTAGGAAATTACAAGTGGGGGTTTGCGATTTACAGAGTTTGCGATTTCCTGCTGCACCTGTACAAATGCCCCCGGCACCCCCAGCCAAGACGTGGGGCAGTGAGGTCGGGCCGTTTTCCACACGACCCGTGATTTTTTAGGCTCCACTCGCGCCTTGGGTGACCCGAGTGGTCCGGACCGTCATAATACGGCCTTGTTGGTGTAGGCCTACCTGACGTCGTGCTCGGCGACGCCGGAAGTCCCCGCGCCGGAAGTCGGCCATATTGGCCGGATGTATGGCCCAATAGTTGCCCTTGCTGTTTTCTGAGCGGCCAGCCTGCACGTGTGTGGGTAAAAGAGGATGGTGTCATATGCACGGAATTGAAAGTAGCCAATTCAGATTTAACATTTTCGAGTATTTTATATTCATATTTAAAGTTGAATAGTCCGATGGTTTGAGGTTCTGTCATTTTTCTGAGATAAATATATTAGATTAATCATTAAGATGAATAAGCAATGCTTAGGACCGAACCCCGCTAAATGCTCGGAGAATTATTGACTGATTGATCGATTGATTTATTTATCAACATGAGTATATTATTAACCAATCGCTGTCATCCACCCTGCTTACTGCGTAACGAAGTTTGACTAGCTATTTCCATTTCCGTTTGCTGGATTTTGGTTATTCAACATGAGTATACAAATGGTGGCGCCCATATAGGGCTATTTCCGTTTCCATTTGCTGGATTTTGGTGATTTCATGTTCCACCTCTATGAGTACGAGTATTGTTTATGTATATATATACATGTGTTAGTCCTTAGCCTCCCTCCTTGTGTGGGTCGGTATTATCTACTATACTTTAGTTTGAAGTAACTTCTATTTTAAATAGTAAACTTTTGAGATATTTGAACATTGTAAAATTAGTTTTAGCAAGCACGCCAAAACTCTGACACCATAGACTTCTACAGTAACTGGTTCTATTAAATTGACTCAGTATTCCCTTCTATGCAGAAACAAATGTTTAATAAGTGCATCGGTACCTAAGTTAGAAATGTAGAATCTAATTTAGATAATTGCTTTGGTTTTGAAAACTTGATGTTTCATCGGACATGCAACTTTAATAGGTCACTGCACATTACTATGCTGAAATAGATGTTATCCTTTTAAAACACCAAAACCGAATTTGTACATTTTTGTGTGTTACACTTCTTTCTTTTTATGGTGGGTGGGAGGTAAAAAGCTAATGGTGCTGTCACATTATGACGCTTCTCACCCGCACGCAGGCGACACACCAAAAAGTCGAGAAACGTCAAACTTTTCGGCACTGTGGGAAATAGTTCCACGTCAGTGCAACATGTTGGTAGCGTGCGGTGGACGTTGTGGTAACGTATATCGATGCGTAAGAAAAAGGTTTGGCTCACCATCCTGTTATGACCTTAGATGTTACTAGGACGTAAGACAACAGCAAACAAACAAAGCAACAGTTTGGCACAATGAGCCTCACGCGCGTGCGGCATGTGCTTACCGTTCGCATAATGATCTTCCAGCGCGTTAAACGTATCTCGACGTCCTCCTAACTTCCCCATAACGTCCCCATAACGTTCGCACCCACACGTTGACGCGCGTTGACGGTCGTCGAAAGTTTTGTGCATGCGCAAAACTTTTGACGCGCCATGACACGCGCCGGCATTGCTCGACGACCATCGCTGTCAATCAAAGTGTACCGACGTGTACCGGCGCGCGCCTAACACGCGGGTAACGCTTCCCGACGTGTCCCGACGTTTCACCAAAAAGTGACACACTTCGACGCACGTCGGAGAGAAACATCGTAATGCGACAGCACCATAAGCTGAAATTATGTATCTGTACATAGGACTTGGTAGACCGATATTGCCATGTGTCGTGATGATATGGCCTTAGATGCTAGCCATGTGTCCAGCGAGCATCCAAATCGTGAGGCTGTCGCGCGAAAGAGTTGTTGGAACGGCATGTGTTGGCCCACCATTGGCTTCGTCCCTCATGTTATGCTTACTAATACTAGAATACTATAAAACACTTTGGAAGACCAATCAGTTGGTTGGTTGTTAGAATTTTACGTCCTGGCAACATCTAAGGTCATATCAGAATGGGTACCGACTCGTGACAGTGCACACTCATGGTGCGACTTTATAGTGCTTCCCCACCAGAGGGGATGGCTGAATCAGTTAGAGCATCCATCTCCTGTGTTGGTAGATCGTGGGATCGAACCCTGGTCGAGTCAAACCAATGACTTAAAAATTTACACTTGTCGCTTTCTAGCCTGGCGCTCGGCATTATTAGGATAGGGGAAGGACTGGTTGGCTCAGTGTCAGGATAATGTGACTGAGTGGGATATCACTTATCAGGTCATGGTGGTGGTGGCCTGGTCCTCCAGTGGGCCAGCACTATAAAGTCGCCATGAATGCGCACTGTCACAAGTCGGTACCCGTCCTGATATGACTCTAGATGTTGCTAGGACGTAAAACAACAACAAACAAACATGATAGTGGTTCCCCACTGGAAAATCAGACCACTGGCACCATGACTCGATATCCCACTCAGTCACATTATCCTGACACTGAGCTAACCAGTCCTTGCCCTATTCTATTAATGCTGAGTGCCAGGCTAGGAAGCGACAAGCATCAATTTTATAAGTCATTGGTTTGACTCGACTGGGAACCGAACTCCCGATCTCCCGCGCACGAGGCCCGCGCTCTGCCGATTCGGTCCACCGCGGTCACCGCGCCATGTCGGAAGACCAACAAAGCTACCCGGGCGGCACAGATAACGCACTTTGATGAAGCACTCGTTGAGACTGAGGTTGTGCCTGATGGAGTTTCTCCAGCTGCGGTCCTGAAGGCGGAAGTAGGAGAAATGAGCGGCTACCCAGTTGTAGATGTCACCCAACACCATGCGCTGCGCACGCGCGGAGTGGATGGCGACGGAGATGAGCGCGATGTACGACAGTTCAGGTTTTCTGCCTGTCTGAGGAGAGATTGATTGTTGTTGGGTTAAAAAGACTTTTTTTTAAATTTTATTTTTATAAAAACATATGCAGTCACATGTATGTGCGCAGGGCCGACCTTAAAGTTGCATAATAGTCCATTGGTTTTGAGTTTCTGTCATTTTCTGAGAAAAATTAATATATTAGGTTGATCACTATAATCTACCTTCCTTTTAGTTGGAAGTAACCTTTATTTTAAATGGCTAACATTTGAGCTATTTGAAGTGCAAGCATGCCAAATTAATTTGGGAAAACATGCCAAATCTCTGAAACCATAGGCTTATGCAGTAACACATTCTATTAAATTGACCCACTATTCCCTTCTATGTGGTGACAAATGTTTAATAAATGCACCAGTATCTAAGTTAAATATGTAGAAAAAAATCTAGATAATTGCCTTGGTTTAGGATATTTTATGTTTTCATCGGACTACGCAGCTTTAAGAGCTTCGGGGCCCAATGAGGGCTTGCCGGCGTCGGGGATACCGCTAGGTGGCGCTCGTGTACTATCAGTCATGTCCGACGAGAGGGGGTGGGGGGGAGGAAGGAGGAAAGGAGTGGGTGGAGGGAGACAGGCAGACAGACAGAAAGGGAAGGAGTGACAGAGGGAGGCAGGGAGGGAACCAAATAAACAGACACACAGGCATACATATATACATACAGGCAGGCAAACACACAGGCAGGCAGGCAGTCATACAGGCCAGCATACATTCATATAGGCAGGCAGACAAACTGGCAGGCACGCAGGCAGTCATGCAGTCATACAGGCAGGCAGGCATTCATACAGGCAGGCATGCAAAGAGACACACTGATAGTACAGGAGCGCTATCTAGCGTTTTTTTCAGTCAGCAAGCACCAATCGGAACATTTTTGGCAGAGACCCCAGGTGCACAGCCACTGTCTGTCTTAGTGAAATGATTTACTAGACTGGAGTCGATTACCCTATAATGGGGGCCCCCTTGGCCGCAGGGCACACTTGGGAGAAATTGATCCAATTGGCGTAAACTCAAGGCCGACCCTGATAGTGCAAATATCAATACGATGCAAGGGAGCTTGGTTGGTTGTTGGAGTTTTACGTCCTGGCAAGAAATAAGGTTATATCAGGACGGGCACCGAATTGTGACAGTGCACACTCATGGCAACGTTATAGTGCTGCCCCACTGGTAGACCAGGCCACCAGTATCATGACCTAATATATATATATATATATATATATATATATATATATATATATATATATATAAAGCCCCACTCAGTCACATTATCCTGATTCTGAGTTAACCAGTCCTTGTCCTATCCTAATAATGCTGAGAGCCTGGCTAGGAAGCGACAAGTATCAATTTTGTACGTCATTGGTTTGACTCGACTGGGAATTAAACTCCCGACCTTCCGCAAAGGTGGTCTGTGCTCTACTGATTCGGCCACTGCGCCCGGTTGCAAGGAAGTAATGTTATCATGTTGCACTATGTGTGGTTTTTAAAACCACGTGGTGATGCATGATGAATTATTTCACAGCAGAGCTTTATTTATCATAGGTCATAGAAGTTTACTCATACAACATTACCAGACGGGATGGCCGAATCAGTTAGAGCGTCCGTCTCCCGTGTTGGTAGTCCATGGAGTTGTTGGTTTGAACACTGGTCGAGTCAAACCAATGACTTAAAAAGTTATACTTGTCGCTTCCTAGCCAGGAGCTCGGCATTATTAGGATAGGGCAAGGAGCAGTGGAATGAGGAAGACCAATTGTCCGCGATTGAAATTTCCCCTGCTTAAACAACTATTGTACCAAAAAAAAACATCTTTCGAAAAGATATATTATTTGGGACAGACACTATGTTTGCTGCCAGTTATCTTCAGGCAGCAGATGCAAGTCGCCAGTTTTCTATACTACTCGCAGCTTACAACCCATGACCAACTTAGGCCAAATAAAACCGTTAAAAAAATGGTGATCGTACCCGCCGTGCTTGAAAAATCGGCCGCCCCTGAATTTCTTTAATTTAAACAAAATAATTAAAAACTGTAAACAATGTATCGGGCTAGCAGCAATTCAATTATTGTGTCAATTATTAAGTCATTGGGTTGACTCGGCCAGGGTTCGAACCCAGGAGTTCGAATCCCACGACCTACCAGAACGGGAATCGGGCACTTAATTCATTCGGCCATCGCGATGGTTTTGAGTTCCTGTCATTTTCTGAGATAACTATATTAGGTTGATCATCATCGACCATACATAAGCTTGAAATATCGTTGGTTTCAAATGGCTAACTTTGCTGATATTTGAAGTGTAAGCATGCACAATTTAATGTTGGCATCCTTGTCAATGCTCTGACACCATAGACGTGAGCAGTAAAATGTTAAATTAAATTGAATGTGCATGCTATTCTTTATAGCGATGCATACTTAATAAGTGCACTAGTATCTAAGTCGGATATGTAGGTTCAAACTTAGATAAGTGCATTGTTTTCGAAAATGTGATGCTTTTATCTGACTATGCAGCTTTAAACCATCACCAATCAACGTATGCTACAGTAAAACCTCTCTAACCGACCACCTCCACAGATCAACCACTCCCCTATATCGATCGCTTTATTTGGGCCCCAAATGATCGCCCATACAATACCATTGTACCGATTAAAAAACCTCCATAAACTGACCACCTCCCTAAATGGACCATTTCATAATAGGTCGATTTAGAGAGGTTTTACTGTATTTCGATTACATCCAACAATAACTCACCTTGCCCTTCTCCAGCTCTGCCCGAACGAGTGTAGGATCAACCTTCTCCTCGCCCTCCTCTTCCTCTTCCTCTTCCTCATCCTCTTTCTCACCCGCCTGCTTCCACGCACCTTCACCGATGGTTACAGCCTGTTCTTTTGGACCATTGTTGTTGCTGTCCGGGGGCATAGTATCCAGGGAGATGTTCTGGGCAGGAGAGGGACGCACGATGCCGCCCCGTCTCGGTGAGAGGCCGGGATGGTCGGGATGATCGCTGCATTCAGAGAGAGACTATACATTGGTTGGTGGAGTATTACCTCCTGGTGACATCTAAGGTCATATCAGGATGGGTACCGGCTTGTGACATTGCACACTCATGACAACTTTATAGTGATGCCACACTGGGAAATCAGGCCACCATACCACTCAGTCACCAACCAATCGTTGTCCTATCCTAACCATGACAAGTGCTTGGCTAGGAAGCGACAAGTAACAATTTTTAAGGCATTTGTTTGACTCGACCAGGGTTTGAACCCGTGGGTTCGAATCTCACGATCTACCAAAACGGGGGACGGACGCTCAACTCATTCAGCCATCCCATCTGATCGAGAGAAACTTTATATATATATATATATATATATATATATATATATGATTTAGCAATGGCCTGCAATGGAATTAATGCTGTTTCCATTTCGATATGCATATTATTACCACCGTCAGTATATATATATAGAGAGAGAGAGAAGAATGGGGGGGGGGGGGGGGTGAAGTTACTACAGCTAGATCATGCAATTGAATGCCCTGCAATTTCACCTCATTGCACTGGCCAAAACAGAGGGGCGCAGGCACGAACACGCAGTGGCGCTACAGTAGCAGGCGGAGGGATCGATCCCATCAGGCCATATTAGGCCAACCCAACTTAATTTTCGTTACACACGCGAATAACCTACTGGGCAGTAATAATACAGCCGATAATCGGAGATAAGCCGCTCCGCCTTTTCATACATTGATAAGTGATTATCATATCTATATATACGATTATATCATATTTCGCTATTCATAATTAAACCACATGTCACCAGTGCCAGTCCAAACTCTGTCAATTGCTTGGCTCAGATATATTGATAATAAAAACGTGTGTCAGCATTCGCCCCCCCCCCCCAAAAAAAAGAGATTCTCTATAATTGCTTGATGCCGATACAGAAGGATTATTTATGCATACCTATGTTTGGTACACAGTGAATCACGACAGTTCCTAGCTGTCTCCTGGGCGTATTGGCAATCTCTTTTGTGCTGTGTGTTCTGGCCATCCCTTTCTATCTCTGCATATCCTTGTCGGCTCTGTTGTGTAGTCTGAGAGTCTCTTTCTATCTCTGCATATCCTTGTCGGCTCTGTTGTGTAGTCTGACAGTCTCTTTCTATCTCTGCATATCCTTGTCGGCTCTGTTGTGTAGTCTGACAGTCTCTTTCTATCTCTGCATATCCTTGTCGGCTCTGTTGTGTAGTCTGACAGTCTCTTTCTATCTCTGCATATCCTTGTCGGCTCTGTTGTGTAGTCTGACAGTCTCTTTCTATCTCTGCATATCCTTGTCGGCTCTGTTGTGCAGTCTGACAGTCTCTTTCTATCTCTGGATATCCTTGTCGGCTCTGTTGAGTAGTCTGACAGTCTCTGTCTATCTCTGCATATACTTGTCGGCTCGGTTGTGTAGTCTGACAGTCTCTTTCTATCTCTGCATATCCTTGTCGGCTCTGTTGTGTAGTCTGACAGTCTCTTTCGATCTCTGCATATCCTTGCCGGCTCTGCTGTGTAGTCTGACAGTCTCTTTCTGTCACCTGTGAATGCATTCCATCGTGTTTCTTCTGACATTCCGTCTTCGTCTCGTCTGCATTCACCTGCCAGCAATGATGTGTATTCTGACAATCCATGCCGATATCCTCAATGTACCTTTTTCTGTTATTCCGCATACGTTGACAGCTATGGACTTCCCCTTCTGTGCATTTCTTCGCAGGACACAGGACGGATTCAGTGTCCGTGTGTGTGTCATTGTATACCTGATGTTGTTCTCCATCAGTTAGCTCTCTCATAAACATCTGGACATCCGTTAAGTTCAGAAGCATAGAAGGAACGCTGGCCATTGTTAATCACCTCTTCTATGGCGTCATGAATTGGCTACTATCCGCGCTGCATATATTGTCTCTGTGTGGCAAAAGTAAGCAATCATGTATGAGGTGGGTTATTGGAGCTTTACGTCCTTGCAACATATAAGGTCATATCAGCACGGACCATATATATGAAATTATTAGGTTATTATAGAGTCATATAAAATATATTTAAAAGAGTAGTATGTGTTTTTTCTGATTATTTCCAACAAGGGAAATACAATACCACACGCAGACACATATATATAGTATCATGCAACATATATATATATATATATATATATATATATATATGTGCTATATAATGTATTATATGAATATAAATTGTGAGTGTATTCATTGGTAATGTGCGGGCGAATATATTGCGCTTGCTGGAGCTATGCTATTTCGAACCCGTCTGGACGTTCCGTTCCGGAACCTTGCCCCACATTTTGGCCGACTTCGCAGCAAGCCGGGCGTTTCCGACCATTTCGAACGCGCCGATTCTTGCATTCGTTGGTAAAATTTAGACTTATTTTCTGTAACGATAGGTTCCCACCCTCACCTCCATTATGTTCTCTTTCTCCTATGTCCCTTAACGAGGAATATTTATAAATGTATATATTGTGTATATTATACATATATATATATTGCATAGATACTATATATTATTACAGTAAAACCTCTCTAACCGACCACCTCCACAGATCGGCCACTCCCCTATATCGATCGCTTTATTTTGGTCCCAACAATACCATTGTAACAATATTCTGACTCCCTAAAATGACCACCTCCCTAAATCAACCACCTAAAATCGGTCCCAAGGTCGGTCGATTTAGAGAGGTTTTACTGTATAGCTATATGAAACTACAGTAAAACCTCTCTAACGGCCACCTCCACAGATCGACCACTCCCCTATATCGATCGCTTTATTTGGATCCCAACAATACCATTGTGACAATATTCTAACTCCCTAAATCGACCACCTCCCTAAATCGACCACTTAAAGTCCGTCCCAAGGTCGATCGATTTAGAGAGGTGTTACTGTACTTAGTAATTAATATATGTGCGAACGAACTATCTGTGGCGCCGTCCCGATATGACCTTAGATGTTGCCATGACGTAAAACTCCAACAACCAACCAACTATCTGTGAATCAATCATTTTGAGCACACTATTTGAGTAGATAAGAATGCTGTCAGTTTTTGATGTGCCTAGGTGACGTGAGAATTGTATTAAGTGCACTGAAGTCGACTGATGAGAATACACTTACTGTGGGATTGTTAGAGATGG
Organism: Branchipolynoe longqiensis; assembly: GCA_030323885.1. Lineage (NCBI taxonomy): Eukaryota > Metazoa > Annelida > Polychaeta > Phyllodocida > Polynoidae > Branchipolynoe > Branchipolynoe longqiensis. The sequence continues at coordinate 104,227,453 of CM059188.1, read as the reverse complement.
ATGGAGGAGGCTGTGCCTGAGCTCTGGTCGGCTCCCAGTGTTGTCTGATCGTCAGGCAAACATACCCGCACAGCTTATACCAGCACTCCCACACTGCAATGCTCTCCTGACACAGCGCACACGTTGGAAGAGCCGTTAGCAGTTTGGCAACATGGTGTGTTGGCCGGCAGGAAACATTTCCATCATTTTCACTCGACCACACACACACACACAGACACACACAGACACCCTCACACGCACCCACACCTACAGACACACCCACACCTACACCCATAGCCACACCCACTTCCACAACCACCGCCACAGCTACACCCTCACCCTCACCCAAACCTGCACCCACACCCACATCCACACCCTCAACCACACCCTCACACACCCACACACACCCTCACACACCTACACCCGCACCTACACTCACAGCCACACCCGCACCCACAGCCACACCCTCAGCCACACCTTCACCCACACACCCACACCCACACCCTCACCACACCCTCACCCACAGCCACCCCCCCACACACACCCTCACACACACACCTACACCAGCACCTACACTGACAGCCACACCCTCACCCAACACCCACAGCCACACCCTCACCCACACCTTCACCCACCCACACACGCCCACGGCCACACCCACACACCTACACCCACACCCACATCTACACCCACACCTACGCTCACAGCCACACCCACTGCCACAACCACACCCTCACACACATCCATACCTACACCCGCACCCACATCCACATCCACACCCACACCCACACCCACATCCACACCCTCACCCACACCTGCATAAGTTCCTACACCCACACCCACATCACACCCACACCCACACAGTCACACACCCTCACCCACATCATACCAACACCGATACCCATACCCACACCCACACACCCTCACCCTCACCCTCACCCATACCCATACCCACACTCACATCCATAACTGCACCCACACCACACCAAAGACCCCATAATACTAAGACGGCTCACTCCCTATCTCTCCCATGGTATAATATTAAGACAGCTCACTCCCTATCTCTCCCATGGTAATGTAAATTTCGCAGTGCCACCTTTTGGTGGGCTTCATCCGCCCAGCTGCTGGTTGGTGTTCCACATGTAAACACATACAATTATATTATACATGAGATAGGTAAGTATGAATACACATCAATATGAAATTGCTATGAACAAATACACATGATCATCAGCATCATCATGAGCATCGCCATCATCACACATCTTTCACATTCATACATACATTTATACATATAATATAGCACCTGTTTAACCAAGAGAACAGCCAGCACACCAAGTGATGGGTTTGATCATTTTGATTACACAGTACAGGCTGAGTGAGCCGTCTTAGTATTATAGGGTCTTTGACCGCACCCACACCACCCCCTCACCCATACTTACTATACCACGAGCAGCTGCAGCACCCTTACCACGCCCCTTTCACTGACCATGGGGATGTATGAATCATGCAAAAACATCGCATCATTAGGCCAAATAATATTTTTAAATTGCTGATCGTCCCAGCCAGTGCCTGAAAAATCTCATGCCCCTGGATTCTTTAATTAAAGAAAAACTGTTAAAAATGTGTCGGGCTAGTAGCAATTCAATTTTCGTATTAAGTTTTACGTCATTGGTTTGACTCGGCCAGGGTTCGAACCCAGGAGTTCGAATCCCACAACCTACCAGAAAGGGAGGCGGACTCTAAACTAATTCGGCCATCGTATATGGGTTACATATTAAGTCTACATAAAAAATTATAAAATTAAAATAAAAACCGCCCGTCCGACTCTGGACACCATTTTTGTTTAATATTTGGCCTTAGGGACCTACTTGTCGCACTACGCGTACATGGACCATTCACGGAAGTTCGCACTGGATTGGGGCTACAACCATGTTCTCCTAAAGGAAAGTCAGTTTAATCCGGAATAGACATGGGTTTGTTTGTTGGAGTTTTATGCCCTAGTGGGACCAGATTGGATGGCCGAATGGGTTGAGCGTTCGTCTCCTGCTTTGGGAGATCGTGGGATTCGAACCCACAATTCAAACCCTGGTCGATTCAAACCAATGACGTAGAAATTTATATTTGTCGCTTCCTAGCCAGGAACTCAGGATTATTAGGATAGGGCAAGGCATGGTCAGCTCAGTGTCAGGATAATGTGACTGAGTGGAATATCAGGTCACGCTGCTGGCGGCCTGGTCTCCCTGTGGGGCAGCACTATGAAGTCGCCATGAGTGCGCACTGTCAGAAGCTGCTACCTGTCCTGATATGACCTACAACCACCCTATTTACTTCTTAAGCTAGGATTCCTTACACGCGGTATGCGGTATGCAGCATACGGCATGCGGCGTGTGGTGTGCTTACGGGATGGGTCCTTTCACCCACACCCACACCCACACACAGTGTCAGGTTTCCTCACCACTGGTCTCTATGGCAAAGGCAGCAGTATTCGCATTCGCATGCTGCACCGATCGCTACATGGACCGATTCAGTATTTGTATGCCGCATGCCGCATACCGCATACCGCGTGTAAGGAATCACCCCCATTGATTTAGATGCTTTTTGATTTTTTGCCACATTCGCATTTGCATTCGCATACCGCATGCCGCATGTAAGGAATGCGCCCTTTAGTATGTATGGTCATATCAGGATGGGTGCTGACTTGTGACATTGTGCGCTAAAGGTGACTTTATAGTGCTGCCCCACTAGGAGACTGGGCAGCGAGCACCATGACCAAATATCCCACTCAGTCACATTATCCTGATACTGAGCAAACCAGTCCTTGCCCTATCATATGAATGCCAAGCCCCAGGCTAGGTAGTGACAGGTATCAATTTTGTATGTCATTGGTTTGACTCGGTCGGGGTTCGAACTGACAGCCTCCCGAACGAGTGTGGACACATGTACAATTCAAGTTGTAACATGACAGGATGCGGTGGCCGAATTGGTAGAGCGCAGGCCACCCATGCGGAATATCTAGATTGCAATTCCCTGTTGAGAAAAACCAATGACTTACAAAATTGATACTTGTTATTTCCTAGCTTAGCGCTTGGCATTAATAGGATAGGGCAGGGACTGGTTAGCTCAGTGTCAGGATAACATGACTGAGCGGGATATCAGGTCATCATGCTGGTGGCCTAAATTCCCAGTGGGAGAGCACTATAAAGTCACCATGAGTGCACACTGTCACAAGTCGCTACCCGTCCTGATATGACCTTAGATGTTGCCAGGACGTAAAATTCCAACAACCAATTTTTGCTACATGCCCTGAAAATCGGGCCGTCTGTCGATCGCTCGCACGGAAAAGCTGATCACACCTCCGACTACCACGTGACCTGTGCACCCCATGACGTGGTAGGTGCTCGGCGTAGTAATCAAGGAGCGCCAATTAGTGCCCTGGTGGGGCGGAGGGGTACGACTCGAGTAACGGCACCCGGCGCACAATACCGTCTGGGCGCCCCCTGGTGTGCGGTGTGGGAACTAGCGGCGGTTTGTAGCGCATGCCCCAACACCCACCCACTCCCCCACCCCGGCGTTGGTTATTAGTTTGAGAGGTTACGTGGGCAGTAGGGGGGGAGGGACAGAAGTCGAAGAGGTTTACTAATATATTACCTATGTGTTTTGGATTTTAAAAACAAAAATATATCAAATAAGCAGGTATCTAATGTGTTTGAATAAGAAACAGCAATTAAAAGTGTAAGTCATATGTAGGTTGGTTGTTGGAGTTTTACATCCTGACAACATCTAAGGTCATATCAGGACCGGTACTGACTTCTGACAGTGCACATACTGGGAGACCAGGCCACCAGCACCATGAACTGATATCCCACTCAGTCACACCAAGCCAATCAGTCCTTGCCCTATCCTAATAATGTTGAGCTAGGAGTCAACAAGTATTAATTTTTAAGACATTGGTTTGACTTGACCAAGGTTAGAACACCATGAGTTTGAATGCTACGATCTTCCAAAACGAAAGATGGACGCTCACCTCATTCGGCCATCACCTCTGGTCCATTAAAGTTATATCTGAGCATGATTTCTCTTTGAACCCATCTATTTCGCGTCGCAAAAATGTATTCAATTAACTTTAAATAGACAACTCAACAGTCGCTGAATTGCTAGAAAATATTTAATAAAATGCAAAATTATTTAATCGTGATGAAAACGGGAAACAGTGCTATATACTCTATTATATATATATATATATATAAATAAATATATATATATACAGTATACATATATATACAGTAAAACCGCTCTAAATCGAACAACCGTGGGACTGGCTTTAAGTGGTCCATTTAGAGAGGTGGGTGGCTTAGAGAGTTAGAATATCCTTACAATGGTAGTGTTGGGACCCAAATAAAATGATCGAGATAGGGGAGTGGTTGATCTGTGGAGAGGTCGGTATAGAGAGGTTTTACTATATGTATATGTATATATATATAATATATATATATATAAAGTATATATATATATATATATATATGTATGTGTGTGTATGTGTGTGTGACGTATAAATAATTATGCAAGTATTAACACGTGGAGTGGGAATAACTGTTCTTTCTATTGTTTGAAATCCTCCACCACCTAACACACATGACCGGTGGCGTGCCTCTCATCTCCTATCGACCGGGCGCAGTGGCTTAATCGTTAGAGCGCGGTCTCGCGCGCGGAAGGTCGGGGGTTCGGCTCCCGGGCGAGTCAAACCAATGACTAAATCCGTTACGACTCTAATATGAACTTTGAGGGACTACAATGTTTCCGAGTTCAATGGCTTTATGGATATTGATATAGCACACTAACTAGTTTCACCGAGCAATGAAATAATAACAAGATACTTTTTTTTTAAACATCAAGCATGGTATTTGATTAAATATTGTTTGTATTTGTGCACAAAATTAAACAAATAAAATATATTTTGCAATGCAAAATATAAGCGTAGACATCTGTGATTGCGTAAGAACGCACTGCCTCGCAATCAAGTAGTCTGCACAATGTTTTGAACAGTTGCTTCAGCACGGTGGTGCCACCTGCTGTCTCTAGAACAAAGTGGAAGTATTCTCATATACGCCTGAGTCGTCATGCATTCGCATGCTCCTTTTACGTGGTGTTGCGTAATATTATTCATCAAGTATAAAATGACGTGTGGCGCGCGGGTCAGACCTGACTGTCAAACTTCCGGTCTAGACAGAGTCCAACCGGAAATACAAACTAGATTGATTTTTTTTAAACGGATAATTACGTATAGACCGAATTTTAGATTGCACTTAGAAATGGTGTGCTTTTGGTGGGGTGTTTTTTTTGGGGGGGGGGGTGAATTTTATTCATAAATATATGTTTTATCAGTTCCGTAGCGCTGGTTTTCCTGCCGTAAATGTTACAGGTATATAGGTATTTACATAAATGGTGTATGTGCTTTATGTGGTAAATTGAAGTATGAAGTAAATTATGACATTAAAGTGTACACAATGCAATAAGTAATGAGTATGAGGTACATTAAATCAGTTTACATTTATATGAAAAGGCTTTAGTTGTTGGTTTAGGATTTCCAATTGCATGTAGTATATTAACAGATTGTTGAGGACCGGGGTCGGGAGATCGGGAGTTCGCGAGTTCAGTTCCCAGTTGAGTCAAAGCAATGACTTTAAAATTGATACTTGTCGCTTCCTCGCCTGGCGCTCTGCATTAATAGGATAGGGCAAGGACTGGTTGGCTCAGTGTCAGGATAATGTGACTGAGTGGGATATCGGGGCATGGTGCTGGCAGCCTGATTTTCGAGTGGAGCAGCACTATAAAGTCGCCATGAGTGCGCACTGTCACAAGTCGGTACCCATTCTGATATGACCTTAGATGTTGCTAGTATGTAAAACAACAACCAACCAACCGATTGTTGATTAAATGAAGCTTGGCTGTGTTAGAGAGAATGATATATCTCACAAAAGATATATTCTGGTAACAGTGTGCTCCTGTTTTACTACGAGTTCATATATCATATGGTTGATTGATTGCTGACTCAGCCATGTCAGCAGCAAGTGCCATATTCATGGCGAAAAACTAGTGGTATCTAATCTGTCAGTCTTGTCAATCACATTAAAATGCCTACATTGAAATTTACACGGAATTATATCGTAAAGTGAATAAAATTTGTATTATTCAGGTGATATTGAAGACGAGGCTTGGCATTAACGGTTTATATACACTACAATGGTGATATGTCGGCATAATAAGTGTAAATGAATTTAGTTTTTGTTTTTTGGTGGTTTCTTTTTGTGATGGGTGTATTTATGTTGCCCATAACGGTTAAGTCTAATGACTTGTTTTCACCACTAGACAGTAATATTAAAAATCTTGTGACTCCCCTTCTTTTTATCACTTTCAGTTGTGTAGCTATCTACTGCATGCATTCTTTCTCTGTTTGTAAGCATTCTCCCACATCCCCCAAACCTCTGTGAGTTTGTTTGTTGCACAATCGGATAATTGTTTGGTTACCAATAGTTACTTTCTCTGTCTGTCTTCACCTTGCTGTGTTAGTGGTCATTGTTAACTGCATGAATAAATAACGGTGGTAGGTGTGGGGAGTACCCTGAGGAAATGTTTAAGGTGTCAGACTTTTGGCATGCTTGAACAATTATTGTTTTTGTACTTCAAATATCTCAAAAGGTAGCCATTTAAAATAAAAGTGACTTCAAGCTATGGTAAGGTAGATTATAACTATGAAGCTAATATATTTATCTTTAAAAAATGACAAAAACTCAAAACCATTGGACCCTGCAACTTTAAGTTAATTGTCTTAAATAACAGTTACTTCTGACAATTTGACCAGCAACCAGTGGAATTTATCTAGTGAGCTTTCTGAAAAAACAAAATCGCGGTGTAAAGTCTGCATTCTAAATTTGAAATATTGATATGTGCAACTAAGGGGGCCATCCAAAGTTTTGAATATTTCCATGGTCATACAGAGCGTACTAATACTACTTTTCCAGACCCCCCCCCCCCCGCTTCCCTCAAGGGAGTAAGCGTCAACATTTTACAACAAAACATAAAGACAAATCAACATTTTATTAAAGGCAAAAATCATACTTGACTGACACCCCACCCCACCTCTCACCCCTCCGTCATACAGTCTGTATGTCCGTGAAAATATTGACAACTTTGGAGAGACTCTAGGGTACACTACAATAATCCCGACGTGGGGTATTTCGATGTAATTAAGTAATAATGGATGTAAACTTCGTGAGTATGTTATTGAAAACAGATAGGTGCACATATTTACATATTAGCTGCAAAATGCGTATTCTGTTAATAATGATTTGTTTGCTAGATTTGTTAAAGTTGTGTGGTCCGATGGTTTTGAGTTTCTGTCATTTTCTGAGATAAATACATTAGGTTGATCGTTATAATGTACCTTACTTTACTTTGAAGTAGTTTTTATTTTAAATGACTAATTTTCAAGATATTTAAAGTGTGAACATAGGAGATTAATTTTGGCAAGCACACCACAACTCTGACACCATAGGTTTCAGCAGTCACCGGTTCTATTAAATTGCCTCAGTATTCCCTTCTATGTGGTCACAAATGTTTGATAAGTGCATCAGTATATAGAATCAGATCCTGATAATTGTTTTGGTTTTGAAAATTTGAAGTTTTCATCGGACTATGCAGCTTTAATTTGATCTAGCAAAACATTATATCTACAGCCTACATTTCATGAAGATAAATTCACCCCATTCAAATGATTAAATTTGCCATATAAATCAATAGCTGTAAAGGTGCTACTGGTGTATATTTAGGGTTGCATGTTAATTTGTGAGGCTGGTTTTAAAGAAAGCCGTTGTTCACATGCATAATTCAATGTTTACATCATAACTCACTCGCCACATCGAAGCCTGATTGTACATATATTAATGTATACATTATAATTTATAGCAAGCATAATGAGATTATTGAATTAGCCTAGAAAGAGAACAACAAATTAAAACGATGAAGCACACACATCACCCTGTAAATAGATCTCGATATTTTATTATTTCACCGCCATTGTGTAAGAATGACGAATTGTACAAAATGTTATTTGGCATGTAAAAATGAACAAAACGTGAAATAATTATTACATAGGATACGACTCGTACGTTATCACATAGGTTGATTGTTGGAGTTTTACATCCTGGCAACATCTCAGGTCCAATCACATCAGGATGGCTACTGACTTGTGACAATGCGTACTCATGGCACTTTATAGTGCTGCCCCACTGGGAAATCAGGCCGCTGGAACCATGACCCAATATCCCACACAGTGACATTATCCTGACGCTGAGCTAACCAGCCCTTGCCCTATCTTATTAATGCAGTTAGTTGACTACCAAAGTAGTTGTGTACGAAGACGCGCGTATGGCGCGTACCGGTGTCCGGCATCGCGGTGCCCTGTCGGTGATACCAGCGCATTCCCCATAATGACGGAGTTCACTTGGACGCCGGAAACCAGCCGTGAGGGACGCGCGCCGGTGCAACATGACCCGGAGTTCACTGGGTCGCCGGAAACCAGCCGTGAGGGACGCGCGCCGGCGCAACATGCCCCGTAGGCGGCCATCAGCGGGTAGGCGAACGGTACGAGGCGGGCCGTGGTTAGCGCTGGTACCAATTGGGTCGATGACGTCACGGAACCGGAAGTGGGAGATGGAACCAGCATGGCGGACGGCGTGGGAACCAGTGGAGCCGGGTAAGCTGAGCTGTGGTATGAGGCCGGCGGATATGGAGACATATTAATATTAATACCCGATGTAGCGCTCATCATGTACGGCCGGTACGTAGGCCTACTCATCGGTGATGATGTCCCTGGTGGATAGCTGCCGCTGCGATGAGCCATGTTGGCAGCAGACATTTGGTCACCGTTTCCCGCCACACGTGCGCGACGCCGAGCATGACGTCGGCGGAAGTCGCCGATCGAGAAGTCGTGGACGCACGCCGGGTGGATGGCCCAGAAATTGCCTTTGCCGTTGTCGGCCCGACCGACCTTGATGAAGCAATCGTTCAGACTGAGGTTGTGGCGGATCGAGTTGCGCCACGCCCGGTCGGCGTTCCCATAGTACACAAAGCTACCCATGATGTACTGGTAGATCTCCGACAACACGAGCCTTCGATTGGGAGATGACAGAATTGCCATCGAGATGAGAGCTATGTATGAGTGTAAAGGTTTCTCAACTCGCTTCTGTTGTTGTTGTTGCTGTTGCTCACCGCTAGGGGCGCCCATTTCCGCTTCTCGTTTCGTCGCAGAAACCACCAGACACGGAGACCCGCGTTCCTTGTCATCGTCATCCTCGCTCGTCGCCATTAGCGAGTCGGACATGACCAGTTCAACCGGAAGTGGATATCTATCTGTATGGACTGCGATATTGACAGAAGTATCAGGGGTGAAACAATCGGCGGTGTGTTTCGGTGACTGGGGTGCCGACACCTGAGCTGGCAGGTCTTGGACGGGGCCATTGGGGAGTTGGGTTGCCGCAGTCTCCACCCGGTTGGAGTCGGTGGAGGTAGGGGCAGCTTCGGGCTGGTCTTCCGCGAGACATTCCGTGACGGGTAGAGCGACGGTAGCTGGAGCTCGACCTCTTCTGTCTGGTGATGTCAGAGCGGCGATGGAGAAGGGGTGCATCTCGGCGCAGAATCGCTGTGATGGCTGCATCATTCCGGCTGCTATCGGTGTGCAACTCTACAAGAGTGCATTGGGCAGCGATATATAATTAATAACAAGCAGCCTGTAAATCTGAAGGAGGAGGCTACCTCAATGTCCTTCCGAGTCCAGCTCCTCAAATGTCCAGTGGGAAGTAGTGCAGCGCTCGCTAGCAAGTAGCAGGCCGCGCGCCGGTAAGAAGTTCCGCTACATGTGTTTGTTGTTTGGCCCTAAATATGCAAATGAGCGGTGCATGCAGGTGTAAGGTGTTTGCTTTGCTGTATCCAATGAGAATATGGTCGGGAGCGCCCCACGCCTCTCCACACATTTCGCTGAACACACTTAATGCGACCTGTACTCAGTACTAAGCCAGCTGGGTGTTTTGGGGAGGTGTTTGGCGGGTGGCGACGGCCGGGCGGGCGGGAAATTGCGAAGACTAGGGATGCACCGCCCCAACACCGGGAAGCACTCAGACACACGGGCAGACACTCACGCACGCAATCACACATGTATGCGCCCTGCCATTAAACAGTCTGAGGGTTTGAAAATCTAGGTACAATAGTCTGAGGGTTTAGAAAATATAGGTGCCACAATCCATCAATACCAATCACTGTTTTATGACAAATTCTGAAACTATCGGTACAGAGTGTATTGTATGTATATATATACATATATATATATAAATATATATATATATATATGTATATGTATATATATATATATATGTGTATATATATATATAAATATATATATGTATGTATATATTTGTTCTTTTTCTTTTTCTTTGGGGAGGTCATAATTTGGCTAATTTGTGCCCAAGGAGTAAAAGGTGGCTGATTAAATGGGCCAATTCCGTGGTCACATATCTGTTAATCCAGAATATATCTTTCTCATCGCATGAATGATTTTCCTCAGTAGCTACAGGTTCAAAATCCACAGTATAGTTAGCAGGCCTTCCGAATTCTAACATTTTGATCAAATCCTGATTTTTATAATTAACTAAATATTGTTTCCAATTTTTTATATTTAACCCTGAGGGCACCGGTATTTTGGCTTTCAAGTAATTAGGCAGCCCAGTGGTATGCACTGTTTTATACATTTGTGAATAAGTAATGTCCATGTTACACCCAATTTTTATATATGGCCATATACTCAATAATTTACTTCTATACTGTGCTGGGGTTTTTTCTCACTAAAATGTATTGTATCAACGCAATTATCATCTAGTAAATCTAAGTCAATATCTATATCATTTTCTAACGGTATAACATCGACATTGTTAATTTTTTGCATATATTCAATACTATGTAAAGATAACATTTTCTTAATATCATAAATTCTGGTGAGTTCAGCGGTAGAATCAGACACCGAGCTGGTGGCAGAACCAGCTATAGATGTTGTGATTTCCGTATTTGTATTACACAAGCAATTGTTAGTAGAGAAGCTACAGTCTCTACTGGTAGTTCAGCTACCAGAAAAATCATGACAGTTAATGTCAGTATTGAGTGGAGCGCTCTGCCTTATACCCCTGTCACACTACAACGTAACGAGCAAACGTAAGCCTGACGTGATCACGTTTCGTCATTACGTTGACCTATGTTGGATTACGTTATGATGACGTCAGAATGACGTTAGACTGACGTCGAGCCACGTCACGTTACGTCGTGTTACGTCGGCGCGCGTCAAAGTTTTGAACCTGTTCAAAACTTTCGACGTAACTAGAACGTAAGGGTTTACGTTCGCCGTACGTTCTGTACACGTTCGGCGAACGTCAATGACGTTAAACAGACGTTAGTCAAACGCTGGTCACTACGTTGCACTATGTTGCACTACATTGACCCACATTAAAGCCGGTGGAAAAGTGCAGTCCGCATAGTGAAACCGTTGGGATAACGTACGCCTAACGTACGTCCAACGTACGTTTAGCGTTTTGCCACCATTGCATGACGTTAGTAACATAAGGCAACGTAAAGCAACATAGTTCTGGCATTGGAATAACGTACATAACGTTCCCTGAGCGTAATTACGTTGTCCTCTCTCGTTGAATGACGGCATCACTACGCTTTACCGCCGTTACTTTCTCGTCCACTACGCTGCATCCACGTTCAACTTGTGCCCAAATTTGCATAATACGCTGAGAAGTTCAACGTTCTTCACGTTCTCCCCACGCTGACGTCATTAGGTCGTAGTGTGACAGGGCCATTAGTTGACTTATACCCCAGTCACACGAGGCCTGCATTCGCTTACGATCGATTCGCGACGTCAAAACGTCCTCATTGCGCCCTCCTTACGCCCTCCTTAAGTGCTGGCGCCGCGAGGACCCCAAGCTCCCGGCGTCCATTTCGGAAATTTTGGACGCAAGGAGGTTGCAAGTGCTGCACTTGCAACCTGCCGGCGACCTGTATATATTTGTGTGTATATATATATGTATATATTGTTGTTGTTTGTTGTTGTTTTACGTCTTAGAAACATTATATGTATATATAATTATATATATATATGTATATGTACTTTATAATGTATATAAATATATATTATATATATATATCATATACACGTAAGTTGCACTATGCTAACGTCAAATAGACACAGAATATTGCATAGATAGTGTAAATATAACGACTCTAATTGTGCATTGAAAAGCATGCTCTAAGCGCCCCATGAATAGCGACTGAACATGACGACTATGTAAATGTTTGTCTGTATATTTGTATACAAGTGGGCAGACAGTGGAGCAGAGGAGACAACAATGGTCCACATATACCACGAGCACGCAATTAACAGCAAACTGTCAATTGCCCGCGTGGACCATTTCGGGGCTGCACCTCGTATTACTGTTGGTCGCCTTTTTGGTAATGAGTTGTGCATTCAATCAATATAACTTGTAAGGTATGCCTGTTTTTCCTTGTTCAAGAAGTATTTCTTGAAAACACTGACGCACATGCAATTAAAGTTGCATAGTCCGATGGTTTTGAGTTTCTGAAATTTTCTCAGATAAATACATTAGGTTGATCATTATTATGTACCTTACTTTAGCTTGAAGTAACTTTTATTTTAAATGGCTAACTTTTGAGATATTTGAACGTGGAAACATGCCAAATTAATTTTGGCAAGCTTGTCAAAACTCTGACCCCATAAGCTTCTGCAGTAACAGGTTCTATTCAAATGCCTCAGTATTCCCTTCTGTGTGGTGACAAATGTTCAATAAGTGCACCAGTATCTAAGTTAGATATGTAGAATCAAATTTAGATAATTGTTTTGGTTTTGAAAATTTGATATTTTCATTTGATATTTTCATCGGATTATGATGTATATTCACATCTTGAACAAAGTCAGGTTCTAAACTCAGAAATAGTCAGAGATTAGCTTCCCAGTTCCGCACCCCCTCCTCCCCCCCCCCCCTCCCCCCGCTGTACTTAAAGCTCCATAGTCCGATGAAGCATAACATTTCCAACACAAAAACAATTATCTAAAATTGATTTGACATATCTAGCTTAGATAATGATGCACTTATTAAACATTTGTTGCCACATAGAAAGGAACAGTGCTGTGGTTTAAAATAACATGCTGAAACCGGTGGTGTCACAGTTTTGGCTAGATAAAAGATTCACCCGGTACTTGTAGTACACGGGTGAACGTCAACGTAGTCAAAATACGGGCGAAAATAGCTTTAGTATTGAACCTGAACTAGAAACTGTGGCTCCAGTATCAAATGGCTACTTATATCGGCACAGATTTGGTGAAATGGGAGAGAATGTAAAAAGACAAGATGGCGGCCGCAGAACGCCATCGATTTCACTTTTAAATCTTATTAAACTAGATATTATATTATATTTTTCAACTCAAAACTAGCGGGCTAATAATAAAACAGATGTAAAGAATAATTGTTGCTTCTTAGTTTGTGAAATTAGGCTCTCAATTCTTTGACCCGTTTTTTTTCGCCAGCTTTTACATAGGGTTGGTATGCACCCCTCCTGTGGCTACTGCAGCAGTATGGGGTGAATCTTGTATCTAAGTTTTGGCGTGCTTGCCAAAACTAATTTGACATGTTTGCACTTCAAATATCTCAAAACTTAGCTATTTAAAATAAAATTTACTTCAAACTAAAGTAAGGTAGGCTATGGCAATCAAAATCGATATATTTATCTCAGAAAAAAAATGGTAGAAACTCAAAACCACCGGACGATGCAACTTTAATGCATAACATAGCGTAGGATGCATTACGTCACCATATAGCACGCCCTCTGTAGCTGGAGTGCAACATGTGCCTCCAATATATTGGAGTTCATGCATCTGCATGGTCAATGTGTTTCTTACTTTAAATTTAAAGTTGCATAGTCCGATGGTTTTGAGTTTATGCCATCTTTCTGAGATAAATACAGTATAACCTCCCTAACCGACCACCTCCACAGATCGACCACTCCCCTATATGGATCGCTTTATTTGTATGCCAACAATACCATTGTAACCATATTCTAACTCTTTAAACTGACCACCTCTCTAAATGGACCACTTGATGTCGGTCCCAAGGTCGGTCGTTTTAGAGAGGTGTTACTGTATATTAAATTGATCGTTATAATTTAAGTTACTTTAGGTTAAGGTAACTTTTATTTGGAATGGTTAAACCTTTAGATATTTAAAGTTCAACCATGTAAAATTAGTTTTGACAAGCACGCCAATATCTAGATAAAAGATTCACACTGTACTTGTAGTACAACGTAGTGTAAATACGGGCGAAAATACGGAAGTAGAATGCCTCCCTCCGGTATCAAATGGCTACTTACATCGGAGTTGGTGAAATGGGAGAGAATGCAAAAAGACAAGATGGCGGCCGTAGAACGGCATCGATTTCACTTTTAAATCTTATTAAACTAGATGTTTTATTATATTTTTCAACTCAAAGGTAGCGGGGAAATATGAAGACATATACAAAGAATAAATCTTCCTTCTTAGATTGTGGATTTAGGCTCTCATTTCATTTCCCCGCTTTTTCGACAGCTTTTATATAGGGCTGGTATTCACCCGTGTACTGCGAGTACAGGGTGAATCCTTTATCTAGCCAATATTGTGCAACTATGTATATATTCACCGATCCTTGTATTAGTCTTCAGCATATGAATACCTAGTATATACAAATGGACGTGGTAAGGCAAATAGATGTGGTAAGGCAAATATGTTGTATAATGCTTGTAAAGAGAAGCTAGATATATTTTCAATCAGAACATGTAAATCCAGTGTTTGGTGGATTTTAGGTGAAAAATACAGATTGCCATAAAAAAAATGTAGCAGATCTGCTCATATAAGCATAACTAATATAATCAGTTCATACCCATCTTCTATGTTATTTGGTGGGCTTAACAAACCGCTAAATACAAAATAAACCATCAACAAAACACATTCTTGTATCCAGTCGACCCATGTTATGGATTTAGCGGAGGGCACTTTGAGTTTGACAGCCCCTACTCTACCAAATCCCTTTGCTACCAATCAAGAAAGTACTCCCCCCCCCCCCCCCCCCAAGGGACCGGGTGCGGTGTCCTAATCGGTAGAGCGCAGGCCTCGCGTGCGGAAGGTCGGGAGTTCGGTTGCCAGTCGAGTCAAACCAATGACTTCAAAATTTGTATTTGTCACTTCCTATCCCGGCGCTCGGCATTAATAGGATAGAGCGAGGACTGGTTAGCTCAGTGTCAGGATAATGTGACAGTGGGATATCAGGTCATGGTGCTAGCGACCTGATTTCCCAGTGGAGAAGCACTATAAAATTACTATGAGTGCGTACTGTCACAAGTTGGTACCCGTCCAGATATGACCTTAGGCATTGCCAGGATGTAAAACTCCAACAACCAATCAACCAACATCTCCCCAAACACACACAGACACCACCACCACCACTACTTTTCCCCGCACCCTAAGCTCTACTCCACACTGAGGTGGTTAGCCCGAGGCCCTAAGTCCAACTGTTTAGTTGTTGTTGTTTTTTCTGAGTAATTAGGAACTTGCTCGCTGCAATCGGATTAGAAGCGCGAAGATTATACGTTATTTACACAGCTAGTGTATTGTCCCGGTCTGCATTCACCTCTCAGGCTAGTAGCCACATAGGCAGGCACGCGGGAATAGGGTGATTGCATCAATGATTAGCACACTAGCTCTGGAATGGCAAGAAGTGCGGGTTCGAATCCTGCTCTAGGCACAATATTTCCAATTTTCATCTGTAACAACAAACATATTAAGGGACCTGAGATTCACCGGGTGCGGAGGTATCAATCTTCGCAACAAATAACTTCGCAATCACCCAAAATGGTGTCCACAGACAGGAGTAGCCTACTTCGAGTTTCCCCGCTCTCCATTTGAAAATACCGTTATCAATTTAATGCATCTATATCAGTCCACTTTTTTTTTAGATTAACATTTGCTCATTTTGCAATATCAATTCAACCAAGTAGTACCAGACGGGATGGATGAATGAGTTGAGCGCCCGTATCCCGTTTTGGTATATCGTGGGATTCGAACCCCTGGTTGAGTCAAACCAATGACTTGAAAATTGATACGTGTCGCTTCCTAGTCAGGGGCTCGGCATTATTAGGATAGGGCAGGGACTAGTTGGCTCAGTATCAGGATAATGTGACTGAGTGGGAAATTATGGCATGGTGTTGGCAGCACTATAAAGTCACCATGAGTGTATACTGTCACAAGTCGGTACCCATCCTGATATGACCTTAGATGTTGCCAATACACAAAACTCCAACAACCAACTCAACCAAGTTACATTTTGTTGTCAATAGCATCCAGTCTTAGCATCTAGATACAGAGTTTTAGCATCTAGTTATAGTGACATGACAATTTATTTTACATGTGTACATGTATCGCAGCGATGACGGATGAGAATTGAGTAGACCTATTAGTTGAGGGTGGGAGCTAAATATGTGAGTTACCACGCTTTATGTAGAGCTAAGTCTATGAAAGCTTCTTAATGGTGGCATGTTTATTTGAAGCTATGTAATTAGGGATCCAGTTAAAAAGCAAACCAAATAACCAAGACTAATCCAGTTATGCTATTCACGCTTAATTTAACTCAATGGCTCCGTCTTTGAAACACGTCACCTTAAAGGGGCCCGGTATAGGCCGCTGAGACCGGAACTGTGTCAAAGACCCTATAATACTAAGACCGCTCACTCAGCCTGTACTGTGTAATCAAAATGATCAAACCCACCAATTGGTGCGCTGGCTGTTCTGTTGGTTAAACAGTTGCTATATTATATGTATAAATGTATATATGAATGTGAAAGATGTGTGATGATGATGATGCTGATATGATGTGTATTTATGTTATTTATTAACAGTGAATATCACACTCAGAAATAAGATTTTATATTAACAGTCGATCTGTGTTTTTATAATGGTCGTCTTCAGTTAGATAAAAGATTAACCCTCTAACCTGTGTGAGTACAGGGTGAATCTTTTATTTAGTATTTAACCCACAATGTACAGCTATACTCGCCGGGGTAGAGCTACTCCTGCTATGGACCGGTGTTATGCTACACGGGTTAGGATCGCGAGGGTAGCGCTAACACTGCTTCTTGCATACCGTTTTTGTACCGCTAACTTGGGGATCGCCGCGAGCCCTGGGGTAGGAGCGCTAAGATCGTTTCATGCATACGACCCTAGCACAGGGTGTTTATACCGCAGTCACACTATGCCTGCGTTCGCTTGCGATGATTTCGCGACCGTACAACCAGTCAGCATCTTTGATTCAATGTAGCAAGTCGGTCACAAGGAGGTCGCCACCCTTTTGGTCATAAAGTGGTCGCGAGTGAACGCTGGCCATAGTGTAATACCCCAGCCACACGAGGCCTGCGTTCGTTTATGATCGATTCACGACGTCAAAACGTCCTTATTGCGCCCTCAAGGGCTGGCGCCGTGAGGATACCAATCTCTCGGCGTCCATTTCGGAAATTTTGGACGCAAGGATGCAGCTGCTGCACTTGCAACCTCCACCGCCAGGTCACCGACCTCTTGGTTGGCGAGCTGGTGGTGACCTGGCGGTGCCAGCACATGGAATGCCACGCTCACCGTGTGGTCGGTGCCAGGGCGCCACCCTGGCACCAACCCAGTGCTGCCCTGGCGCCGCCCACGTTTTTGAATCAATGTATCGAGTGGGACACTGGGAGGTTGGCGTCCTTTTGGCCGTAAGGAGGTTGTCGGCGAATGCTGGGTCTCGTGTGTCTGGGGCATTATTAATCTGGCCAATACTGGGCACTTGAAGCTACATAATCCGTCGAAAGCATGAAATTTGGCAAACTCGATACTTATTTATATCCTATATATCCAACTTACTTGTGCTCTTATTGTGCAACTACATGTTGTTGTATAGAAGGAACCACTGAGTCAATTTAATAGAACTTGTTTCTGTTGGAAACTGATGGTGTCCTAATTTTGACATGCTTTTGGCATATTGTTACCTCCAATGTCTTCAAAGTTAGCCGTTGAAAGTAAATGTTATTTCAAATTAAAGTAAAGTAGATTATAATGATAATGATTAACCTATTTTTCTTTGGAAATGTCAGAAATTTAAAACCATCATAGTATGCAACTTTAAATATATTAGAATCTACGCATCCGAGAACACCAATTGCGCATGGTAATGGAAGCATAAATAATTAAATCATTCTTGTGACGCAATAATAAAGAAACGCTTTTTTTTTCTCAGAGAAATAGTTTATTTTATTATAATTCTACCCGAAAATAGTAAAATAGTACAAACCAGATGACCCCTTTAAGTGTTGGTATTTTGTATCCTTAAGATAATTGCGTAGAAATCAAACACATTTTCACGTGGTACTTTCGCTTCAAACAGAAATATCGTCAAAAAATAAATCTTTGTATGGAATTGTACCTATCAATTTCGAACACAAATGTTTTCAGACATTCCATCTTACAAAAATAATCGTATCGATGAGTTCATCCTTATTTGATTAAAAATGTTTCAACCATAACAAACATAATCATTTTAAGTAAGGAAAATGAAAACATATTCAAACACTACATCAGCTGCATAGTCCGATGAAAACATCAAATTGTTATAAACCTAGATTCAATTCTATATATCCAACTTAGATTTTGGTGCACTTTTTAAGTATTTATTGCTGTATATAAGGGAATAATACTAAGCCAATTAAATAGAATCTGTAACTGCTCAACCATACGTTGTCAGCACTATCACGTGTTTGCCCAAATTTATTTTGACATGTTTTCACTTCAAATATCTCCAAACTTAGCCATTTATAATAAAAGGTACTTCAAAGTAATTTAAGTATTTTATAACAATCAAGCGAATTTATTTATCTAAGAAAAATGTCAGAAACTCAAACCCATCGGACTATGCGACTTTTCTTTAAACGATGTGTTTTTTTGTTTTTAATTAACATGGAAATACACACTATCTGTATGTGAATTTAATTGAGCGGCGACTACCACCCAATGTACCAATACAATATTCAATATTACAAAATTACTTAGGAAACAATTACTATTAGATGTGCTGTGAACCGCACCTGTCATCTCCATACATAACATTATTACAAATACACAAGTTCCGGCATATAATAGCCGCACTTCCTGCACATTGCAGTCTCTGCATACACATACATTTTCTTGAAGATTTATACTGCCTATCATGGATAAGTCTGATTAGACAGTTTGTCGAAAGAAAGCCTGAGCCTACACTTTTACCGACCCAAGGGATTTTTAACCTCCCACACCACATAGACATGGTATGAGAGCAACCGGCCTTTGATGTCGCTGCAAGTTATACACAGCGGTGGAAATCCAAATTGCCAGAGGT
Source organism: Branchipolynoe longqiensis (assembly GCA_030323885.1). Classification (NCBI taxonomy): domain Eukaryota; kingdom Metazoa; phylum Annelida; class Polychaeta; order Phyllodocida; family Polynoidae; genus Branchipolynoe; species Branchipolynoe longqiensis. The sequence continues at coordinate 104,207,930 of CM059188.1, read as the reverse complement.
GGGGGCACGGGGAATCGAACCACCAACCTTCAGATTAGGAGTCCGACCTAGAAAAAAGTCCCTCTAACCACTCCGCCACAGAGAACACCACATACATGTATCTGTGGCGATAGGATACTTTTACGAACTAAATGAAACATTAAAAATATTTAATAGCAATGAGACATCACTACTTGATTACAAATAAGGTCCGCTGTCAATGGGAGAAAGTGTGTGTGTGTGTGGGGGGGGGGGGGTTCTTCAAAATTGAATTCATGCTTAGGTGACCATTATATGCTGGAACTTGAAGTAGATTAAAGCCGCAAAGTCCAATGAAAACATCAAATTTTCAAAACCAAAACAATTATCTAGATTTGACTCTACATATCTAACTTAGATACCAGTGCACTTATCAAACATGTGTAGCCACATAGAAGGTAATGCGGAGGCAATTTAATAGAAAATGTTACTATATAAGCCTATGTTGTCAGACTCAGAGTTTTGGCATGCTTGCAAAAGTTAATTTAGCATGTTTGCACTTCAATTATCTCAAAAGTTAACCATTTAAAATAAAAGTTACTTCAAACTAAAGTAAGGTTGATTATACAGATAAACCTCAGAAAATGTTAGAAACTCAAAACCATCGGACTAAGCAACTTTAAACCAATATTTACATTTGCAACCTTTCATCTTATCGACATTGCGTCACACACACACATGCACACGCACACACATGCACGCACACACACGCACACACACACACACATATACACAAAAGCACCAATATTATGGCGATGGCGATTATCAGAATTGCTGCTGAACCACCTAGGCGCGTTCAGTTCTGTGGACTGGCTCCATGGTGGAGTGCTGCTTGCGTCTGCGGCTCTGTGCTTTGATGTGTCGCCATAGCAGAGTGGTTGAGTGTAAGGAAGGACTGGATTGGCTGCGGGATGGACGTGACTACGGCCAGGGGCGGCCGCGGCACCGTGAGGTGTGTTCCGGCAGCGCTGAACTCCACCGTCTCAAAGTTCCTCTGCGCGCGCCCCGCTGCCTGTGTCAGCGGATAGGAGCTCACTCCAGTCTCGCTCGGCTGTGACAATAACGAGATAGTGGGCGGATCGTCCGACTTGGATGGCGATTTCTCGCTCTCTGTCACCTCCAGCTTGACACCGTGCACATTGTGCTGGTGGCGCGCCAGGACGTCCTTCCGACAGAAGGTCTTCTTACACGCCTCGCATGTGAAGAACTCCCCCAGGTGACGCTTCATGTGGCGCGCCTTGGACTTCTTGTAGGTGAAAACTCGACTGCAAAGCTTACACGGGAAGACGCCTTCCCCGCGCAGGTTCTTGGGCGCGTTCCCCTGCGTGTAGGTCGTGTGCAAAATGGCGCTGCTGATGGTTTCCGGCAGCGATGAGTACAAGGCTTGGATGGGGGCCGCCCCCGTCCCCGCCGCCGCCCCGGTGGTACCAGCGGTCGGCGCCGTGCCCATGGCTTCTGTATTATTGTTCTTAGCGGGTGAAACCGGATGTTGATGTTGTGGTGGTGGCGCCGGTGGTGGCGCGCCGGGCCAGGTGGTGGTGGTGGGCACTGAAGACACCGGTGGCGGCGGCGGCAGAGTTTGCCACGTTGACGTGGTCGCCTGTTGGTTGTTGCTGCTATTGTTCTTATTCCACATTTGGTAAGGGTCGTGGTGAGTGAGCACTGTGGTGGAGGGTATCAAGTGCACCTGACTGACTGAGGTGGCCGGTGACTGGCTAATACTGATAGAAGCCACACTGGCGGGTGTCTGAACATACTCCCCGGACTCGCCGTGACTCCAAACTGTCTGCGCATTGCTGTGTTTGATTGCACAGTCGGCGGCGTCCCCAGTGTTTTCACACGCGCACAGCGTGTACATTGTCGACTGGTGCTGCTCTTCCTGTTGCTGCTGATCGGTGTCATTCGCATGCTTCTCAGAGTTTAGCTGTCTGTCGTGGGACTGTAACAGTCTGAAATTGGGATCCTCGGTCGGGTCTGATGGCACTGGTTCTGCCTGACTGGCAGTCGAAGTTGTAAGTACATGAGGTGATAACCCTTCTCCTATGCTGCCTTCCTCCGACACCCGGTTCAGCCCCGAAGTCATACCCATCGAGGTTTTTAACAGCGACTTGTGTGTCAACTGTTGGATGTGACTTAAGCTTCGGGCAAAAGCAGCATCACCAAGTTCCTTCAGGCCAATGGGACGCGGGTCCCGGGACATCATGTGACCACGGTCATGCGCATCGACTTGTCTTGACCTTGACTTTTCGACGGTAGAGTGACGGTGGCCTCGATTCTGTTTCTCGCCTTCTATATCGGAGTCATCCACTACGAGCATGTCTCCTTCGGAGTCTTCTTTTCCGGGGTCTATAACAGCGACGTCCGACACATCGTGGTTCCGTCCATGCACAGTCTCCAGTATGTCAACCAGAAACACCTCTCTGTTGTCAAGTGTTATGCCTAGAAGTCCTCGGATGCTCAATTCTGAATCATATTGCAGCATTGTACGGCATAGCACTGACACGGACTCTGACAGGATCGCTCTCACCCGTTCTCTGGACTGCTTGTCCCTGTCGGCATTCATTGTTGGATCTACAAAATATTTTAATTGTTTTTAAATATATGTACAAAAATAAAGTTGTGTCATTAAATTAAACTTGTGTCTGTCTTTAGCCCGATTAAACTTCATGCAACAATTGGGTTATGTGTCAGGCAGTGGTGGGGGTAGGATAGTTTTTCATACATTTAACAAACCTCTATATAACAATATATAAATAAATTAAAGGCGTTCTAAAGTCTTGATGGGAAGTAACTAAACATGGCCTTGTCGAATGTAAAGTGAAATAGCTAATGGAGGAAGTGCTAGTGATATTCATTTTTACACCAGGTGGTGCATAGCATGTTCCAGCCGTTCCCAGTTATCTCACCAGTGGTGTATAGTATTACCATTAGCCCGGCAGTACTTAGATAACACTGGAAGACAGTATGAAAATCATGAAAAATGGGTAGTTTTTAAACACTCCTCTTTAGGTGTATGTTTAAATTTAAAATACTCAGAAAGTACTGTGATTGAACTAATACTTTATTCTTTATTTTGATACCAACATTATTTGGGCTGTATATTAAAGTTGCATAGTTTCTCTCATTTTCTGAGATATTAGGTTGTTCATTATAATCTACCTTACTTTAGTTTGAAGCAACTTTTATTTTAAATCGCAAACTTTTGAGATATTTAAAATGGAAACATGGTAAATTAATTTTGGCAAGCTTGCCAAAACTCTATCACCATCGGCTTCTGTAGTAACAGGTTCTATTAAATGACTCAGTAGTCCCTTCTATGTGCCAGTAAATGTTTAATAAGTGCATCAGTATTTAAGGTGGATATGTAGAATCAAATCTAGATAATTGTTTTGGTTGTGAAAATTTGATGTTTTCATCGGACTATACAGCTTTAAGACAACACACCAAAAGGCACTTTTGATAATTAGTGCATTCTTCTGCATCACATTAATCAAAACAAGTACCAAAGCATGCGGTTTTGTTCCGCCTGGTGCTGAATCACCAATGGTTACACAGGTTATTAATAGATCCTATCAGAAAGACCAATAAATTAGCCTTAATTTGGTATGTGGTAGACATGTTTCATTCAATGTTAAAGGCAAAACTTGTTTAAGTAAATAAAAGAAATATTAAAATGTGAATATCTTGAAAAGTAAACAAGATAGAAACCTTTTGCTTTTTGTTTTATTTTGCATTTAACTAGCACTATGTGATTAACCTAATTAACTGCCCCGTTTAAATATCTACAAAAATGACTGCCGGTACCTATCAGTATAGTACCAATTTGTGCTCACCCAATGACTCAGTTTCGGCGGGGTAGTTAGGCTGTCAATCATTCACTCACACAGCCAGGTGACCCGGCTTCTGTAGTCTAGTGGTATGGAACGGGTGCTGTATGTTGTATGCATGACATTTTACCTTGTTTTAAAATTGTATTAATAGATTGACTTTCGCTGTTTCTTCTAATTTTGATTTCAGGGAATTTATGTGAGGCAATATTTTCCATTTAAGTCAAATATAATTTCCTGTGTGTGAATGACCCATATTCTCTCACAACTGCTCACAGAAGTCATAGTCGATCTAATGATAAATATTTGCTAGCATATCACTGCATAAATTTCCCTGTAATCCAGATCAGAGACAGACATAGGATATATATTACATTTATTTTATTTTATGCATGAGAGAAAATCACAACTGGGATATGAATCTCCTACATCTAAAGTTAACAAGTACCTTACTATTAGACCTCAGAACCAATTTCTACTTTTACTGGCTCTGAACAGTGTATCTAAGGATTAAAATCCCAGTTATGTTCTATTTTATTAGGATTTTTTTGTATTACCGTTGTTCGGCTTTCTTTCTCTATATTAAGATTAATTTATTTCCACATGATCATTGTACATACAAGCTGATCATTATGTATCATGTATCATTTATGTAATGTTTCGCATGAAAATGAGAAAGCAGAAGTACAATACTTATGAGACACTTTCCCCAGTTAAAAATAACATATATATACATTGCTAATACAATAACAAATAATAAATTTTCAAATTGAAAGTAGAAAGTATATTACCTTTAATAGTGATCTGGATTACAAGGAAATGTGTACCGGTAGTGGAATTGTGGGGCAATTTATATTACATTAAATAAAATATCCATCCCTGTATGTTATCTGCTACAGTCCAGCATTATCTCAAGTTACTCACACAAGAGGAACTGAACCATGCCAATATACCTTAACCTTTCCAGTCAGCATAGTAGTTCCCCCCCCCCCCCTCCATCCCCGCCCCCAGCCACATACAACACATAAGTATCCTGCCCCTTTACGACCCAAGCACTCTCCATGCACATATTTAGTTAGAAAACAAATTCCAAGGTGTGCTGAAGAGTATTTGTCGAAGCACAGTTCCCATCCCAGCAGCCACTTCAATGTAATGTCTATGTTCACCCAAATGCTGCGTTTTAATCTATTAATCTACACACACATACATATTAGTTATTTGAGATCACAATACACTTACATGTATGACATTATTCAAAAGATAAACGCTTAAAGCCAACCCCCACTTCCCGCCACAGAAAAAACCCAAATACATCCAGATCTGTCTGATCTATTATTCTATATCCAACATGATATATCGCATGGTACACAAACTCACTGTATTTATTTATTTATTTCAATCGCAATTAATGATGCAATTAATGATGAGCAAATATAGATAATAGTATATGCCACAGGTAGGTGAATGATATATGTGTCCTAGTGGTGCATGGTTACAATTTCAAAGTTATTGGAGATGTAAAATTGGGCGGGGTCGATTCACAGCAGCATGGATGTACTGCTCGGGCCACAGGCGGGGCGATAATACATCAAAATGCCATACCAGTATAGGTATACTTACCGCAACGTCACAAATGGAAGGAATAGAGTCCGGGGTTTCTGATGACCAGTTGAACCATGAGATATCAAGGTTTATGACTGAATCATCCTAATTTGACAAAATAGTCCAGTTGTGAGGGATACAGTTAAAAAGTGATGCGACTGTGGTGACCAGTGCAGTTGGCTACCCGCATCTTTGGTTTATCCTGGTTCCTGCCTCTCCACTCAGCACGTAAAGGAGAACACGGTACCAGACGGTAGTACTGCCACCTAGTGAGGATTACTGAAACAACGGGTGACGCCACTATCGTGGAGAGTTGTTGGCTGATGATGAATATATATTCAATTCATTTCAATCAAGTTTATTTCAACAGCCACATTATATACAGTTACAATTTCCATGAAACTTAATTACAGTGGATGAAGAAAAGGAGAATGAAAGAAGCACAATTTTTATGATATACATTCCCCATGGGGAAAATATAAATAATAGTATACAACACAGTATAGGCCTATAATGGATTTAAAACCCTTCCCTATCCACACAACAAATATAAAATTGTATAGTTCTTTTAATTAGAAATGTGGACAATCTGTTAATGCATATGAGTTAATGAACATTTTCTTAATATTTCTGAATCTTACAGGAGAGTTAAAGTTGCATAGTCCGATAAAATCATCAAATTTTCTAAAGGAAAATACTTATCTAGGTTTGAACCCGCATATCCAACATTAGCCCTGTTCACACGGGGCAGTTAATTCGAATCATATAAATCGATTTGCCTAGTTCGGCTCAGATTTGGCGTGTGAACGCGCGTCTGAGTCGGTTTAGGGCTGATCCGATTCATATAAATCGGATGCTATAAACCACCTCTCTCGGTGGTTTATATGAATCGAATTATCTTCCGTGTGAACGCAACTGACTTACTTTATGCGGATTAAGGACGTAGCGCGCATGCGCAGTCGAGACCTTAGTTTGTTGACTTTCCGGTTGATCAAAAGCGCATATTATATAATTTAATTAATGAAACCGCTATCTATGCACAGATATTTTTTTCATGATTTATTTTTAGGGTTTCACTGCCCAGCAGAAGTTTTGACCGTTCCAAACCAATACGAATCAATAAATACATATCTAGGTCGAACGCACTCTCTAGTGGTGACCTTGCCTAATCGAGGACTGGCGCTGGTCACACTGGACTTGCTCATGCGCAGATATCCACTTCCGCCTCACGCAGTGCCCGTGTGAACGGGCGGCTAATTCGCCTCACCTGATTCGATTTGTCTGATTCGCCTCACATTTTGCCCGTGTGAACACGGCTTTAGATACTGGTTTACTTGTTAATTATTTGTTGCTGCATAGAATGGCATACTGTGTCAATTTCATAGAACATGTTACTATTGAAGCCTATGGGGTGAGAGTTTTGGCAAGCATGCCAAAATTAATTTAGCATGTTTGCACTTCAAATATCTCTGAAGTTAGCTATTTCAAATCAAAGTTACTTGAAGCTCATATAAGATAGATTCTAACGATCAACCTAATATATTTAGCTCAGAAAGCAACAGCCAAATCGAAAGATTTGCACAAACAATAAAAAACATGCTAAAAAAATGTCTAGACACGAAAACAGATTTTCAGCTGGTGTTGCTTAACTATAGGAACACTCCCTTGCCCGTGCTTAATGCATCTCCAGCTCAGTTGCTCATGAGCAGGAGGCTAAGGGGAAGATTGCCTATGTCCGAAGATAATTTAATACCCGACACACAACATCCAAAGAGGGCACAAACGACGAAACGCCAACAAAGTCAGAAAAGCTTTCACAACAAAAAGTGTGGAAAAGCACATAAGCCATTGAAAACTGGCGATAACGTCAAGTACAAAAACCATGCAGGGGAATGGAAGAAAGGGGTCATTTTGGGGCAAACAGAAATTTCGGGAAGGGAATACTAAATTTTAAATGAGTCGGGCAGCATGTTATATAGAAACAGACAAATGTAAACAACACAGCTAATGCAACTAGGTCAGGTCGGGTGATTAGGCCGGCGAACAGGCTAGACCTTTCAAGTTAGTCAGCTGCGAGCTGTAATCACACATGAAACTATGTGCCTGTTAGTTTAAGTTTTAGTTGCTTTCAGAAGTTGTTCTTTGTATGTCAAAATAAACACTATGTCGTAGGGAGGCTAAGCAGCCGGACAATAACCCAAAGGACATGAGTGACTGGGTACATTTGGGCATTGGCTGACCTGTGATCGAAAGGTAAGCACTTGCGATGTTACTTCTTTATTAGTGTATTATTGTATTTTAACCTGAAAACCTCGTGTGAAGGTGACGATTTAAAAAATATTCCATATCTCAAAAATACTTGTGAAGGGGGGGGGGGATGTAATATATGCATAAAAGGTCTCCAGGCACGTGTGGAGAACAAAGGAATATGTAAATGAGATGACGTCAGAGTTCAAAGGGTGCCAGCGGTTTAGGGCCCTGGACGGTGAATAAAGCATTCAGTATCCAGAAGTCAAAGTATTCAGACGTCGTACTTTCACAATTGGGGACTTACCTGTGAGGACGAAAGTTTATCCTCTGTTGAGGCTTTAGTACTAGCCTATGGGTAGGCCCTATGACTTGCTGCTTGCGGATTATGTAGATGATTGTGGGAAATATTTGAATTTTTGTTTATAACTTTGTGGTTAGTACCGTATTCTCACAGGTTAACGCCAATCTGTGGGTAAACGTTCACCCCCATCTTCAGTGCTTTGCTTATTTAAACGCCCAGGGCATTTTGTTGTTGTAAATATAGTTTATTCATTGAATAGTCTTTTGTCAGCGCCGTGGCACTGGTCTTCCAGCCATGTGACAATACAGTTATTTACAATATATGTATATGTAGTCTGATATTGTCATCAGCAGCTATCTCAAGTCAGCTGAAATAACAATATTAATCATTCCAAGACTTACATGTGGTATAGTTTGACAATTCACATATAAAATAGTAGTTATATGTTGTATACATACATACTTAGGTACATAGATGTGTATTGATTAGACATTTACATTACGGAGTGGTTCGGTGCATAGCTTCCCTTCACAGGTTTGTATGCCTACTGTGTTGTGAATTGCATAATTATCATGTTCTTGGAGATGGCATTTTCGAGATGGAGTATTAGTAGAATGGTTTGTTTATTCTGTTAGATTAGAGTGTGGTTAGTTTGTAGGGTTATGCTTAAAAGGTTAATACCTCAGGTGTGTTTCCCCCCAAACCCCGCAGTTTGCTGCTTATTAGTTCTAGGATAGGCGACGTACCAGTTTCAGCAGGTTACAATCTCATGCTCTGATACTGTGAATGCTCGTGATTTTTGGGTCTTGCGCCTTATACTTTAACTTATAATTAAGTCTACTATAACTACCATATATAACCCTTTGTATCTTTCCTCTACTCTAATCCGTCTACCCAAACTGGAGTCGTGCGCAGAATTTGGCCTGAGCAAACTATTTGATCTTTCTACTCCTGTAATGTTTGGAGCTGCAATTAAGATTTTTTAAATTTTTAGCTGATTATGTCGATTAGTTGAATTGAAATATACATTTATTTGGAAACACTTAGCAAAATTCGTAATCACATAATTGGATGAATCGCTTTCGTCAAAAACAGGAGTCCAGTATAATATACAAACATTGGGACTGGGTGGCACAGAACAAAAGGGAGCTCCAGAACATGGCCCTTAATACTTCCACCACCCGAAATTACATCATATAAATTACAAACACATTAAAATGTACTAGAACGTTTTATCATATTCATAAAAGTTTATTACTTATGATCCTAAACAGTTAGGTACTATGCTCATCAAAAGGTCGAATTATTGTTTATTTAAACCTGCTTGTTAACGATGGGGATTTTATGTCGTCAGCAGCTAAGGCCATATGAGCAGAATTATAATTTTACCAAGTGAAACAGGCCAGTAAAGCCATGTTTACATGGGCAATTCTAAACCGATTTAGACAAAGCGATTTATATGAAGCGATGTAGTGGCACGTTTACACGACAAATTTGAAACGGTGTCCATGACCGGGAACCAGCAGCCTTAGTGGTGAGCCTGTAGCCGGCGAGCACTGCTATTTGTTTAGTTTACATTCGTCGATTCGCAATATGAATAACAACGCTGATGTAGCGGCTACGTTAATATCGCTTGGAATTTAGAGTTAATTTAATTAAATGTCATTATTTGAGTATATAATTCTGGTAAATATGATCGCATTCAATAGATTTCAGCCTAATCGGTCCCCAACACTGCCGGGCACCAGTGTATAGTTACAGCTGAGCCTGTAGCCGGCGAGCACCCTATTTTACACTATCACCGCCTGGGAACCAGCTGTAGTGATTCATATAAACCACCTCACGATGTGGTTTACATATCCCGATATATATGAACCGATTCAGCCCTAAAATGCCAATGTCGCATTTACACGGCAATGTAAATCGATCTAGACAAGTGGTTTTATATGAAGCGTTTTAACTCGCCCATGTAAACACAGCTGACAATCAACAATGGACATTACAGAACTTCCTAAAATAGTGGAGGGCTGATCAGGTGGTATTCCCATTGCCGCCGGTAATTGGTAAAGAAATACTGATAAAAACGAAATGAATGCAAATTTAGTTTACCCACACAACTGGATTTGTTTATTAATTTTTTTTGGCGCGTCGATAATTGCATTACTCACATAAATCGGTACAATAAGTGTGATGCATTCATCGATACATTTATTTCGTCCAGTTGCGAGGGACACGTCAGAGTTCCCTTGGCGGCGGCATGTTCTTACACAGAACAGCTGCTTCGTCACTGCAACCATACTCAAATGAATATTACGAGCAATAATGTACATACAGCGAGCCGTAGTTTAGTCTTTTATGGCGTCTTACCATTCACACAATTCTTTGTTAAATCAACATTAAAGTCAACGAACGATTTTTCGCTCATTTGGTTCCTGTTGCATTCACAAAATAATTTACTGGAATCCTGAGAGGAAGGTGGTGACAATCTCCTTCAGCTTAGCATCTGTGTCCGGTGTGATCTGTCCATCTGCGGCGATTGTTTTGAGGGTCTCCTGCTGGCTGGCGCGGAGGTGAGCCAGGTATTCACGCTCAAAGGCTGTGATGCGAGCTGGGTTCACCTTGTCCAAGTACCCACGCACACCGGCGTAGATAACCGATACTTGTTCCTCAATGGCCATTGGCACTGCGAGAAAAAAAGCATTATTAAAGCAAATTTTCAAAGGCAGTCAGCCGCATAGATTTTTGTTTGTTATCCTACATAGAATTATTTCATAGAAAGTAATATTCAGGGATGGAAAGTGGTATCCATTTTTTTAAAAGCGGAAATCAGACCTTGATGCCAACAGCAAATTTCAGCGAAAACGCAGCTTTCCTCCATAGGATAGCATTAGGTCAGGGAATCGCGGGGGAAATGCGGCAAGTCGGGTTTCAACTGTCCTTGTGACTAATATTATCCATATCGAACTAACCCTTTCTTGTTTGTGTTTGATGTTCTGGAAAAATCTATGGTCATACGAACAGAATTTGGACAAATCAATTTCTGTCATATATAATGTATACATGTTGTCTAACATCAATCAATAAACAAAAATCGCGAACGAAATCGCGGGAATTTTCCATCCCTGAATATTAAGTCAATATAAATACTATTAATAGAACGTGTCATGTCCAGCATTTCGAAATGCATGCAAACATTATTTTCCATGTTTTTTTCACATGACATTTCCAAAGCTGCAGTCGATGACACCGATCTAGATATTATCGGACATATCCAACTTACCCTTCTAGCTAGCCAGCAAGAAGTATCTAAACCAATTTAGTAGAAACTTATTTCTCCCCATCACTGATATTGCTCGAAGAAATATATATATATTAAACTTTTTTAGTGATGAATTTATTTACCCTGCTCATAACGGATGAGCGTTTTCACCGCTGGGCAGCACTATTCCTATTTGAATTAAATCTTTTAAATTTTGTATTAGTATCTTTCAATACTTAATAAATATATTTAAACCAATCTTATCCGGTTCTTGCTGTCCGAGTATTGCGAATTGCCTAGATCTTTAAACCGCTCACCATACTGTCCTTGCTTGAGGAGCTCAGTCAGTCGAATCCCACGGCTCAGCAGCTGCTGGGTGGCCGCATCAAGATCAGAGCCGAATTGTGCGAAAGCGGCGACCTCACGGTACTGGGCGAGCTCCAGCTTCATGGAGCCGGCCACCTGGTTGGCAAAGGGACAGGTCAAGTCTTGTGAGCACACAGTACAACATATGTACAATTAATACATAGAATCGGTATACAGGGCCCATACATCTATTCAGCAGCCAAATTTAAGGCATTTTCAGGTAAGAAATTCTTTGTTTAAAGGCCCCAAAAATATAACATGTCAAATCTCTTCAAGTTTATGTGGGCTATTTTTTACAAAGCAAAATAAGCAACTAGAGAATTAACATCTTTATTATACTTAATTGTCCCAGATTAGTTAATAAGCCACACACTTAGCCATTCAAAACTAATCAAATGAACCCTCTAAATTAACTAATTCAAGGGTCCCCCCTCTCCGATATTTAATGGTATTTTCAAATTGAGGCCTATTCAATATTGTGCGAACCGTGGTATAGATAATGCAATTCACTGTCCATTAAAGCTGCATAGTCTGAGGAAATATCAAATTTTCAAAACCAAACCAATTATCTAGATTTGATTTGACATATCTAACTTAGATACTGATGCACTCATTAAGCATTTGTTTCTGCGTAGAAGGCAATACTGAGTCAATTTAACAGAACCTGTTAATGCAGAAGCCTGTGGTGTCAGTTTTGGCAAGCATGCCAAAACTAATTTTCCATGTTTGCACTCAAAAGTTTACCATTTAAAATAAAAGTAACTTTGAACTAATGTAAAGTAGATACTAGTGATTGATCTAATATATTTATCTCAGAAAAATTCAGAAATTCAAAACCATCGGACGATGCAACTTTAATTAAAGAGGCAATGATCTTTCCAGTGATTCCAGAATTTTAGGAAACTACCCATATACATGTCTAGTACCCATTTCAGGGAGCCGAAAATCTTGCCATTACTAGCAATGCTGCATGTGCCATTTGTTTGGTCGTTTTATTTCCCCTGGTTTTTTTTGTATCAGCTTTTTTTCCTTTTGGTGACGGGGAGCTGACGGAGATTTCCTTTTAACCAAACTAACACGTTGCACGCACACATGCCTCATCTCATCTCGATTACACACCTGCTTCATGGCTTTGGTTTGAGCAGCAGAGCCGACACGGCTCACAGACAGACCGACGTTGATAGCGGGGCGGATGCCCTTGTAGAAGAGCTCAGTCTCCAAGAAGATCTGACCGTCGGTGATGGAGATGACGTTGGTCGGGATGTAGGCGGACACATCTCCGGCCTGGGTCTCAATGATTGGCAGCGCCGTCAGGGAACCACCTCCGAAGTTGTCGTGCATCTTGGCGGCACGCTCCAGCAAACGAGAGTGCAGATAGAAAACGTCGCCTGGGTAGGCCTCACGACCCGGGGGGCGACGCAGCAGCAGCGACATCTGACGGTAGGCCACAGCCTGCACAGCAACGGGCAAATCTTAAGTGTACTCCCACTCAAACATGCACGAGTCCGAGCACCCCGGCAAGGTATCGATATTCTAAGTAGCACAAACACGTGGTCTCTTTAACAGGGTTCCTACCCATTTTGACATCTCAAATTACAGATCAGGACTTTCATAGCATACAAAGCAAACATACTTATAGTTTTAATATAATAATCAAGAGGCAGGATAAACCCACAAAAAATCACTGATGAATATAAAATTTAAAAAACATGCGCATAATACCGACCTATTTATTAAAAAAACATAGGCTTTAAAAAGTATATATCAAGACCAGGATTTTTAAGGATCCTTTGACAAATTCCAGGACATTTCAGGACTTTCCAGGCCCAGAATCACGAATTACCAAATTCCAGGACTAACCCGGTTTTCAAGGACCTGTACAAACTGTTTAAAAATAAAACCCAAGTTGGCGGAGATTCTAACCTGCTTGGACAGATCATCATAGATGATCAGAGCGTGCTTGCCGTTGTCCCTGAAGTATTCACCCATGGCACAGCCGGAGTACGGGGCCAGGTACTGCAGGGGAGCAGCATCAGAAGCAGTCGCGCTCACAATGATCGTGTACTTCATGGCGCCTACAAACAAAATGATCATTCGATGGGTTTTATTGCCTAGCAACATCTACTGTCATGTCATATCAGGGAATCTTTTTCAGACCCCATTAACTTGCGGACTCCAAATATGATTGCTGATTGACGTTACTCCATGTTGGCAACAAAGGCTACATTCATTGTAAAAACGGAGGAACAAATTTTAACTTTTGTAATATGCTAACATATAATACACGGTCAAAAGACCGGGAACTAATAGGAGAAATTACAATATTTACAAAAGTTTGTATTCCCAGTCTCATATCACCAACATATGGGAGGGGGGGGGGGGGGCGTGCGATCTGGATCGGTTTCTTCATCTACACTTGTTATTGTTGGTTGCAAATATGTTAAGATGCTATATCCAGGTTTTTGTTGCAGTGTCAGTTTAAGTAGGCATAACAGAAGACCACATGACCTGTATTTAACCGGAGACTGGGAGGACCACACGCTAAATATCACCCGTGATTCATTAAATTGTGTGCGATGTTTATTTAAAATACAGATTTCCCAACATTTTGTGCCATTATACTAAGTATTTCTAATACGAATGCCCCACTAGTTTGTGCTATGCCTGTCAGGAACTGAGCTACATGTTCTTTGAATCTACATGTCCTTCGAACCCCTCTTACCGGCATCAGTGAGCCTCTTGACAATCTGGGCAACTGTAGATCTCTTCTGGCCAATGGCGACGTAGATGCAGTACAGCTTTGCCTTCTCGTTGGTGCCCTCATTAAAACGCTTCTGGTTGATAATGGTGTCGATGGCTACAGCAGTTTTTCTGGAGAGGGAAAATGGTAATTGCCATTACAAAATCCCTTCAAAGTAACCCGGCTATTCCGATCTCCGCTGGTGCCTCAGGAGGCGTTTTCGGCGGAAATACAACCCACATACACTATAACAAACACAAAATTCATAAAAAAAACTTTCTGTGAATGCTGGTATTTGCTAGATGGAGAAAATACAGAATTTGATTAGTGGTTTTTCCCCTGTTTCCTTCTAGTAGCTACTCCAAAGAGGCTGCCATCTGTGATTCAGCCATGCTGCACAAAATTTGGCAGGAGTTGGCACTGAACCCCCCCCCCCCCCCCAACCGTGTCTTGTGTGGCAGTGATTGGTGCGTTAAACAGTTAATAAAAATATCTACCAATGGCATGGCAGAACAGAAGACAGGTTGAGCCTCATTTTGAGACCAAATATGTTGAGATACATGTGATGGAAAATTCAAAAGGAAAAGTTGAAGACAAGATTTCACAGTAACAAAGACAAAAATTCCAGGTTCAACACCTATCAAATGAAGAGCAAGCAAGGCTCTTAAGCTGAAAACACCATTTCAAATGCCCCAAAGTGGATAATGCTGGCCCCAAAGTGGATAATGCTGTAACTGATTTCTACTACATAATGTCTGAGCAGTGAATGCCGTTTTTGTCATGTGGAATGTATTAAAGACATTGTGAAGGCATACAACTGAATTTCATGCGTCATGAATGGTAGTTGGTACACAATTTTAATGTAATTGTCTACAATTTTTGAAAGTACATGCAAGTTTAGTTCTGCTGATATCAAATTATCTCCATCTTAATTAGAAGCTGAGATGAAATTTCCATGAAAATCTTCCTTTGTAAGGTAGTTAACTTTACGACAGGACCAATTTGATAGTTTTAAAAGTGGTATATGCATGTTATTTTTTTAGTTTTTCTTCCCGATAAAACCACAAATGCAATCTATATGATATAGAAAACATCATTATGTCCTTAATTTTGGTTTCCAAGTATCTGCACATGTTCTATGGCTTTGTGAATTTACTAATTTGGCCAATTTCATTTTTGGATGAGAAAAGCCCTCAAATTATATTTTAAAATGCTCATAACTTTTGAACTGAGTATCACATCAAGATAAATGCTAAACCACTTAAATCAGTGTATAAAGTTCTATCTGATGGTCACAAAAGTGAAATGCAAATATACATTTCAAAAATCAATTTGGAGTACCTACTTCTAGGTTTAAACCAATATATACACTTTAGAGATTAAAATCAAAATCGCGGAAATCTTTATTCCTTAATTCGCTTGTTAAGGGCACAAACTAAAACAATATTAACACTTACTGGTAATATTTGCATTACATTAGAATAATTTTCACACGAGTGTAATTTTATTGCGCTATACAGTCAAATTAACTATCCAGACACTTCACACAAATTAAATTAGATACATACCCAGTCTGCCTGTCACCGATGATCAACTCACGCTGACCACGTCCAATCGGCACAAGACTATCTACGGCCTTGATACCGGTCTGCATGGGCTCTCTGACGGAGATGCGGGGGATGATGCCGGGGGCCTTGGTTCCTACACGGGCGCGGGTCACGCCGGGCAGCTCACCCTAAAATCAATTACAGTACACCGTTTAATCCAAATTAAAGGTCATATCATTTCAGTTATCACAGCCCATTACAAGACCTCGCATTTCTAATTTATTGGTAAACTCAAAACCCGGTTGCCTACAGTAAAAGAATTACAGTATAACCCCGTTAAACCAAGCTCGGTTAATACAAACTATTTTCGGCTGCCCAGCAAAATACTACCATTTATCATATAAAAAAGTCGGCTAAACCAAATTATCGGTTAATCCAAACAAAATTGTCGGACCCCAGAGCACTCCGGTATGGTTAAATCAAACAGTCATCCGAGACCCCACCAACTTTTTAAAATATGATAAATGGTAGTATTATATACCAATCAAGTGCCATTGAACATTTACTTATATGGACATTACTTAAAAGCTAAATCGACCGAGCATGGGACAGACATTAAATAGTCCATTTAGGGAGGTTAAAAAAAATATAAAATTTTTTTACAATGGTATTGTACGGGCGATCGATTGGGAAATGAGGTTTTACTGCATTAGATTTGCATAGAAATTAATTCATTTATTGGCAACCTATTTATTTCCAATCAAAATGACTACACCACATGCAATGCAGTTCTAAATGCATACCTTGCCATCAATGGGAATTCCCAAGGCATCCACAACACGGCCCAGGATTCCATCGCCGACAGGAACGTCAACAATGGCACCAGTCCGCTTGACGATATCTCCCTCCTTAATGAGCTTATCGTTACCGAACACCACAATACCAACGTTGTCAGGCTCCAAGTTCAAGGCCATGCCCTGAAAACAAACCAATATAATATAAGGAACCCTTCACTGAAGAAGTAACTAGATATTCTCCCATTTACCACTAGGACCATTAAGTACCTCAGGTACCGTGAAAGCCATATCTAATGACATTAAACCGTGAAAGCCCTATCTAATGACATTAAACAATCAGATTTCATAGCAGTGCAGAGTCAACGTTGCAACAAATATTTAGTTTTAAGAACATTATGTGACCATTCCGTGCCATAAGAAAAATCCTTACAGAATTAAGTATTACATCGAATGACAACGGTAGGAACACCGTCCCAGAATAGTTTTAAAGACAATTTATTTCTACATTTCAGATCATGCCATATCCACACTTTCAGTTAAGACGCATGTCATTACATTACATTTGTCAGTTACTTCTGTGATGACCTAGAAGCTATGGCCCTATACAGAAGAAACTAGGGAGCGAAAATGAATACATACACATATAACTGTTTTATCACTGAATCTTCGTTATGCAATGAATTTTCATTCAGGGATGAAAGTGTGTCTCCAGCAAAGAAGGCAGAAAGGAGATTACACCGACAGTAAATGTCCGCGAAAACGGACATTTTTTTCATCCTCGTTCGCTATACAATTTTATTGACTTCTTAAACGAAGATACAATAACCACAGACTGGAAAACAGAAACTTGAAAAATATCAACTTAAAAGTTAAACCCACAAATCGAGTTTTTTAACCTGAGTCCCGAAGATTATTATATTTCCAATTGAGAGCCCTTGTATTACATAGTCAAATATTCTTGCTGTTCACATACCTTGAGACCACTTGAGAACTCCACCATCTCCTCTGCCTGGATATTATTCAGGCCATAGACACGGGCGATACCATCACCAATAGACAGCACCCGCCCAGTCTCCTCGAGGTTGGCCATACTCGAGTGGCCGAGGATGCGCTCCTCCAGGATGGAGGACACCTCCGCCGAACCAGCTGCGGCAAGGCATGGCTTGGCAGTGGTGAATTTACGACACACCACAAAGCCAGCGCCAATGGTGTTCTTGGAAACCTTTAACAAAAAACAGATTGGTGGTTTCTTCAATGGCCATATTCATGGCGAGAATTATTTTGGGTTTTAAAATTCATAGAATAATTGTTTATACGTAGCGTCTACGCGTATGCGACCGTATTCGTAGCCTCGAGGTCTACGCATACGTGCGTGCGATGCGCACACATCTGTCTCGTGAGGCTGCGCGTGCATCGATTTGAATTTTGTCAGTTACACTGTTGATGTTGAGCATGGCGGACATAGTTTTGGGCGTGAGTTTGGCATTTAATGTCTACAAATGAATGTGGTCAGTTCATTTTTTTCAAATAAAATAATGACTAAAGTATGGAGGAAACCCTGCAAATGAAGATGGTCACGTTTGACAGGCCCCTAAATACAACAAAATAAATATATATCAAGCCATAGGCGAGAGCACGGGTTCTGCATGCGCTGAAAACGACAAAGGCATACAGCCATTGAATTTGCCAATATGCGTAGGCATGGCATAAGATGTGCTGATTATATTGATGTAAATGCAATGCTGGATAAGATTAATATCTTAATTTATTATATATATTTGTTTAGTTAGTGTTCTATGTTTCAAACAAGAGCTGAGATGAGCTGAAACTAGCACATTCCATATCTGCACCCAGTGTATGAGCTGCATCATGCACACTGCCATACTTCTGGACCAGTAGGTTACAAATACGGTCATGTATGCGTAGACACTGCTAAAGTTACGTGAGGAACGACCGCGCATGCGCACGTACGCCTAGACTTCGAGTCTACGAATACGAGCGCGTACGCGTAGCCACTGCCTTGTTTGTATATATTATATATATAGTATAGTTATACGAGTCTTACCTGGGTATAGATGATGGATAACTGTTGTTTTCCCGAGGTATAAGCCTCGGGTAGACGTGGGCTAGGGAGAAGGAAGCACATCCGGTCCAGCAATCTTTACCTACTTATTCAGGATAAAAATGATCTTTAATACAATGGATACTATGATTTTCCCGTAATGGTACACCAACGGAATAGACGTGGTAGGGTGTGGTGGGCGGGCCCTAGCCCATGTCTACCCGAGGCTTATACCTCGGGAAAACAACAGTTATCCATCATCTATACCCAGGTAAGACTCGTATAACTATACTATTTTACCTCGGTATACAGCCTCAGGCTAGCCTCAGGCTATGGAGACTTTTACATAATTCATTTTTATCCTTAATCTCATTCATTTTTATTATAACATGTTTATGTGTCATTGGATGAGTAATTGTATCATTCAAAGTTTTTGTTCTCACCTATTCTTGTTAGTTGGTGAGCAGGCGCTTTGCAATGCCGGTAGGCTTTTCTAGTCGTTTGTTGTAATGTTTTGCAAACGACTTAGGCGTCTTCCAGCCTGCGTGCGCTAGTATATTTTTTTACAGAAATACCGAGCAACCGTGCCTTGGAAACCATGGCACCTCTGGTGAGTGGGAAGAGTATTTGCATGTGGGTGAGTGGGAAGAGTATTTGCCTGTATCCACTCCAGCCAATTTCAACACCGTGATTGTCCATCTGGCAAGGGTGTCTCTTGAAATTGCGTTATGTGGCTTTATGAAGCTCACTAATAGTTGTTGTGATGCACGTAAGTTCTTTGTCTTGGATATATAAGCCCGTATGGCTGACACAACACATAATTTACGATCATTTGGAAAGTAGTTTAAGTGAACTGTAGATAAAGCGTCACCCAGCGTGTTTGATTTTAGCAATTGTGCTAAATCAAAGGTAGCTTGTTTCTTGTCTATTTCTAATCCCGTTAAGGATAAAGCAATAATCGTCTGTCCTCTGTGTCCCGTTACTAATAGTAACAAGACCGCGACCTTAAAACCTAATTGTTTTATGTCTAACCAAGAGTTGTGAGGCCAAGCCTGGAACAACTTAAATACTATACAAACATCCCAAAAGCGACTATACTTTGGTTTTGGCAGATTCCTTTGATAAAGCGACCGAAGTAAATAACGAAGGACATAATGTTTACCAATTGTTTCGCCGTCAATTCTAGGTAATATAATTGATAATGCACATCTTGCCGCATTGACCGCTCCAAAACCTAGTCCCTCATCCTCTAGGGAACGAAGAAAACGAGCTACTTGTGCAATTGTTGGATTTGTTGGCTTAACTTTCATTAGCAAACAATGTACACCCCATTTCTTTAAATAAGTTGTGTACATTTGAACAGTTCCTGGCCTCCATGCATCCGCTACTATCCTATCTTCCGTAATCTTGCTGAGCTGTTTCCTTAGAAAAGGAATGCCAATAGGGGTGTCGCCATGAACCACTAGCGGTCCGTGGTGTGTTAGGTTCCCGGGTTTTCTTGGGAATCGTATATGTTCTTTTGCCAGTTGTGTAACTGCTGGCAGCCAAGGTTGCGTGTCCCAATCGGGGACAATCAGCATGGCGTGTGTCCCCTCCATGCTGATTTTTCTCACTACTCGACTGATAACGCTAAACGGTGGGAAAATATAGAAAAAATTATTTTCCCATAATGCATCAACTTTCCAAGCATCCGGTTTGTGATGCCAAGAAACATAACAGGGTAACTTATTATTATTTCGTGATGCAAACAAGTCAACTTTAGGTGTCCCCCATTTTGCACAAATGAATTTAAACAAACATGTTGACAGTGACCATTCTAAATGGTCGTTGAATTTTCTACTCTTATGGTCTGCTAATGTATTTTGTGACCCTGGAATATACGCTACAGTCAGCCAGACTTGTTGAGCCTGTGCCCAGTTCCAAATCAGTTTAGATAACCGATTGCAAGGCTTTGATTTGGTTCCACCCATGTTACGGATATATGCCATAGCAGTAGTGTTATCAGTTAGTAGTCTAACTTGTGATTTAGGTATCTTTACTAAGCTACGTAGACCCAAATAAATAGCACGCAACTCTAGCCATCTACCTCCTGTCGCTACCCCATCACAATGGGCTCCCCACCCTTCTAAAGAAGCATCAGTGGTAATCACTGTATTTGGTTCCGCCATGCGGATTGGATTGGGTGAATTTGCGATATGTTGCATCCACCATTGAATATCCTGTAATCCTTCTTCAGACAGTGTATATCAAGAATATACCCTAAACATTTAAGTTGTTTTGTTGGTTGAAGCACTGACTTATGCGGATGTACAAAAAAAACCAATGTAATGCACATAAATCCAAAACGGCGTTTACACAACCAATGTGTGTTGACGCCATTATAAAGGAATCATCTATGTAAGGAAACATTATGTGACCATTCCGTGCCATAAGTGAAAAAACAGGTTTAAGCAGTTTAGTGAAGAAACGAGGGGCACAAGCTAAGCCATTTGGCATACAGGTAAACTCAGAGTTGGTTATCCCAAAGAAAACGGAGAAATTTCCGATGTTGTTCCACTATGGGAACTGTGTAATATGCATCTTGTAAATCAACACTAGCCATCCACGCATTTGGTGTAATAAGGTCTCGTGCCGTATCTAGTGAAAACATTTTAAAATGTCGATATTCTACCATTTTATTAAGGGTTGTTAAATCCAGAATCATTCGAACGTCCCCATTAGGTTTGGGTCTCGAGAAGATGTTTGAAATAAACTCTCCAGGGCAGTGTGTAACCTTTTGGATAATTCCTTTGTCAAAAATTTTTTGTACCTGTTCAGTTAGTGCCTCTCGTTCAATTTGATAGGGAAACGGAATTCTCCCTTGTACAGGTATTTGTATGAAGGGAATTTGAACACCGTTAACTATTTGTAAAATATCTTGGTCACTAGTAATTTGGTCCCATTCAGAAATATAATTATGAATATTCCCAGCCACAAAGTTGCTTACAATTTGTGTGGTTTTAGAGGCGACGGGGACTTGTAAAGTCTGTGTGTGGGCCTCTACTTGGACCCGCCCCTTTGGAAGGGTCTCGGGGAGTTGAAGCCGTGGCCCAGTGGCCGTGCGGTGTTGTCAGTCCAGCCTGGGCGGGCGCCCCGGCCCCGGAAAGACTGGCTGAAGTGTGAGCCCGGTCTGGAACCTCTGCCGAGCCGTTGTGGGCGAAAATCCCCTCGTGACCTTTTGAAGCGTGGGGCTTCCTGCTTCTTGCCATCCATATTTTTGCCACTTTTCGCTGCGGTTTCCACCTCTTTATAGAGGTATTGTAGTTGGCCGCCAAACATTTTCGTTTTGTCCAAAGGCTTCCCTTTGATCGGCTCTGGGGCCAGATAGAGCGTATACTCTTTCCCATCATTGTCCGTGACCTTCTTTGAGCGGCGTCTGTGCAAACCGACTTAAAGACATTCTCATATCTCCGGTAGGACAAGTAATTACCTGCCGCTGTTAACAGTGCAATGCCTTTGTCCATGGTTTTTGCCAAAGATGAGAACTTATTTTCTCTTTGCATTCGATTTGCCACCGGAGCGATAGCCGTTAACGTACCGAGCACCGCCTTATGGGCTATGTGTAACACTCTCAAATTTCTTACGGTCTTCCGTCATGTCAACATCTCGATCCATCTGTTTAATGATGGAGTTAGGGACACCTTTAATGCCCGTCAATTCATCCCCTAACTTGGAGATGACTTCCGCCGGTTTGAAGGTACGGAAATGACCATTAATGGTCTCGCGCATGAGCGTGGTAGTTTTAACCTGCTTAGCTTTCGGCTTCTCCACCTTCTTAGACACGTTGCCACCAATGGCAGCATAGACACCTTCATATTGTGTGTCTGAGTCTGATTCCGTGGAAGTAGAATCTGTGGAGGAATCAGAAGAAGAATCTTTCTTCTTCTTCTTCTTGGACTTGTTATTTCGCTTCTTGCAAAGCCCGGTCTTGCTACGTTCTTTGGTGAAGTCATCACCAGAAGTAGTAACGTGTTTCTTTTTCTTACTCCGTTTAGGAGGAGGAGGAGCCCTCGGCTCGATCGCCAAGTCTTCCCAGTCCGACTCATCTTGGAACTCCGGCCTATGTCGTTTAAGAGACATCGGTGGTTTGAGAGACAGAATATGACTCTCCATAGCTGTCCACCGAGCATCCCAGTCAGGAACTGTAGGGCCATCAGGCACTGTCTCTTCCTCCGGCTCGGAGAGTATATGCGCCCCGGGCTGTGGTGAGGGCACTGCCGACAACACTGGCAAGGAGTCATACTCCTCGTCCGATGCCCTGGGAGCACGTCCCTCGGCTGCTGCTGCCACGCGCTTACCCCGCTTCGTGGCCATCGGGATCTGGAACCAAACATGTTGGTCAGTCTCGGTATTTATAAACATCACAATTTTGTTGTTTAAAAGTAATTGGACATCTAGTGGTGTTAGAGAACGTGTTAAGACCGTTATAACACAGGCGTAATAAGCTAAATTTGTGCGTGGATTGTGGGTCAAGCCCAAATCTTACGCGGGGTCGGGACCAGTGTATCGGCTCGCCCATCCCTCTGTTCCGCACACTTCTCACCCCTGCGACTACCACGCCAGCAGGTTGGAGAAAATGCTACGAAACTCGGAGAAACGCCTGAAAATATTGTGGGGAGTCTATAAAAGAAACCCAGGAGCATCTCCAACACCACTCTCTATTAGAGTCCGAGAGAATTTCCACAGGAGATGAGGCAAAGCCCACATCTCTACCCATGTTCACACGGGTGTTGACAGAACCGCTAACCATCGGTTTCGTTCCTTCGAGAAGGAATCTAGAGCGTTCTATCCTTGGTTTTTTATAACCGACATAACTAGTCCCAAAAAGGACCAAAGAAACTGATTGCAAGGCTTTGATTTTGTTCCACCCATGTTACGAATATATGCCATGGCAGTAGTATTATCAGTTAGTATTCTAACTTGTGATTTATGTATCTTTACTAAACTACATAAGCCCAGATAAATAGCACGCAATTCTAGCGCATTAATATGGTCTGATTTTTCATCATCAAGCCATCTACCTCCTGTTGTGACCCCATCTCGATGAACTCCCCAACCTTCTAACGAAGCATCAGTAGTAATTACCGTATTAGGTTCCGCCATGCGGATTGGATTTGGTGAACTTGCTATGTGTTGCATCCACCATGCAATATCCTGTAGCCCTTCTTGCGAAATAAACATCTTTCGCTCAAAATTCCCTTTAGTTCGTGTTAACGCTAAATTTTGATCTGTTTCTAGAGATTTAATATGGGCCTTCCCGTATAGAATAGTGGGTGCATACAATATCATTATCCCAATAAGGACTGCGACCTGTCTAATTTTTAGGTTTTGGTAACTTAATAAGCTGGGTCGCTGTATTCATAAACTTAATTAGTTTTTGTTCTGTTATCGACACTGTAAGAGACTGTATCCAGAATAAACCCTAAACATTTGAGTTGTTTTGTTGGTTTAAACACTGACTTTTGTGGATGTACATAAAACCCCAATTTAGTAAGTAATGCACATAAATCCAAAACTGCATTCCCACAATCAATTTGTGTTGATGCTATAATAAAGGAATCATCTATGTATGGAAACATTATATGACCTTTCCGCGCCATTACTGAGAAAACAGGTTTAAGCAGTTTAGTGAATAAACGAGGGGCACAAGCTAAACCATTCGGCATGCAGGTAAACTCATAGAGTTGGTTATCCCAAAGAAACCGAAGAAATTTCCGGTCTTTTTCTCTTATGGGAAGCGTATAATATGCATCTTGTAAATCAACACTAGCCATCCACGCATCTGGCGTAATCAGATCGCGTGCTGTATCTAGCGAGAACATTTTAAAATGTCGATATTCAACCATTTTATTAAGGATTGTTAAATCCAGGATCATTCGAACCTCGCCATTAGGCTTTGGTCTCGAGAAGATGTTTGAAATAAACTCTCCTGAACAGTATGTCACTTTTTGTATAATTCCTTTCTCAAAGAATTTTTGTACCTGTTTAGTTAGTGCCTCTCGTTCAACCGGTTCAATGTTATAAGGAAAAGGTATCCTGCCTTGTACCGGAATTTGTGTGAAGGGAATGTGAACACCCCTAACTATTTGAAAAATTTCTTGGTCACTAGTAATTTTGTGCCACTCAGAAATATGATTATTAATATTACCAGCCATAAAGTTGCTTACAGTTTGTGTGGTTTTAGAGGCTGGAAGGACTTGTAACGTTTGTGTTTCAACCTCTACTTGGACCCGCCCCTGGGGAAGGGTCTCGGCGAGTTGACACCTCGGCCCAGTGGCCGTGTGGTGTTGTCGGTCCAGCCTGAGCGAGCGCCCCGGCCCCGAAAAGCTTGACCGAAGTTTGAGCCCGGTCTGGTTCCCCTCAGAATCCTGATACATGATGTTGCTGGTACGAACATGAACTTGGCCCTAGTCGGCATCTGTATTGACGGGTCCTGGCGCCCACCTGCATAGCCTGTCCTCAGGCCGAATTGATTTGATTAAACTTTTCAAACAGTTCCTCTTCTTTCTCCTTCCTGTTCTTAGCCGAGTGAAGCGAATTAAGCATGTTGGCGGAGGCTAACATGTATAATTTGCGAACGAGGCAATCTCCCTTTGTTTACCTCACGCCTCCTTTCACAGTTTCAAGTCAGTCTACCTGGCTGCCTCTTACTGTTCACTTCGCTTCCCCACCCGCCCACCCACGGTTATCTAAAGGTTTCCCTTTAATCGGCTCTGGAGCAAGAAAGAGCGTAAACTCTTTCCCATCATTATCAGTAACCTTCTTTGAGCGAGCCACTTCTTTGCCAGCATCTGTGCAAACCGACTTGAAAACATTTTCATATCTTCGATACGACAGGTAATTACCTGCCGCCGCCAACAATGCAATACCTTTGTCCATCGTCTTAGCCAAAGACGAGAACTTATTTTCTCGTTGCATTCTGTTTGCTACAGGAGCAATAGCTGTTAGGGTACCAAGCCCCGCCTTATGCACTGTGTGCAACACACCCTCAAATCTCTTACGGTCCTCCGTCATATTGACATCTCGATCCATCTCCTTAATGATGGAGTTTGGAACACCTTTAATGCCTGTTAACTCATCTGATAACTTTGAAATAATCTCCGCCGGTTTAAACGTGCGGAAATGGCCATTGATGTTCTCACGCATAAGCGTAGTGGTTTTCACACGCTTAGCCCTTGGCTTCTCCACTTTCTTAGCCACTTTGCCCCCAATGGCAGCATAGACACCTTCATATCGCGTGTCTGAGTCCGATTCCGTGGAAGTGGAATCCGTGGACGAGTCGGAAGAAGAATCTTTCCTCTTCTTCTTCTTGGACTTGGTCTTGCGCTTTTTGCGAAGTCCCGTCCTCCCCTTTTCCTTGGTGAAATCATCACCCGAAGAAACGACATGTTTCTTCCTCCGTTTAGGAGAAGGAGGAGGAGCCCTAAGCTCCATCTCTGAGTCTGTCTCCGAGAAATCCTCCAAAGAAGACTCCTCTTGAACACTCGGCATCCGCCGTTTACGAGACACCGGTGGTTTGAGAGCCATTATATGACTCCATCGCCGCAAACCACGTCTCCCAATTTTGAGCCGCGGTGCCGTCAGGCACTATGTCCTCCTCGGAGAGAATATGCGCCCCGGGCTGTGTCGAAGGCACTGCCGACAACACGGGTGAGGAGTCGTACTCCTCGTCCCCTCCACTCGAAACACGCCCCTCGGCTGCTGCTGCACCGTGCTTACTCCGCTTCGTGGCCATCGGGAGCTGAAACAAAGATTTTTGGTCAGTCCCGGTATATATATGTCACAATATGGTTGTTTCAAACTCATTTGGACATCTATTGGCATTAGAGAACATGTTTATACCATTATAACACAGGCGTAATAAGCTAAATTTGTGCGTGGGTTGTGGGTCAAGCCCAAACCTTACGCGGGGTCGGGACCAGTGTATCGGCCCGCCCATTCCTCTGTCCCGCACACTTCTCCCACCTGTGACTACAACGTCAACAAGTTGGAGAAAATGCTACGAAACTCGGAGAAACGCCTGAAAAAGTTTGTAGGGAGTCTATAAAAGAAACCCAGGAGCATCTCCAACATTACTCTATTAGAGTACGAGAGAATTTCCACAGGAGACGAGGCAGAGCCCACATCTCTACCCATAATCACACGGTGACTCGGGTGTTGACAGAACCGCTAATGACCGGTTTCAATCCTTCGAGAATCTATCCTTGGTTTTTTATAACCAAATAACTCGTCCAAAATGGACCAAAGAAAGTCTAAACTTTCCATAATGATGCTCTAATGCATCATGATTAAGCTAACCACAGTTTTTATGATACTTACTGCATATTAGCTTGTATGTAGACTAAATTTGCCGGAGCAACCCAACGACACGTAATCCAGTCGTGAGTTGTATATGCTAATTGCTGGTACCTCACGTGCTTCCTTCTCCCTAGCCTGAGGCTGTATACTGAGGTAAAATATACATATATATATATATGTCTACTTGTCATTAAGGTTAGGACAACCGCCTTAACATGCAAATAGGCATCTATTGGAGATGAACATTTATGGGGAGTGAGAAATAACAGGAATAAAGCCGCTATAATTCCAATAATAGGGAATGTCAGCACCTGCATTCTATCACTCGGGGTGTAGTGTGGTAGGCCTTCACTCTAATCATGGTGACTGACCTAAGGTAAATTATGCATCTTGTGTATTGAGTAGGCAAAGTAATATTCTAATAACTAATTTGACGTAAAGCTCGAATCACATAAATTCAGACATATGCATTACTCATAGTTAACTGCTAACTAACCCAGAGTGTTTCTCATTACGAAAATAGGTGGAGTATTAAGAAAGTTTGTGGTTAATTAATGACAAACTCCATGACCGATTGTTCTCAACAGTCCATAATTGGCAAAAAGGTTTTAGGTAAATCAACAAATCACGATCAAGAGTCATTCTCAAAATATCAGTTAAGCAGAAGCATATACGAGATCAGCTGCCAAGCAAAGGATGACATGTCATAGTCAGTAGCATTGTCGTTATAAGACTCATTCTCTGCCCAATAAGTCATCACATACCTTTTGGCCTTGGGTTTTAGAGAAAAAAAAGATAAACACAAGTTGCATACCCATGCCAATCTTGATAGGTCACAATTTCCTCAAACTCAACAATATATAAGATTAATAATGGTTATTCACCACCATCTACCTTTTAAATGTTTCAGATTCCTATAAAAGTGTGACTTTGCATGTTGAAATCAGGTGAAACTTTTGA
Source organism: Branchipolynoe longqiensis (assembly GCA_030323885.1). Taxonomy (NCBI): domain Eukaryota; kingdom Metazoa; phylum Annelida; class Polychaeta; order Phyllodocida; family Polynoidae; genus Branchipolynoe; species Branchipolynoe longqiensis. The sequence goes on along the minus strand of CM059188.1, from coordinate 104,179,864 downwards.
AGTTGTTATTGGAATAACAAAAGTTGGCCAAATTAAAATATTTGAAAACCAGACTGTAAAGGGATTCCACCACTACATAATAGACTAGGAACACCCAAGATTGCCTATGCAAATCAACCAGTTTTTTCTACACCCCTCCCAAAACGGGTGGGATTTGCTGAATCAGTTTTGTGGTAAGAAAATATCTGCCGCTCATCAGCGGATTGGCACATTATGTAGGTATATGCCAAACCGCCGATCAACGGTGGATACTTTCTTACCACAAAACTGATCCAGCCAATCCCACCTTGTTTGTGGAGGGATCTAGAAAAATGCCTCTATGATTGGTTTGCATTGGTCAATCTTGGGTATTCCTAGTCGATTATGTAGGATGGGAATCGCTTTACAGCTTAGTCTTAAAATATTTCAATTTGGTGAAGTTTTGCTATTCCAATAATGACTTCAAAAGTTTCACTGAATTTCAACATGCAAAATTCACCCTTTTATATCAATCTGAATTTTTTTTAAAGTAGACTGGGGTGAGTAACCATTATTAATCTTATATACTGTTGAGTTTGGGGAAATTGTGATGTGTACATCATAATTGGCGCATTCAGGAATGCAACAGGTATGTACTTGTGTTTATCTCTTTCTGAGACTCATAGGAGCTACAATCTAAGGCGAAAAAGTATGTGGTGGCTAATTGGTCAGAGAATGAATCTTATGACAATGCTACTGACTATGACGTATCATTCTTTGCCTTGGCAGCTGATCTCGTATAGATGATCTTATGCTTAACTGATTTGTTGATTTACCTTTATGAAGTATGTTGTGAACAAATGATCATGGAGTTCACTAATTAACTACAAATGTTATTTTCATGTCACAAATGTCATTATATTGAATTGTATCAATAGAACATGAATTAAATTAGCTTCACTGAAAATGTCATCAAGATCTATTGAATTATATGAATAGAACATGCCTGAATCTAGCTTCAGTCCAAATTTCATCTAGATATCTCAATTATTAAAGAGGTTACACGCATTTTCCCATAAAAGTCACCAATTTCAGTCACAGAAATCTAGTGCGTATACCTTAATTTAATGTAAGAAAATAAGGACCAATTTCAGAGTTGGAAAACGCCATAACTTCCTTAATACTCCACCTATTCCCATAATATTGGTGTCAGGTTAAAGGGCTTTTCAAGCTCTATCCAGTGGTGCTTTTTGTTTTATTATTGAACGACTTTGATTTTTTTTTGCCACATACCTACATTATGAGTAAAAAAACAACCTGGATAGACTCAACATTGCTCCTCCGTGCTACTTTGAAATCGAAGTTCAACGCTAGCATAAAGGTAGGTACCCCGGAATCCGCCGGGAGCGCCACTGCGATAAAACTCATACAACTTCTTGCGACCTCCCGAGCTGCACAGTCATGTTGGAAAACGGCACCACATGTGCAACACAGGCACACTGCAATCACTGCTACATCTGGACAGATGCACACTGCAATCACTGCACAGATAGAGACCATTTTCAGTGCTGTGTGACATTTGAAAGGCATTTTACCAAGCCATTCAAGTCTTCAGATGCAGAAATCAGAGGTAAGACTGCCGGGAATGTGCATGTTAACTATGAGAATGTGAAACTTTAGCATTTTATCTTCCTAAAAATGGTCTTACATTAAGCAACTGGAATCGCAACTCTACAATCTGGCGGCCAAAAGTTGGTGTTTTGACTGGATTCTCTAGTTGAGTGACTCACGCGGCCCCCGGGAGGGTCGAGGGATGCGTCGGCTAGGTTAGTCGTTAGATCAACGGTGTTTGGTTTGGTTTGGTTGTTTGTTTGGTGTTGTTGGTTTCGCATATTACGCCGATAATTTTGATGTGTCAAATTTATTTTCACGTTGTCTCTAAATAGGTATCCCAAGTGAAATTTTGTATGTGTTTGGAGTTTGATATAAATGATTCCATCTGTTAGTATATGCAATTCGAAACACAACGATACTTCATTTATCAAAATCGGTCAAGTATTAAGGCAAATACAGCCTTTTTAAATTTTACTAACCCTACTTGAAATCGGTCACGCTGCAAAGTCTAAAAGATAGCATTTTTGATGGTCTCCAAAATTTAAAGGGATCACCCAGCTTGCTTCACAAGGCAGAGGCTAAGAGTCCTGGTCTGTACACAGTGTATATACAGTTACAGGGGCATGGGGTGGCTAGTTTAAAAAATATAGACCTTCAAACTTGGTAAAAATAGCATTTTCCTTGAATTCACCATTTGTGAAATTAGGCCCCAGAGCACTTTTTCGAGTGCGCTGGTGGTAAAAATTACCACCCAAATTGATTCTTTTTTAATTATCCCGGGCCTATGGGGTAGTGCTAGTAACTCTATTTTTTTTCAAGGCCCCAAACCATGGGGAACAATTAAAATAAATAGGCTGAAAACACCCGAGAGCCAGTTTTGACGGGTGATAAAATTTGGTGAAAAATCTGGCTTTTTGGAAAAGTTTGAAAAATCACAGAACAAAAACTGTACAATGGAATTGGATGAAATTTTCACGTGCTATTCATCTTTATCAGATACTTCAATACATCCATAACAACATACATTACAAAACAGTTAAATATTTTATAAGTGAGGAGAAAGAATGCACATTTTACCAAAATCATGAAAAATGTTTAGTTTGAAAAATCGCAGGAAAAAAACCCTTCAACAGAATTGCATGAAACTTTCATGTATCCTTCTTCTTTATCAGTTTAGTTGATTAGTGCCCCCTGTTAAGTGTTTTACTAACACTATTTAGGTTTTTGTATTTTACGAATTTTGCTAAATAATTTTATATCTCCTGTGGGTTCCACACCAATGCCTCTGACATCTCACTCTTGACTTCAATCACCTGACCTATAAAGAATTCTTCATAAGCCACAGCAACCCACACACCTTGGTTTGAAAATTTGAAATTTATATCAACTTCAGTGTTGCTCTCTGCATCAGAATCACCCACCCATTCCATGTCGTTCGAGCAGACATCTAGATTTATTCCCTCACTTTTTTCACTGACACTATTTGATTCACCAGAATCACTGTCGCTGTTTAGCCTTTTTCTTTTATTTGGGCGAGAGGTGGAGCTTGAGTTAGGAGTAAGTTCTACTAGATGAGTGGGCACAGGCAGACCAGACTTCTCAGACAAAAAACACATCAAATCATCTTTCAATTTGTCTATAGTTTTGGAACCAACAACTAATCTTGGATCCTTGTGGCCAAGTACCTTAGTGCAGTAGCACAATTCAGCATGGAGAATTGCTTTCATGTCTTTCTTCAATCTTACACCAGACAAAACATTGAGAACATCTTTTATTTCTGCTGTCATGAATTTGTAAAAACCTCTTCAAGATTTTTTTTACCAGGGAGTTGAAGTGAACCATTTTTTCCCCAAGATTCAGCCATTTTCAACATGTTATCTGCATGCAGTTGGGGTACCTAGTAATAAGTACTACTACCACATAGGTATCCCAAGTGATTTTAAAAAACAGGTTTGAGCTTGATTTAATGGATTTCACTTGTTAGGATATTGAATTTGAAAGAAAATGACATTTCATTTGTCAAAATTGATCCAATATTAAGGAAGATATGGACATTTTTAGGTTGTTACTCTATCGGCCCTGCTCAAAGCTAAAAAGAAAAAATATAGCTCCCAAAATTAAAACTAGGGAAATGAGCAGTGGAAATGAGGAAGACCAGTTCTCCTGCTTAAACTACTAATGTACCCAAAAACAATTAAAAAAAAAAAGTTTTAAAAATAATTTAAAAAATACCCCCCATTTTTAGTCATTAAATCGCCGTGCGCATGAGCGCCATAGGTTCGCATGAGCGCTGATATTATGATTGGACAGGAAATTAAATTCTCTTTAATTCAATACCGACTTTTAATGGTTTTAAAATTATATTTTCAGTAGAAAATAGCACTTAAAGTGGAAATTTTTGTAACTTCAAATTTCAATCAATTTTTTTTTGCATTTTCTCTAAAATTAAAACATATACAGTTTTATATGAATGGAAAGCTCGGAATCTCACCTATCTAGGGGTATTAGTACCTTTTTCCTGGGTACTTTGATCAACAAATGGCGTTGTTGCACAAATTGGATGTACACTAGCTAATTCTACTAGGGATACCATGACACATCTCCACCTGGGAATTTACATGGTTTGAGAGTGAAAAATGGGAGTTGGTGGTAGTTTTTATTTAGCTATATCAGGCTTATTTATTTGAATAATTAAATGAATCCAAGACCAGGTTAAAGGTAAGAGAACAAAGGTTGTTTCTGCTGTAATACATTTGTAAAAATCCTTTGTGGTTTGTTTTGCCAAGGTGTTGAAGTGGAGCATTTTTTGACAGAATTTGGCATATTCAACAAGTAATCAGCCTGGGTTTGGGGTACCTACTCTAAATGACCTTTTTATTCAATTCCAGATGATGTCTGCTGTGCCGGTCAAGCCCTGGGCCTGGAGTTGAGTACAAGAGACCAAAAAAATAAAATAAAATGTTTATATATCAGCTTTGATAAGCTGAGATGATTTGCCATACCAAGAATCACCTTGATGTCAAGTTTGATCAGGATCAAACCATTACTAAAGAAACTGCAGTTATGGGCATGATTGTATTACGGTTGCCATAGAAACCTACATTTCTCTGTGATCTAATTTATTTATATCAGTTTTGATAAGCTGAGGTGATTTGCCAGACCAAGAAGAACCTTGATGTGACATTTCATCGGGATCTGACCATTATTAAAAAAGAGCTACAGTTGACTAATATTGTAGGCGGGAGTGATTGTATTACGGTTGCCATGGAAACCTACATTTTCCTGTGATCTAATTTTTGTATATCCGTTTTGATAAGCTGGGGTGATTTGGTATACGAAGAAGAACCTAGATGTCAAGTTTGATCAGGATCAAGTCATTAATAAAGAAACTGCAGTTGTGGGCATGATTGTATTACGGTTTCTATTTTTTTTATATCAGTTTTGATAAGCTGAGGTGATTTGACAGACCAAGAAGAACCTTGATGTGAAATTTCATCAGGATCTGACCATTATTTAAAAATAGCTACAGTTGACTCATACTGTAGGTGGGAGTGATTGCATTATGGTTGCCATGGAAACCTACATTTTCTGGTGATCTAATTTTTTTATATCAGTTTTGATAAGGTGGGGTGATTTGGTATACGAAGAAGAACCTTGGTGTGAAGTTTGATCAGGATAGGATCATTAATAAAGAAACTACAAGGAAATGTTATAATTAGTCTATTTAACAGCCCTAAATAAGGCACTTCTCTAGTGCATTAGCTAATACAAAAAATCTTAAAGTGGCCAGATATCCGCCGCGTGGAAAACAAACGAACTCGGAAATAGTTCAGATGTGTGCCACAGGGGTGGTGCATGCTTAGTACTGAACTTTTCCACTTGGTGGTGTACAGGAGAGTGACCTAAGCCGTGTTCACACGGGCAAAATGTGAGGCGAATCAGACAAATCGAATCAGGTGAGGCGAATTAGTCCGAAAGTGTTTCGCGTTCACACGGGCCGTGCTTTTAATCGGTTTAAGGCGGAAGTGGATATCTGCGCATGAGCAAGTACAGACTAACCAGCGCCATTTTGGGTTCGACGATGCCGGCACCAGAGAGTGTGGGTTCGACCTAGATATGTATTTAATGAATCGTATTGGTTTGGAACGGTCAAAACTTCTGCTGGGCAGTGAAACCCTAAAAATAAATGATGAAAAAAATATATGTGCACATCTAGCAGTTTCATAGACCAAATTATAGTATATATCGACGTGCTTAGTCCGCATCACGTAAGTCGGTTGCGTCCACACGGGCAAAATTATCCGCATCACAGGAATCGATTCACGTAGACTACCTCGCTTAGGTGGTTTACAGGATCCGCATCACGTGAGTCGAATCAGCCCTAATCCGCCTCAGACGTCCGTTTACACGGGAAATGTGAGGCGAACTAGGCAAGTCGCTTTCTACGAATCGATTTACATTCCCCGTGTGAACACGGCTATAGATGAGGGTAATACTGAGGTATTTTCAATCTTCTTTAGAGTAGTGCAATGAGGAAATATATGTTAGTACAATTACATTGCATAATTCAATGAGAAACAGATATAGATGAAAAACGTTTTTTTGTTGTTGAATATAAAAAAAGTTCTGCTGTGGATGGGGTTTGAACCCACACAACCAAACAACTTCTGATCACAAGTCCTACACTCTAACCACTAGGCCACAGAGACCAGACATAATTACTACTCTCAGTTCAGGCTATTTGTGTATAGGACATCACATATAAAACGTGTGTGCGTACGTGTTTGTTTTGTTTGTTGTTGTTTTACATGCTAGCAACATCTAAGGTCATATCAGGACAGGTACCGACTTGTGACAGTGCGCACTCATGGCAACTTTATCGTGCTGCCCCACTGGAATACCAGGCCACCAGCACCATGACCTGATATCCCACTCAGTCACATTATCCTGACACTGAGCCAACCAGTCCTTGTCCTCTCCTAATAATGCCAAGCGCCAGACTAGGAAGCAACAAGTATCAATTTTAAAGTCATTGGTTTGACTCGACCAGGATTCAAACTCACAACCCCACGATCTACCAACACGGGAGACGGACGCTCTAACTCGAATCCTGGTCGAGTCAAACCAATGACTTTAAAATTGATACTTGTTGCTTCCTAGTCTGGCGCTCGACATTATTAGGATAGGACAAGGACTGGTTGGCTCAGTGTCATGATAATGTGACTGAGTGGGATATCAGGTCATGGTACTGGTGGCATGGTATTCCAGTGGGGCAGCACTATAGAGTTGCCATGCGCGCGCACTGTCACAAGTCGGTACCCATCCTGATATGACCTTAGATGTTGCTAGGATGTAAAACAACAAAAACAAACGTATGTACGTACGTGCATGTGTACATACATACATACGTACACACACATACCTACCTACCTTTTATATGTGACGTCCTATACACAAATAGCCTGAAGTGAGACTACTAATTATGTGTGGTCTCTGTGGCCTAGTGGTTGTGTTGAACTTGTAATCTGAAGTTGTTTGGTGGTGTGGGTTCAAACCCCATCCACAGCAGAACTTTTTTTTACATTCATCAACAAAAAAACGTTTTTCATCTATATCTGTTTCTCATTGAATTATGCAATGTAATTGTACTAACATATATTTTACATTACACAAATATATTTCCCGATTGAACTACTCTAAAGAAGATTGAAAATACCCCAGTTTTACTCTCCCTTATCTCCACTCACCCAGCCATTTTTAAAACAACAGCTGCCAGCTAGTCCCAGCCTCAGAACTGACCCACTTCTGGTGGTGAAGTGGGTCCCCTACTCTACCCACACAAACATAAAAACCAAATAAGGTTGTGCTTGGAGAGCATTTGTCGGAGTACGGTTCCCGTCGCCAGCGACCTATATCTGGTCCCTTTAAATTCAACAAACTTCACATGCACATATCTCATTCAATTTTTGGAATATCTTAAAAATTCAAAAAGCATAATGCTTTTGATTCATTGGAGCTTCCAATGAAATTATAATTTGACAATTTTACTGGGGTACCTAATAAAGGAGCGTTGTATGACATAGCCGGCACTACACTACAGGTTATGAAGTTAACCCTTACAATAGTGACCTTGTGGCAGTTCTATTACCAGTTCGGAGTGAGTTCCTTCAAGTGACTAATGATCTGCCTTTAACTTAAGTCGAACGTATATAAATATATAGTAGCCACTGATAACGCTATCATTGTACATCTGCTTAACTAATTAAATTGTGTTGTTGTGAATAATGACAATGTTGACACTAACAAGACTGACGGCATTTATAAACTGCCTATTATATGCAGCTAGAACTTTTTCTCAACATATATTTTCATTGCTGACTGGAATATATCAGTAATGCACGTGTTAAAAAACAAGTATTAAGTAACAATTAAAGGGATTGGCAGAGGGAAGGGCCTAAAAGGGGGGGGGGGTCATTGCCATCAGTGCGTTCAGCACTTCAGTGTCATGTCAAATCGAAAGGCATGCACTATAATCATTCCTACAATAAAATTATACAGCTAATGGATATCGGACATAACTGCAAAATTACTCTATCTAATAACACTATCATTATTAATATTATAGGACGTTTAGGAGGACTTATCCCACTTGTAAAAATCGAATGAAGGTCACCTGATTGGCTAGTCACTAGTGACACTGCACTACCACTGACAGCTCAGCCGGCAGAGTTTGGAGAACGCGTCCTTTGGAGGTGTTTGCATAAGTATGCCCTGGGTATACTCCACAAATACAGACATTGCACTCAATAGTTATTCCAGATAAATGTCAGTACAGTTTTCTTACCTCTTTGACAGCGAAATATAGCAGGGATCAAGAGGACGTAAACTTTAGGGAACTTATCACACGTCCGTAGGCGTAGCGGTCACTTTCCATGGACCGGCATGCGTGTAGGGAAAAGGAAATAAAGGAAACTAAAATACTATGAATAAGTACAACTGTCGCATGGAATAACGAACAGGTTAAACGCTCACCTGGCCTACTCCCTTTGGCAGTTGCCGTACAAGACTGGCTGCAAGCCGTGAAGAAATCATGTTTCAACGGCTATGGATGACTGCAGTATGCAATGGCCGCCAGAGGACAGGTTGTGGATATCTAAGGGCGAACCCGTCTAATTGCCTGTAAAATAGGGATTGTCTGATTTGGAGGAGGTTCACATAAAGTCCCCTCGTTTTACTATAGATTAAACATCGGTAGTCAGGGGCTTAGCCAAAATTTGAATTATTAACGGGACGGCCGAATGAGTTAGAGTGTCCATCTCCCGTGCTAGTAGATCGTGGGGTCGTGAGTTCGAATCCTGGTCAAGTCAAATCAATGACTTAAACATTGATACTTGTCCCTTCCTAGCCTGGTGCTCGGTATTCTTAGGATAGGACAAGGAGCAGTGGAATGAGGAAGACCAATCGTCCGTAATTGAAATTTCCCCTGCTTAATCAACTAATGTACAAAAAAAAAAAAAGGCTCACGACCAGTCACACTGTAAGTACTAAGTAGGCCTATGTCTGAACAATTTCTCTCAGCTTCATATTGTTTACCATACTATGAATCTTTTATAGATTGCACTTTCTTTGAGCTCACAGTTTTTTTATTTCCCGTGAGCACACGCAAGCAATTTCTCATTAAAAAACACACGATTATCGCAATTTCCCGATTGTAGAGCAGTCTTTGCCTGTCTATGTGATTTAAAAAATTGCTTCAATCCTTCGATCGTTATACTCAAAAGTGGCGGATAATTGTGCTGTTGATTTTATTATGGCATACTGTGTGTTCTAAAGGCTGGAGTTACTTTATTAATCAAACTAGTGATGACTTCATTACGGAAATATACGTATTCTTTCTCGCTTGAAGAATAATTTAAAACCAGACACATGGAATTCATTTTTTGGGCCAATAAATGTATTAATCAGGCTTAATAAATTTTACAGTAGCCATTGATATTTCTATCACTAGCTAACAAATTAGACAACCTTTTAGTCAATCAGTAGCCTACAGATGATCATTCTAGCTTTATCTACTCTATTCTAATTTAGGATAGTACAATCCAGAAACGTGAATTAAGCCTGACTATTCATATTACTTATTTGCAGGTAATGATGAAGAGCTATATGTACTCTAATTAATTAAATTATATTAGCATATATATATATATAAATATATATATATGTTCTTGAAATTGAAGACACGAGACAGCAGCTATGGGAAGATCACGGACATACTCCCGAAGCACATCAGGCACACATTGTATAAAAGATTCATACTATCAGACATAACAGGATATAAGCACCATATAACTCTCAGCCCTATCAATTAAGGTAAATAGATGGGATGGTTCTTCAATATACTGTGTTAAACCAACCATTGTCAGTACAGCTCGGTGATACAGTGACAAATGATTTTGATCGAGCAGAGCACCCGGAAGTCAACTATGGTCAGGGTTACCGAATGCTAAACTGCATTTGGTATCTAAGGAAAGCATCACTATGGGGTCCGTGGGCAAGGGTTTGAATTATGCATGTTAGCGGCAACATGGACAATTCAAAACCAAACACAGGCAATTCATTTTTTGCCTAATAAATTTATTAATCAGGCTTATTAAATTTTACAGTAGCCATTTATATTTCTATCACTAGCTAACAAATTAGACAAGCTTTTAGTCAATCAGTACAGATGATCATAATAGCTTTATCTACTATATTCTAATTCAGGATAGTACAATCCAGAAACGTGAATTAAGTCTGACTATTCATATTATTTATTTGCAGGTATTGATGAAGAGCTATATGTACTCTAATTAATTAAATTATATTAGCCTATATATATGTTCTTGAAATTGAAGACCGGAGACAGCAGCTGTGGGAAAATCACGGTCATACCCTCGAAGCACACAAGGCACACATATTATACAAAAGATTGATACTATCAGACATAACAGGATAAGGACCATCTAACTCTCAGCCAAATTGGGACAGGAGAGTAGATGGTCATTTACTAACAAGATGTTTATTCAGATAACTAAAGACACTATTTGATTTCCAGTGCCCTAATAATTTAATACAGTCTAAAGGCATTCCTATTCTAGCATATTCTTGAGCAGCTCCACGTCATAGACTATGCAATGTCACCAATGGCCACCAGGATAGCTTCAACAATATTGATGCATGTTGATTAGCCCAATGTCTTCCTTATTTAGTATTTTGATAAGACAAAAATAAGAAATAAATGTTGTGCATCCCGTATAGAACCGTACTTAGCGGGGAATAGTAACCCCCTTACTCCACAACAAAAGAAAACCCCAATATGAGGCCATAAAGAAATTACATTCGACTGGCTGTAGATTTCAAAATTATGTGTGTGTGGGGGGGGGGGGCGGTGGAAATCATTTGATACAAGAATTATACTTATACTTATACTTATCCTCTTCTGCTTAAGAAATTAGGCATCAATGCCTGTTAGCAGCTTTGGCCTGTCTAAGTGGGACCAGGTGAAATTATAGTTTTCGTGCGGCGAGCACTGACTGTAGCGGTAAATTCCCCAGTGCTTATCAAGGCATGCTTTGAAAGAGTTTAAGCTTGGGGCATTCACTACATCAGCTGGTAATCTGTTCCAAGTGTTCCCGGCTCTTTCAGTGAGGAAATTTTTACAAACTTGCTTGTTAGTTCTGGGTTTGACGATCTTCTTATTATGCCCTCTGGTTATCAGACAGTGTGTTGGCTCGAGTATGATGGACCGGTTTTTGACTGTATAAGTTCCGCTGAGGTGTTTGTAGATCTCAATGAGGTCTCCACGGGCCCTTCTGTAGTATAGGCTTGGCAGTTTTAGTGCTCGTAGTCGGTCTTCGTAAGAGAAATTCTTCAGGGTTGGTACTAGGCGGGTTGCACGCCTCTGTACTCTCTCGAGAAGTTCACAGTCCTTCCTGTACATTGGTGCCCATGCTGGATATCCATATTCTAGCTTGCATCTCACCAGGGATGTGTATAGCTTGGTCAGACTGACTTCATCCAGGTGTGTAAGTACGTCTTATGAGGCCGAGTGTTCTATTGGCTTTCCCAGCCTGGGTCTCACAATGAATAGAGAAGGTCAGGCTCGGGTCGATCCAGAATTGATATGCTTCCCCCGAAACAAAGGTGCCACTCAAAACAAAAAATTCCGAACTCCGGAAATGGTACCCCTCCTCATATTTTTGTCCACAATAGGCTAGAATACGCCTGTGAAATTAATAATTGGAGTTTCTTTCAATTTAAAGATAAACATACAAATTAAAATTACTACTGAAGATGGTTACGGTTTGGAATCTAAGGTATTTTAATCAATGCTTTGTTGGCTTCCTCTAAATTTAATAAATTGTGGGTAGCGATTCATCAAGAGTCCACCGACAAAAGGTGTGCATAAATTTGGCGCCAATAGATTCGTTTGTGGCAAACAAGTTAGTATTGTGGGGAACGCTACTCTCTGCGCGGGTTATTTTAGAGGCTATCTTTGGTTAAGAACGTTCGTGGTAGTATATGTTGTAAGCACGCATGCGAACTGCATTAGAGTTGTAATTTGATTTAATTAGTTAAAGACATTTCATAAACAACTAGTACAGAGACTATTTTTGTCACGTGACCACATGCAAGTTCGTTTGGATAAAATATCGGCGCATGATTTAGTCAACACTGACACTAGCTAAGGCCTTATCCAGGGTACCGCAGAGTACGCCGAATAATAAATCAATCGCATCCACAGTCACATGATTTCTACTTTCTGGTAAATTATCAACACACCAACAGGGTAACTGTAAGCAAAGACCATAAAACAGCGGAATCGGACAGATTGCACTGTGTTTTATCATTCATTCTGTCATATTTTGATTCAGTCTGCATCCAAGAACTACACGAGCCATGTTGCGTATTACATCAAAGGTGTTACTGAGCATTATGACGCTCATATTGTGGGTAAGTCGTCGTCGTCGTCGATTGAAACAGTCTTATCAGTTTCTGCGTTCTGTCGACACTATTTTATATTTGTTAAATTACATCTTCCTAATTTGATTGTCCTTTGCGTTTTCTAATATGCTGAATATGCACTAATTTGTATTTCCTTACCCGGATTCATCACTATTTCAAAGAATACAGTGAATTTAAGGTCACGTAAAATGTCAATGAATGTTAATATTTGCATCGTGTTTACTGTAGACTACATAATACATGATTATGTACATACACTGTGTCACTGATACAGTGTAGTGTCAAGACTCAACTCAAGTGAAGTCTAGACTGAGTAATTTACTCAGTCCCTGAGCCTCAGCCTGAGTAAGTGAGTCAGTGACGACTGGGACTTCCCAGTAGCAGTGCACTTCTAGTTCTACTGCTACGCTTGCAATAGAGGGGGTGTAATGACGTCACAAGACAACTTTCGGTGGCCATATTGGATTACATATAGAAGGCTTGCAACTGACTACACTGTGCTTATTTACTGATTTGTTGGTTTATTTGTCACTGTTTTGAGCAGTTTGGCCTCAGAAGTTGTTGCTAAAGTATTCTAAGCAGAGAGCGTATATATAAACAGATGAGAGGGACAACTCCCATACTAGACCGTGTAACAGCTGCCGACTGTGGCGCTCCAAGTGGTGGTTGTTGAACAGTATATGACACAGCTGTCAAACTCAAGGCATTGTCAATGGCCGTGAGCAATCTTCGTACAGAAAAAGTGAAATATCTCTATAGCTGTGTTTACACGGGGAATTGTGAAACGTTCTAGACAAGGCGATTTATATGAAGCGTTTTAGAGACCCGTTTACACGGACATAGTTTTGAAAGTGTTTTGTCGCCGGGAACAAGCAGCCTTAGTTCTGCCTGTAGCCGGCGAGCACTGCTATTTGTTTACTTTTCCCTCGTCGATTCGACGCCGATGTAGCTGCTACGTTAATATCGCTTGGAATTTAAGGTTAATTTAATTAAATTTCATTAGATTTCGGCGTAATCGGGCCCTAACACTGCCTGGCACCAGCTATTAGTTACTGCTCCCCCTGTTCCCGGCACGCACTACTATTTTATACTATCGCCGCCCGGGAACAAGCTGAATCGCTCCATCTAGACCACCTCTGGAGGTGGTATAGATGAAGCGTTTCATATGAAGCGATTCAGCCCTAAAACGCCACAGCGTCGCGTTTACACGGGAAATGTGAGTCGATCTAGGCAAGTCGTTTCATATGAAACGTTTTAAATCGCCCGTGTAAACACGGCTTAAAACTACACCACATAGAAACAAACTGTTTGGAACACATATAGAAAACATATTTAACGATGAGACTATATTAAATTCATATGGCTAGGGTTCTGTATTTCGATTAATTTTGAATAAAATACACGTTTTGCACTACACGTACGGCAATGGCAGTGAGCAATCTTCATACAGAAAAAGTGAAATATCTCTAAAACCACATGACCTAGACACAAACCGCTTGGAACACATCTAGAAAACATGTTTACCAAAAGGATTATAATAAATTGATAAGGTTAGGCTTCTGCATTTCTATTAATTTTGAATAAAAACAAATGTTTTGCACTGCACGTACCGGCAAACCCAAAGCTTGTTCAACACTAACCGCCAGGAACGCCACTGTAGCCTGTGTTACCGATTTTCGTGGGAGTTGTCCCTCTCAACTGTTTATATACACGCTCTCTGTTCTAAGTAAACAACACATTGAATGTGAAATGCCCAGAACCTCCCAGAACACAAGAAAATTCTGTTTTACTGCATCTGCATGCATTCACAACATGTCTAGGGAGGGTGCTCGTAATCCAAGATGGCTGACTGCTGAGTGATGACGTCACGTGCACTCCCTCTAGAGTATTGGCAGTTGGGTTATTTTATCCTCTTCCAGAGGTATTCTCTCTGACTATGTCGGCGTGACATCACAGCCCGGCCAAACTACTCGCGAAGCGTAAAACAATGCAGTAATATGTGCTGCAGCAATGCTATGTCTATGCGGAGCATTTATTTTTGCAAAATTAATTTTAAAGCTTTCATTGCATCGATTAAAAATATCTTAATGCAAAATTGAAGAGGAAGATCTGAAATATTTAATTCAACCTAAGAGCAATTTTCTCTGAGAGGATTATAAATAAATAATATTGAAAGTTGGGATATTCTGAGTGTCAGTGCAAGTGGTAGCCGTACCGGATCACGGCCTAAAAAACTATTTTCGCAAAATAAATTCGAGAACTTCCAATTGGCTGAGAAAGAAAATGCTGAATGTGAAATTGTAGAGAAAGATCTGAACTATTTAATAGAAATAAGAGAAATTTGCTTTCAAAGCACCAAAAAGCATAACTTACTGTGATAGTTAGGGTAGTTTTAGTGTTGTCTCTATGACAGTGGCATTTGTTTTACCCTTCGTGCGTTGTGAGCGCAAGAAGTGCCCGGATGTCTGACATCGAGAATGCTAATACTGTATTGCTATTAGCCTGTTCGTATAGTTGTCGTGGTGTCAGCTATGCGGTGTCTCACTAATTCGGTTATAGTCCTAGCAGAAGCAATGTTATTACATTTCATGTATCAGGAATATGTAATTATCTCATAGTAACCCTACCCTATTGGTTTTCAATTGCATGATTTTTGACCTGAGTAAGAGAGTAAATATACAAGCACAAATTCTTAATGAGAAGTCCCAAAATCAGTAGACTTTTAAATGCAATTTCACGATTTGTGATAAATAAATGACTATTACTAGTATTAGTTACAAAATGAAAAAAACTAAACATGACAAACAAAAGCACATGGCCTCCATCATGTAAATATCAACAACACATGACAAACCAATCATTATGCTGCATTCTGGTCATGTGACCCAGCTGACAGATGAAGTAGATCACTTTACACCTCAGAAAAATTAAAATATCTACAAAATCATGCCATATAAGTTATAACATCAAATCGCTTTGCACACACAGAGTCAACATTTTTATCTATCTGATAATGATAGTTTCATAAGAAGGCCATTTAGCATGGTTGAGCGCTGAAATGTTGGACCCATAGGCCATATTCGATTATGATGGTCCGGACCATTCGGATCGTCTGGGTCGTCAGAATTTAAAAAAAGAACACCCCGAGGTGCATGTAAAAATACATGGGCCGTGTGCAAAATCATCCGACTCCAATGCCCTAGGTCTTGGCTGGGGGTATCAGCAGCATTTGTGCTGGTACCTATAGTGTGATCCTGTACTGCATAGCTACACTTTATTTAATGTAAAAGTATGACCATCCAGATTAAAATGCAATCATAAAATGCTTTAAATCCTATCTTGCTGTAGTTATATTAGTTATTTAAAAAAAAAAAGTTTTAGATTAAGCCACTATTTTTTCCGCCTGTGCGCATTCATTTATTCAACACGCGTTTGTAGGATCTGCGCATGACCAAAAAAATGGTTCGGATGATCGGAGATGATTAATCAATTACGGTCATAGAGATAGCATGGGTGAAGCAACATGGTGTGCGGTCCAGTTTTTCTAAGGCGACGATCCCTGAGGATTGGTTCACCATCATTTTGTAAAATATTCTGCTCTAATATAGATAAATATTGCACATTGGAATCACTACCTTCACAATTAATTCTTCTTTCAAGTATTTGAAGCAGTTTTTCCTCAGATTTAGGGAGGGTTGTTATCATCACTACTCTGGATAGGGGGTGGATCTTTTATCTAGATATTGGAGTGATTAATGAAGTAAATAAAACTTATTATCTATCTTTTTTTGTTGTTGCTTTCTTTCCTTTTAAATGTTTTTTCCCTCCACATTTCTCCCCCCCCCCCCCCCACCCATCTCATATCTCTTCATTTTCTATGTGTGTGTTATCGAGTTTACACAATTCACAATTACCACACTTGTTAATTCTACGAACATGTAGCAGATGCAGCTCCATGCCTAGTCTGTCGCCAGCCGCTGACTCTGTCGTCTGTGTGCCCCTGTATTGTAGGCGGCAGCGGCCGGTCTGATCTTCATCGGGACCTGGGTGTTCATTGAAAACAAGCATTACGAGCAGCTCGTTACGGCCTACTACACCCTCATCCCGGCCACTATCATCCTCGCAGTCGGTATCGCCTTCTTCATCCTCGGCCTCATCGGGTGCGTGGGCGCTTTCAAGGAGCACCGGTGCCTGCTTTCTGTGGTCAGTGGTTTGGACTACCGATATATATGTATCAGTGTTTGTACAGAGTCGGATTATCCGACTTTTGTCAGATATTCACATATTTGCCGGATACAATCAGATTTTCGAGGATTTTGCATTATTTTTAGACAAATCCGTTGGATTTTGCTTACATTTCTTGTTCAAAACTTAACTTGAATGTAATAAATTCTTTGGAATGCTAATGAAATAAGTTACTTTATTCAGAATATATATTGTCAATTGTCAGACAGCTTTGTTTTTTCATATTTTATGTACTGGAGGAAAATAAGATTTTGGTTGCACAAAAGTAGAATCTTTATTTCTGCCTTGGTACAAACATTGATGTATGTATATCAGTGATAGAAATAAGCAAACAAAATTCTCTCGTCCACCGGACAAGTCTGGTGTGATTTTCACTTGTCCGTCTGAATTTTTACTGGTCCTGGACAAGCAGACAAGCTCTTTAAAATGATGTGTATATATGAGCCTGTCTCACAAGGTGCTAGCTCTTCGTTTTTTTGTCCATAGTAACAATTGACACAAAACAGCACAGAAACGGTTACACTGAAAACACAAGGACATTTGCTTCAAATCAATATGTATTCTATTGGGATTATGAAACACCATGTAAAAAACAAATCAGTTTATCCTGAGCAAATGCATAAGTAGATAGTGTGTTGGTCGTTACTATGGACAAAGTTTTGTCCCATATTGCTTAGCACCTTCTGAGACAGTCTTATTATATATATGTATAGCTTGTCACAATCACACCGATGGGCTAATTATAAATATACACGGATGAGTGTGTTTGTCCGACCGACTGTCTACGAATATTCATGCGAGTGTTTGTAACAAGCTATTGAGCTATTCCAATGCGTGGAAAGTTGTAATATTGCGGGGATAGCCTACAGTCTTTTCGAAAAGTTGTAAGATATGAGTTTAAAATGTAAAAGTAGAAGTTGCACATGTGCTTTTTTTTGCACTGCGACGCGCACAACAATATGTGGTATAGTCTATATTGTGGGCAAAGTACAGGTCGCAGGTGAGCATGTAGACGACGCTGGCGCCGTGCGGCGGCTCATTTTGAAAGCACTGGCCTATCAATCATCTGTGCCAGTGTTGTGTGAGGAGTTTGCAATGGATTGGGGTGTTTGAATATATTTTCATTGGTACCAGTAATTTTGTTTTAAAATTATTATAGAAGGGGACCTTTGTATTCGTATTTGTGCATGATTTAAACAAAATTATTTGGGTTTTTTTAAAGAAGAAAAGGGAGAATTGAAGATAAATACGATGTCAGGATCCGGCTTTTATTAGAGTGTTCTCTTGGGGGTGGGAGTGGGTGGGGGATTTGCAATGCGTGCATGTAGAAGCGGCATAATGTATGAACGATGCGCTCACTGCACCTTCTTTATAGTTCTTCACCGTGGTGCTGTTCATCCTGATGGCTATGGTGGTGGCGGCCAGCCTTGGCTACGTGTACCGCACTGATATCGACAGTGCGGTGAAAAAGGGCATCCAGAAGGGCATGGCTCAGTACGACACGGTCAACAACACTCACATGACGGAGGGCATTGACTTCATGCAGAAGGAGGTGGGTAGCAGTGGCAGGTGGCAAGAGGTGGTGGGTGTCGACATAGAGCTTTGTAAAGCATACCGTATGGCTGCGAAAGAATGGCACTGATGTTGTACAAGGTGTCGGCAGCAGCATTCTGAATTCAAATCAAAATTCATATATACGAATCGTGCTGATTTATCCGGAATTCCAGTTTTGATCTGCCCAATTATTTTTCTGGATATGGTTTAAAAAATTGCGACTATTCCTGGTTTTGCACAAATTCAATTCAAAATATTTTCCTGATTTTGTTGTTGTCAGGCCATTCTCATCTATGAAACTGATCGCTCTACGGCCAAAAATAATATACTTATACTAGAAGAAAGGCAGGTAAAGCTGAAATATGCTAATCATATTTCTATCTTCATTATCATCCTTGTTTGCATGTTTCAAGTGTAGAAGAGAGGGTATACCAACAATGAAGATAATAATGCCACTAATAATGTAGACTTAATAAATAAAGCACCCATATTAGAAGAAACCGTTCTAAAGCGCTGTGCAATATTTCAATTCAATTCAGGAATTTCTTTCAGACTCAGCATTATGACATTTACATGAAGCGGTCCATAGTTGATCAAATAAGAATAAATGTGAATAACATACAAGTTATAGTATGGGCATTACAATACTAACCAGTATCAAAATATAGGCCTACGTAAAGTAGTTTGTAACAATGCCTGAGGTATTGGCAGAGGTAAATTGATCTTAGATCACTGCAATTTTCACAAGTTCCTGTGTTATAGCATTCTCTGACTTATCAAGTCTAATAATAAATTTGAATATTACATTCCCAATAACATCCTGGAAGGCTGGGGCTTCAGATTTGTCATTTTCTAATATTGGCAACCCTGTAATAACAATAATAACCTGGTTATGACATATATATAAAAGTGTTTAAAGACGCATCTCACCTGCGCATTAACTTTTAGCTCAGTTGCTGCGGCCTCAACAACTACACTGACTGGGAAACTACACCGTGGTACAAACACAACCGCACACTGAATGTGCCCTACCCTGACTCCTGCTGCCCACATTCGAACTGTACCGCCCAGGCACACGCCTACAACCGGGTATGATAACTTATGTGTCCACTATACCTAACATGTTTTGTGTACAGCCATAGAAAATAATTCGCAGATCAAAATCCTGATTAAAGAATGGTTTTGCTAGTGAATTACATAACTTCCTAGTTATATTGTAATGCCCAGAACTGATCTAAGTCAAGTTGGTTGTTGGAGGTTTATGTCTTGGCAACATCTAAGGTCATATCAGGACTGGTATCGACTTGTGACAGTGTGCACTCATGGCAACTTTATAGTGCTGCCCCACTGGGAAATCAGGCTACTGGAACCATGACCCGATATCCCACTCAGTCACATTATCCTGACACTGAGTTGACCAGTCCTTTCCCTATCATATTAAAGCCGAGTGCCAGACTAGGAAGCAACAAGTATCAGATTTATGTCATTGCTTTAACTCGAGTGGGAACCGATCTCCCGCATCCGAGGCCTGCGCTCTACCGATTCGGCCATGCGCTCGGTAAGTCGTTTTGATGGCCTGCTTCATGTCAGTTGATTCAGACAGCACACAGGCTATTGTTGTTGTTGTTGTTGTTTGTTGGAGCTTCACGTCCCAGCAATATCTAAAGTCATATCAGGACGGGTACTGACTTGTGATAGTGTGCACTCATGGTGACCTTATAGTGTTGCCCCACTTGGAGACCAGGCCACCAGCACCATGACCCGATTTCCCACTCAGTTGGATTGTCCTGCCACTGAGCTAACCAGTCCTTGCTCCATCCTAGTAATGCTGAGTGCCAAGGTAGGTAGCAACAAATATCAATTTTCTAATTCATTGGTTTGACTCAAATTGCAATCAAACTCGACCTTCCGCATACCGTCTACCAATTAGGACAATACGTCCGGTCACACAGCTAATTAAATCAGTCAACTGTTATATTTCTGCAGGGAGTTGTGTGAAGAACTATACAAGCTGATTATTTTTATTGTGGTAATTGGAATAATTGTACCAAAATTGTTAAATGAATTGTATTTATATATATCTTTTGTCTTCCGACTAAAGTGTTACAGGATATATAGGTATTTACACAAATCTTTAAAGGATATATAGGTATTTACACAAATCTTTACATGGTTTATATAATTGAAGTGTGAAGTAAATTCTGAAATTAAAGTGTACACAATGCAATAAGTAATGAGTATGAGGCACATTAAATCATTTTACATTTACATGCAAGGTTTTACTTGTTGGTTCAGGATTTCCAATGCAATAGATACTAATACCCTTAAAGCTGCAAAGTCCGATGAAAATATAAAATCTTCAATTCCTATTGTTTACCGTCTCCCTTTAAACAACCTTTTGCAGGGTTGCTACGAAATGCTGCGAGACGAGTTTCTTGGTCATCTGGGAATCGTCGCTGGGGTCGCTGGTGGATTCGCCATCTTCCTTGTAAGTTTGGAAATTGACGGTTGGGGAAAGAGGACATGTGAGTGGGTAGGGTATGGAACGTTGGATGGCATCAGGCATACAGAAAAGAATGGATAACAGTGAAGACTTGGCACCAGCCAGGTACATTGGCTTGTTTGTTTGTTGTTTTGCGTCCTAACAGCATCTAAGGTCATATCAGGATGGGTACCGACTTGTGACAGTGCGCACTCATAGCAACTTTATAGTGCTGCCCCACTGAGAGACCAGGCTGCTGGCACCATGACCGGATATCTCACACAGTCACATCATCCTCACAATGCTAACCAGTCCTTGTCGTATCCTATTAATGCCACTAGTGACAAGTATCAATTTTACAAGTCAATGTTTGACTGGGCTGTGATTCGAACTCCCGACCATCCGCACGGGAAGCCTGCGTTCTACCGATTCGGCCACCGCGCCCAGTCATGTACCTTGAGATCAACGCACAAGGCACAAGAGTGAAAGGGATGGGCATGGTTAATGGAAATACTGGGAATACTTTCGAGCTACTAATAATTTTTGTTATACATAGTTTATTAAGCAGGGGATATTTCAATCACGGAGAATTGGTTCTACTGCTCCTTGCCTATCCTAGTAATCTAAATGCCAGGCTAGTCAAATTGTTAAATCATTGGCTTGACTCAGCCAGGTTCGAATCCCATGACCTACCAAAACGCGAGGCGGGCGCTCAACTCATTCTTCAGCAACCCCATCTGGCTGGTTAACAGATTAAATTTGTGGGTAGGTGTGGAGGGTTGGGGGGGGGGATGGCTGGATGTCCTGTTGAGATGGTGGACTGTGGCATGATATTGCTGCCGAAGAGAGGAGACAGACAACAGTTATACCAGCAATAGGGAAGGGGTGTGATGAGAGTTGGAGCGGGGAGACGGAAGTCGCACTGTGAGCAATACCAGGCAAGAGAGTAAGGGAGTGTGCACGGTGTCCTCTCTGAATCGCCCATCGTTAGAAATTTGTATGAACCAAATAGTTATGTGCCAAAGTAAGTTGAACCAAGCAATGAACATACACTTTTTTGTTTGGTTCCCCCACACTTTGTATGAAGCAAATAGTTAAGTGCCAAAGTAAATTGGACCAAACAATGGACATACTCTTTTTTTTTTTTGGTCCCACCCCTACACGCACTCACCACAAGCAACAAAAAATACAAATAAACGAAAACGGATTTTTTTTTCCCCATGCATATTTTGTCAAAATATTTAATGCATGTGGGTGTTTTTTAAATTTGTTTTATGAATTAATTAATTTTTGGGGTTCAATTGCTATTTTTAATATTTGTATTTGGTCTCAGAAAACTTTGATCCTATATATGCAACTTAACTACTGGTACACTTAATAACATTTTATTGCAGGTTTATTGCATATTATTCAGAACAATGTTTTTCTACCACTAACACTAATCTTCCAGACATTATAATCTGTATAATTAAGTAAATGCGTGAAACTGCTTTTTCAGATTTTCGGAATGATATCAGCCTGTGCTCTGATGTGTCATCGCCGCTCGACCAATACCTACATCGGTCTGACAAGCCCTGAACACATGCGAGTCTGAGAGGGTCTGCTGACAAGGACTGCCACAGTAGAAGTCGCTCATGTCTAATGCCAACAAGAATGCTGCAGTAGAAGTCACCCTCGGATAATGGCAAAAAGGACTGCCGCAGTAGAAGTCACCCTCGTGTAATGCAAACAAGGACTGCCGCAAAAGAAGTCACCCTCGTGTAATGCCAACAAGGACTGCTGTAGTAGAAGTCGCCAACGCGTAATGCTGACAAGGACTGCTGCAGTAGAAGTCACCCATATGTAATGCCGACAAGGACTGCTGCAGTAGAAGTCACCCACGTGTAATGTCAACAAGGACTTCTGCAGTAGAAGTCACCCACGCCCACATAGTAATTAAAAGACGTCGCGAGGGTTTGTAAATTGATTGCTAACTGACACTATGATCAACAAACAAGTTTGTAAACTGCAGATAACGCCATTAACGTAGGTGAAGCTTGGGGAGTTGGAGATGGGAGGAATCACAATTATGCCCATTGACAAATTACTTTAATCTGAATAAAGGAAACGGATCTTCGTAGGTTTCGTATTGAGGTTGTTTTGTATATTAATAAAGGAGTTTGTATCAGCTAGGTTCTATAATGATAGTGTACTTCGAGTATACATGTCAGTTTAAATAAAAAATCTTAATGCACCGACTGAGAGTATTTTAACTGAATTTCCTCCGGGCTCCCTTTAAAAAAATAAAAGTTTTTAACGAAGGAGTCTTGTACCTCAAAATCGACGCCACCTGAGATGATTCGTCGAATTATGTAGACCCAGGTTGGTTTTGAATTGTTGCAATTGCATTTACAAAAACTGAGAAATGCCCTTCTTAACTGGCCCACGTTTGAACACAACTAGGATGTATATTGTATAATTCACAATTGTGTACATATAGCATATATTTACCTTGCTTCTTTTTCGATTAAGGTATATAACAATAGATGTTGCTTGGATGTCAAACACAAAGAAACCTATATCTATTAAGGTATATAACAATATGATATTCAAAATGCTTGCTCTTTGGTATAATATATTAGTGTGAAAATGAATACAGTGTGAGAATTTTCTTTTTAATTATAGTGAATAAACATAGGGTTAAATGTACATGTAGCTCTAATGATCAACACACGAATAATATACAGGGATGATATTTTTTCCGTTTTTTTTTTTCACAGCCCGGGGGGCCGTTGTTATATGGGTATACATGGAAATTTGCCGTCGCGATAATCTCGGCTTGATTTTCACTTTTCTTTTGTCCTGAAACCACTATCGTCCCTGATATAACAATCCTCTCATAAACTACTTCTTAGTCAATTATCCCCACGTAAAGGAAATCAAGGTATTTTGGCCGTAGTTATAACAACAATGAAAAGAGTAAAAATATAACTTTGCCTTGCTTCTAATGATGACAGACTTAATGGGATAGCTGATGTTCACGTCTAGTGCCTGCTGGAGGACTGATTGTTTGCAACTTGCAGATGTTTCTGTGTTAAGCTTGAGCTATCTGACTTATACTGTATTGCGTACCCTCGTCCACTTCTTATATATTGTGTAGTATACCCTAGTCCAGACAACTCACCGCCTGACCTTGTAGCGAAAACCCATCTTACTACATGTATAGAGCTATAATTTCACTACTACACTCACTTACCTGGTAATCTTTCCACGTCTGTGTAGACTGCCACCGACTCAATTGAGCATTCCCATGTGATATTTATTTGAACGGGAAAATTTCCTCTGATGGGGCGATCCGCCGAGTATCAAAGACACGATGTGTAAAGTGACACGATAACGATTGTATATGGCGGGCATGAGCATTTCCTGCCAATTGGCTGATTTCCGCCAATTTAAAGGCTTCCTGGACAATAAATTAAATAACTGAAACTATTAACTATGGTATAGGTGTATTATTTATATTATTGACTTATCATTTATGCAAGATTACAAGAAAAACACTTCTGTATTCTTAGAGTACTGGGGCCGTATGCACGAATCGGGGTTAGGGCTGTAACCGCGGCTCGGCTAGCTCCACACGGCTAAATGTGAGAAATCCGTATGCAATTACACACATTTAGCCGTGTGGAGCTATCCTAGCCGCGGTTACGCCCTAACCCCGATTCGTGCATACGGCCCCTGGTGTATATGCCTACTCTTACCTTATGTCACAGGTGAAGAGTGAAATTTCTCCCTCCTAAGTGGCTACCAAATTATACCAATTGTGTCCTACTTGTAAAAAAAATTTCTCCGTGGGAGGGGAGGGGGGTGCCCCCCCCCCCCATCTCGGCCTTTGGCTGGGTTTTGAGGCATACGCCCACAATCAGCTAATTTGGTTTACTTCTCTGCTCATGTCTGATATTATGGTTAAACTAAGGTGCGAGACGTGGCTTTGAACTCGCTGCTGCCTAATGCTAAAATTGCCACCTCGGAAATAGATCTGCCTATAACAAAGTGTGGTTGTATCAATCTGAATTCGCCATATTGTTATAAAAACCTATGACAAGACCAATTAATTACACTCTACCCCGTCTCTGGACATGGCATTTAGCTGTTGAATTTAGTATGTTGAATTCGGTGTCTCGTGTTACTTTGTATGCATGTTCATATTGGTTATGATAATCATATGTTAGCGGTATAAGAGATCTTATCCAGCATGGTGTAAACTGTTCATTATTTCCAAACTAGTCGCTAATTTATTACCCATCTGTGACGTGTTTATTACACGATAGTTGTTAAGGGTTAGCACGATAGTACAACAGGAATATTCAAGAGGTTATTTTGGTTTTTTAACACTTTTTGTATCTACTATGATTGAATAATTTGCATATAGTTCCTGTTGCTGGAATTTAAATATATAAACCACTTCGTGTTGTGTGTCGGTACATATGTATATAAATATAGCCTCGTCCGTACTTTGATATAATATGAGGCTTGTACATCCTGATACAGACAAGGTGGAAAATGACATAAAATCATATATCTAGTGATTGTTATGTACATTATTTAACAGGATGTTAATGTTTAGCGACCTTTTCCTTTCTAATCTTACTAAGGGGTAAAATTAAAGCTGCATAGTCCGCTGAAAGCCTAACATTGTTGATACCAAAATATTTACCTAGATTTGGTCCTACATATGTGACTCATCGAACATTTATTGAGGCGTAAAATGGAACAGTAAGTCAATTTGATAGAAGAATCTGTTACTGCTGAAGCCGATGTGATGTCAGAATTTCGACGTGCATTCCAACATATATTCGACATGCTTTTACTTCAAATATCTTCAAAGCTAGCCATTTGTAATAAAACGTGCTTCGAACTAAAGTAATGTAGCTTATAAGTATCATCCTAATATATTTATCTATTTTTAAAAAACCAATCAGAAACTCATGACCATCGGACTATGCAACTTTGAAATTGATCATACCCCACACTCAGATACAAGCAGTTTTCTTGTTTTAATACTCAACCAAATACTCTCGAAACAAGGCGTTCATAAACGTGTTCCCACCCGTGCACACACCCTGGAAATAAGCCACCTTAACGGCTATGAGGCATACTGAAAGCAAGGCTCTATTTGCGTCTTGGGGGGGGGAGATAGACTTATAAGATTATTACTGTAGTCTAGGAATAGCTATTTCACAGCGGGTTTGTTCAACCTCAGAATAAACAGCAACACCAGAGGCCAGCGGTATAAGATCTTGAAGGAGAGGCCCACACTAGAGGTCAGGAAGCACTCATTATTCTTTCGAGTGATAGATCGACGGAACAATCTTCCAGACCAAGTATTTGAAGCACCAATGGTAGAATCATTTGAGAGAAGGCTGGATAGACATTGGAGAATACACCCACAATTATATATGTGCAAAGTCTTTTTTTACCATGACGAGCTGGCATTAGAGGCCCAATTGGGCATAGATCAGCCAGAAGTGGATCTGTAAGTTAATATGATTAGATCTGAAGAGCGAGGAGCATGCACTTGGTTGGTTGATTGATTGGAAGAGCAATTAAGGTTACATTGTGAGAGTTGTAAGTCTGGTTCGGTTGTGTCCATTCATGTGAATACTAATACCCCAGACGATTCAGTCTACTAACGTAACTGTTATCTTGCGGTCTGTATTAAACGTACAATAAATTACAGTTCTGAAAGACTGACTAATAGTTTTCGTTTCTAAGTATAAGGCGGGGGGTCCCCCCCCCCCTAAGTGTTCTGTAGTATATCAACCTTATTTGACCTGAATCTGGAATGTGTGGAGGCTCTGCTGTATAAATTGCAGTGGATGATTTCTTTTTTTCTACATTTTAGTATGGAAGTTTTCATTTCAAATATTTAATTTAACTGAATCTGGAATTTGGGCAGGCTTTGCTATGTAATTGCAGTGGATGAGTTCTTCCCTGCCCCCCTACATTTTAGTATGAAAGTTTTCATTTCAAAGTTTGTCAAGTCTTTTAAAGCCATATACTAGGAAGTCTCGTTTTACAGACACTTCTAAAACTACCAGCCATTGTAAATGGAAATGTCAGTTTCGCATTATTGATACGAGTATATTGTTTAGCTCAATGGTTAAGTTCAAACAGCTTGAAAAGAGTGTTTAAGTAACTGAAAGGTAATCACATTTATTAAGCTGTTTGACATTGTTTTACATCCTAGCAATATCTAAGGTCATATCAGGATAGATACGGACTTGTGACAGTGCACACTCATGGTGACTTTATAGTGCTGCCCCACTGGGGGACCAGGCCACCAGCACCATGACCTGATATCCCACTCAGTCACATTATCCTGACATTGATTGAGCCAACCAGTCCTTGCCCTATCCTAATCATGCCGAGCACCTGGCTAGGAAGCGACAAGTATCAATTTTGAAGTTATTGGTTTGACTCGACCAGGGTTCGATCCCACGACGGTTTACCAACACCGGAGACGGACATAATCTGGCCCTGAGCGCCTTGGACACCAGCTCACAAAGTCACATGCATATATATATATATATATATATATATATATATATATATATGCATGTGACTATATATATATATATATGCATGTGACTATATATATATATATATATATATATATATATATATATATATATATATCCCGACACAGTAGGTAGTTAGAAGCTACATTGGTATATGTAATATATGCAGAACCAAAGACTAATCAGTGTTATGTAACATATAGATATTAATTAGATAACATTGGTATTTAGGTATACCTGTCTGCTGAAGTGTCATGAAAGGGGTACCGAGGGTACTCAAATTCCAGGGGGCGCTACGACGTACGGTGTGTGTGGGGTAGGGGGTTTGTGGTGGAGGTGGATGGGTGTGGTGAGGATTTTGGTACTTCGGTACTTCACTTTCGAGGCCCAATTTGCGTCGCAGCGCCACCTATCGATTACCATGGACTTGTCTAACCCCATTACGGAAGAACCGGTGTGGCCGTCTCCGATGCCACAAGGCTGCTGTGCCAAATGTCGCTTCTGCGCATGCGCGGATTCGAGTGACACATGATTATTTTTACGCTAGTTAGAAATAATGATTGATATGTTCGAAATGCGTGATCAACATATACAACTAAGCTAACGGGTTCTCTGACGAGTTCATACAAAGATGCTAGAGTAACACATGACCACGTCTGCATCCCAGTAGTGTGTTGACACTTGGTGCTTCAGTTTTCTGATCTATTTGGGCGTAATCGATTAATCGACTCTGGTCACCCGAGCCACTTTTTGGCGCATGCGCACATCCTACAGACTCGGGTCGAATAATCGAATAGCATTTGAAATTCTGACCACTCGGGTGGCCCGAGTCGCTCGGATTGTGTTAATCGATTACGGCCAAACTAGAGACTTGACGCATGCGCAGACGACGCTGTTGGATTCTGACGCATGCGCAGAAGCGACATTTGGCACAGCAGCCTTGTGGCATCGGAGACTGCCACACCGGGCGATCGCAGCCGAGGACAATACACGATTTTCGCGACTAGTATGACACCTGGTGATAGGCAACAACATTTGTGTTGTGGATCAAGTTTCACTGTGTTGTTTTACACTGACGATCAAACTTTTCAGTCAATCAATCAATCAATAGTATACAGCTATAATGATCAAAAATGATTCAAAAATGGTAAGTATGTTTTCTTTATAAATCCACATGTGTGCCGAAAAGACTGTCAATTGCTAAATATAAAGCCAGTGTTAACAGAGCCTCAATTTACAATTGCCTCTCCACAGACTCTGCCCCACAAGCCCAGTCTGGATTACGCTCTGCGCATGCGTCGCGGAAAAAGTGAATTAAGTTAGCTTCATCCTAAATAATAATTATATAGTAGTGCAGAAATTAGTCTACGTTGAAAGTTACATATAAAACAAGTAATATAGTACTGGAATAGTGATATATTATAATAGTAATATATTACTGATTGGTACGCTTACAGTGGCAGTAGGATCTATGCAAATGTGCAATCACAATCATGGTTGTTGCTAGATAAAAGATTCACCCGGTACTTGTAGTACACGGGTGAAGACCAGCCTTATATAAATACGGGGGAAAATAGCATTAATATGGAAGTGAGGCTACAGTATGTGGCTCCAGTATCAAATGGCTACCCATATTATGCATATAGGCACAGAGTTGGTGAAATGGGAGAGAATGCAAAAAAGACAAGATGGCGGGCGCAGAACGCCGTCGATTTCACTTTTAAATCTCATTAAACTATATATTATATTATATTTTTCAACTCAAAGATAGCGGGTAAATAATAAAACAGATGTAAAGAATAAATGTTGCTTCTTAGATTGTTAAATTAGGCCCTCAATTCTTTTACCCGCATTTTCGCCACCTTTTACATAAGGCTGGTTTGCACCCCTACTGCAGCAGTATGGGGTGAATCTTGTATCTAGGTTGTTGCATGACACCCCTCTTTCATGTAGATATAGTAATGACTAAACACGTCTGGTTATATGTAAGTAGAGATTACATTCGAGGACATTTTCACGTTTGATTCAGGGTTAAATTTGCATGTGTAAAATCTATACTGAACACTGCAGGAGACTCCCTAATATGGAGTTCCACAAACAGATATGATCAATCATTTTACAGTTGTGTGTGCTAAAGAAATTGAACCATCTGTGGGAAAGCCACTACAGACTCATGTGGGAGGTCGGCGGGACCAAGTGGTCCATAGCCGCTGCCGTATTGGCCACTCGTGGCTTACGCATGCTTTTCTGCTCAAGGGGGAACTCCCCCTGAATGTATTGGGTGTCAGTCCCCGTTGACACTCAAACACATTTGACCAAGTTGCGTTGATTTTTTGGCCCTGCGCCAACAGTTCTACACTGCAAACAATATGCATGACCTTTTTACTAAGGTAAAACAGGAAAACATTTTAGCCTTTTTGAGGGCAGCTGGACTGTACCACCTCATATAGTTGACTAAATAGATTCTATCAATTATTAATCAAACGTTTCTTTTTCTAAGGGAATTTGTTTCCCTTGACCACAAATATATGATTGTGAGCTTTCTAATTTAATGAGTGTCTATTGGCACATAATTGATTGTCTGCTTTTACATGTAAAAGCGATGGTTTGAACAAGAACAAACATTCCTTGCCGTGAAAATGGCCTATGCTGCCGACACGGCGTAAAGCAACCACCAATCAATCAATCAATCAATCAAGCATATATTATACTGCGTGCGGGGAAGCCTTTTTATTACCTGATTACTTTGACAATGTTTTCTCTATAAATCCACATTTGTGCTGAAAAGACTGTCAGTTGCACAATATGAAGCCAGTGTTAACAGAGCCTCAATTGCCTCTCGACAGATGCTGTGACCCACAAGTCCAGTCTGGATTACGCTCTGCGCATGCATTGCGGAAATCGTGTATTGGACTAATAGACTACATCGCCATTCCAGCGGCGCACTGCATTGTGGGATGTGTCAAAGCAAAAAACCCGCGAGCAGCACATGGTACATGCTAATACACTGGGTGCAGTTGTGAAATGTGCTAGTTTCAGCTCATCTCAGGTCTTGTTTGAAACATAGAACACAAACTAAAAAGATATATATAATAAAATTAAGATATTAATCTTTAATCCAGCATTGCATTTACATAAATATAATCAGCACATCTTATGCCATGTGCATTTAGATTTAGACAAGTCTGTGCCCTCAGACTAGCATTAGAGCCATAGCCAGAGTCAGTTTTACTTATTTTATTCATGTTTTTATTTATATCTTATGGTTAATGACATATGTGGAAATAGAAAATGAGTAGGGTTAATCAGATATTGGTTATATATTTCTTTGAAACAAGTTTTTGTTGACATATTTGACATTTTAATATTTAGAACAAGAATTACTTATGTCTAATCAATGGTGATGTAAACATGTATGTTTCTTAGCTCAAAATGCTTAATTATGGAGAGTTTTGTCTTAAACATATTCATTATATTATTATATTGGATCCTTCCATCCATGTTTGTGCCAAATTATTATGTATTTTGTTTTAAATTTGGAATAAAATTGAAGTTTTGCCCTACGCGTATCGGCAAACTGGATGGCTGTACGCCTTTGCTTTGCTGCCAACGCCGTTTTCAGCGCATGCGCAGTCGGAACGGTGATCTTGTCTAATTTGTGTGTTTTTGCATTTAGTGTATGTACGAGCATGAGATTTGTACAAATAATCATAATACCAGAACGCAGAACATTAAAATAATGTCAACGCACGTGCAATTGCCTACATTGTGATAATAACCTATTTTGTTTTTGAAGCACTTCCCTTTCACAATATCACTGCACATGCTTTTAAATATTGATATATATATATGTTGTACATACATATATGAAACACGCGACATTAAAGCCGCATAGTCCGATGAAAACCTCAAATTTTCAAAACCAAAACAATTATCTAGAGTTGATTCTACATATCTAACTTAGATAATGGTGCACTTATTAAATATTTGTCGCCACATAGAAGGGAATACTGAGTCAATTTAATAGAACCTGTTACTGCAGAAGCCTATGGTGGTAGAATTTTGGCAAGTTTGCCCAAATTAATTTTGCATGTTTGCACTTCAAATATCTCAAAAGTTAACCATTTAAAGTAAAAGTTACTTCAAACTAAAGTAAGGTAGATTAATCATGTTGCCGGTAACATGCGTAATTCAAAATCTTGACTACCGGCCTGATATGCTGAATAACCATAGAGACAGTTCCTAGCACGCGTCGCTAGGGGCGAAAGGTGACTTCCGGTAGAAGATTCAGAGCATAAATTCATTCCCTACCTGTACTTCAACGACGACGGATTGCTGATGCTGAATATAAGAATTTCTTTCCATCCCACCCTCCCTTACTGCATTTTCTGGGTTACAGTAAGACTTGGCTGAGAGCTTATGGTCCCATTACTTTACCCTATGCGAGACTGATGATGTGTGTGATAAAAGTCAAATGTGTGTGTGTGCCGGCTGTGAGATGAACGTGTGACCGTGATCTGCCCATAGCTGCTGCCTCATGTCTTCAATTTTCAAGCTTCATCAAAGAATCCTGCATTCTAGTAGAATTATCAATTGAATAATATGACAAATAACCGTCATAAATAATACCTGCACATAAGTAACAATCTAAAAATCCATACATCTATTGATTCTCTGTCCTGCACATAAGTAATGATATTAAATAAACATTAACGTCAGGCTGTACTGTCTGAGAAACTTTAGAGTAGTTAAAAGCTAATAGTCTCAATTGTATTATTGAGAGAAGCTTACTGAAGTTATGTCTTGAACAGTATCAGGTTATAAGGCTGTGTCCAAATTTATTAAGCCTGATTAATAAATTTATTAGCTCGAATTTTCCGTGCCTGGTTTTGAATTATAATGACCAACCTAACATATTTATCTCAGAAAATGACAGAAACTCAAAACCATCGGACTATGCCACTTTAACCAAATATATAGTTACATTTTCAACGGAATATCAGCAGAGTACAGCCTCCTTCCCCCTCAACTGTCTACTAATTTTAGATAAGTACAACCATTTTTCTTATCTGACCAATTTCCTTCTGCATTTGTTCCTGAAGCAGCTTACTTTTCCCGTCCATTATTTGCTTAATGTGAGATATTGTCTCTTGAATCGTGGAAAAGCCTTCACGAGATTCTCTCTTTAATCGTTGGATCTCCTCGGTTTGCTTCTTTCGATGGGAGTCTAAAGCCAGGTGGACATCCTCTTCACGAGCCTAAGTAAAAATAAGATCGAATTTAGGATATATATTTTATATTTATGTATGAAGAGTTCAGGCGCCAATCCCCGTAAACGCTAACGACAGACTTAAATTGTTTTAAATTGACCATGTTTGTTGTGAAGAAATGGTTATGGAGCAATGAACAACAAAAATAGGAATGTAAAGTGATCCTTTCGATGGTTTGACTTCAATGTTTAAGTCAATTTTTGGATTGGTGTTTACGGGGATTTGCGCCTGGGCTCTTCATATATTAATATTCATGCATATACCCATTTGCTATTGTAGTCGTATTATCAGTTTTCTGAAATTGCAAATCCCACGTAAGGCATCTCTTGTATTTACCGTTTGCATTGTGTTGACATTGGCTCTGTCTTTAGCTATATCCTCTTCCATCTTTGCCACTCGGATGTTCACTTGAACTATTCCATCATCGAACCGCTTTTCAAGTTTATCCTACAAATACATACGTCAAAATGAGCAAACCCTGTGTAGTCACTCTGCTCTAGATGGCATTATTTAAGACCACATTGCGAATTGGTGAAATTATATCGATTGTAGACATGCATTAAATGCGTATTTGTATGCCCTACAGTTTGTGTGTGTATTTTCAACGCAATAACGTTTTGGTACTTTCATCGAAATTGTCTCAAATAACTAAATCATGACAAACTATGTTTGGTTAATTGAACTATCACAGCTTACTCCTTACATACTGAATCATTGTTCTGATGTTAGAAATAATTACCAGTTAATAAACAAATAAGACAGAATTGTGAGATTTATCGAGTTCATTGGGCAAATTGGAGCAAGTAGTTGCTATTATAATTTAAGACATTTTAAAACAGGTTTACAAAGGTAGATCACAAAATAAAGACACTAGATGGCACTCCTCCTGATATTAGAGATTAGGTACTGGTAAGGAGAGGATGGTACAAAATGGTAATAATATGTTTGTTAGTAGGCTACTGGGACAATAACAATATTATTGTTGCATACACGAACCAATAATTATAAATGTATAGATACACACAAGATGAGAATAATGAGAAGAGGAAGAATAAGATAAATAATATATGTGATATTCGTATTTAAAGACAGTTATAAAACACCGTAAGACAGTTATAAAACACCGTAACAAAAAACCGGTGCTACTTTAGCCCTAACCCTAACCATAAGCATTTAGTTAAATAGACAGGCTAAGTCAGGGCTTCTATGATCCATATTTAACTAACCGTTTAGGGTTAGGGGTAGGGTTGAAGTTCCAGTAGACAGAACGCTAAAGTAGCACTCAAAAACTGTAAGCATACAAAACAAAACCACTGGACGACAATCACTCGGATTTTCTAATTATTTGGAAGGCTAAGTGTATGGGTGTAAACTGACAAGTTTAGGGGTATTTTAGTACTCGGGCGACACGAAAACTATCGTTATGCTCATGAACCCATGGTCGGCTTTCAGCCAATTGGACTAACTGTTCCTAATTGTGCCCCGCGCTAAAGCAATCTACTCTAATCTAATGCAGATATGAGTAAGACATTAAGCACAGCTTGCTTTGTTGTTTTCTTTTTTTTTAAGAAAAGGAAATGACACTAAATGTTTTTAATCAACCATTTCCCTAAAAAGAGACCTTAATTGGTAGTGAGCATGGAGGGGGAGGGTATTCATAATTTCGCCCTGTAGCTCCTAAGGGTGGCCCTGCATGAACCAATAATAATACATGTATAAAGAAGAAGAAGAAGAAGAAGAAGAAGAAGAAGAAGAAGAAGAGAGAGGTGGGCATTTTAAGTACAATTCTTGCGTCACGTGACTGGTTGTGTCGTTCCACCTTGCTCAAGAGACGCATTTCCAGCTTCTCGCGTTCATTGTCCATCGTTACTTTCCACGTGTTTATTGTCAACCGCGTCTCCTCAATCAGCTGACGCGTCTTCGTATCGAGAGACGTGATCTTCCCCGAGCTGTCTCCTTCCACATGCTTCAGGCGCACCTGCTGCTCTGAAGACATTCGCTCTAACCTCATGGTCAGTTCGTTGATCTGAGTTTAACAATATTTTGCATATCATAATTTGACAACACGACAAAGCTATAATAGATGGCATATACATACATATGCATGCATACATACATAGCCTTGCATACATACATGTATGCATACATACATGTGTACATACATTTATACATATATGTACACATATATGTACACATACATGTGTACATACATGTATACATTAACCAAATAAAGTGTTGCTTGTTCTATAACAAAAAGGAGGAAGTGTATATAATATAGGCTACACCATTGATGCTTTGCTGACTTCTGTTTTCGTGGAATAACGAAACTTCACTAAAATTCTTTTTAATGTGAATCTTGTTAAAATATAGTGTACGTCAAAGAAAACGTAAATATGTAATAGTATTGTTATATTTGCTCTAATGAATCATGCAGATCTAAATATAAGAGGCACGAAATCGATCATTTCAGGTCGGGCACATATATAATGTGACACCTAGAAATAGCTCCATTCTAGATATTAAATATAACCAATTAAAACCAACTGACTTTTTGATCAAAGCTTCCCAGCCTTTCTGCATCCCTTTGGGCCCTTTCTTGCTGCTGCTGATTCATTGTCTTCAATGAATCGATGCAGATCTTTAGGTCCATGGCTAGTTTGGCGATGGCCCCATCACACCGGCCGACGCGACTCCTGAGGTCGGTCACCCCGGCAACGTGTGAAACCTCGAGGGTTTTAACAGCTGCCGCCGCGCCTTCACCCACGGTGTTCTTAGCCGCGATGTGCCGTTCGATTTGCTGCAAATAAATACATATAAATGAAAACTTCACCCATAGCTTATGGCTATGTTAAATACTGATTCTGCATCTCTGTGACACTCCAATTTGGTCAGATATTTGTTGCAAAGTATCCCACCGATCTTTACCAGGACCACCGCTAGACTTGTTAATGATCCACCGTAGAATCAAATATTGATTCTCCTTCAGGTAAAGTCACTTTAGTGATATTGAAAATGGTATTATTGCATTTCTGCCATTGAATGACCAGCGTGAATTAATACCAGTTCTAACGGTATATTTAAATATATGCAACACCACAGGATGTAATGAGGCGGAATAGAAATATATTGGTTTGCTTTGTGGCCTAATTTGGATTCACATACCACATTACGTACATTACAACAATAAAAATCGTATTACAAGCTACATTTCTTTCATGAAATATATTGAAAAAAAGAAGAGGGATGCATTTTTTACTAGACCATTTAGGCGGGAAATATCCTCCACCGTCACCCCCTTAACAAAACCATCCACCGCCGATGGAGAAACCGTTGAAGCACTAGAACATCGCAATACAGAAGCAGGTGAACTGACCGACGAACCGATGGCCCACACACCAACAAACTTCTATGATGACTAGCCCCGGCAAGGAGCTCTTTTGAAAACCGCCCACTAACATGGGCTCAGGTTGATTTAACTTTAGGCATGATTGTAGTGGAACACAGCACTTGCTGTCCGGACCACACTTCGTCCACACCTCTCTCTATCACCTCTCTGCCGGCCTGGCACCTCCTTGATATGTCTGAAAAGAGTTCCAGGAGGGGGTGCCCACCGGCATTTTCACTTTCTACTCTTACTCTGTCCGTGTCTATGGCTCGCTGGATGGTCACCGTAGGGCAAATAGACACGGTCCTTTGACTCAACTCTCCTCATTTCTCTTTCCTAGATCTGCCCATTCGATTTCTCCCAGGCACACTTCTTCCCCTGACCAGGGTTGTTGTGTTCTTGGGTGGGGCCCTTGACCTATTACGATTTCTCTGTCTGGTTCTTGTTGCTGGAACGACCGCTGCTCCCACCTTTGCCTGCCTTCCTCAAACCCCTGCTGACCGGATTCAAGTGCTACACTACACTACACACACCTACAGCTACACACCGGCACGGAGAGATTCGCTGAACCGACGCCCCGCCGTCACTACGTTGTGAAAGATGTCCCCAGCTTTCACAACACTCCCTCTACGAAGACAAGTCTTCAACCAAAGATTGGGCCGATTTATCGGAGCCTCTCTACCCAATGTTGCAGTTCTGCAACCGGTAACCGTCGTAAGGTTACGAACACCCCCCAGTCGTCGTCGTCGGAACACAGCGACCCAGACAAACACAGGTACTTCAAATATCACTGTCTTAACTCAACCAAGGGTCATCACAGCTTGGTGAAACAGTGAGGAATGATTTCAATCGAGCAGAGTGCCCGGAAGTCAACAATAGTCAGGGTTACCGAATGCTGTACTGCATTTGGTATCTAAGGTAGGCATCACTATGGGGCCCATGGTCAAGGCATTGAATTATGCATGTTACCGGCAACATGGACAATGAAATATATTGAAAAAAAGAAGAGAGATGAATTTTTTTACTAGACCATTTAGGCCTACTTATAGAGATCTATATAAAAGTACTCATTACAGTTCCAGTATATAACCGATCATCTGTAGTTTAAGGTAGTAACACAGCCCCAACCAACTCACCAAGATATCCCTTGATAGTTGCCTGACGATTTCTGTAATTGACTTGATATGTTCTTGTAGCAAGGTGCGGTTCATCTTCTCTTCCTGCCAAGTGCCATGGCTGTAGTTCAAACTATCTAGAAGGTCATCTTTGATCTTATATGACTTCTCCATTAGCTGTTGGGTTGTCCGCTCCTGGAAGGCAATGCGGTCCTCCAGATCATACCGCGGTGTCCTTTTGCTATGCCCATAGTCATCAGGGCTGAAGCCGCGATAGTCATCTTTCAACAGAGGAAGGGATCGCCCCGAAGGAGAACCAATGCGAGATCTAGACCGGCCTGCCATCCTATAATCTCCTTCTGAATAGAAATATTAGAATATAAATGTGCTTAATCATTACTGCCAGTGTTTATTATAAAACAATACAGTCTTACTCGTTGGGACGTTGCGTTGATTGATACTTTGTGGCGGTGTTAACAAAGTTGTAGCAAATATTACATGTACAAAAATATATCAGGAGCAATTGCATAGGTACTCAATTGTCCTTCCAAACGTCGTAATATGTAGTTAGATGTTAGTCAATGACATATTGCGCATATACCACAGTGTATTTAATTAATAAATATTGTATGGTAAAATTAACATTGTCATTGGTATGTAGCCTAATTGTAAGTTGTAACATTAGTAAAATACTAAGTCTAGACTAAGCTAGTAAAAGTAAGTGACAGACAGGTCCGTAGCATTCGGACACATTGTATTTCGTATACATTTACACATAGCAGCTCGTAAATATTGCCATGGCATATTATTACCATTTTCTATACAACCGAAATGATATGATGAAAGTGAAATCGTCTGAAATGTATATTGCCTTATAAACTGACCCAGTAACCGCACTGGAAACTAAGGAAGCACCGCCATTTGTAAATAACACACATGGCACCACCTGACGTCTATAAAGTGCTGGCACCTAACGGATAACTGTTGAACCGTTTTTTTCAACAGGTGTCCGGAAGTGGTTATGAATATTCAACGCGCCTCCATCTCCAAGCGTATTCCTAGTGACAGTACATCCTCGCTTAGGACAGCGATGTAGCGTGACTGTGCTTGGAGTAATACCCGTATGTCACGTCTCGGCACACACGGCGCCAGTATTCAACTGTCGAAGGTGGACTAGTGAACACGGGGCGCTGTGCGCGCTAAAGACAACTACCGGATTACCGTCGGTTTAGGAGAGGAGCACGGATTTATAAACACACCTGGATTTACGTAGCGGTTAATTAAGATGACTGCCACAGATGGGGCATCGGGGGATAGCCCAAAAGCACACTATGGAAGTGAGTAAAAGTTAGATAAAAGTGCGAGATTGCCCCGCTCGGCCCCGTGCCCGGTGTTGTCACGGGCGGGCACTTATGACTTCTCACCCTTGTCGTCACGTCAGCACCCCAGTAGTAGCTGTGATGCAGCCCTTTGAGTTTGACATGTGTATAATTTTGTCACCAATTCTAAATAAAGCACACCATAATTATATTATAAACATGCGTACAGGTAATATCAATATCCCCGATGTCCTATTGCAGAGGTCGAAGACCCCCGCATCTCGGCAGAGGAGATGGACGAGAGGCGAAAACAAAACCTGGCTTACGAATACCTGTGCCACTTGGAAGAAGCGAAAATGTAAGTTCACTGTTGGGTGAAGTCTCTTAAAGTTACAAATAGTTAATTAAAGACCTTTTCTTGATTGTATTGGTTGAGTTGTGTGGGAACTTTGTCCACGGGACGGAAAGATTCAAGTATATGCCAAACGGAGTTATGTCTTATGTCGTCCGTGGCCGTTGGCTTTTGAAGTTTGATCTGAGCCCAGGCTATTAATATTAAGTAAGTTAACTCCGCTCTCCCTCAGGTTCAAAAGGTAACGTTTTTATTTTACCTAGCAATCTGTTCAGTGTGTCAGAATGTTTGGTTTGAGTTTTTACTATGTCTATGCCTGTCAAAGTGGCATGTGAAAGCATGACATGGTTGTGGTAGACCGCGTAGCCGTAGTTATTGGTATAATAATAAATAACCTCAGCCTGCAAATCACCCAGGCCAAGGAAGTTCTGACTGGTAGAATTTCAAACTGCCCGGCCTAGCCCTAGGGCGACGATCCATATCTTTCCCAGTGATAGTGATGACTCAGAGTCAGACTCACGGTTGTGTAACTTCTGTAAGGGTACACAACGGCATCATTTGTACTGGTAACTGCAAAACCGACAGCTGCCTTCACATGGTGACGGTGTAATGTAAACTCTAAAAGTAAAACTGGCCTGATATATTTGAATAATAATAGCCTATTGTATTCAAATATACCACTGGTATATTTGAATACAATAGGCTATTACCAGGCCAGTTTTACTTTTAGAGTTTACACCAGTGAATATGCACTAGTGGGGGCCTAGACTGACCTAGTCTAGACGTACACTCTACAGTACAGTCCACATTTGGTTTGTTAATTGTAATTTTGTAAGGCTGTTTTGTTAATCTTGTTACCTTAACCGTATTAATTAGACTATCATAAATCACTGTCACATCTTGCCATTTGATGGTGTGGTGATTCTATTGATGAGCGGGTTAATTGTGTCATGTTGTGTGTGTTTAGAACTCAGCTGTTGTAAACTTAAGACTCACTGGGACACTGAGCTGTTGTAAACCTCATTGCAATTCCCAAATGGCTTTACCAAAGGCTTAATTCAATGGGCGGTTGTCGAATACTTTCCTAATTGTCTTACGTTGATTTAATATATTGTAATTAATACAAACACAGTCACATTCACCATTCTTTTTTGTCCATCCCATCACGGCTGAATGTGCAAAATGTATTAATTCATTGACATAAGCTGAAGATATCTATAAATACAGCTATTGGGGGGGGGGGGGATTGTCATCATTGTGTATGTATGACTGATATGATGTGACGGGTGTTGATTTGTGTGTACATGTGTGATTATATGAGGTTTAGAATGTTCGTTTTTATGTCCTGTGGACGAGTCAGTCTAGTGTGATCTGTTGTTTTCATCTTTAAAATAAAATACAATTTAAACAAAGTTGCCTAGTCCGATAGTCTTGACACTAAAGTCGCTAGCCTATGAGCGCATCCATCCTGATGTTACCTTACCTGTTGACAACAGCCAAGCACAATGTAATCAGCAGGCATGAGCATTTCCCGCCAATTGGCTGATTTCCGCCAATTAAATGCTTCCGGGCTGTTTCCCCCCCACCCCCATCCCCCCACTCGGCGGCCGAGTTTTGAGGCATACGCCCACAATCAGCTAATTTGTTTTACTTCTCTGCTCATGTCTGGCAATGGTTTTCATACAGCTCTGGGTATTCACTACAAATACAACGCCCCCCATCCTTTGGCCGACACCGGGAATAGAACCCGCCAGTTAAGCTAGTGACATCTATCGGCAGAATTTGGAACCACTCTAGTCGGGTCGTTTCTGCCTATGACTTATATCTATGCTATATCTCCGTAAAGAATGCTAGGAACAATAATAAAATGCTTGATTATATTCAGATATTCATATAGAAACAGGCATGATGCTCTTATCCTTGTAATATATATTTTAAAGACATCTATCGGCAGAGGCCGGTACTTTCTAGTTTAACTGGCAGGGTCAATAGAGGGTATGCGCTAACGTCACGCTAAACGGAAGTACGGCCATTGTGGCGATACAACCACAATAACAAACTCAATGCATTGTCAATGGTAGTGAGCAATCTTCATACAGAAAAAGTTAAATACCTCTAAAACCACACCACCTAGACACAAACCGCTTGGAACACATAGAAAATATGTTTTTAAATGGATAAGATTAGGTTTCTGCATTTCTATTAATTTTGAACGAAACTGCCGTTTTGCACTGCCCGTACCAGCAAACTCAATGGGTTGTTTACTGGTTGATATCGCCACAATGGCCGCGCATCCGGTTGATGATGTCACAGGAATACCCTCTATTGGTACTCGTGATCCAGGGACCGGACGCGGTGGCCGAATCTTAAGCCGCCCGTGTGGGAGATCAGAAGTACATTTCCTGGTCGAGTCAAACCAAGAACGTACAAAATTGATACTTGTCACTTCCTAGCTTGGCATTTTGCATTAATAGGATAGGGCATGGACGGGTTAGCTCAGTGTCAGGATAATGTGAGTGAGTGGGATATCGCGTTATGGTGCTGGTGGCCTGATTTCCCAGTGGGGCAGCACTATAAATTCACCATGAGTGCACAGTCACAAGTCAGTACCCTTCCTGATGTGGCCTTAGATGTTGCTAGGACGTAAACCTCCAATAAGCAACCAATCCAGCAACTGGTTATCTGGGAAGTGACATATTCCATCAGATGCGGCTTGTTTGTTTGGGTTTTACATCTTGGCAACATCTAAGGTCATATCAGGAAAGTACCGACTTGTGACTGAACATTCATTTCATGGAGACTTTATAGTTCTGCCCCACTGGGAAACTAGGCTGCTGACACCATGACCTGATATCCCACTCAGTCACATTATCCTGATACTGAGGTAACCATTCCCTGCTGTATCCCAATATTTCAGAGCACCAGGCTAGGTAGCGACTAGATAAAGGATTCACCCGGTACTCGCAGTGCGGGTGAATACCAGCCCTATATAAAAATGGTTGAAAAAGCGGGGAAATGAAATGAGAGCCTAATTTCACAATCTAAGAAGCAACATTTATTCTTTGTATATGTCTTCATATTTCCCCACTACCTTTGAGTTGAAAAATATAATAAGATATCTAGTTTAATAAGATTTATAAGTGAAA
Organism: Branchipolynoe longqiensis; assembly: GCA_030323885.1. Taxonomy (NCBI): domain Eukaryota; kingdom Metazoa; phylum Annelida; class Polychaeta; order Phyllodocida; family Polynoidae; genus Branchipolynoe; species Branchipolynoe longqiensis. Next base: position 104,137,860 of record CM059188.1, on the reverse strand, counting down.
TCGACGGCGTTCTATGGCCGCCATCTTGTCTTTTTGCATTCTCTCCCATTTCACCAACTCTGTGCCTATATAAGTATCCATTTGATACTGGAGGCAGGCATTCTACTTCCTGTTCTATACTAAAGCTATTTTCGCCCGTATTTACACTATGTTATCATTCACCCGTGTACTACAAGTACCGGGTGAATCTTTTATCTAGGTAGCGACAAGTATAAATTCTGTAAAGTGTAAGTCATTGATTTGACTCGGCCAGGTTTGTAACTCCCAACCCACCATGTGGCTCAAACCCTGCAACCCTGGTTTTAAACAAAGAAACTAAAACAAACTATACGATATGAACTTGCCCGCACCATGTCGATACATGGTGTTTTAGAAAACACCATAATTAACTTAAGGAGGCAGGCGGTAATGCTGAACACTATGCATCCCACTCAACGAGGAGTGCTATGGTATCTAAAGCAAGACAATTAGGAATCTCAGTGAAGATAATCCTGGCGCACGCGGGCTGGAAGAACACGGGCTGCAAAACATAACAAACGTCTAGAAAAATCAACCGGTCTGGTGACACGCCAACTCACCGATTAAAAATGGGTGTGAAACACAAACATTCTATTTTGTACTAAAAAAAACATATGTTTAAAGAATAATTATAAAAAAGGATAAAAAATGAGATTACGTAAAGTTCTCCCTTGGCTACGAGTAACCAGAGGCGTAGTACCGAGGTAAAATAGTATAGTTATACAAATCTTACCTGGGTACAGATGATGGATAGCTGTTGTTTTCCGAAGGTACAAGCCTCGGATAGTCGTGGGCTAGGTATCGCCCACCCTACCATGCCACGACTATGACGTTGGCTTGTGCTGAAACGAAAACATATTTGTATCCATAGAATTTTGAGATAATATTTTTTATCCAAATAAGTATCTAATAGATTGCTGGGCCCGGATGTGCTTCCTTCTCACTAGCCCACGACTATCCGTACAGACCGCTTTAAATACGGTTCCAAACTGCCTGTATGAGAGGAAATTGCTGTAAGCAAAGCAATTCCCCCATCCATTTCCCCACAAAGGGACGAGAATTTATTCTCGGTGATAATTCTGTTGGCGAGTGGTGTGATGGCTGCCAGTGCTGACAACACGGCCTTGTGCACGGTGTGCAGGACACCTTAAAACTTTCTCCGGTCCTCACTCAGTTTGACAATGCTGTCCATTTCCTTTATGACTGATTCGGGCACCCCTTTGATCCCCACATACTTTCCCCCCAACTTGGTGATAACCTCAGTCGGTTGAAGGTATTGAAGTGACCGAGGATGGCGTTGCGCATCATTGTATTGGTTACTATTTTCTTGCTTCTTAAAGTCTTACACTTTTTCACCACTTTCCCACTCATTTTGGCGTACTTTCCCGCCCTCTAAGTGTCTGAGTCCGACTCTGTGGACGTCGAATCTTACGATGAGTCGGAAGATTTCTTACTCTTCTTTGTCTTCTTTTTCTTACTCTTTCTCTTCACCAGCGGCTTCTTCCTGCGAGCCCTGGTGAAGTCATCCCCATCGGAAGAAATCAATTAATTTGGGACTGGGCAGAGAACACGACATATGGCTAACAGTAGCGCATATCCCAGGCAGTCAAAATACGTTGGCGGACAGGAAAAGTCAACATTTCCATGATCATCTAGAATGATCGTTAAATCCCAGTATTTTCAATTATATTTGTCATACATGGGGCAAGCCAAATATTGATTTGTTTGCATCAGGAAACAACAAAAAGTTACCCATATATATATGTGTCTTGGCATCCAGAACCAGAAGCCTGGAGAGTGGATGCATTTTCTCTGATTTGGAATAATATATATATAAAATATATATTATATAGTAGCGTTTTACTGTTACTGGATCTTTTATGACGCATTCGAACTCTACGAGGTCACGAGACCATGACATTATGACCAAAATCGTGCGACACCATGATACACTCTGTATTTTGTACTCTGTATTTTGTTGGTCTTATATATCATAGCGCGTTATGTAACTATAAAAAAAAATCCATATTGCGTTCATTATTGTCGATACCAAGTGTTAAAAAAAAAATCTTATTTCAATTGCCTTGCCTAATTGAGCATGACTAGTATGGTTTGTGTCGGCTGGTCCATTGGGCAACATAATAGTATGACTGAGAAGCTTATCAGGCCATGAGTGTGCGCTATCACAAGTCGGTGCATGTCCTGATATGCCTTTAGATGTTGCCTGGCCGTAAAACATCAATATATTGGGTTAAGTCTCTTAACTGGTACTTGTCGCTGCCCCGTACTCGACATTAATACGATAAATAGAGTAGAAAGAAGGACTGGTTAGCACCATATCAGGATACTTGTTGGTTGGTTGGTTGATTATTTGAGTTTTACGTCCTGGCAAGATCTAAGGTCATATCAGGACGAGTACTGACTTGTGACTGTGCACATTCATGGCGACTTTATAGTCGTGCCCCAATGGGAGACCAGCACCATGACCTGATATCCCACTCAGTCAAATTATCCTGACACCGAGCCAACCAGTCCTTGCCCTCTCCTAATAATGCCGAGCGCCTGGCTAGGAAGTGATAAGTATCAATTTTGTAAGTCATTGGTTTGACTCGACCAGGAATTGAACTCTCGACCTTCCGCATGGGTGGCCTTCACTCTACCGATTAGGCACCGGACAGTGCCCGGTAACCAGGATAATATTGCTGTGTGGGGTATCGGACAATGGTGCCGGCAGCCTGGTCTTTATGCTATTAATAGTATTATAATTTATAGTGCACGAGTGTGTTATGCGTGGCGTGTTGGTACAACCGACCCTACTAGCCTGTGCGTGTGGCGGCCTTGGGGCAGCGTTCCGAACGGCATTGGGGAAACGGTCGGAGACTGGAGCGCATGCCCCACTCCTTCGTGGCGCCCCCAGGCGGCAGTGACGGCCGTTGGGCAGTGCCTGACTGTCGCCAGCCTTAATTATGTTAATGGCAGTACAACTAATAATGTTTGAGGTTTTTCATGGTAGTTTTGTTGTTGGTTCCTTCCTTGATTACGCAAGGGGGGGGGGGGAGGCGTTAATGTCAAACTATTGGTCCTTTTCCTGTTCTAGTATTAATAATGTCGCCAAGCTAGGTATCGACAAGCATAAAATACGTTTTGGTACATTACATCATTAGTTGATTAAGCAGGGGACAAGCAGGCTTTCTCATTCCACTGCTAGTAGGCCTATCCTAGTATTAGTAATGCCAAGTACCAGGCTAGTTTAGTAGTTAGCGACAAGTATACATTTTTAAGTCATGGTTTGACTCGACCAGAGTTCGAACCCATGGGTTGTAATCTCAGGATCTACCAAAATGGGAGACGAACACACAACTCATTCGGCCATCCTGTCTGGCTTGACTTGACTTGGTTTTAATATCTACTGTCATATTTATAAGGACCAGACGGGATGGCCGAATGAGTTAGAGCGTCCGTCTCCCGTGCTGGTAGGTCGTGGGTTCGAGTCCCGGTCGAGTCAAACCAATGACTTTAAAATTGATACTTGTCGCTTCCTAGCCAGGCGCTCGGCATTATTAGGATATGGCAAGGACTGGTGTGCTCAGTGTCAGGATAATGTGACTGAGTGGGATACCAGGTCATGGTGCCGGCGGCCTGGTTTCCCAGTGGGACAGCACTATAAAGTCGCCATGAGTGCGCACTGTCACAAGTCGGTACCCGTCCTGATATGACCTTAGATGTTGCTAGGACGTAAAACAACAACAAACAAACATATTTATAACCTACTGGTATACCATGCCGATGGCACCGTAACCAATATTCTACTTAGTCACATTATCATCACACTGAGCCAACCACTCCTTGCCGTGTCCTAGTGATGCTGGGTTGCAGCTGCAGTTATATCTGGCCAAACAACTCGGGTCATCCGAAGCACTTTTTGGCACATGCCTCCAACCTCGGGTTGCATTGACGAACACGCTCGGGGTGGACAAAATGGTGGCTTAATCTAAACCTTTTTTGAAATTTTATTTGTTATAGATAACCAATATAACTACAGCAAAATAGGATTTAAAGTATTTTATGATTGCATGATTTAGATACATGTCCATTTTAATCTGGATGGTATTTTATATTAAAAAGAAAAGATAGCTTTGTAAGTACATGACACAGACAGATACCAGCACAAATGCACCTAGCACCCCCAGCCAATACGTGGGGCACTGGGGTCGGATCGTTATGCACACGGTCCGTGTATTGTTAGCTTCACCTCGCGGTGTTCTATTTGAAATCCTGACGACTCGGATGACCCGAGTGGTCCTGAGCGTCATAATCGAATACGGCGTCTGAGATACCAGTGGGACTTGGAAGACATATTCATGCGTTACCCAGCCGGTCACCTCCCCCAATAGAAAATTGTTCAATGATGCATAAATGATGAAAATAGTTATGCATATCACGCACGTGAGCTAGTTCTGTGCGCAGTTTTTAAATGGATCCTGGATCTTGTGATCACGGTTACGCCTGAAATAGGGCATAGTCTGTACTCAACCAGAATGACAATGACTCACTATCGGCATGTTGTAACCTTACACCAAGGGGCGTGTGCAGTCTTTCTGTATTACGGACAGTCTTGTCCATAAACCCATTCGGTGGAATCCAACTATTAACGTAGTATATGCCGCAATAATTCACAAACACTGGGTAAAAGTGTGTGGACGTTTAGTTGGCATTAATTAGTTATTCCCCTATATTATTTGTGTGTGTTCTTTTATTTATCAATTATTCACACTTGCACTGACCCTCCCTCCCCTTTCCCCTTGGTGTAATGAAAATGTGATGAGTTTTCCCTACTATCTTTCCTGTAATGTAGGAATCCTCTGCGGAGCAAAAATTTAAAAAGAAATATTATTATTTAAATCTGTTAAAATCCTAGTGATGTTCATGGAGCACATTATGTTTGGTGGCTTTGGTATTATGGCGATGCTATGCGTTTTAATACTATAGTAGTGAACTGGATGAGTACTGACTTGTGACTGTGCACACTCATGGCGACTGTATAGTTGTGTATTTGTGCGTCATCATAATGTCGTTATAATGACCCTCCCCCCTCCCCCCAAAGCAATTTCAAGTAAACTTGCTTTTTGTTAAGTATTTTAGCGGGTATGTTGATAGGGTGGTAAATGCTCTCAATTCAACTACACTAGTAGTGCCATACTAAGCCAGAACTTGGGTGTTATGTGAACTTCATCACCTCCCCACTCATCCTCATCCTTCTCCACCTCCCATATGCTTCTATAAACGCGACGATTGAAATTCAGTTTTAAAAAAAGAAGTTATTTCTAAAACAAATTTATACAAACTCATAACAGTAAACATTTATATTAATTCTTTTGCCATACGAATAGCTCTGATATGTATGATAGATATGTTATTTAATATTTATAAATGGGCTGTTAGTCGTAATTTGCATATATATATATGTAATAATTTTTTTTTTTAATTGTTTATTTATTTAAGATACACAATCATCTCAGATGTATATATGGGTGGGGCGTTGTGCTCTATTGAAAGGGGCGACGCCATTTAAAGTTATTTTTGAAGTGAGAGTCGTGAAGAGTTTACAGCTCAAAATTCTGGTCGTGAATACATAGGGTACTGTGTACTGGCGCGCCAATGTCAACCGTCTCTGGTCGGGGTTTGTGGCGCGGCTGGATGGTGGGGGTGGGAGGCATGTTCTCGAGGGTCATGGTCTGTGGACTGTTTGGACGAGGGAAGGGGGGGGGGGGCTGGAAATGGTTACAGCGCCAGAATGTTACTCTGCATATGTGTGTGAATTTACGACTGGCATACATTATTCAACCATATTTAAACTGCACAGTTGACATTTCCAAATTGTGTTTTAATTCCCCCCCCCCCCCCCCCCCCCCGCCATTCCCCCACCTGAGTGGCACGTATCTTTCTAACCTACATTTGGTTCCGACAGCCGCTGTTTGTTTGTTGTTGTTTTACGTCCTAGCAACATCTAAAGGTCATATCAGGACGGGTACTGACTTGTGACAGTCCGCACTCATGGTGACTTTATAGTGCTGTCCCACTGGGAGTCCAGGCCCCTGGCACCATGACCTGGTATCCCAGTCAGTCACATTATCCTGACACTGAGCACACCAGTCCTTGCCCTGTCCTAATAATGCTGAGTGCCTGGCTAGGAAGTGACAAGTATCAATTTTTATGTCATTTGTTTGTCTCGACCAGGGTTCGAACCCACGATCTACCCGCCAGCCGCGATCAAAGAGTTACGTGTGTGTGTATTTTGACGATGGGGCTGGTTGTTGCAGTTTTACTTCGTGGCAACGTCTAAGGTAATATCAGGACTGGTACCGACTTGTTATTGCGCACTCATGGCGACTTTATAGTGCTGCCCCACTGGGAAATCAGACTGCTGGCACCATGACCCGGTGACCAACTCAGTCGTTGCAGCGTATGTTGGTGAAATGGAGGCCATCATTACTAAGGCCAGCTGTGCTATTTTTGGCAATCCTTGGTGATTAACGGTTGGCTGATCCTAGACACTGATTCGAGCACAGTTAGTCTTGGCTTGGCGGTCCTGTCGTCTGCTGTGTGAAACTGGTCATTGAGTGCAGACTGTAAGGGCGGGAAATAACTGGCAACTCAACCCACTGAGCTCCATAGCCGGTCACCATAAAGAGACATAAATGTCAGTTCTATTTCCACCAACCAACAACAAATATGACTAACTTATGGTGGAGAAAATATGCATCTCCCTTGTTGTGATTAATTTATATTTTGTTTTGATTAATACTACTGGTCATTTTTTGTTTGTGGGGGGGGGGGGTGTACTTTTTTTTGCCATCAATCGCAGTGGTAACTGTATGTGTTATATGTACTTCTTCAATCATCAAACTACTTCAAACCGGGTGTGGTGGCCGAATCGGTAGAGCGCGGGCCTCGCGTGTGGTATATCGGGAGTTCGGTTCCCGGTCGAGTCAAACCAATGACTTGATACTGGTCACTTCCTAACCCGGCCCTCTGCATTAATAGGATAGGGCATGAACTGGGTAGCTCAGTGTCAGGATAATGTGGGTGGGATATCAGGTCATGGTTCTGGCGGCCTGATTTCCCAGTGTGGCACCAATATATTAAAGTCGCCATGAGTGTGCACTGTCATAAGTTAGTACCCGTCCTTATATTACGTTAGATATTGCCAGGATGTAAAACCCCAACAACCAACCAACCCCCATCCTAATATGACCTTCGCTCCCCTTGTTCCTACAACCTCAGTGTTCGACCGTGACCCTGACATTTAGCTACAGTTCCCTAACCTCACATTCCCTGCAAGGACGTAAATCTCCATCAACCAACCAATCAAACTACTTTAAAAAAAAAATGGAAAGTCTTGAAATTGTATGATATGCTCTATGCCCATATATATGAAACATTGTTGTCAGAAGGAATCCCATTTCTCGTCCTCGGGACACCAGCAGGTATTTGCTGTGACCGGCAACCATGGGTGGTGATATATATCAATCAATCAATAGGATACAGCTATAATAGGCCTTGTACCTGTTAGCCGCTCTTAATTAATAGAAATGGAGACAGTTCTTCAGATGTGGTGGATTGTAGCAACTGTCACTGGCTCCCAAGATATACGTAATGCTTGACCAGTATGCATCCAGTCGGGACTCTGCTGCTACCACACTCTCTGGCAAGTCATTCCCCAGGTCAACCACCCTAAAGTCGAAAAGTTGTGTCGCAGGTCCAGTCTGGAGTACTGCTTCCTCAGCTTCAGGGAGTGTCCTCTGGTCCTAGTTTTGGAGTCTCTGATAAGGGGCCTGCCTGTCTTGTAGATACCATGGTGATATTTGAATACTTCAATCATATCCCCCGGGCCCGTCTATAGTACATGCTTGGGATCTTCATATGTATGGATTGGATCGTTTAAACATCCTCAGAGCTTGCATTTTGCGTGAGGAGATCGGGGGGTACACCCCGCTGATTATTTGTGTAATTGTGGTGCTTGTGTGTCTCTTGTGTACCACTCCTCATGCTGACGGTGTAGCAGTGAGTTACGACATGTGGGAATGGATTGCCGTGCCAACTGTTACGGTTACAATTTACTAACAATTCCACACAAATAGAACCCATCTGGTCGTCTCGTAGCATCTTTATTTTAATGTTTATAAAGAATTATCCAGACACAATAACTTTGCCGAATATTAATGTTATGTTACTTATAAATACAAACCAGGGAGAATTTTGCTTTGAAAATTTTGATTAAGAACCATTGCTAGTCTATTGGAAATTATTTAGGGATCTACATAACTTGTGTCGCAATTCACAGCACAATACCAAACAAAATGTTCCCTGTACAGTACCGTGTACACATGGAGCATTTTGATTAGCAACAATTGCTAATGAATTTGGAAATTGATTAGCGATCTACAGAACTTTGTACTGCGATTCGTGACACAATACCGAACAAAATATTCCCTGTAGAACCAAGCTGGTCATCTTGTAGCATCCTTATTTTAATGTTTGAGTTCATAAAGAATTATCCAGGTCTAGACAATAACTTTCCCGAATATTAATGTTATGTTACTTATAAATTATACAAACTGAACCCAATTATTTTCCATTGATACGGCGAAGAACATTATCTTTTCTTGTTGGAAATTTGCAACAATTGCTTCTCGATTTGGAAACTGATTAGCGATTATTCATTTTGCCATTTTTCGGTATCGATTTACCTATTGTATCAATATCACCAAAGGTAGTTTGCTATATTGCATGGTACAATGACTATTGCGTAGCGATCTGCGTAACTACAGTAAAACCTCTCTAACCGATCGCCTCCACAGATCGACCACTCCCATATTTCGATCGCTTTATTTAGGTCCCAAACGATTGCCCGCACAAGTACAATTGTAACGATTTAAAAAACACTCCCTAAGCCGACCACCTCCCTAAATGCACCATTTAAAGGCGGTCCCATGGTCAGTCGATTTAGAGAGGTTTTTACTGGAGTTGCGATTCGCTACAGTCTGTTTGTTGTTGTTTTACGTCCTAGCAACATCTAAGGTCATACCAGGACGGGGAGCGACTTGTGACAGTGTGCACTCGTGGCGACTTTATAGTGCTTCCCCATTGGGAGACCAGGCCATCAGCACCATGCCCTGATATCACACTCAGTCACATTATCCTGACACTGAGCCAAACCAGTCCTTGTCCTATCCTAATAATGCTGAGCGCCTGTCTAGGAAGCGACAAGTATAAACTTTTAAGTCATTGGTTTGACTCAACTAGGGCTCGAACCCACGCAACCATGGGTTCGGATCCCCGGATCTCCCAAAACAGGAAACAGATGCTCAACTCATTCGGCCATCCCCGTCTGGTCCGATTCGCTACACGAACCAGAGCAAAATATGTTTCCCGTCAGGTGTGTTCCGTGTACCACTTGTAACAATGGAATCGGGCAGGTGAGAAGACCACGACCTGGGAACCTGACCGACGGCTGCTCAGTCACAGGTAGAGAACTGGGTCTCCTCGGGTCAATCACACGGCTATTTTTATTTGAACAGTAATCAAAGTAAAGCTTCTTTTATTGCGCTAGCAATAAAACCAAAGATAATATCATACTTATCAAGCTAACGATGCCAATGTTTTGATTGCATCATGGGAGTCTAGATAGTCTAATGGTTGGGACGTTCGCCGCGGAATGGCAGATATGTGAGTTCTGGTCCCGTGTGTTAAATTGTTATCAAACCTCCCGCCCAGGTAGTGCTATTCTGTGGGATGTCCGGTGCACAGGGTTATCTAGATAAAAGATTCACCCGGTACTTGTAGTACACAGGTGACCGACAACGTAGTGTAAATACGGGCGAAAATAGCTTTAGTATGGAACATGAAGTAGAAACTGTGGTTCCATGATCAAATGGCTACATATATTGGGAGAGAATGCAAAAATCCAAGATGGCGGCCATAGAATGCCGTCGATTTCAATTTTAAATCGTATTAAACTAGCTATTTTATTATATTTTTCAACTCAAAGGTAGCGGGTAAATATGAAGACATCTACAAAGAATAAATGTTGCTTCTTAGATTGTGAAATTAGGGTCTCATTTCATTAACCCGATTTTTCGACCGTTTTTATATATGGTTGGTATTCACCTGTGTATTGCGAGTACCGGGTGAATCCTTTATCTAAGGGTTATCCATCTTTCCACGGACACTGCCCGGGTCATAAACCATCAAGTATGCTGAAACTACTTCACCTCCCCCCCCCCCCTCCCCAACACACACACCCGCAACAGACAGGCTTTGCCAGGCCGACCTGTGGCATAGCATGCTGCGGTTAGCATGACAAACATTGACTCACTCGCAGCCTGTCCTGGCGAACAAATGACCAGCCGAGAGGAAGTGTTGAATGGAGGGAAAAGTCTTTGAAGTGTTTTGCCCTTCCACAAAGTTGTATGTTTCGCGCCCACTTCTTGGGTCTGTTAACAGTAAGGGATCTATCCAAAAGTTTGAACATCTTCACGGTTGTATAAAGCCTACTTCTTTTTTACAACCATCCCCCAAAAGTAGTAAACATCCACATTTAAATACTTCGTTAAAAACAATGTTTTAAATATCAAGATACTGATATTGTCATTTATGTACCAACAAATTGTAATGAACGGCCGGAAGACCAGTGCTCTGGTGCTGACAAAAGACATTATTCGCGGAATAAAATACATTTAGTAAAAAGACTTTATTAAATTATATGAGTTGTACATGACTTATCCTGTCCTACATCTTACACTTTGAATAACTGACCGTACGCGGTGGTTGCCGAATAGGTAGCGCGCAGGCCACCTGTGCGGATGGTCGGGAGTTTAATTCCCGGTCGAGTCAAACCAAAGACGTACGAAATTGATACTTGTCGCTTCCTAGCCTGGCACTCGGCATTATTAGGATAGGGCAAGGACTCGTTAGCTAAGTGTAATGATAATGTGACTCAGTGGGATATCATGTCATGGTATTGGCAGTCTGGTTTCCCAGTGGGGCAGCACTATAACATCGCCATGAGTGCGCACTGTCATAAGCCTGATATGACCTTAGATATTGCCAGGACGTGAAACTCCAACAACCAATCAACCAACCAATTGTACAACTGAAAAGTTAAGTGGAGACTCATCCTAATACAGTATAACCCCGTTAAACTAAACTTGAAGGGACCCGAGAAATGTGTTTGGTTTAACCGAGCTTTGGCTTCGACTTTGACTTGGCTTTGGCAAAAACGTATGTGTGTGGACACTTTGATTATTGTTTTTTTATGTTTATATACAGTATAACCCCGTTAAACCAAGCTTGGTTAACCCAAACGATCGGTTAATCCAAACGTTTTTCGGTGGCCCAGCAAAATACTACCATTTATAATATTTTAAAAAGTCGGTGGGGTCTCAGATGACCTTATAACCACATGAAAGTTTGGTTTAACCTACTGGAAGTGGCCTGGGGTCCGAAAATTTTGTTTGGATTAACCGATCGTTTGGTTTATCCTAGCTTGGTTTAACAGGGTTATACTGTAGTAGTGACCCGCCTGTCGGGATGACCGACTGGGTAAAACACTCGCTTTCCGTGTTGGTGGCTGTGGGATCAATTCCCAATCGAGACAAAGCCAAAAACTTACAAAATAGATACTTTTCGCCACACTGCTTGGTGAGCAGCATTGACCATTGCTAGGATATAACTAGGATCAGGTAGTTCACCGTCAGGATAATGGTGTTGGCGTGGGAGGGAGATTGGGTCATGGTGCCAGCAGCACCGGGACCCAGTGGGACAGACGCCATTATATTGATAAAGTTGCCATCAGTGTGCCTTACTGATATGAACTTAGATGTTGCTAGGATGAAAACGCTCAATATGCAAATAAAGCGATGGTAACAAAAGTGCTTAATGGAGCTTTACTGAAGTATGTTGACAAGTTAGCGTCGATTAAATAACGGTGTTGATATATTATATTGGCCTTGGCTTAGAAACTCATGTTGAGTTTCAGCAAAGGTGCTCTGATCATTTTCCACATTGAAATTTGTTTATTTGAAGAGTGCCATTGTGAGTCACGTTTACGCGTTAATTTCAACACTGCAGTGTAGCTACAGCAAACTGCTGTGTTATATATGAGGCCAAATGTAGACTTTGTTGGTTTGTTTGTAGCTTAATGCTGATTGGTTTCATGAACTGTTAGCAAAAAGGTGCCTGAGATGAGTCGGGACACTTGAACCAGAAGTGTTCGAATGCAGGATTGTGGTCATGTCCCGTCCTGCCAGATCAAAGGGTCTTTGTACCGGGATTATCACTAAATCTGTGGGCTGTCAACCCGTGAAGCATTACTTCCTACGTTGGATTTCTGTTATGGTTTCTAATTCAGATGTTCAGGACTCCCTAACATATTCAACTTGACCATACCTTAAGTTGCATAGTCCGATTAGGCATCAAATTTTCAAAATTATCTAGATTTGATTCTACATATCTAACTTAAAATTAATTACTGATGCACTTATTAAGCATTTGTCACCACAATACTGCATCAATTTAATGGAAGAGTATTATAAAGTGTAAAGGAAGAGAGAGAGAGTCAAGCCCTCTGGTTTATTATTTATATGGTACATGGGTTCATTGTAGAGTATAACTCCACCCTTTTCCCCCAATGGGAAACAAGCATTCTTGGCCCTACCAATAGGGATCCAGCATTCCTGGCCCCCATGGTTACCAGTGGTCTTCCCACCACCACCACCAAGCTGTGTGCCCCCCCCCCCCCCCCCCCCCCCTGGCCACCACCAACCTTGAGCCTGAGTGTGGTGATCCTACCCAGCAGAGGGGGAGGCTGTGAGAGTGCCCCTGCCAGCACCACTATGTCTATTAATGGGGTTGTCACATTACAACGTTTCTCGCCAATGCACATCGACGTGTGATTTTTTGTCGCAACATCAGGATACGTCAGGAAGCGTTATGCACGCGTTGATATTCGTTCATCTACAGCGAGGGTCGGCAGCGCACGTCAGGAAATCTGCGGAGTTTTGTGCTTGCACCAAACATTCGACGTGCGACAACGCACAGGTGCTAACATTGTGACGACGTTAGGGGTGCGTCGAGATACGTTAAACACGCTGGAATAACATTATGCGAACGCCAGGCACACGTCACATGCGCGTGAGGCTTGTTGCGCCAAACTGTTGCTTTGTTGTTTTACATCCTAGCTACATCTAAGGTCATATCAGGACGGCACGCCAAACTTTTTTTCGCACAACGTCGGCTGCGCGTTACCAATACGTTGCGCTGACACTGAAAAGCTTGACGTTTCTCGACGGTTAACAGTGATTTTGCGCATTGGCAGCGCGCCGGCGAGAAGTGTCATAATGTGACAGGGGTATTACATCCCACTCAGGCACCACCACCACTTACATATATATACATACATGCGCTTGGTCACGTATACCTGTTTAGTAATAGAACATTTGCATTCCCCCCGATGCTATAAATAGGAATATTTTACAATACGACTTTTTTTCTTGTTGACATAGCTCATTGTGTATTGCCCTTGTATTGTGTTGGTAGCACCAGCTCTATTTAGTATTAGTCTATTTCCCCGAGGTATATATGCATTTTAATAACTAATACCACCGCAACGATGTTGGATACTCCCAGTTGCTGTTGTTTCGCTTTCACTCGGATTCATTTGTGATGTATACTACAAACAATAATGATATTATTATTATTATTATATGGTACTCACTGCTGGTGGGACGGTCATCGACTACTAAAGTCGAAAGCCAGTTGTTTCACCCGTCAATTTGAGTGCTTGTTTACAAAAAGCAACTATCAATTTGTTGATACATGGGATTTAGAAAATTATATCTAAAGTTTTACTCCGGGCATTTCAAACTGAAAAGAAATATGTAAATAAATGTATAATGTATGGTCTACACTATGTCCATATCGATATATATATATTTAATGGAACTTAACTCTGTGTTGATCTAATTATCAGTCAACATTCGCCGCAGTCTGTGTGTATGTTGTCTACTGTCTTTACATATTTGTACAAACGTGTGTATTTGTCCAAACCGATTATTACTCAATCATTGATCGGTTTTCTCACACCGATGATTGATTATGAAGAGTAACTGGGCGCGGTGGCCGAATCGCTAGAACGCGTGCCTCGCGTGCGGAAGATCGGGAGTTCCATTCCCAGTCGAGTCAAACCAATGACTTATATTATAACATTGATACTTATCGCTTCCTAGCCTGACACTCGGCATTAATAGGATAAAACAAGGATTGGTTAGCTCAAGGGTCAGGTTAATGTTACTGAGTGAGATATTTGGTCGTGGTGCCAGTGGCCTGATTTCCCAGTGGGGCAGAACTATAATGTCACCATGAGTGCGCACTGTCACAAGTCGGTACCCATCCTTATATGACTTAGATATTGCCGGAACGTAAATGGTGGGCGGTCATGTATGGAAAGGGCCAATTGTCCCACTCTTCGTCGTAAAAGGTGACTCCATGGACCAGAAAGCACCCCGGTATTAAAAGCACCACACATGCAATAATTTATTCAAATGAATAACCAATAATAGTTGGCATCTTCGTATTTCAAATTATTTCCTTTAGAAAAAAAACAACATAGATGAGAATCTTAATGATTTATCTGGAATTCCAGATTTTGGGTCTGTCCGATTATTTGTTTCCTCGGATATGGTAAAAATTAATGGTGACTATTCTGGGTTGTTATGGCCGCCGACATATTTTCCTGATTTAAAAATAAAAAATGAAATAAAATGTCAGGCCATTCTCATCATGAAAAAGTGTGTGCATTTAAAGAAACACAACTTGACGTTGCGACCTTCCATTGTGCATTGCAGCTGGATCGAGGCTTGCATTAACGAGAAGCTGCCGCCGACGACGGAGCTGGAGGAGGGGCTGCGGAACGGCGTGTACCTGGCCAAACTCGCCCACTTCATGGCCGCCGACGTGGTGCCCCTCAGGCGCATCTACGACCGGGACCAGGCGCGCTTCAAGGTGGGCAGCCTCCCGGCCCTCTCAATGAGAGAGTCACCCACTTACTGCCACTTTCTTCCCTTTGTGTCATTGGGCACTTCCGGTTTCTCCTCCTCAGATCGCCTCTGACCTATCATCCATCTCCCCCTCCCACACCTTTTGGACTATTGGACACTTCCGGTTTCTCCTACATTACTCACTGTCCACCAATGCCTCTCAGATCGCCTCAACTATACAGGGTCTGTACGGGACCTGGGAAGTCTTGAAAACTTCATTTGCCCCATTTCAAGGCCTTGGCAAAAGTCTGTGAATTTTGGGTAATTAGTCTTTAAAAGCATTGAATTGCATTAAACTGTCTCCCCTTATCTAAATTAGTCCGAAATCGCCATTCGCCATTGTTGTCCCGCCTGCCCCCTCCCCCGGAAATCCATATGATAAAAGTTTGAATTCCTATCAAAAATAGCCTTGAATTCCATATTTTCACATATGTATGGACACTGCCTATCATCCATCACTCCCCATCTTCCCCCTCCCCCATCCAACGTAGTATCTTTTTGTTGTCATTTTTATTTTGTTTAACGACCACCCAGCATAAAATGTAGACATCGGCTATTGGCGGTCCAACGTAGTATCTCTTAGCTCCTGTGTCCTCTTTGTTAGTATCACTGAAAACTTCAATAACTATATTTTTTTCCGTTAAAAAAGAAAATGAAATTCATAAGGCATTAAGGGATTGTTCATTATATAATTACAAGTCTATGTAATGACAAGTTGGCAATTAATAATCGTCTTAACTAGTTGGCATCATATTGTAACTAAAACCATAATTTTCAAACGTTCTGAAGGATTTTTTACACAAGTGAGGATTATACCCAGAATAGGCCAGTCTCCAGGTTTCACATGTGTAGGCTAGTTCACAAAATTGAACCATCTTGCATCTCTGCTTTTTTACTTAAAATCAAATTGTATAAATATACAAATAACGCAATGGGGTGAGGGGGGATGAGATAGAGATGAGAAAAGGGGCGAAATTCTATCAGGAAATATGCGTTCTACTTATGATAGTTGATTAATATGCGACATGATTTCCCAATTTATTATTAATGAAGAAACCATTATAATTATAAAATAACGAATATGCTTGCTAAAATAAAATGATTCATGTGTGTTTATTTTCGTTACGGCGAATTAGAAAGGGATTGTTTGCTTGCAGCGACATTGTGGATTTGTGTGTGATGTGTTTGCTTGTGTTTTACAGGCGCGTGGATTACACTTCCGTCACACAGACAACACCGTGCACTGGTTCCGAGCACTGGAGGACATAGGACTACCCAAGGTAGGTGTAGTCACTATGATATATTAGTATTATTACTAGTGTTGTAGACCAGACGGGATGGCCGAATGAGTTGAGCGTCCATCTCCTGTGTTGGTAGATCGTGGGATTTGAAATCACTGGTCCGAGCCCTGGTCGGGTCAAACCAATGACTTAAAAATGTATGCTTGTCACTTCCTACCCAGGGACCACACCGGATGGTGGATGAGTTAAGCGTCCGCTCTCCGTGTTGGTAGACCATGGGATCGTGGGTTCGAACCCTGGTCGAGTCAGACCAATGATTTAAAAATTGAAACTTGTCGCTTCCTACTAGCCAGGCGCTCTGCATTATTAGGATAGGGCAAGGACTGGTTGGCTCAGTGTCTGGATACTGTGACTGAGAGGGATATCAGGTCATATTGCTGGTGGCCTGGTCTCCCAGTGGGACAGCACTATTAAGTCGCCATGAGTGCATACTGTCACTCAAGTCGGTACCTGTCCTGATATGACCTTAGATGTTGCCAGGACAGAAAACTCCAACAACCAACTAGTGTATTAGGCTGTACTGTCCTGTCAGGGACGGTGTCACGTGCATAGTTCAATGTGGATAAGTTGGTTGTGTCAGTCGAGATAGCCTAATAGTTAGGACGCTCGCCCCATAATGCTAAACATGCCGGTTCGAATCCTACGTGAGTGCCCCATTTATTTGTATCACCCCTAAGGCTAAAGGCCCAGTCAGACCATACCGGACTGAGTACCGGACACCACCGAACAAAGAATATTCTAGTCCGGTGGTGTTCGGTATCAAAATGTACCGAAATGTACCGAACGAAACAGACGCTAAACGAACAAGGAACATACATTAACAAATATCCACCGGACGAGAACCGAATGTCAAACGGACGTAACGGATTATTCACTGACCGAATTCCCGCAATAAAAAAACCCAAAAAAAAACACCGTCAACGGACTTTGCAGGAAGCAAACCAGAGACATAACGGAGATGAAACGGACTTAAACCGGACACCAACCGTACACTTCAGTCCGGTGGTGTCCGGTACAAGTTTTGTGCATGTTCAAAACTTGTACCGGACACCACCAGAGATAGAACGGACACGCCGGATGGGTACCATAGATTGACGTATTTCACCAGACAGTGTCCGTTTCCTCAGTCCGGTGACGTCTGGCTGGGGCTTAAGACAGCAATGATCGGGCCTTATTTTCCTACCCTACCCTACCCTAACCTACCCTACCTACCCTACCCTCCACATTACCTAGGAAAACAAGGCAATTCTAGTGATGCTTGTGACAATAAAAAAAAAAATGTAATGCTATTAATTAGAATGTTAATATTGTTATTTAGATACTTGGTAATTTATATATATTATTTAATAGGTTATGTTAGTCATATAATGGCCAACTTGTTATTCGCACACTAGTTGAGAAGGAGGAGTGGGTGGGACGTTTTGATGATATTGAGTCGATCAACAATGGGCACATTTTTACCTTTAAAAAAAAAGCCAACTAATTTATTTTGATACGCAGCGAAGGAGGAAGTCAAGGCAGGGGTGGAGAGAAAAGCACACGTTATTAAATGTAAAGTGTGGGGGGGGGGGGGCAATGTACAATGAGGGGGGAAAGGATATTGTACAAAGGTATTAAAAGTGCATGAGGCAGTGTCAAATGTCATGTGAGGGGAGGGGCCTCGAAGAGCCCTTCGCCCTATAGGGTAAGAGAAAAGAGTTTGGGTGGGTGGGTGGAGAAAAAGTGTCGGGTGGTTCGTCTGGCAGGGCATGGAGGCGGAGTGGAGATGGAAGGCAGGGGAGCGGCTTATAAGGGAGAAAGGAGAGGGGGGGAGGGTACTCCTCCTTCACTGCGAATCAAACTCAATGCAAGCATTACGACCAAGTCGTTCCCAGAGCGCAAACGGTTCCCGTCGTCCCTTTCAACTGTCAGGGTGTCGATTCACACTGGTTAAAACCTAGCATTAAATGAGTCGCTACCTTTGATCTGTTCCTGTGTTATGCCTTTATTACCTTGGAATATGGCCAAGCTTTATCAAGGTATTGTTTAAAATAGTAATGTGATATGTGGGTATTTTATTTTCAAGTGTTCATGTCATATATAGTGTTTTTAGATTGCCTTTGATGACCCTTTCCCTTTTTGTTTGTTATGTAGTTTAAAGCTTTTCTACGCTACTGTGATCAGCTTCTAAGTTCTAGTAAATAGTATGTATCAGAAGTGTGATTGGGTTGCCAAAATAGCAGTGGGTGAAGTCTGGGAGACTAAACGTTATAAGGAAGTATCAAATTGAGATCACCTCCAATAGCAACCACTGAGTAGGGACCACTCAGAATCATATTGATCGCGGCAGGGTCCGTATGGACCCTGGAAAGTCTTGAACTTCATTTGCTCTATTTCAAGGACGACAGAACCTTTGAAT
This sequence comes from Branchipolynoe longqiensis, assembly GCA_030323885.1. NCBI lineage: Eukaryota > Metazoa > Annelida > Polychaeta > Phyllodocida > Polynoidae > Branchipolynoe > Branchipolynoe longqiensis. The sequence goes on along the minus strand of CM059188.1, from coordinate 104,119,045 downwards.
TTAACCTATTTTGGGTAGTTTTGAAAACCTTTTGAATTCTATTAAACTGCCGCCACTGATCTAAATTAGTCTGAGGTCGCTATTCCGAATGGTGATTTCAGACTCTATCCCAATGAAAATAGTGTAGTGGTCTGCACTGACCTCTCAGGCAAGTAACCACATAGACAGGTAGGCGTGGGGAGTGTATTGATATCAGGGAGCCTAGGTGGTGTAATGGTTAGCACACTGGCCCGGAATGCAAAGAGATGTGGGTTCGAGTCCCACTCTAGGCGCAGTGTTTCCCATTTTCATCACCCCCATGACACTGGTTGCCGTGATCAGGATCCTGTACAAGCTACGCGCTGTATGGTTGTTGAACCTACCCTGTGTATGTATGTGTTAGTGCACTGCCTGTATGTATGTAATTGTAAGCATTACAAGACTTACAATTCCAGGGGGACGAGTGTAGTGGTCTGCACTGACCTCTCAGGCAAGTAACCACATAGACAGGTAGGCGTGGGGAGTGTATTGATATCAGGGAGCCTAGGTGGTGTAATGGTTAGCACACTGGCCCGGAATGCAAAGAGATGTGGGTTCGAGTCCCACTCTAGGCGCGGTGTTTCCCATTTTCATCACCCCCATGACAATAGTCTTGATTTCCTATAAAAATACAGCCTTGAAATAGCCTTGGATTCCATATCTTCACATGTGTACCCCTGTTACAGCTGTTGTTCAACTACGTGAATCGCATGCCGTGTGTGAATTTATTTCCGAACTTGACTCGATCGAGCCGTAAAAATATTCCTAAAGGAACTCCGATTCTGGTAGCAATCAATGTGCATGCGGTGTGCGAATTTGAAATGGCATGAGTTCAGTTCCTGGCCGAGTCAAACCAATAGCTTACAAAATTGATACTTGTTGCTACCTAGCCTGGTGCTAGGCATTACTAGGATAGGGCATCGACTGGTTAGCTCAGTATCCGGCTAATGTGACTGAGTGGGATATCGGGTCATGGTGCCGGTGGCCTGATCTCCTAGTGGGGCAACACTATAAAGTCACCATGAGTGCACTGTCACAAGTTGGTACCCGTCCTGATATGACCATTAGATGTTGCTAGGATGTAAAACCCCAAAAACCGAACAAGCAGATTTCCTAACATAACATAACAATCCTGCCGTAAAAATAAATATACCAGTCGGTGTTCGTGCAGGGTGCCAATTTATTTCCTCGGAGAAGAGGCGACCTTAATTTATAAACTTTAATTATGTTAGTTACCTGGCGTGGCGCTCATAGCATGCATCAGAACATGACTCGATGTTCTGATGCATTAGAGCATCGGGCTCCAATTCGTGTACCAGTCGAGATTAGTTCGACACGAGCGAAAGTGAACGCCCAGTCGAATGGGGTCATAGGTCACCAAAGCAGTTGTGACCTCGTGGTGTGTGTCTGGTGGTAACAATACCCGCGCCGCAGGGTCGCGTCTAAACACACGAACCCTGCGTCATGCAGGCAGCTACATACGGCCATAGATCTGCTTTCATGAGTTGAAGGTCACTATCCCCCCGTGGCGTCTGTGAGGGATAGATCACACTCACATGACTTCGCTTTATGTTAAGCAGTTATTGTCTGATACACCAGGGGCCTGGGAAGACTTGAAAAGTCTTGAACTTCATTTCCCCCATTTCAAGGCCTTGAAAAGCCTTGAATAGCCTTGAATTTAACTTATTTTTGGGTAATTAGTCTTGAAAAGGCTTGAATTCCATTGAACTGTCCCCACTGATCTAAATTAGTCAGAGATCACCATTCGCCATTGTTAGTTTTTCCTGAAATCCAAATGATAATAGTCTTGAATTCCTATCAACAACATCCTTGAAATAGCATTAAATTCGATATCTTCACATGTGTATGGACCCTGCGAACCCTCTGTCGTGCTATTCGCCCTATTCACGCACGACCTAATTCGTCATCAGAACGAGGCTGAGTAAGCGTCGGTATTGGAAATGGCCATAAGACTCTACTGTGTGCCGATGTGTATGAACTACTACATAAATTAAAGGAGTAAAATTTGAAGATATTAACTTTTGAAACTATCATAATCATTTTTGCTTACCTTTTTTTCTATTTATTGGTCAATTTTCATGAAGATTGAGTGATGATCAGATGCATTTCAGTAGGCAATGTCAACAAAGTCACTCACCTTGGCTGCCAATCTTTCCTTAAATTCAAAATTGCATAACTTTCTTAATATAGATATATTTAAAAAATATATTTTAACCCTTTTAAAGCTTTTATTAATTTGTAATTACTAAGACTAGTTGTTCAACTGTGTTGCACAGATAACTACACCGACAGTGCTGCATTACGTGATACCACTATAACTATGCAGATTTGAAGTTGACAGTCACATTGTAGTTAAAGAATGGGAAAAATCACCATGCAAGGGTCACCCAATCTTTGTGAAAGTTGGACAATAGATAGAAAACAGGTATGCAAAAATGAATACCCTCAAATTTGAGTGATTTCGAGAGGTTTTGGTCGACAAAAAAATATTCACATCACTTTACATACAGCGGCGGCTCACCGACGCGTAAGTGCCCTCGGTCTAGTTTCAACATGGCCGCGGCGTGAATAGGGTGAATAACTAAGTATTAGAGCAGCTACATCCGGCTATAGATCTGCTTTCATTAGTTGAAGGTCACTGCCCCCGTGGCGTCTGTGAGGGATAGATTATTCACATGCCTTCACTTTAAAGCTGCAAAGTCTGATGAAAACATCAACTTTTAAAAACCAAAACAATTATATAAATTTGATTCTGCATATCTTCTTCTTGAAGATTTATACTGCCTATTATGGATAAGTCTGAATAGACTTGTTTTCACCGTTAGAGTGTTTGTCGATAGAAAGCCCGAGCCTACACTTTTACCGACCCAAGGTATTTTTAACCTCCACACCACATAGACATGGTATGAGAGCAACTGGCCTTTGATGATGCTGTAAGTTATACACAGCGGTGGAAATCCAAATTGGCAGAGGTGGGGGGGCACATGGAATCGAACCAACGACCTTCAGATTAGGAGTGCGACCTTGAAAAAAGTCAGACACTCTAACCACTCTGCCAGAGAGAACATCACATCTAACTTAGATACTCAAACTTGGATACTGATGCACTTATTAAGCATTTGTTGCCACATAGGAGGGAATACTGATTCAGTTTAATAGAACCTGTTACTGTATAAGTCTATGATGTCAGAGTTTGGGCATGCTTGCCAAAAGTAATTTTGCATATGTGCATTTCAAATATCTCAAGAATTGGCCATTTAAATAAAAGTTACCTCAAACTAAAGAATGGTAGATTATAACAATCAATTTAATATAATATTTATATTTAATGTATTTTAACACACGTTAGCTAGTTACGGTGGGTGGAGTCGAGGCGGTGCTGTTGACACACACACACACTCACACACTCACACACTCACACACTAACCAGACGGGGTGGCCGAATGAGTTGAGTGTCCGTCTCCTGTTTTGAGAGATCGGAAGATCCGAACCATCGTGGTTGATACTTGTCGCTTCCTAACCAGGCGCTCTGCTTTATTAGGATAGGGCAAGGACTGGTTGGCTGAGTGTCAGGATAATATGACTGAGTGGGATATCGGGTCATGGTGCAGGTGGCCTGATTTCCCAGTGTGGCATCATTATAAAGTCACCTTGGGTGTGCACTGTCACAAGTCGCTACCTGTCCTGATATGACCTTAGATGTTGCTAGGACGTAAAACAACAAACCCTCACACACACGACTGGGTGGTACAGCTAATTGTTTCATACAGCTGACTGGCTGTGTGCGGTGCGGCGTCCCAGTCGAGCCTCCTCCACTGTGACCTCTGTCAACTTCCACGAATCTGTCCCAGTGAGCCAGACCAGGGCCAGCTCTTGATCAAACCCATAGAGGCATGGTGTATGGGCAAATTGGTAACTGTCTCTGGCTCATTTCATACTAGCTCTTGATCAAACCCTTGGTATATGGGCAGATTCTTAGTGACTGTCTCTGGCTCATTTCCTACTAGCTCTTGATCAAACCCTTGGTATATTGGCAGATTTGCAACCGTCTCTGGCTCATGCCAGCTCTTGATCAAACCCTTGGTTGGTTGTTTGAGTTTTACGTCCTGGAAAATTCTATGGTCATATCAGGACGGGTACTGACTTGTGACAGTGCGCACTCATGGCAATTTTATAGTGCCGCCCCACTGGTAGACCAGGCCGTCAGCACCTTGACCTGATATCCCACTCAGTCACATTGACCCGACACTGAGCCAAGCAGACCTTGCCCTATCCTAATAATGCTGAGCGCCTGGCTAGGAAGCAACAAGTATCAGTTTTGTAATTCATTGGTTTGACTCGACCGGGAATTGAACTTCCGCACCTGAGGCCTGCCGATTCGGCCACAGCCTCTGGTCAAACCCTTGGTATGTTGGCAGTAACTGTCTCTGGTATGTTTGTAGTAACTGTCTCTGGCAAATGCCAGCTCTTGATCGAAACCCTTGGTATATCTGGGCAATAAGTTACTGTCTCTGGCTCATAACTGCGAGTGTGTGTGCATTGGGATGTGTGTATGCATTGGGGTGTTTGCAATTGTCTCTGACACGTTGACCTGTGTGTTGCGTGCACATGCAAGTCAAAGAAACCTGCCATAACAGGCCGGTATTGACCAGGAAATTGCTGAGGAGGTTGATCGGCATCCCGGAGGCCCAAAGGGACTCAATCCCCCATTTTACAACCATCATCATCATCATGCTGTCGGTCGTGATGCGACAAAGACTGCTTTCATAATACTTGACTGCCACTCTCCATTTAGCTCTCTGCTGTGAGAGTTGCGTCCGTGAGTCGGTCTTAATGTCTCTCAGCTTCAGGTTTCTCTTGATGGTATCCTTGAACCAGAGACGAGGGCACCCTCTCTTTCTGTAACCAGAAGACAGTTGAGAATAGAGGATCTGCTTTGGTAGCCTGTCTGAGGACATCCTCATGAGGTGTCCAGTCCACCAGAGATTCTTTTTGATCAGAAGATCTTCCATAGAAGGCAGCCCCGTCCGTATTCATTTCATGAAAGCTGCCTGCAAAAGTGTTGAAGTGCTGCTGGCTTTTGCAAGTTACCAGTGGCACTCTCTCGGGGAGCAAAAAGAGGTTTCACACCCGCAAGAACATGTCAAGACAGGCGCAAACTATTTGTCCCTGCAGTGGCTGGTCGGGAGATGTTGGGAGTTCCATACATCAACCGCCCTTAATGCTGCCACAGTGACATGGTTTTCTGCTTAGGGTTTGCTCCCTTAGCCTTCGGTTCTGTCAAGGACCTGTACACAAGGCAGTGGTTTACAACTCTGCAGGGCAGGGCCGTTAAACTCCCTGACGTATTGCTATACCTGCAATACCTGCATACCGATGTTACAACCATAAAGCATGTTTAAAGCCAGTTAAAATGGACTTAACTTAGAGCCCTAGTCAGTTTGATCAGTATCACTTGAAATTTCAATGAATTTTGATGTGTGAACATACAAGGCAAAATGCTTCTTTAAAAAAAAAAAAAATGATATCACTTTTATCAGACTAATCTCAGTTTGGTTGGTTGGAGTTTTACACTCTGGCAACATCTAAGGTCATATCAACCAATTCGGCCACCGCGCCTGATTGAATCCAGCATGTTGTAAGGTATTGTGATATCGCTGGAGAGAATGTGTAAACCAATACTGTAGCTATCTATTAAATATAATATGCAGCACATGACGTTTCCACCATTCAGGTTACAGGACATGCATATCGCGTATTGATATCTGGACGAAACTGAAACCTGACCTAGGGAAAAGACTGTGTTTTGCCAGCGCAAACATAGCAAGGGGGAAATATTAGGATGAATATGTGGATATATATGCAGTAAAACCTCTCTAAATCGACTGACCATGGGACCGACTTTAAATGGTCCATTTAGGGAGGTTGGAAGTTTAGGGAGTTTTTCATGGGACATTGTCCTCGAAATATGGTGGATTTGGTGGGTGTTGTTAAATATTAGCATAACGCATATTTCAGTATACATATTCATGTAGTCAACAAATATCTGTATGTTTTTTCAACATTATTTATTAACATGTACAATCAAACAATTAAATTGTACACATTTACACATGCATAATAATGAATTTGTAAAAGTTATTGAAGTTTGTTTAGCTTTGCTCTGCTTTAGCTTGATGGCACTCCTCTAGTCTGTACTGCTGGGTTAGTGGAATGGAGCTAGGATAGTGCTAGGAAAGTACTGTACCAAGCCTAACTTCCGGGATTTTTCCGCGATTCCCTGACGGTGCGAAGCCTATGGGGGAAAATCCGCATTTTCGCGGAAATTCGCTGTTTGGTAACAGCCACAGCTTAGTTTTGCATAGGTTGCGCCAAGGTCTCAGCCCGATTACCACTTTCGTCCCTGATCTATAGGAGGGGGTGCATTCACGTCACTTCCGGTTGACAACAAGATCCGCCATATTGACGCGGTGAAAACAATCAGATGACTGCAGTGCTTTTACATTCGCAATAAGGCCACCGAATCGGCGGCGGCCTTAATATCGCTTGGATTTTGGATTTAATTTGACCAAATTTCACTTATTGAGTAAGTTATGCTCCTAAGTAACATTATTTCAACCACCGAGTTAATATTCATGGTTCTAAATAACAGAATTAGATCGTAGCAGTGAATAGATTTGTGCTTTTTGTTTTATTTGCATTTGCAATAACGTTGCCGATGCGCCAGCGCTCATAAAGTCATATTACTCGGATTTCGGGTTTAATTTAAGCCGACTTTTACTTATTGAGTAAGCTAAGCTCCTAAATAACATTATTTCAACCCAGAGTTAATATTCATGGTTCTAAATAACAGAATTAGATCGTAGCAGTGATTATATGTGTGCTTTTTGTTTGATTTACATTCACTTCAATGCTGTGACTGCCATTGTATTCACCGGCCCGAATAGTTGCTAGGGCGCGCTGCGCTAAGTACCCGGATGTCGGCGCCCTCCCATATGTTTAGTTTACTACTTGCATTCTGCATCTATATCTAGTTCCTTGCACATGTAGACGATAGGAGGAGAGGTGGCATGGCAGCAATAGCTGGTTGTTGTGTGTACTTAACACGGTGACCTAATTACACCATCTTACCTCATTACCGTGACCTCCGATGACTTAATTACGTGAAAAGGCCGGATACGCCACGCCTAAGACATAATGCCACTGGTAAATTTGCAGTTTGATGGTTTAATTTCTGCCATTTCTTAACGTTGACCCCGTCCTGATATGACCTTTGAGAATTCCAGGATGTAAAACTCCAACAACCAACCAACTTTAACGTTTGGACAATTGTTTTTCCCGCTAAGCATGTCTGGTCTGCTTTGTTGTAATTTGCAAGGTGGGAATGCAGAATTAATCTAACTAGCTAACCGGACGCGGTTGCCGTATTGGTAAAGCGCAGGCTTCGAATCCCAGCAGAGTTTGAATCCCAGCTGAGTCAAATCAATGACTTACAAAATGTATACTTGTCGCTACCTAGCCTGGCGTTCGGCATTAATACGATAGGACAAGGACTGGTTAGCACATGATCAGGATAATGTCACTGTGGGATATCAGGTGAAGATGCCAACAGCCTGGTCTCCCAGTAGGGCAGCACTATAAAGTCGCCATGAGTGTGCACTGTCAAGTCTGTACCTGTCCTGATATGACGTTAGATGTTGCTAGGACATAAAACTCCAACAAGCAACCAACCTCTAAGCAAGTCTGGTCTGCTTTGTTGTAATTTTCAAAGTATGAATGTAGTATTAAACTAACTAGCTATAAAGGGAGTGCACGTGACGTCATTACTTAGCAATCTGCGGTCAGCGGGCTGCCATCTTGGATTACGAGCACTCTCCCTAGCCATGTTGTGAATGCATGCAGATGCAGTAAAACAGAGTTTTCGTGTGTTATGGTAGGTTATGGGCAGTTTACATCCAATATGTTTACTTACAACAACTTCTGAGGCCAAACTGCTCAAAACAGTGACAAATAAACCAACAAATCAGTAAATAAGCACAGTGTAGGCAGTTGCCAGCCTTCTGTATGTCATCCAATATGGCCACCGAATGTTGCCTCGTGACGTCATTGCACCCCCTCTATACATGTATATTAACCCTGCTGACTTGCTTGTGAGGACAGTCCTTGGTGGCATAATGAAAGTATCCCGATTTCTCATGACGGTCTGTATCCGCAATGAAATGAAAAACATGGAAGGTCCTGAATAAATAAAGTATTGATAACAGGGCGTGTTTTTATCATACCATAAAACCTATCTAACCGACCACCTCCACAGATCGACCATCTCCTATATCGATTGCTTTATTTGGGTCCCAAACGATCGCCTATGGAATATCATTGTAACAAATAAACTCCCTAAATGGACTATTTAAATTCGGTTTTAGTGTAGATTCATTTATTGACTATCCTTTAGATCATCAAAATGGACTATTATAACACTTATGAACAAACCAGGGTGGGGGAGGGGGACTAGCAAGCTCGGTGTTGTGTGTGTGTGTGTGTGTGTGTGTGGACGGTGCTGTGTGTGTGTGGACGGTGCTGTGGAATGGGACAGATTTTATCCGACAGGTGGCGCTGCGTGTTGAGCGGGGTGAATTAGATGTCACGGCTGATTACCTTCCAGGCTTCCAGCACATCCCGATGGAAGCCAGTCCACTGTGTTGCATAGGGAATTACCATGGTTACGTAGACGGCCCTTCTCACATCTCCCGCTCACAAACCAGACTGGGTGGTTGAGTGAGTAGGGCGGGGTACCTAATGGCCCTGTCACACTACGATGTAATGCGGTAGCGTAATCCGATGTAGGTGAAATTTGGCCATTACGCCGAGATATGTTACTCGTTTGTTAAGCCTACGTCAAGATTCGGTAACACACGTCAAGGTTTTGGACATACCTAAAACTTTCGACGTAAAGGTTGTTACGTTGTGCTCACGATAGGCTTACATCGAGATACATTAGACGTTCGTTAGAGCTACGTCGGTCTACGTTGAGCTACGGCGACTTACGGTAGACTGACGGAGAGCCGGGAGGAATGTGCAGCCTGCGCGCTCACAACATGGTGTTAACGTATCTCGACGTAGGTCTAACATTAGTCTAACGTAAGTCCAACGTGTCTTGACGTATTCGACGTAGTTGATGAATGGCTGGCATGCGCCAACATTCTTTGAAATTAAGCGAACATGGTGTGAACGTTTTGCCTCGCTGTCCTTGGGATAACGCTTCGTACTTGCTTGCTTACTTTTTAGGTGGCTTCCTGACAATGGCTTTCTAATTTTATCACTTCCTGGGATCTTTACCAGGTCAATGCATTTTGACAGTTTACCTAATAATTAAGTGTGCCCAGTTGCTGCCACACTAACACTTGGTAACAGACGCCCTATTTACAAATATATGGCAGTTGTAGTCAATTTTAATGCCATTTCACCGAATGCCTGAGATACAGCTAATAAGATTTTCGACTAGTTTCCAATTTAACCAAACTCACCGCGGTGTCTTGAAAAAAGACTTGAAGAGAAGTATGAATTTGTTCAATGTACTTAAGTTACATTTTTACACCAGTTGGAATGGGGGGATATAAATCATGTTAAAAAATAGTCCTGAATTTTCTAAGTGTTGTCATATCTTTATAGGTACCTACCAGGAAACCATTGTATTGTTCCCCACAGATTGTGTGATTAACAGCTATTGTTAGCTCATATAAATACATAGATATTGTACATGCTTGCCATTTGTGTGTAAATAATCCTAAATTGAAAAATAAAAATTGACTGGAAGACAATTGTTTGTTTAACGACACCCGCACCCCCCCCCCCCCCCCCCCTCTAACATAAAAAGTAGGGGGGGCTGGAAGACCAGTGCGTCGGCGCTGACAAGTTATTCAGTACAATACAAATATTTACCACAAAAAAAACAGCAACAAAGCCATTGGGGCACTTTTCCCATGTGTAGGCTCGCTCGTTACTTCTATAGCGCGCGAAGTCCCGATTTATAATTAAAAATCGGAAATCGACATTGGGAGCACCTGCAACCCACCACTGCTGCCACCATGGCCTACTGGCGCCGGGGTGCCTGGTTAGCAAGGCCCGGTGATCCGCCTAGCCAAGCCTAGGCCGACAGCGCCGTCTGTTGAGTTGGAAGCTGCCGGTTGTTGTTTGTGTTTTATGTCCTGGCAACATCTATGGTAATATCAGGACGGGTACCGACTTGTGACAGTGCACACTCATGGGGACTGCCCCACTGGGAAGTCAGGCCACTGGCACCATGACATGATATCCCACTCAGTCACATTATCCTGACACTGAGCTAAACAGTCCTTGTCGTATCCTATTATTGCTGAGCACTAAGGTAGGAAGTGACAAATATCAATTTTATAAGTCATTGGTTTGGCTCGACCGGGAACCAAACTCCTGATCTCCCACACACGAGTCCCACGCTCTACCGATTCGGCCCTCACGCCAGGTGGGAAGTGGTCAGCCGAGGATTCATACATACATACATACATACATACATACATACATACATACATACATACATACATACATACATACATACATACATACATACATACGTGCATGCATACATGCATACATACATACATACATACATACATACATACATACAATCATGTATACATACATACGGACGTGCGTACGTACATACGTGCGTGCATACGTACATACATACCAATACCAATGCACAGTATGAAGCAAGTCCCTTACTCTTCCATCATTCACTGTGGCTCTTCAATGTATGAGGAGACATATATCATGGGATGGATGATACCCCATTGACTCTGGACGTGTGTCACGTGGTGCAGGGACTGGGTCTATTGAGGCCTTTCTTCCCGGCAACACAGGCTGCTCTATTCACGGCCAGAGCAAGTTCTTTATGGGGGTAGTCTGTTTCCGTGTATTCAAGGCCTGACCCAGTGGGCATTCAGTTCAGCTGAGAACGGCCCGAGTGATTGTAGGCAGTTACCCTGGGGCCCTCCCTTTATAGCCCCGGGGGAAGCGTGTAGATGGGGAGGGGTGGCAGCGTGTAGACACACATACACACATACACACACACACACACACACCAATGACTTTAAAATTGATACTTGTCACTACCTAGCCAGGCACTCGGCATTATTAGGATAGGGTTAGCTCAGTGTCAGGATAATGACTGAGTGGGATATCAGGTCATGGTGCTGGCAGTCTGGTCTCCCAGTGGGGCAGCACTATACAGTTGGCATGAGTGCGCACTGTCACAAGTCGGTATCTGTCCTGATATGACCTTAGATGTTGCCAGGACGTAAAACTCCAACCATACATACACATCCTACATACACACTACTCATTTACTTGGCTGTAACAAGCCTGTCTCAGTATGTCAAAGGCGCTCATCATATGTTCAGTTAGTCGAACATCCAAATATTGACATGGCTCAATATTGCTTAATTTAAATGATCGGACAAGCGCCGCTCTTCTCGGGCCTTTAAAGTCGCCAGCTATCCGCCGCATGGAAAACAAACAACTCGGAATAGTTCAGATTCGTGCCACAGGGTGGCCTAACGCGCCGGCGGCGGAGGCGATTTGTATATTAGATATTGGGAAATAGTGGTGCTCGCCGGCAACAGGCTCAGGGGGATCTGCTGAGCCTGTTACCGGCGAGCGGCATTAATATCACGTCAATTTTTGGTTTAATTTAACCAAATTTCGGCGGCGGTGTTAATATCGCTTCGAGTTTGTGGTTAATTTGACCAAATTTGACTTTTTGAGCATGTAATTCTGTTAAATATGAGAGCTTTGAATAGATTTGGGCCTAATTATATTGCCGCCGATACTGGGAACCAGCAACCCTTGTTACTGTGTGAGCCTGTTGCCGGCACAATTTCAGCCAATCACAGTGCAGCTTTTCCATTGCAAATGGCCGCCGCCTATGTGGGTGGCCATTTTGGAGACAACAAACTGCCTTTGCAGTTCAGACTAGCATGGCCCTGGTCCCCTACTCTCACCACACATACTTGGTTCATTTAAAAACTAAACAAGGTTGTGCTTGGAGAGCATTTGTCGGACTACACGCAGTGTCCCAGCGAGCTATAGCTGGTCCCTTTAAAAGGACGTGCCCTTCTGACCTCACACTGGTGTTGCATTGCTCTGGAAATACCCAGGGCACATGTAACTGGACACATGGCCCTCCATGATGGCAAATTGGGTGCCATTTGTCAGTGGCATGCCCTTTTTTCCCGATGTCATTTGTAATGCATGACGGTATTGTTAACCCTGTCTGGGTGTCAGTCTACGGACCTCAGGAACGATGTGTGTGGGGGGGGGGGGGGGCGGGTGAGAGGGGAGGGGGGGAGGGTCCATCGCTGGGTCAGTCATGTCACCTTGTGACAAGGTCAGGCATGTACACGGCAGTATGGGCCTACAATGTGCGAAAAAATTATTTTTGCCTCGTGTGATTTATTTTCACCAGGTGGGATGGCCGAGTCGGTATGAGTGCTGACTGGCTTCATATGTGGGAGGTCGTGGGTTCGAATCCTGACTGAGTGAAACCAGTAACGTGCACAATTTACACTTGTCACGACCTAGCATGATTAATATGATACAGGAATGACTGATACAGTATAACCACGTTAAGCCCAGTTCGGTTAAACCAAATAATCGGTTAATCCAAACTTTTCTTGGTGGCCCGGCAAAATACTACCATTTATCATATAAAAAAGTTGGTTAAACCAAAGTCGGTTAATCCAAATTATCGGTTAATCCAAACAAAATTGTCGGACCCCAGGCCACTTCCGGTATGGTTAAACCAAACTTTCATGTGTTTATAAGGTCTTCTGAGACCTCACCGATTGTTTAGTTTAACTGATCATTTAGGTTAACCGAGCTTGGTTTAACGGGGTTTTACTGTATATGAGCCGGTCTCAAAAGGTGCTAACTCTTTGTTTTTTTGTCCATAGTAATAATTGACACAAAACAGCACAGAAACAGTTACACTGAAAACCCAAGGACATTTGCTTCAAATCAATATGTTTTCTATTGGGATTATGAAACACCATGTAAAAAACAAATCAGTTTATCATGAGCAAATGCATAAGTAGATAGTGTGTTGATCTGATCGTTACTATGGACAAAGTTTTGTCCCATATTGCTTAGCACCTTTTGAGACAGTCTCGTATACATAAAGAACAAAGTGTCCACATATATTGTATATTACATGTGCAATGCACGCTTACTCAAAGTCAAAGCCAAAGCTCGGTTAAACCAATGATCAGTTAATCCAAGCAAATTTTTAGGGTCCCTTCAAGTTTGGTTTAACGGGGTTATACTGTACTGTGGTTGAGTCGGATATCGGATCATGGTGCTGCTGGTCCGGTCTTCCAGTCGGGCAGCACTATAGTTAATGTTGCCATGAGTGTGCACTGTCACAAGTCGGTACGCATCTTGGTATGCCCTTTAAGGGTGCTAGGACATAAAGCCCCAACAAACTGATCGTTTTCCTTGTTTTGAGTTTCACTTGACCTGTAGTTATAGAGGAATCAAACTAAACAACTACAAAAAAAATCAAATGTATATTTTAATGGAAAGTCCACATGCTTGCGACAGTTCTAGTGCGTGTATAGTATGATGAGAAACCAGCGGCCATGTGTCTCAAATTTCTCATGGCCACCTTTTTTGTGTGTAAACACTCACACAAAAGCCACAAATATAAAGAGCTGGAAAAAATGGCCTTCATTCCTATATCTGAAGGAAGTGGAATCAATTCACAATGAACTAAATCAATATGGCATACATTCCGTTTATAGCCCAGGGATGAAAGATCTCGGATTTCCTCGATTAAAAAAATATTTACCGATTAAAATTAAGCAAAATGACAAGGAATATGGATGTGACAACAATTGGTTCGTTCGAATCCCGTTCTTATATGACCTCAAGTGTTACTAGAACAGAAAACCAAGCGAAATGTGTTAGATATGGGCGATAATAATATGGTCACAACAAGGATAGTTGAAATCTGACTTCCGGCATTTTCCCGTGATTCCCAGACAATGCTAATCCCATGGGGGAAAATCCGCGTTTTCGCGGATATTCGCCGTCAGCTTAAAATAATCACGACTTGATTTCCGCATTTTTTGCCGGAGACCACTTTTATCCCTGATAGCCTTAGTTATAGCAAATGCGTGTTTAATATAAATTTGGTTGTGCACTACGGCTAATTAAAAAGCATCGAAGGGTTTTTGATTGCGTGTGAGGATGTCATGAAGTGGTCTGCAGTGTTCTACTCGTTGTGAAAGAGCTATCACCATTATGTGGCAAGTCACGGTGCCGGATGCAGTAACCTAACTATGTATGGTTGTGCACTACGGCTAATTAAAAAGCATCGAAGAGTTTTTGATTGTGTGTGGGGATGTCATGAAGTGGTCTGCAGTGTTCTACTCATTGTGAAAGAGCTATCGCCATCATGTGGCAAGTCGCGGTGGCAGATGCAGTAACCTAACGATGTATGGTTGTGCACTACGGCTAATTAAAAAGCATCGAAGAGGTTTTGATTTTGTGTGGGGATGTCATGAAGTGGTCTGCAGTGTTCTGCTCGTTGTGAAAGAGCTATCGCCATCATGTGGCAAGTCGCGGTGCCGGATGCAGTAACCTAACGATGTATATATAATGCACTAGTCATGTTTGATATGTATGTGTGTATTACATATATGCATGTAATCTTTACATACCGAAATCTTTTTATATATTGAAGGCTGAGGAAATATGAACAGAGGGAGAAAGAGTGTTGTGTGTGAGAAAGATGTGAGTGTGTATGTTGTTGTTTTTGGGGAGTTTTCAGTCGCATTGGTGCGCTGAAGGATGCAAATCTGCAGCACTGAATGGGCACCGCTGAAAGCAGGAGTTGGCTTCCGATGGGTAGTGGTCAGAGAAATTGGGGGATGGGGGGGGGGGGGGGGGGAGGAAAAAGGCAGCCTAAGAGCCCAACCACAGTCCTCTGAGTGGGCCGGGGGAGGCTGGGTGGTTGGTGTAGTTTTACATCCCAGTAAGGCCATACCAGGACGTGCATCGACTTTTGACAGCGCACACTCATGGTGACTTTATAGTGCTGCCCCACTTTATAGTGCTGCCCCACTGGCAAATCAGGCCGCCGGCACCATGACCTGATGTCTCACACAGTCACATCATCCTGACACTGTGCCCAGTCCCTGTCCTGACCTCATAACGCCAACCGCCGAGCAGCAATAGGTACCTATTTATAAGTCCTGAGTGTGTATGTGAGAGTGAGTGTACGGGTGAGTGTACGGGTGAGTGTAAAAGAGAGTGTGAGAATAAAAAGAGTGTAAAAGAGAGCTGTTTGTTGTTTTACGTCCTAGCAACATCTAATGTCATATCAGGACGGGTAAAAGAGTGTGAGAGAGTAAAAGAGAGTGATAGTGAGAGTAAAAGAGAGTGTGTGAGAGTAAAAGAGATTGAGAGAGTAAAAGAGAGTGAGAGAGCGGAACGAGGTAAGAGAGGGAGAACAATATTCTAGGTTATAATCTTCCAATGTAATTTAGACACAGAAAACTGTTAACACCTCATGCAATTGGCTTCATCCCGCCATGTTAAACTTAAGTTGCATAGTCCGATGGTTTTGAGTTTCTGTCACTTTTCTGAGATAAGTATATTATACTGATTGGTGTATTCTACTGTACTTTAAATTGAAGTAACCTTTATTATAAATGACTAACTTTAGAGATATTTGAAGTGTAAACATGTCAAATTAGTTGAGGCAAGCATGCCAAAACTCTGACACCATATGCTTCTGCAGTCACAGGTTTTGTTTGTTGTTGTTTTACGTCCTAGCAACATCTAAGGGCATATCAGGACGGCAATCACAGGTTCTATTACATTGACCCATTATTCCCTTCAATATGCCAACAAATGCTGAATAAGTGCATCAGTATCTAAGTTAGATATGTAGAATCAAATCTAAATAATTGTTTTGGTTTTGACATTTTGATGCTTCATCGGACTATGCAGCTTTAAAATACCGAGACAAAGTGCAGTTTGAGTTTGATCTAAGCGATGTTGGCCAACATTATTGACTTCTGCACAGCTGTGGTGCCCTGGAATGTGTTCGTGAAGGCCGCAGTCTGGTAGCGAAAGGCCAGGGGAAAGTATGCTTATGTATATATCCTATTGTATAAAATGTCAGCATGGCCAGTGTCAGACTAAGTGCTTCTGTCTAGGTACACTGAGTAAATGTCAATATAATAGTCGAGCTGCCGAATGTATATATGTGCGCTGAATTTTAAAGCAAGCTCTTCAGTAGTCTATGTATCAGTGTGCGGGTGGAAACTATTGCATCTTTGATAATCATGATTTAAAAAAGGAAGTTTTTAACGTCCTGTCACTCCATCTCCAGTACGTGCGCGCGTGTGTGAGTGTGTACGCACGAGTGCGCGTGCGTGCATGAGATATGCACAGAGGTAGGTCGGGCAGCCGCGGGTGACCGATCAAGTTCTCATTATGTGACTTCATCAGAGAAACTAGGCCTGAACAAAATAATTTGATGTTTTCAGTTCCCGACCGACCCTGTTGGAACCCCCCGACTCGACATCCTTTTCCGCTCTGAGGGGGGGGGGGGGGGGGGAGTGGGTGGAGGGGGCCTACTTTTCAATCTTGCAGGTTACTACAACAAATTTAAAACAAACACAAAAAATACTTGTTGTTACCTCCCAAATTCTATAATTTCTTGTTTTGAATAAGTAAGATAAGTTTATTTTTGTTGTGGCAGGTTATAATTTCTCACCTGTTTGGTCACGTGGTAAGGATATGTAAAATATCATTTTGTCTGTCTTAAAAGGCGGCTTCTGAAGAACTGGTATTAGTGGTAATCGTATAATGCTGTAAGAATGTTGTTTACAGCTTGACCGGATGCGATGTCCAAATCATTAGAGCCATTGCTTTTACCGTCACCGGGCGAGGTTGGCGAATCCGTAGGGCGCTGGCCTTGCGTGCGGAAGGTCGGGAGTTCGGTTCCGAGTCAAACCAATGACTTATCAAATTGATGCCTGTTGCTTCCTAGCCTGGCTATCGGCATTAATAGGATATGCCAAGGACTGGTTAGTTCAGTGTCAGGATAATGTGACTGTGGGATATCAGATCATGGTGCTCGCAGCCCGATTTCCCAGTAGAGCAGCACTATAAAGTCACCATGAGTGTGCACTGTCACAAGTCGGTACCCATCCTCATATGACTGTAGATGTTTGTTGTTGTTTTACGTCCTAGCAACATCTAAGGTCATATCAGGACGGGTAGTGACTTGTGACAGTGCGCACTCATGATGACTTTATAGTGCTGTCCCACTGGGAAACCAGGCCGCTGGCACCATGACCTGGTATCCCACTCAGTCACATTATCCCAACACTGAGCACACCAGTCCTTGCCCTGTCCTAATAATGCCGAGTGCCTGGCTAGGAAGCGACAAGTATCAATTTTTAAGTCATTGGTTTGACTCGACCAGGATTTGAACTCACAATCTACCAGCACGGGAGACGGACGCTCTAACTCATTCGGCCATCCCGTCTGGTCTATGACCGTAGATGTTGCCAGGATGTAAAACTCAAACAAACAAACAAAATGTATGACATAAAACTCCAACAACCAACCAATCTTAATAGTGCCGGACGGGACAGATGAGTGGGTAGAGCGTCCACTTACCAAGTAGGGTCACTGGAGAGTCAATGTGTGACTGCCAGCTGCTGAACCTCCTAATTGAGCAACACCTGTTATGTACAATAACATAACAATTAGAGTGAAGCCACGCCCACACTGTGTAATATGGCGACCTCATGGAATGTCACTGGAACAAAGGAAGCAACGGTCACTAATTATTTTGTTAAAGGAGCACCACCATTTCCTCTGATGGTCAGTAAATTTGTGCTCTTAAAGTTTCCATATTCTAATGAAAGCATCGCATTTTATAAAAACCCAAATTACTTATCTAGCTTTGTTCCTACATGGTACTTAGATACTGATGCGCTTATTAACCATGTAGTGCTGCATACAATAGAACCTGTTAACGCTGAAGCCTATGTTCTCAGAATTCTGACATACTCGCCAAAAAATATGTACCACATAATTTATTATGTGGATACAAATAACGACCGCCCCTTAATGTTTCTCTCTAACCACCTTAACTTCCATGTTATTCACTGCGGAGCGGGCATTCTCTCCTCCCCACCTCATATACGCTGTGAGCCAACTGTCACTCTGCTCACTTTCAAAACTATATTTTAATCATTGCAAATATCTCCAAAGTTAACTGTTTATTATTAAGAAAAAGTTACTTCAAGCGAAAATAATGTCGGTCATAAGCGAATTTTATTTACTTGGCTAGGAAGTGACAATTGTCAATTTTTAAGTGATTGGTTTGACTCGACCATATGACATGACCTTAGATGTTGCAAGGATATAAAACTCCAACAGCCGACCAACCCACCAACGGTGGGGGAGGACAGATGTTGCATTGAGCTAATTACTAAATAGATAATTGAAACTGGATATATAGTCGTGAAGAGAGGCGCGGATTTCTGGGCAGCTGGTGTAATTAGGTTTATTTATGTCTTTATGTCCGGGCCAAGGCGTGTTGCAGCCATAACTCAACCACCAGATGAGTGGGTTCGAGTCTGGTGATCTCCGGAAGGATGTCCTAGTGGGTAAGGCACCAGCTTCCCGGCTTCGACCATCGACTGGGTTAAACCAATTGTAAACTTAGAAATTTGATGTTTGTCGCTACATGGTTTGGCGCTAGGTGATGATTAGGATATGGTATAGACTGGTTGACTCAGTATTTGGAGAATCTAAGTTGAGTATCAAGTTATTACTATTAGCATGGTATGCCAATAGGACATCACTATAACGCCACCCTGTGTGCATTGGCACACATCGGCACCTCAGATGTTGCTAGGATGTGAGACCTTATTAGCCAGGGATGAAAGATCTCTGCGATTTCCGCGATTTTTAATATTTACCGATTAGTGTTAAACAAGAATGTTAATCAAGAATCACGATGTCTATGTAAACAATTGGTTTGTTCGAATCCCGTTCTGATATGACCATGTGCGATAATACGGTCATAACAATGATAGTTGAAACCAGACTTCCGGTATTTTTCTGTGATTCCCTGACAGTGCTAAGTCAATGGGCGAAATCTGCTTTATCGCGGAAATTCCTCGTCAGTGTAATAATCTCAGTTTGATTTCCGCAATTTTTGCCGGACACCACTTTCGTCCCTGATTAGCTAGCTAGCTCACTCACTCACTCACTCACTCACTCACTCATTCACTCATTCACTCACTCATTCACTCGCTGTGTTCTACATGCACTATCACATGTCCTCAAGGGATAGACCTGGATAACAATGGAATGCATTTTCTTTACCTAAGGTGTCCAGTGTCACGAAATAGAATCGCCCCCTCAAAACAGTGGACACATGGACATCATGTCAATACTAATTAAAGCTGCATAGTCCGTTGAAAGGATCAATTCTTCGCCTATGCAACTTTAGCGTCTTGTGTAATATACTCGATGTCTGTCTATTTCATCTGGTCTCCTCTATCTTGTAGGCACGCCACCCTTTCTCAGAGGAGACTGTTTGAAATAGCCAACATGACAAATGATGTCACTTTTCAGGGGCGACCCCTGTCGGAGTTTACCGGTGTTATTAGACTGGAGTCTGCTTGCGGTGTCCTGGTTACTGGGGAGGGGTAGTGCCCTCTGAGGTGGGGTGCAGAAGCACACCCCAATTCATCCTACACAAGTCGGTAGCCCCTTAGTGACCTTGACCCTCACCCCACCCTCTGTCCCTCCAAACCCCTCCCATCTTCCACCCACAGGTATGTTGTATTTAAAGCTGCATCGTCCGATGAAAGCATCAAATGTCAAAATCAAAACTCTAGATTTGATTTATCGAGCTTAGATACTGGTGCACTTATTAAAGTTGCATAGTCCGATAGTTTTGAGTTTCTATCATTTTCTGAGATAAATATATTAGGTTGGTCGTTATAATCTACCTTACTCTATTTTGAAGTAACTTTTATTTTAAATGGCTAACCGTTGAGATATTTGAAGGGCAACCATGCTAATTTAGTTTTGTCAAGCACACCAAAACTCTGACACCATAGGTTTCTGCAGTAACAGGTCCTATTAAATTGTCTCTATTCCCTTCTATGTTGTGATAAATGTTTAATAAATGCACCATTACTTAAGTTAGATATGTAGAGCCAAAACTAGATAATTGTTTTCGTTTTGAAAATTTGATGTTTTCAGCGGACTATGCAACTTTAAGCATTCGTTGCTGGATAGAAGGGAATACTGCCACTGGTGTACAAGTTTGACGTGCTTGCCTAAATTAATTTAGCATGTTTACACTTAAAATATATCAAAAGTTTGCTATTTAACATAAAGTTACTTCAAACTAAAGTAAGTTTATGTGATAATAATAATCAACCAAATTTTATTGATTAAAAATAACTAAAAACCATCAGACTATCCAACTTTAGGTGAGGACATCAAGGGGAGAGGGTTCTACCCTATTTTTCCCAACATTATATCAATCATACACCCTATGCACTTAGGTGAGAGGGGAATCTCGCCCTATATGTCCCAACATTATGTCATTCACACTATGCACGTATGCAGTGTTTGTACAGAGTCGTATTATCCTCCTTTCGTGGGATATTCCCGTATTTGTCGGATAAAGTAAGATTTTCGATAATTTTGCATTATTTTTGGACGAATCCGCTGGACTTTGATTACATTTCTTATTCAAAACTTAATATGAATGTCATAAATTCTTTGGAATGCTAATGAAATAAGGTACTTTATTCAGAATATATATTGTAAATTGTCTGACGGCTTTGGGGTTTTTCTCCATATTTTAAGTACTGGAGGAAAACTAAGATTTCTGTTGCACAAAAGTATGATTTTTATTTCTGCCTTGCTACAAACACTGCTTATGTGAGAGAGAGAGAGAGAGTGGGGGGGGGGGGGGATTTCACCCTATATTTCCCAAGATTATATCATGCATCGCAGTTAGTTAACATCACAATGTCGTTCCTCGCGGGAGGCACTTGACCCACGTGCTCCACCCTACGCGTACACCTAGCCAGCGTGTGGAATAGTTGTTGACACCCCCACCCCCCACCCCCCACCCCCCTCTCTGAGGAACATACAGGTGTTAACTGCCAACACGGTGTTGTATTCAAACAACAAAATTCAGGTTAGCCCTGTCAGTGGTAGCATGGGCTAAATCACACTATATCCGGCATGATTTTTTGCACATTTCAAACACCAGTAAAACCTCGGTTTCCTGGTATTTCACCATTTGGTGAAGCTATGTGCGTAGGCTAGTTAACTTTGCAACGCTCAGTTGTAAAAAATCCCCCCTCCCCTCCCCCCCGCGCTTCTGACATTCTCCAAAGAATCTCCCCGTTGTAACGATTTCAACTTCGCCCCCTTCCAAAGTTCCCCCCCAGGAATCTGAAAACGTTTTTAACTTCCCTCCGGGGAAATTTAAAACGTTTTCAGATTGCTGGGGGGTAACTTAAAAACAGTTTTCAGATTCCTCCCCCTATTTTCAAATTACCCCCTCTGGGAATTTTAAATTGTTTACAAAACTTTAAAAAACGTTTTAAATTTCAGACCTATAATATTTTTTTCTTAACCATCTTGGAGACTTTTTGTGTCAGTTGTGGTTAAATATGTTTTATTGTACTAGTAATAATTTCCATTATGCTATTCTCTGTATATTATAATATTTGTCATGAAAAATAACAAAAAATAACAAAGAATAACAAAAATAAAGAAAATTCCCCAAAAATGGGAGGGGAGGGAAAGTTAAAACAAGGGAAGGAATTTGAAAACGTTTTCAAGTTCCCGGGAGGGGAACTTGAATATGGGGGGAATTTGAAATCTTTACACCAGGCCCGGCCTGTTTTGCATGGTTTGTTGCGGTTGGAAATTGTCCGGAGCAGCTGAATTGGACTGCCCTTAAAAGGGTGGGTGGGTGGGGGCAAATGTTGACCATAGCATCTAGTTTTTTTTAGCTGGAATAAAATTGGGTGGGAGGATTTATTTGAAAAGAAGTGATATATTTCTAGTCCATTGTATTTGTATATCTGTGATTCTCACGAGATACTTGACTCATCAAATACACTCACCTTATATCATTTTCTGCAGACACTGACTGTGGGTTTGGATCAGTTTACCGAGGTGGCCGCATTATGATGGTGGCGCCACTAGGTCAATTTAGTAAATATTCACCACTAGTTCAATTTAGTAAATATTCAGTGAGGGGAGGCTATAGATTATATGTGCATTCCATTATTTACACAGGTCCTAATGCATAACACACACACACACACACGCACGCACGCACGCACGCACGCACGCACGCACACACGCACACGCACACACACACACAAACACACACACACACACACACACACACACACACACACACGAATGATGGAGTTAAGAAAAAGTTAACCTTATTTATGTCCGAGCTAGTAGCACAGTGTGCTAAACGCCAATTGCGTGCATCCCATTTGGCCAAATGGGTTGGTGGGTGAGAGTGTCTACTTTTAAACTGTGTCACTTCTGGACAATCACATTTTTTAGACTCATGAATGTGAATTGCACGAATGTGGAGAAATATCACCCAGAAGACACGGTACACATGTATGTGAATTATACCGGTCCATCCCTCTCTATACGGGTCCTTTAATGCAGGACACTGCCTGCAGGTGGTGCTGTGATAATGCACCCAGGAGACACGGTACACCTGTATGTGAATTATACCGGTCCATCCCTCTCTATATGGGTCCTTTAATGCAGGACGCTGTCTGCAGGTGGCGCTGTGATAATGCACCCATGAGACACTATACACATGTATGTAAATTATGCCGGTCCATCCCTCTTTATACGGGTCCTTTAATGCAGGACGCTGCCTGCAGGTGGTGCTGTGATAATGCACCAAGGAGACACGGTACACCTGTATGTGAATTATACCGGTTCATCCCTCTCTATATGGGTCCTTTAATGCAGGACGCTGCCTGCAGGTGGCGCTGTGATAATGCACCCAGGAGACACTATACACATGTATGTGAATTATACCGGTCCACTCCTCTCTATATGGGTCCTTTAATGCAGGATGATGCCTGCAGGTGGCGCTGTGATAATGCACCCAGGAGACACTATACACATGTATGTGAATTATACCGGTCCACTCCTCTCTATATGGGTCTTTTAATGCAGGACGCTGCCTGCAGGTGGTGCTGTGATAATGCACCCAGGAGACACGGTACACCTGTATGTGAATTATGCTGGTCCATCCCTCTCTATATGGGTCCTTTAATGCAGGACGCTGCCTGCAGATGGTGCTGTGATAATGCACCCAGGAGACATGGTACACCTGTATGTGACTTTTACCAGTCCACTCCTCTCTATATGGGTCCTTTAATGCAGGACGCTGCCTGCAGGTGGTGCTGTGATAATGCACCAAGGAGACACGGTACACATGTATGTGAATTATACCGGTCCATCCCTCTCTATATGGGTCCTTTAATGCAGGACACTGCCTGCAGGTGGCGCTGTGATAATGCACCCAGGAGACACGGTACCCCTGTATGTGAATTATGCTGGTCCATCCCTCTCTATATGGGTCCTTTAATGCAGGATGCTGCCTGCAGGTGGCACTGTAATAATGCACCCAGGAGACACGGTACACCTGTATGTGAATTATACCGGTCCACTCCTCTCTATATGGGTCCTTTAATGCAGGATGATGCCTGCAGGTGGCGGTGTGATAATGCACCCAGGAGACACTATACACATGTATGTGAATTATACCGGTCCATCCCTCTCTATATGGGTCCTTTAATGCAGGATGATGCCTGCAGGTGGCGGTGTGATAATGCACCCAGGAGACAATGTGTACATGTATGTAAATTATACCGGTCCATCCCTCTTTATACGGGTCCTTTAATGCAGGACGCTGCCTGCAGGTGGTGCTGTCATGATGCACCCAGGAGACACACCTATATGTGAATTATACCGGTCTATGTGAATTATACCAGTCCACCCCTCTTTATATGGGTCCATTAATGCTGGACGCTCTCTATACGGGTCCTTTAATGCTGGACGCTGCCTGCAGGTGGCACTGTGATAATGCACCCATGAGACACTATACACATGTATGTGAATTATACCGGTCCATCACTCTCTATATGGGTCCTTTAATGCTGGACGCTGCCTGCAGGTGGCGCTGTGATAATGCACCAAGGAGACACGGTGCACATGTATGTGAATTATACCAGCCCACTCCTCTCTATATGGGTCCTTTAATGCAGGACGCTGCCTGCAGGTGGTGCTGTGATAATGCACCCAGGAGACACGGTACACCTGTATGTGAATTATGCCGGTCCATCCCTCACGGCTGGCATCGTGCCGCCCCAACCCTTTGATCAGTGCCGACACCACAGATCCACAGATCACCAAACTGAGACGAGCCGATTGTTCCGCCCCCTCCCCCCCCCACCTTCCCCCTACCGGATCTGAGACACACCTGCCGTGTGGATCCATCTAAATAAGCGGTCTATGTGCAGTGACTCTCTAGGTGTAATTCTGAATGGAATGTACAGTTGGTTGATAATTAAATTGGTTGGAGAAAGTTAGTATCTCACTCGCGTGTTGGCTACACAACAGAATTGAGTTTTGTGCTGTTTTATTTATTTACTGCCAGAGGCCCTGAAGTCGCCCATACTCCTTGTTGGCCTGGCTGTATTAAAAACTGCAACTGCTTTAACTACTGACCGGGCGCGTTGGCCTAATTTGTAGAGCGCGGATCTCGCGTGCGGAAGGTTGGGAGTTTGGTTCCCGGTTGAGTCAAACCAATGACTTTAAGATTGATACTTGTCGCTTCCTAGCCTGGCGCTCGGTATTAATAGGGTAGGGTGAGGACTGGTTAGCTCACTGTCAGGATAATGTGACTGAGTGGGATATCGGGTCATGGTGCCGTCCTGATATGACCGTAGCTGTTGCTAGGATGTAAAACTCCCAACAACCAACCAACATAGCTTTAGCTACTTTGAGAAAAAAAACCCAGCTGTGGTTGTATCTGTGTGGGGTATAGCCGTGGAGCAGTGTGGATAAACAAACCGTGAGGAGTTATTTCTGTTTGACCTCGCAATGTGTATTCAGTAACCGAAAGATGTATGTTACGCATTGGAAGGGGGTTGGTCCATTAGTTGTTTAAGCAGGGGAAATTTCAGTCATAGGCGACTGGTCTTCCTCATTCCACTGCTGGTCGATAGAAAGCCCGAGCTTTCACTTTTACCGACTCAAGGGATTTTTAACCTCCCACACCACATAGACATGGTATGAGAGCAACCGGCCTTTGATGACACTAAGTTATACACAGCGGTGGAAATCCAAATTGGCAGAGTTGGGGGCATGAGTTGATTTAGTTGGAAGGGCATTCACTATGGAATATTCAATGAAGCAACATGGGGAAAGAAACAATGTCAAAAGGGTGAATGTGCATAACACACCTATGGTTGCTGTTGGAAATAAACAAAGAAAATGCTTTGTGTGGACCAGGACTGTGTGCACTGAAGCGTGACAATACACAGGTGGCAGTAGTGGTACTTTTATTGGGTGTTGCCAGGCAATGCCGGCGTGTTATAGTAATATAATATAATAATGGAAAAGAACACAAGATGGTTGTTATTACTTATTCTTCCTTTACTTTAAATTGCTGTATAAAAAGTATGGGTTTTGTTTGTTGTCTCTTGGTGTAAAACGGAACAGAATAAGAAAGTCTTGTTTATTTAATCTTATTGGGATCATAAAACTTCGTATTCGTGGTCGATTTATGTAGTAGTGGTAATGATTATAATATTTTTACATGACGGTTGTAAAATGGTTAGATTTGTGTTTAAAAAGAATTAAAATAAAATGAATCTTTGTGATTTAGCTAAACAAATTGATACATTGATTCTTTTTAATAACCTGTAAAAACATTTCCCAGTAAAATATGAACTTTGATATTATCGCATTAAAGTTATGTATTTATAAATGTTTACCAGGTGACAATTTTCCCCAGTTCCCGCTGTGAATATGGCTACACTCACTCATGCACGCACTCACTCACTCACTCACACACTCACTCACACACTCATCCGCCTTAAATGTTGCGTGGGTTGCATTAATTAATATCAGCCCTTGCCCCGTCCCTGTTAGTTTGGTGGAGTATTTACCCTGTTGGGAAGTTATGATTTAACAGCAAATACTTCAGCACAGCACAAGACGCACAGGTCCAATCGGTAGAGCGCTGGCTTCCCATGAGGAAGGTAGGGAGTTTGAATCGTGGCCAAGTCAAGCTAATGACTTTCACAATTTATACTTCTCGCTACCTAGCCTGGTGCTCGGCATGGACTGATTATCTCAGTACCAGGATAATGTGACTGAGTGGGATATCGGGTCATGGTGCTGATGGCCTGGTCTCCCAGTGGGGCAGCACTATACTATAAAGTCGCCATCACTGCGCATTATCACAAGTCAGTACCCATACTGATATTATAATATAACACACCGTAGGGACTCAACCACGCGGTTTTCCCGCCAAATAAGTATCGGAACCTGTTGCCTTCACGGTCTAGCAATCCCTAACAGTAACACACATGGTGGTATATTACAAATCAATGAATGTCCTGTCAACCACTTTTTCTCTTTTTCCCCCCATTCCCCCTTTATGATTTTTTCCCCCTTTTTTTTTTTTCTGTGCGTAAATCTATATTACTTTTAAATTCTGTTTTGCGCAGTATCGTGACAGCGCTGCCAATGTCGGTGGGTGGGGAGTGGCGACAGTGGGGGGCGGGGGGGGGGGGGTAAATGGCAACAATTGTCGACCCACATCCATGTACACAAAGGGAACAAGATGACCCGAGATAATTCACATATGCTTGCGTTCCCGCGTCAATTGCTACTACTTCCCAATATGCCTGGCTTTAACCGAACCGATCAATGACTTTAAAAATTGATACTTGTCGCTTCCTAGCCTGGCACTTGCCATTAATAGGATAGGGCAAGCACTGGTTAGCTCAGTGTCAGGATAATGTGACTGAGTGCGATATCAGGTCATGGTGCTGGTGCCCTGGTCTGCCAGTGGGGCAGCACTATAAAGTCGCCATGAGTGACCCATCCTGATATGGCCTTAGATGTTGCCAGGACAGACAACTCAAAACAACCTACTTAAAAATTGATACTTGTCGCTACCTAGCCTGGGACTTGGCATTACTAGGATTTGAGCAAAAAGCAGTGGAATGAGGAAGACCAATTGTCCGTAATTAAAATTGTCCCTGCTTAATCAACCAATGTAATGAATGGATTTAGAAAAAAACATTAAATCTTTGTGAAGACCAATTATATGTTGATCGTCTATGCGTGAGATGAGAGGCTAGAGCGGATCGACCCACATCTCTTTGCATTCTGGGCCAGTGTGTTAACCATGATATCAACACATTACCCATGCCTACCTGTCTATGCGGCTCCTTGCCTGAGAGGTCAGTGCAGACCACTACACTCGTCCCCCTGGAATTGTAAGTCTTTTAATGCTTACAATTACATACATACAGGCAATGCAACGCAATTACAGCACGTAGCTTGTACAGGATCCTGGTCATGGCAGCAGTCTCGTGGGGGTGATGAAAATGGGAAATATTGTGCTTAGAGAGGGACTCGAACCCACATCTCTTTGCATTCTGGGCCAGTGTGTTGACCATTACACCACCTAGGCTCCCTGATATCAACACACTACCCATGCCTACCTGTATGCGGCTCCTTGCCTGAGAGATCAGTGCAGACCACTACAATATTATAGAAGGATTTGAGTGTTATCGGGCTCTTGTGGTAGTAAGAACTAGTCGGTTGCTAATTAAGACTGGCCATCCCGCAGCCTTATTCAGGGATGAAAGATCTCCGCGCTTTCGACCAGACGGGATGGCCGAATGAGTTAGAGCGTCCGTCTCCTGTGCTGGTAGATCGTGGGGTCGTGGGTTCGAGTCCCGGTCGAGTCAAACCAATGACTTTAAAATTGATACTTGTCGCTTCCTAGCCAGGCGCTCGGCATTATTAGGATAGGGCAAGGACTGGTGTGCTCAGTGCCAGGATAATGTGACTGAGTGGGATACCAGGTCATGGTGCCGGTGGCCTGGTTTCCCAGTGGGACAGCACTATAAAGTCGCCATGAGTGCGCACTGTCACAAGTCGGTACCCGTCCTGATATGACCTTAGATGTTGCTAGGATGTAAAACAATAACAAACAAATCTCCGCGCTTTCGCAGATTTCCAGGATTTTGCCTGTAGGCCCCTACTGTAATGCTGCAGCACTATCAGTGTATACTAATAGTAAATACGTTGTTAAACGACGCATCACTATCAGCATATATATACTACTATAATTTGGGCGTCAAACGCTGTAGCACTATCAGCGTATACTAATACATACTTCGAATGCCGCAGCCCTATCAGCGTATACTAATATGTATGGGACCTGACTTCAGGGTATTTTCCGTGATTCCCTAACAATGATAAGCCTATGGGAGAATTTCCGCATTTCCGCTTTTTTTGCCGGAGATCACTTTCATCCCTGCTTATTTAGGGACGGTGTCCTACTTCGGGAGGTCACGTGGTGGTGCCTCCAGTGTTTATGTGTACATCCCTTTCCCTGTGATTGACTGAGTGACTGCATATGGTTTCTCACCAAGTGATGGCTAAGGAGACAATTACTAGTGTTACCAAATACAATGTACAGCAATACGCATCACTCAGCGCTTTCCCCGTGAAAAACAGCAAACAAGGTAATTGGACAGGTCCCCTAGCCCAGCCTGACTGTTGTACCATTGAAACAAGGGGACAGATTCCCCAGCCCACCCTGACTGCTGCACCATCAAAGACAATGTATGACAATAATAGTGTATTTCATCCTAATATCAATCATGAAAATGGTATTATAGTACCGTTTGGTGTAGTAAAGTTCAAACATACTTTAAGCACTTTAATCTGTGCCATACATAAACATAAAATGTGATTATGTCTGAGTAAGAAAACTACTACTACACCTGATCAAAGACAATGCACCCTGTTTGCTGTGGGATGGAGCCACTGCATGATTATTTATGAAATTCCTATATGAAAGCCCTGAGTGGTGCATCTTGTCGTACATTGTCTTTGGTGTTACTGACTTGTCAATTGCTAGCATCAATGGGTTTTGGCTATTTCGATTGAAATTCTGCACAACTATGATTTATGACCAGTAGACAAAATACTATTTTCCATCATGTAGTTCTTTATATGTACTGAATGGTTATAAGCTTGTGGAGCTAATATGTGAAGATGAATAGCCAGCTAAGTCTAGGTCATTTCAGAAATACATGGGAAAGGGAGCCAGGGACTACTTGCGTTTGACGGACAAAGAGGGAGTGTTAAACTGCACCCATAAGATTTTTGGGCTAGGCACAAGGTTTTGTAAGG
This sequence comes from Branchipolynoe longqiensis, assembly GCA_030323885.1. Lineage (NCBI taxonomy): Eukaryota > Metazoa > Annelida > Polychaeta > Phyllodocida > Polynoidae > Branchipolynoe > Branchipolynoe longqiensis. The sequence continues at coordinate 104,089,402 of CM059188.1, read as the reverse complement.
TGTGACTAAGACCAGTAAAAAAGAAAAAGCAGTATGGTTTGCAGTCCAATGGAAGGTTGCTTTGAAGTGGGCAAAGGTATGTGCTTTGATGACAAAGTGCTATAATTTGTTTCTGAATTGCTGAACCAACATATTGATGGCTCTCTTCCTGCTCACAAATGTGAGCATTATTTTGTTGGCTGCCAACAGTCCAGCTTGGTGTTAGAAAGTGAAGGCTCTAACCAGCCTATGTATAATGTTCAGTTATATAGTCAACCCACGTTAATGTAGACTACTTTGTTCCCAGTGAAAGCGCTCACTAGCCGATGTATAGTGTTCGGTTATGTAGTGTCAACATACGTTAATGCGGACTACTTTGTTCCCAGTGCAGGCACTCACCAGCTGATGTATAGTGTTCGGTTATATACACTCAACCTACGTTAATGCGGACTACTTTGTTCCCAGCACCCAATGTTGGAGAAATGAGGTCTTCAGGCAAGCAATTTGAAATATTACTGTGATCAAATTAATAGCGGCAATCTTTCCATGGATGATTGGGTCAGATAGAAGCATTTCTAGATTCAACAGGGTTGGACTAACGGTACTAGCTGTATATACAATGATGGGTAGAGCCTTGGGAAAACATTTTATGGTAAATAAAGTCGCAAAAGTGGAGAAGTGTCCATGATTGATGGGCTTGTGTGGTGTCATTGCAGACTGCCAATAACTAGTACCTAATGGCGGAGGTTTCACCTCTGTAATAACAGGCACCTGTAGCAGGTGTAGTCCCACATGTGTCATCATTCAGAGGCGTAGTTAATGAAAAGTACCGTCCCGTTATTAAATGTTGAGCCAGATGGGAAATGGGGAAACTAGCGTCACAAAATGGGAGCTAGAGATGAAAGAAGAAACATGTATCTATGATACATATCATGCATACATATATACATACATACATACATACATACATACATACATACATACATACATACATACATACATATGTATACATACATACATATGTATACATACATACATATGTATACATACATACATATGTATACATACATGCATACATATGTATACATGCATACATACATGCATGCACACACATACACACATAGATGACCAGGCAGGATGGCCGAATGAGTTGAGCGTCTGTCTCCCGCTTTAGTAGATCGGTGGGTTCAAACCCTGGTCGAGTCAAAACAATAACTTTAAAATGTATGCTTGTCGCTTCCTAGCCAGGCGCTCGGCATTATTAGGATAGGGCAAGGACTGGTTGGCTCAGTGTCTGGATAATGTGACTAAGTGGGAAATCAGGTCATGGTGCTGGTGGCCTGGTCTCACAGTGAGGCAGTGCTATAAAGTCGCCATGATCCATTTCCAGAATTTAGCAAAGATATTGGAGGAAATTGTTACAATATCTTTGGTATAAAGTGGGCATGTTGTTCTACAACTATATGTAAAGAAAAGTGGTATTTGCTGCCGCTTTAATGCTGAATTCAAATTTAGAACAGGCGCCCTGGTTCCCGCGTTGAGTAGTCTGGAACTTTGCCAATTCAGTCTATGTTTTACCAACATGTTGCCCGATATATATATTTTTTTTACCTCGGCACTACTCTTCTGGGGCCGTATGCATGACGTGGTGTTAGCGAGCCAAAACGGTGTTTGGCGGGAATCCCCTGTTTAGCGGGGAAAAGTCACATGCAAGAGTCAGTGATAGTGCTAACACCACCACTGTAAACTAGGTTATGGTAACCCCGTTCCATAGCTGGTTTAAGGGCAGTGTTAGATATTGATTAGGCCCAAATCTATTCAATGCTATCATATTTAACGGAATAAAATAATCAAAAAGTGAAATTTGGTCAAATTAACCCCAAAATCGAAGCGATATTAACGCCGCCGCTACATCAGCAGCGATATTCATATTATCGAATGGCTAATCAAAACAAATGGCCGCCAATGCGGCGGCGGCGTTAAAATCGCTTTGATTTTGGGTTCACTTTCACCAATTTTAAGTAACGGAATAACACACAAAATAAGTAAAATTTGGTCAAATTAAACCATAAATCGAACCGATATTAACTCCGCCGCCGAAATTTGGTCAGATTAAACCAAAAATCAAAGCGATATTAACGTCGCCGCCTAAAATGGCGGCGATATTGGCAAATCGTGGTGCCCGCCAGGAACAGGCTCAGAGGGATTTCCCAAATCTATAAATAACTGCACGTTTAGCTAACATGAAGTAGTTAAGTGCCTCTACATACTGCGTGACCTAATTCCTGACCTCGGTGATAGCTAAACGGTGTCAGGCTTTAACACCGCGCAACGCTAACACTGCGTCATGCATACGGCCCCAGGCTACTAGTAGCCCAGGGAGAAGGAAGCACATCCGGGTCCCACAATTAGCATAATCAGGAGGATGCATTTTGAGCAGCTCTGGCAGTTTTTCTACATTTACTACAAAACCAAACAGGTTAGTATCTTTCAAACTCGATACCTTGGTTTAGTTCATGTTAGTATTCATGTACAAAGTTTTTTAAAAAACTTTTCGATAAGATATTACTGTTTTACAGCTTAGTTTCGATCGTAATTGACATGATCGAAAGAACAATGGTTCCATTGTTCGGTTATTAATTAAGCCACCTGTTGTCGAACGGAGAGATGTTTTGGCAGGAGCCAGTTACATCTTTGGGGATTCATTCCCTTGGTCTCATTAAGATTCCCCCTATTATGATTCTCGTTAAGGCGTACTTCCGAGTCCTATAGTATTTTCTTCCGAGTCCTATAGTATTTTCTTCTACTTGTTGGCGAAAAAAGCCACAGGTGGGAGAAGTTTATAGGTACTTAGTGTGTGGGAGGGCACCGCTACACTGGTCCCTACCCCGTGTTAGGATCGGTTGGTTACCCATACCATTATCCCGCAACTGTCTGTTAGCCATATGCCTGTGTTAAACATTGATTTAACGCCATAAAATACACACCTAGTATAATTATACTCTAATTATCAGTGTGCTATTTCGCCTAAGACAATGCCTAATCATTCGCCTTTTTACTCACTCTTGGATCCATGGCTACAAAGTGGGATAAGGCAGATGCAACTCACACACTAGTGCGGATGAAGACGCCACACCACCTGTGCGGGTACAACGGTCGACCCCTCCAGAACAAAGGGATTCTGAGGAGGCATGGGGATACAAAATCTGCCCCGATGATAGGGACCTAGACGAACAGGTTGCCAGGCTAGTGCAACAGAAAATGGAGGAAATGTTACCATCTAGAGCAGGTGCGTCAAAGAAAAGGCGAATGAGTCGGAATGGGAGGACTATTCTGAGGATCAGGCCTCAACTGAGGATGACTCAGAGGACTCGAGGAGGTGTTTGTGTCTGCACGGAAGCGCAAACACATTTGTCAGAAGGAGACGAATACATGAGCGCCCATAAAATGAAGCCCCTCATGAAGAAAACAAAGAAAAGGTCTAAGAAGAGGAGGAAACACAAATCCTCCTCTTCGGACTCGTTGTCAGACTCATCGACGACGAGTTCAGACTCCAGCACTAAGCACTCCGTCAAATACGCTAAATCGTGTGGGAAAGAAACGAAAAAGTGTAAAGTGCTTAGAGGTAAGAAAATACACAAAACCACGCTCATGAGGAAGACCATCCAAGGCAACTTTAACACCTTCAAACCATAATCATAAACAAGACGGAGAAATTCACAGGAATTAAAGGAATTCCGGAATCCGCCATCAAAGAGATGGACCCTGAAGTAAAACTCAGTGAGGAGAGAAAAAATCTTGAGACGGCTCTCTACACTGTCCACAAGGGGGTACGCTCAGCTCTCACAGCCATTGCGCCCATCGCCAACAGGATGATGGTACAGAACAAGTTCTCTTCACTCTGTGATGATATGAACTGAGGAATTGCGTTATTAACAGCAACCAGCAACTTCCTCTCCTATAGACGGTTCAAAAACGTCTTCAAAGCGGACTGCACAGGCACTGGAAAAGAGGTGGTCCAAAAAGATTACGGACAATGATGGAAAGGAATACACCCTATTCCTAGCACCAAAGTCTATTAAGGGCAAACCGCTGGATAGGGGCAAGATGTTAGGCGGACAACTGCAATACTTGTTCAAACTAGTAGAGACCAGCTCCAGGTGCGGAAAACACATGGAAACCAACAAAAAGAAATCGGATGATGGCAACTCCAACCGCTTCAAGAAGCTGAGGCAGGATTTTCGCAACTGAAGAACCGGCCACCAAGTAGGTACGTTCGGATCGAACTTCACCTTCCAAGCCAGAGGAAGGGGCCAGAGGCAGTCGTTCAGCTGGAACGACGGGAACAGGCCCTTCAAGAGGGAGTTCAACTCTCAGAAGCCGTTCCCCCGCCCAGGGAACAGATAGAAGTGGCGACTCAAACAATAGCAACAGAAACAGTAAGAAATACCTTGTAAGCCGGTAGCCTCAACTGTCTTTCGGAATGGAATAAAGTTACAGATAACTTAAATATCCTTAGCCTAGCAGAAGGTGTAAGGATTCCGTTAATGGAAGAACCGATTCAAAATAGAATACCATTTCCATATCGTTTTCACGGTTCAGAACGTGAAGCATTAAACAATAAAGTCCTAAAGTTTTGTGAAAAGGGCATTATAGAACCAGCAGTACACGTTGCTGGGGAATTTATCTCTAATATCTTCTTACGACCGAAACAAAATGGGGATTTTAGACTAGTTTTAGACCTAACCTTATTTAACAAATTTGTAGAATACAAACACTTTAAAATGTTTTCGTTAGAAACAGTGAGAGACTTAGTCACACAAGGCGCTTGGCTAGTCAGCATTGACCTTAAAGATGCATACTACAATGCACATCTATAAACATCATCGAAAGTATTTAAGATTCTGTTGGAACGGGGAACTTTGTGAGTTCACATGTATGCTGAATGGACTGGCCTGCTGTCCATGCATTTTCACAAGGTTACTCAAACCAATCTTTTCGCTAATGGCTAGGAAAGGACATATCATGTTCCCATGCATTGGTGATTCATTTATTGTCACGCAAACACAACAACAATGCCAAGCAGCCCTAGATAAATTATGTAAAACGTTTACAAATTTAGGTTTCTACATACATGAAACTAAATCAATACTAAAGCCAAAAAACAAACTCAAATTTCTGGGTTTCTTTATTGATACCATAAAAACGACAATTTCGTTACAGAACAACAGCAAACCAATTATTACAATTGAACAAACTATAAATACGACAAGTCACAGTCTTGATAGGAATAATGATAGCCTATGCACCAGCTATCGTATATGGCCAGGCCTTGGAGATAGATAAAAACTGGGCACTGGCTCGCACAAAAGGAAATTTCGAGTGGCCTATGACAATTTCGCCAGAAGGGCAAAACGATATAATTTGGTGGCTTTCACATGAAATCTCCGAACACATTAATGTACTAGAGCTTAGAGCCATTTACCTAGGACTCCTCAGTCTGGTTCACATTCCTAAAAATCATGTAAGAGTTCTAACAGATAACACGACAGCTATGGCTTACATTCATAATATGGGAGGAACTCGCTCCAAACCATGTAACAACCTGTCAAAACTTATTTGGGATTGGACAGAGAAACACGAAATATGGCTAACAGTAGCACATATTCCAAAACATTTTGGCTGACAGGAAAAGCCGACACTTCCATGACCATTTAGAATGGTCATTGAACCAAAACATTTTCAACATTATTTGTCATAAATGGGGCAAGCCAGATCACTTTGCATCACGCAACAACAAAAAGTTACCAAAATATGTGTCTTGGCATCTAGAGCCAGAAGCCTGGAGAGTAGATGCATTTTCATTAATTTGGAATAATGAATTCTATTACATATTTCCCCCATTCAGCATTATCAGCAGAGTGACCAGGAAGATCAAGATGGATCACACCCACGCAGTACTGATAGTACCAGCATGGGAAACACAACCATGTTTAGAGGCAATAACATCAACACCAAAAGACTTGATGAGCTTCCCAAGAGAAAGGAACAACCTTCAACATCAACGTGCCAGTACACGGAGATGTGCCAGTACACGGAGACGTGTCGACAACACCCCTTTTGGCATTCCTTTTCTAAGAAAATATTTGGAACAATACTAATATCACATGCCTGGAGAAAAGGAACAGTGTTAAATTATACACAAGTTATTTAAAGAAATGGGGCCTTCATTGCCTTCTCAAAGGAGTCAAACCGTTAAAACCTACAATTGCTCAAGTGTCACGATTTCTAAGAATATTAGAAGACGACGGACTAGGATTCGGTGCTATTAACGCAGCGAGATGTGCCCTATCCATTATTCTACCAAGAATAGATGGACAAACGTTTGGGAAACATCAGTTAGTACACTGGTTCATTAGATTTGTGTAAAATTGTTGATTCCACTTAGATGGTTACCATGCTAATATTTTTCTGTTTTTCTCTTTAGTCATCACAAATAACACAAAACCATAGCAATGAGGTTTCAAATTATTATTACTATTGTTTATAAAGCAAGTGGCATGTGAAATGTTCTAAAAATGTCAAGCTTTGTGTGGAAACTATTTGATTTTGGAGTCAGATTGGTTTCCATGCTATACCTCTATTTATTGGGTGTGAGCATCATTTGACCTTCTTAGAATATGTTTATTTTCAATTATTCAGATGCAAAAGGACATACACATTGAGGAAGCATAGGACTTTGACAGCATTTTGATTTTGTGGTACTGATGTCACAGTATTGGTACACAACTTCTGAGAACGACCCATATATGAGAAGAGCCATTTGTTACTTTGCCTTGGTAACTGGTATCTCAAAAACGCAATAGTAATATGACTACCTGAACTGTGGCGATAGTATCTTATAGATGGTCTCTTAATGGGGTCCAATGTGTGGAGAGTGTCAGCTGTCAGGTGGTAAGGGATGTCAAGCTTTTAATTCGGGCATTACTTTCAGTCTGTGTGTGTGTGAGTGCGAGTGTGGGGAGGGGAGGGGAGGGGAGGGGGTCCGCACTGGTTTGCTTATAATATAAAGGAATGTTTTGTTTGTTTATTGTTGAGCCCCCCACTGGGATAACAGGCCACCCGCACCATTACCTGATATCCCACTCAGTCACATTATCCTGACACTGAGCCAACCAGTCCTTCTCCTATCCTAATAATGCCGAGCGCCTGGCTAGGAAGCGACAAGTATCAATTTTTATGTTATTGGTTTGACTCGACCAGGGTTCAAACCCACGGTCTACCAACGCGGGAGACTGATGCTCTAACTCATTGAGCCATCCCGTCTGGTTCAATATATAATGGAAGGTAGGATATGGGAAAGCGTTTATCAGCTTTTGGTCCAAACATAGTGACTACGTATAGGTGAAAAGACACTTACACACACTGCCAAAATTCATTCTCTTTTAAAAATAATATTGCAATTAATTTGTTAGCAATTGATACACTCCATTTAAGTCAATTAATCTTCCCTCTTGTGTTAAGTTCCCCAAAAGACAGCTGTTTAATATTACGGTATGCACCACAAACCTAGCAATAGCCAATATATATTGTTGCTAGTAGACCAGACGGGATGGCCGAATGAGTTAGAGCTTCCGTCTCCCGTGCTGGTAGGCCGTGGGTTCAAACCCTGGTCGAGTCAAACCATTGACTTAAAAATTGTTACTTGTCACTTCCTAGCCAGGCGCTCGGCATTATTAGGACAGGACAAGGACTGGTGTGCTCAGTGTCAGGATAATGTGACTGAGTGGGATACCAGGTCATGGTGCCGGTGGCCTGGTTTCCCAGTGGGAACACTATAAAGTCGCCATGAGTGCTCACTGTCACAAGTCGGTACCCGTCCTGATATGACGTTAGATGTTGCTAGGACGTAAAACAACAAACAAACAAACTTGTTGCTAGCAGTATTCTACCTGTTTGATCTCAGTATGCCACAGGTAATAAAATAACTAAGTATCAATTAGCCTGACAATTTTCTAATGTTCATATTTTACACTTTATTCCATGCTGGCTGTGTGTATACCCGATCATTAAATGTCTACATTGTCTTCTTTCACACTAGTAATCTTCTACATAAGCCGAATATTTCACATTTGAGTCCAGGCTGGACATGTACCCTTATCATTAAATGTCTACATTGTCTTATTTCACACAATTTATCTGCTAACTAAGCATTTTCTTTCGCCCGCCCCCCCCCCCCCCCCCCCCCCCCAGGTGAGTGGTGCTTGATTAGCACCAGCGTTTTGGTAAGTCACAGAAAAGGATATCGAGTGTATTGGGAATTTATTGTCATCTAAGCTTTCTTTGCATTATTTTGTGAATCTAGTTAAGTGTTTTGGTTTTGAATATTTGAAGCTTTCATCGGATTATTTTTTGTGTTTTTTTTAAATCTCGGGTTTTATTTTAAGAAAACTTGAAAGAGTGCAAAGTAAATTTTAAAAGACGTCTAGATATGATTGTTTTGTTGTTATGTTTCTATCTACAAACTTCGGGCACTAAGATTGATCCAAATAAACTCACCGAAATGGCCTATCAGCGCTTAGTTTAGTACTTTGATTGGGCACAAGGAGTGAAGTAGTGAAGTACCCCAACATAGATTTCCACAAAGTATAGCCATTTGCAGCACTTCTATGAGTTTAATTTAGTACTTTGATTAGGCAAAATTTGATTGGGGACTCATATATTTACTTCAAAATAGAATTCCACATTTGCAGCACTTCTTTCCCCCTCCTGATATGACCCTATATGTTGCTAGGACGTAAAACAACAAACAAACAGCAGCCCTTCTTTGTGACGTACGCCATATGGTCAGTCCCGTGACCCCTGTAGCAGCTGGGCTCTCAAATATAATATACAGTCCTACACTTTTAATACAGCCAGGATCCACACACGGCAAAGCCTTAAAGTTGCATTGCTCTATGGTTTTAAGTTTTTACTGTTTTCTGAGATAAATACATTGGAATGATCATTATAGTCTACTTTTATTAGTTTGAAGTAACTTTTAATTTAAATGGCTAACTTTGGGGATATTTTATGCGCAAATATTCCAAATTAATTTTGGCTAGCATGCCAAAGCTTAGATAAAGGATTCACCCGGTAATTGTAGTACACGGGTGAACGACAACGTAGTGTAAATACGGGCGAAAATAGCTTTAGTATAGAACAGGAAGTAGAATACCTGCCTCCAGTATCAAATGGATACTTATATAGGCACAGTGTTGGTGAAATGGGAGAGAATGCAAAAAGACAAGATGGCGGCCATAGAACGCCGTCGATTTCACTTTTAAATCTTATTAAACTAGATATTTTATTATATTTTTCAACTCAAAGGTAGTGGGGAAATATGAAGACATATACAAAGAATAAATGTTGCTTCTTAGTTTGTGAAATTAGGCTCGCATTTCATTCCCCCGCTTTTTCGACCGTTTTTATATGGGGCTGATATTCACCCATGTACTGCGAGTACCTGGTGAATCCTATATCTAGCCAAAGCTCTGACACCATAGGCTTCAATAGTAAAAGGTTCTGTTAAATTGATGTATTTCATCCTTCTATGTAGATAAAAGATTCACCCGGTACTTGTATTACACGGGTGAATACCAGCCCTATATAAAAAAAGCGGGTTAATGAAATGAGAGCCTAATTTCACAATCTAAGAAGCAACATCTATTCTTTGTAGATGACTTCATATTTAGCCGCTACCTTTGAGTTGAAAAATATAATAAAATATCTAGTTTAATAACATTTAAAAGTGAAATCGACGGCATTCTAGCGCCGCCATCTTGTCTGTTTGCATTCTCGCCCATTTCACCAACTCTGTGCCTATATGGGCAGCCATTTGATACTGGAGCCACAGTTTCTAGTTCCTGTTACATACTAAAGCTATTTTCGCCCATATTTAGACTACGTTGTCCTTCATCCGTGTACTGCGAGTGCCGGGTGAATCCTTTAGCTACCGTCTATGCAGCAACACATGTCGGCCATCCCGTCTAGCCCCCCACTGATCTAAATTAGTCCGAAATCACCATTCGCCATTGTCTGTTTTCACTGAAATCCAAATGAAAATAGTCTTGAATTCCCATCAAAAACAGCCTTGAATTCCATATCTTCAAGTGTGTGCAGACCCTGGCACTCCAGTGTTAAACAGGGATGAAAGATCTCCGCGATTTCGCGGATTTCCGGAATTTTTCAATCCCACAGCATGATTTACATATAGGCTCTACTGTTTTATGCTGCAGCACCATTAGCGTATACTAATGTGTAGCGCAGACTCCGCAGCACTGTCAGCATATACTACTAATACATGCTTCAAACGGCGCAGCACTATCAGCGTATACCAATATATATGGTACCCAATTTCTGGGAATTTTCCGTGATTCCCTGACAATGCTAAACCTATGGGAGAATTTCAGCATTTCCGCTTTTTTTTCCCGGAGACCACTTTCATCCCTGGTTAAAGGAGGGGTCCTGTCAGGGGCCATATGCATGGAGCGGTGTTAGCGAGCCAAAACTGGTTTAGGATGGGATTTCTGGTTTAGCAGCGAAAAGTCGCTATGCATGGAGCAGTGTTAGGCAAACACCGCAAGTTTAAGGTCGGAGATTCTAACACCAGTCCATAGCAGGTTTACAGGCAGTGTTAGGTACCGATTAGCGCCAAATCTATTCAATGCTATCATATTTAACAGAATTACATACGCAATAAGTGAAATTTCATCAAATTAACCCTAAAATTGAAGCGATATTAACGCAGCCGCTAAATCGGCGGCGATATTAATATTGTCGAATCAACGAATGTAAACTAAACAAATTGCCGCTGCATCGGCGGCGATATATTAGAGGCAAATCTATTCAATGCTATCATATTTAACAGAATTACATACACAATAAGTGAAATTTCATCAAATTAGCCCTAAAATCGAAGTGATATTAACGTCGCAGCTAAATCGGCAGCTATAGCCATACTGTGGAATATAAACAAAACAAATTGTCGCCATCGCCGAATCGGCGGCGATATTGTCAAATAGCGGTGCTCGCCGGGAACAGGCTCACCAGTAACAAGGCTTGCTGGTTCCCGGTGTGTGGAGAAGGCAATATATTAGGCCCAACCAGGTGCTTGCCGGGAACAGGCTCAGTGGGATTCCCCAAATCTATAAATAACTGCACGTTTAGCTAACACGAATGATTTAGGCGCCCATGCATACGGCATGACATACTTCACGACGCCGCTGATAGCTACCCGGTGTTAGATGGTTAACACCACACAACGCTAACACCGCTTCATGCATACGGCCCCAAGTGAGTTTGGTCCTAGGATGAAAGAATGGATGAATTGATGGGCAGTGAAGCGGACGGGGCGACTGCGCAGCGTTACCGGGGTCGGGGCGGTGTGTTGATTGTGTCCTGTGTACAATGTAGCAGAGACCAACCCTGAGTGGCCATCACCCAGAGAGTGTTTACCGTGGTCATCGAGACGTAAAGTCGACACGCTAGGCTGCACGTGGGGATTCACTGATGCAAAACAAAGGCCACTTAAGCGTGGCTCGATGTCACCAAGTGTCATCAAAGAGTGGGTAGTATTTTCATTCATATTCACTAAGAACTGGTTTATTTTTGTTTATCCTTTTAAGACATCAATCAACCTGCAGTGAACTATCATGCAAAAGGCAGATTGAAAAGGTGTTAGCAGCAATACTAGATGCACCTCAACATTCCAGGATACGCCCAGCTAGCGCCAACAGATTCAAATTCAGTACTGCACATGGACAAAACTGAACAGAGCGTCCTTACCACATCTGGTGGGGGCCTAGATAAAAGATTCACCCCGTACTGACAGTACAGGGGTGAAAACCATTTAGAAAAGCTGGCGAAGAATGTCGACATGCTGGGGAAATAAATTGAGTGAATAATTTAAGAAGCAAAATATATTCTTTATATACGTTTTTATATTTACCCGCTACCTTTGAGTTGAAAAATATAATAAAACATCTAGTTTAATAAGATTTAAAAGTGAAATCGATGGTGTTCTATGGCCGCCATCTTGTCTTTTTGTATTCTCTCCCATTTCACCAAATCTGTGCCAATATATGTAGCCATTTGATCCTCGATCCACAGTTTCTAGTTCCTGTCCCATACTAAAGCTATTTTCGCCCGTATTTACACTACGTTGTCATTCCCCCATGTACTACAAGTACAGGGTGAATCTTTTATCTAGTGGGGGCCCTGATGGTGGAGTCTCCGACTTGGACTGAACATACAGCTCAAACACTCTAATCTAATAATCTAATCTAATGGTAACATTTGCATTAAATCTTATTTATTGGATATAGCTGCAGGAACATCCTTCGGGGAATATAACCTGACTCTTGGAGTTGTTATTATTGTTTTGAATTATGTATATTAATAATGCAATGTCATATATGTTTCTGTGGTCATTAAGGCTATGTGAGATGTGTTTCTGTGGTCATTAAGGCTATGTGAGATGTGTTTCTGTGGTCATTAAGGCTATGTGAGATGTGTTTCTGTGGTCATTAAGGCTATGTGAGATGTTTCTGTGGTCATTAAGGCTATGTGAGATGTTTCTGTGGTCATTAAGGCTATGTGAGATGTGTTTCTGTGGTCATTAAGGCTATGTGAGATGTGTTTCTGTGGTCATTAAGGCTATGTGGGATATGTTTCTGTGGTCATTAAGGCTATGTGAGATGTTTCTGTGGTCATTAAGGCTATGTGAGATGTGTTTCTGTGGTCATTAAGGCTATGTGAGATATGTTTCTGTGGTCATTAAGGCTATGTGAGATGTGTTTCTGTGGTTATTAAGGCTATGTGGGATATGTTTCTGTGGTCATTAAGGGTATGTGAGATGTTTCTGTGGTCATTAAGGCTATGTGAGATGTTTCTGTGGTCATTAAGGCTATGTGAGATATGTTTCTATGGTCATTAAGGCTATGTGAGATGTGTTTCTGTGGTTATTAAGGCTATGTGGGATATGTTTCTGTGGTCATTAAGGGTATGTGAGATGTTTCTGTGGTCATTAAGGCTATGTGAGATGTTTCTGTGGTCATTAAGGCTATGTGAGGTGTGTTTCTGTGGTCATTAAGGCTATGTGACTGTGAGATGTGTTTCTGTGGTCATTAAAGGGCGCATTCCATATACGCGTAATGCGTAATGCGAATGCGAATGCGAATGCGACAAAAAATCGAAACGCCTTGAAACCTATGAGCTACATTCCATACACGCGTAATGCGTAATGCGAATGCGAATGCATCAGAAATTCATTATCCCGATCGGTCCCTGTAGCGATCGGTACGTAATGCGTTATGCGTCAAGCTGGATGTGAATAGAAACCTGAGTCTGATGTCTCCATTAGTTTAACACCAGGAGAGGCGACTGAGCATTACGGAACGGCCTCACAGAGGGGTGCTAATTGGAAACACATGGTGAGCTGGGCACCAGGGAGACATAGGGTTAGGGGAAAGCTAAAAATGCTACCATATGCACAGAAATATGAATACTTATCTATAATTTGGTTATAATAAAGGTAGGAACCCCCATGTGACATACAAAAAGTTACATAGATATACATGCAATATTTGGTCACATACAGAGCAGTATGGAGAATAATTGTTTATTTTTATTTTTTAAATATAGCCAGTCGTGCGCCACATAACGCATTACGCATTACGCGTATATGGAATGCTGGCATTCGCATAACGCGTAACGCATAACGCATTACACATTACGCGTATATGGAATGCGCCCTTAAGGCTATGTGGGATATGTTTCTGTGGTCATTAAGGCTATGTGGGATATGTTTCTGTGGTCATTAAGTCCTTTATTTATTATAAGACTGTAAAGGTAGATTTATGGGGGGGGGGGGGGGGTAAAGCCTTGAACCGCCAACACACTATAGAACCAAATTGACATGGACTGAGTCATGCGTGGAAACTGGAATAATTGCCTACCACCAACATTAGTTAGTTACTGGAGGTAGTTTAATGGCACCCTCCCCTGCTACATGTCAGGTGTTTCCAACTGGGAGAAGAGGCCGCACTTAAGGGTTCTCAGGTCTCCTGCTTAGTGGTAGCCCGGCGTGTGAAGTGTTTGATTTATATGACAGTTATTGTCCGCTTGTCCCCGGATTTACCAGCTTCTGGCATTTGGGTGGCATTCTCGTGAGCTGAATGATGTGCGCACTGTACCCTGCCTCTCACCCTACCCTCCTTCCCCCTCCCCCTCCTTCCACCCTCCCCGCCTCCCCCTTTCCTCCTCCCACCTCCCCCATTGTCCCCAAGCACACACGTACACATACCACCATCACCACCACATACATTAACCCAGGAGGATGGTGGTGGTTGGTTGCTGCAGAGTTTTACGCCCTAGCAACATCTACAGTCATATCAGGATGGGTACCGACTTGTGACAGTGCACACTCATGGCAACTTTATAATGCTGCCCCACTGGGAGACCAGACCACCAGCACCATGACCCGATATCCCACACAGTCACATTATCCTGATACTGTGCTAAGCAGTCCTTGTCCGACGCAATGAATGGCGAGCGCTAGACTTGTATGTAAAAATATACAAGTATCAATATTTATATAAGTCATTGGTTTGAATCAGCTGGGATTAAAAAACAATTTTTTCACCTTGAATAAAAGAGAAGGCAGTCGGGGCCATACTCTCAAACTAGTAAAACCCAGAGCCTTTTCAAGTTAAGGCAACCATAGTTTCTCAACAGATCATTAAATATATGGAACGGGTCTCCCACAAAATGTTATTGATGCCGAGTCAATTAATTCATTCAAGAATAGATTAGAAAAAGCATGGGCTGATGATCCAGGGAAATTTGACCCCTTATTCACCACATGCTACTAATTACTCCTTGTGTTGCTTATTTACTTGCACTCAAACAAAAATGAGAGACAAATAAGTGTTCACACTTCCTGTCGACCATTCGCTATATCGCTTGTTTAGTTGGAACCCTGGCATTAGGTGGCAATGCTTTGACACTAGTCCACCACCGCTGAATGACAGCTACCCAACCATCCCCGGACCCCAGTTCACCACATCGTGGCGTGTGAGGCGCCGGAAACAAACATTGTCGATTTGGCATTGGAAATGTGCACTATGGGGTTCTGACCTGAGGTCACCATGCTCATTGTGTGCCCGAACACTTGGTTGGTGAGCGGGTAATCGAGAAAGTGTACTGTAAGCCTTGGGCGATGGCTGTGTTCTTGGTTGGTGCCCTTTGTCAGGTGGGAGGGGGGGGGGTTGAATTATGTGAAGGCTCAATATATGGGTCCTTATACATAGTTTATCTGTTTGTTTGTTGTTGATTTACGTCCTAGTAACATCTAAGGTCATATCAGGACGGGTACCGACTTATGACAGTGCGCACTCATGGCGACTTTATAGTGCTGCCCCACTGGGAAATCAGGCTCCCAGCACCATGACCCGATGTCACTCAGTCACATTATCCTGATACTGAGTGAACCAGTCCTTGCCCTGTCCTAGTAATGCAGAGTGCCAGGCTAGGAAGCGCAAGTATCAATTTTTAAGTCGTCGGTTTGACGCGACTAGGGTTCAAACCCACGATCTCATGGGTTCGGATCCCCCCGATCTCCCAAAACAGGGGACGGACACTCAACTAATTCGGCCACCCCATCTGGTTTATACATAGATTCATGCATGCATGCATGCATGCATACATACATACATACATACATACATACATACATACATACATACATACATACATACATACATACATACATACATACATACATACATACATACATACATACACACATAATACATACATACATGGGTGTGGGAGAATGCTTACACTAGTTACAGAGAAAGAATGCAGGCAGTAGTACACAACTGAAAGTAATACAAACAAGGGGAGTCACAAGACTATTACTGTCTAGCGGCGAAAACAAGTCATTAGACTTAACCGTTATGGGCAGCATAAATACACCCATCACAAAAACATACATACATACATACATACATACATACATACATACATACATACATACATACATACATACATACATACATACATACATACATACATACATACATACATACATACACACGTACGTACGTGCATGCATACATACATACATACATACATACATACATACATACATACATACATACATACATACATACATACATACATACATACATACATACATACATACATATGCCCTTATATGCTGCCAGGATGTAAAACCCCGACAAGCAATATAACACCGCACGCTCGCACAAGGACCTTTTTTTCACCATTAGTATTGCATGACACATGATATACTGGACACAACTGCTATGCTGCCAAGTCTAGTTTTATATCAGTCTGCGATATGTTTAAATAGAAAAGAGAGCAGGGCTACTTTATTCCCCTCCATTTCTGTGACTGTTCCTTGACACAACTGGTCCAAATCGAAAGGAGCACCGGTCAAACGGTAGGAATATCATTAGGAGAACGCCATTGACCACGTGAAAATGGTCCCAGTGGTACAATAAGCACGCGCACGCGCACGCGCACGCGCACGCGCAGACAGACACACGCCCACATACACACGCCCAGACACACGCCCACTTCTAATGATGTTCATGTACTGGATATTGTCGTCGTCGTCACCACCACCACCACCACCACCACCACCACACCACCACCACACCACCACACCACCACCACCACCACCGGACCGAATGAGTTGAGCGTCCGTCTCCCGCTTTGGTAAATCATGGGGTTCGAACTCTGGTCGAGTCAAACCAATGACTTAAAAATGTATACTTGTCCCTACCTAGCTGGCGCTCGGCATTATTACTATTAGGATAGGTAAGGACTGGTTAGCTCAGTGTCAGGATAATGTGACTGAGTTGGCTAGCGGGTCATGGTACTGGCGGCCTGGTTTCCTAGTGGAGGAGCACTGTGAAGTTGCCATGAGTGTGCACTGTGACAAGTCGGTACCCATTCTGATTATAACCTTAGATGTTGCTAGGACATAAAATAAGAATGACTACCATCACCACCACCATTCTGAGTGCACTGTCTGGTACGCTACAGATAATTAAATAGTAGTCCTTCTCAGGTAGTCCACGGCTTTGGGTTACAGTTTGTCGTCTGATTGAGAGTTGCGCAAGATAAAACATAACCATGCCTCCTATTCTCCTTCTCTTGTGACTGTCGCCTGGATCAGGCGCTGGTTGCTGGTTGCCAGCCAATTTGAGTATTCAAAACCAGTGGGGCGCATTTCCTCCGCTGGCACCTCTCCCCATCGCCTACCTCAGTTAGTCGAATCGTTAGAGCGTAGGCTTCTCGTGCGGGAGATCAGGGTTCGATTCCCTGTTGGGTCAAATCAATGAGTTATAAAATTGATACTTCTCGCTTCCTAGCCTGGCGCTCGTCATTAATAGGATAGGGCAAGAACTGGTTAGCTCAGTGTTAGGATAATGTGACTGGGTTGGATATCGGGTCATGGTGCCGGCAGCCTGATTTCCCAGTGGGACATCACTTAAAAGGTGCCATGAGTGTGCACTGTCACAAGTCGGTACCTGTCCTGATATGACCTTAGATGTTGCCACGTTGTAAAACTCAAACAACCAACCAACCAATCCACACGGGAAGCTTGCGCTCTTACTCATTCGGCCACCGCGTCCGGTGCCATGAGGTTACAAACTGAGGTATATTCAATACATACTTTGCATGGCAGCTGCCTTTTCCCCCATCTTTCATCTTTAAAAAAATAAATTCAGAAGAGAGAAATGAAGTCCTGAATATACTGCTCCATGTTGTCCAACACATTCCTGACCAAGCTTCTATGTACACATGTGTGGGAAGTGATATACAGTATAACACTGTTAAACCAAGCTCGGTTAATCCAAACTTTTTTCGGCGGCCCAGCAAAATACTACCATTTATCATATAAAAAAGTTGGTGGGGTCTCAGCTGACCTTATAACCACATGAAAGTTTGGTTTAACCGTACCGGAAGTGGCCTGGGGTCTGACAATTTTGTTTGGATTAACCGATAATTTGGATCAACCAACTTTGATTTAACCAACTTTTTTATATGATTGTCGTGGGGGTGATGAAAATGGGAATTATTGCGCCTAGAGCGGGGCTCGAACCCACATCTCTTTGCATTCCGGGCCAGTGTGCTAACCATTACACCACCTAGGCTCCCTGATATCAACACACTACCCACGCCTACCTGTCTGTGGTTACTTGCCTGAGAGGTCAGTGCAGACCACTACACTCATCCCCCTGGAATTGTAAGTCTTTTAATGCTTACAATTACATACATACATGCAATGCAATGCAACGACGCACTTACATACACAGGGTAGGTTCAACAACCATACAGCGCGTAGCTTGTACAGGATCATGGTCACAGCAACCAGTGTCGTGGGGGTGATGAAAATGAGAATTATTGCGCCTAGAGTAGGGCTCGAACCCACATCTCTTTGCATTCCGGGCCAGTGTGCTAACCATTACACCACCTAGGCTCCCTGATATCAACACACTACCCATGCCTACCTGTCTATGCGGCTCCTTGCCTGAGAGGTCAGTGCAGACCACTACATGATAAATGGTAGTATTTTGGCGGGCTGCTGAAAAAAGTTTGGATTAACCGATCGTTTGGTTTAACCGAGCTTGGTTTAACGGGGTTATACTGTATATCACTTCCTTTTTAAAAAGTACAACCCAGGAAAAAAGGCTTTTATCCATCGAACTGTCGTGACTGAACCATGGATAGCTAGTTCTACTTCCGCCCCTTCTGCTTTCTCCCTCCCTAGTGACCGGATGCGGTGGCCGAATCGGTAGAGTGCAGGCCTCCCGTGCGACGGTCAGGAGTTAACCAATGACGTATCAAATTGATACTTGTCACTTCGTAGCCAGGCGCTCAAACATTATTAGGATTGGGCAAGGACTGTTTGGCTCAGTGTCAGGATAATGTGACTGAGTGGGATATCATGTGATGGTGCCAGTGGCCTGATTTCCCAGTGGGACAGCCCTATAAAGTCACCATGAGTGTGCACTGTCACAAGTCAGTACCCGTCCTGATATGACCGTAAATGTTGCCAGGATGTAAAATGCCAACAACCAACCATGGATAGCTATTTCTCCTCCCCCCCCCCCCGCCTCTTCTGCCTTATTCTCCCCCTCCCCCCACCCCCGCCCCGTGTGTCGCAGCTGTCTGCCTGGCCACATCTACTGTAGTCAGCGGTGCATCCCGTCCCCACACCACTTCCTCCCCCATGACGGAATAATCGATGCACAGAGGGGCTGTGGACGGGTGTGCTTGGCGCCAGGTATTGGCAGGTGTGGAAGGGAGGTGTCTTGTTTTGCCAATCGCCGGCCCGTCACATGTCACCTGAACCAGAGCCAGCTAACAACATAGTCCCGCCACCTGACGTCAGCAGTGATGGTTGATGGTGTTTTTTAAGTCCTGGTGTCCTCTAAGGTAATATCAGGACGGGTACTGATTTGTGACAGCGTGCACTCATGGCAAATTTATAGGCCACCAGCACCATGACCCGATATCCCACTCAGTCACATTATCTTGACACTGAGCTAATCAATCCTTGCCCTATCCTATTAATGCTGAGCGCCAGGATAGGCAGTGACAAGTATCAATTTTATATAAGTCATTGGTTTGACTCGACCGGGAACCAAATTACTGATTCCCCATACGCGAGGCCCACGCTCCACCGATCCAGCCACCACGCTTTGGAATGAGTCTACGCCGCTAGTAGATGTGAACGGTCATTCTGAGCTTTTGTGGTTCCTTATTGTCACAATATGGCTATTTTGAGCACATGTATCAAGAACTCATGGTCAGATGGCACAATAGTGGAATTACTCTTTTGTAATTATTTTTATTTTTTCATAGAAAGAACTGGTTACGCCTTCGGTATGAAATAAAAGATGTTACTAGGGCGTGTGTGAAATTTAATTTTTCTGTGTAGATGTGCATTAGATATTTAATAATTTAAATATGTACTCATATTTAATAATTCATTTATTCATCCATTTAAAGCTAAATATGCTCGGAACTTGGCAGTTGTTGTTTGTTTGTTGTTGTTTTACGTCCTAGCAACATCTAAGGTCATATCAGGACGGGGAACTTGGCAGTAGACACACTACATCAAGTTTAGTATAATGCAGTAGGTAAGTAGTGAGCCATGTCATATAGGATAGTCCTTATTATTGACACTCATATGCTATGCTATCACGTGGTAAGGCGGAATGGCCGAATGAGTTAGAGCGTCCGTCTCCCTTGCTGGTAGATCATGGAGTTGTGGGTTCGAACCCTGGTCGAGTCAAACCAATGACTTAAAAATTTATACTTGTCGCTTCCTAGCCAGGCGCTCGGCATTTAGGACAGGGCAAGGACTGGTGTGCTCAGTGTCAGGATAATGTGACTGAGTGGGATACCAGGTCATGGTGCGGGCGCCTGGTTTCCCAGTGGGACAGCACTATAAAGTCGCCATGAGTGCGCACTGTCACAAGTCGGTACCCATCCTGATATGACTGTACATGTAACTAGGACGTAAAACAACAACAAACAAAGCTATGCTATCACGTTGTAAAGTGGAATGTTTGTTGGTGACCTTGGTGGTTTTGTGGTTTCTGTGGGTCGGCGAGCAGCTCACCCCCCCCCCCCCCTCACACAACGACAACCACTGTGGTGCCGGTTCTACTACTCACGTCCGCCACAACTGGAACTAGAATACAGGCCAGGCCGTCTGAAATCTGACGGTCACAGCAGAAGACATTGAAGTGGAAGTTTTAACCATGTCCATCGATACAGAATGTGGCATGGCAGAAGACATTGAAGTGAAAGTTTTAACTATGTCCATAAATGGGTCGTTCTCAGAAGTTGGGTACCACTTTTGTAACATGGAAACCAAAAGTGAAAACATTTAAAATAATAGCAGAAAACATTCCAAATGATAGCAAAATCCATATTCACATGAAAGATTAGGTTGTGCCTATATCGGAGTTGAAATTAATTTTTTTTTCACTTTTTGATTTTGATCTTATACAAATTGAGAAAGTTGTTTAAATTAACTGTGACTGTGTAACATCCATCCATAACATCATTTTAAGACACATCCATAACATCATTTTAACACACAGAACAAAAGAAATTCAAACAAGATTTTATTGAATTGTTTTTTACAATAAAAAAGTTGGAAAAAACAGTTTGGTATGTGTGTGGTGTCAAAATGCCAATTTTCATATTTTTACTTAGGCCCAAAATCCTATAGGAAAAATTGTATACATTTTGTGTGGTATTTAAATATATGTAGTATTGCAACGATAACTAATTGGCTTACTACCCCCCCCCCCCCCCAAAAAAAGAAGGCAAAATCATTAACAATGTAACATGGAAACCAACAGTGTCGGTCAGTTTCTGAGAATGACCCAAATATGGAATGCGGTAATCTGCATGTCTCATGGCCGAAGACATTGAAGTGAAAGTTTTAATCATGTCCATAGATACAGATTGCGGGAATCTACAGATATCATGGCCGAAGACATTGAAGTGGAAGTTTTAACCATGTCCATAGGTACAGAATGCGGTAATCTCTAGGGTATTACGTCAAGGTTATCACAGTGGGAATAGCAGCAAAAAGTCCCTCCTGGAATATGCCTACAGTCACACCCAAGTGACTCCACCCGAATGTAAAAAGCTTCGAATTGGGCGGTCAATTGTTAATGTCCATTACATTAAAAGGAATCGACACGTGTGGTGTGTGACATTCGACAGGTCCCCTGGAACTTTGTTGAACGTCCTGCCCTTTAAAGCCCTTTCACACTATGACGTACGGTGTCAGCGCGTGCTCAACGTTAGAAAATTTGCCAGTATGTCGGCATTCGTCAAACTTTTCAGTGGCGGGTGATACAAATCGGCGTATACACAAGGTATGTAATGTATGCAGAACGTATCTCTTGACATATTGCTAGCGTATGAAAGCATCCATGTGCCTCACAAAACGCTCGTATACTCTCACGGAACGCTGACCAATGTTACATACGTTACTCCATCGCTAGAAGTATGGCGTATACGTTAAATACGCTGGAGATACGGCAGGCATACATTCGAAGTAGGTTAGGAGCACGTACTCCCAAATGTACACACAGCGTACGTTCAACCTACGAGCCACATGTCGACACACATTGGAAATTTTGAGCATGCTTAATTTTTTTCGGAGCCTCGGCGCACGACGACGTAAGATGACATATAACGACGTATCCAGAACGTGCCCGACATATACGTAACGTATGATGACGTACGCCGATGTGTTGCTCGAAAATCGCATACGCTAAGGCTATATGTTGTAGTGTGACAGGCCCTTTAGGTAGAATGTTTTGATTCGTTCCCAGTAGTCGTGTTAATGCCCCCTGCGTGAGAGGTCGCCGACACACATACACCGTGGCATATAGAACTGTCACGTGTTGATGAAATGGCCGCTGAACCACGTGACCAAACCCCATCACGTGATCTGACCTGTTGCCGCAGCAAGGCTACGCGTTGTAAAAAAAGCAAACCACCGAAAACACACCACACACACACACACACACCACAAACTACTTTTGACCTATTTTCATCATATTAAAAAGCCACTTTTCAAGGAGCTTGCGTACTTTGAATAGTGGTCACTTTGGGTGAATCAATTCACATTGGGGTCTAGATACAAGATTCACCCCGTACTGCTGCAGTAGGGGTGCAAACCAACATATTAGAAAAACGGGCGAAGAATGTCAACATGGCGGGTAAATAAATTGAGCTGATAAATTCTTAATTTAAGAAGCAAAATATATTCTTCACATACATGTTCATATTTACCCGCTACTTTTGAGTTGGAAAATATAATAAAACATATACTTTAATGCAATTTAAAAGTGAAATCGACGGCGTTCTCTGGCCGCCATCTTGTCTTTTTTGCATTCTCTCCCATTTCACCAACTCTGTGCCTATAGAAGTATCCATTTGATACTGGAGCCACATACTGGAGCCTCACTTCCATACTGGAGCCTCACTTCCATACTAACGCTATTTTCCCCCGTATTTATATATAAGGCTGGTCTTCACCCGTCTACTACAAGTACCGGGTGAATCTTTTATCTAATTGGGGTCCTGTCAAACCGACCATAAGCAGGATCTCAGTTGGAATGATTAAAATGATCGACCGGGCACGGTGGCCGTATCAGTAGAGCGCGGGCCTCGCGTGCAGGAGATCGGGAGGTCATGATGCTGGTAGCCTTGATTTCCCAGAGGAACAGCACTATAAAGTCACCTGAGTGCACACTGTCACAAGTCGGTACCCCTCCTGATATTAGCTTAGATGTTGCCAGACGTAAAATTCCAATAACCACCCAACTAAATAGTCATTGAATGAATATTTACGGAGAAACCTTTGCTTATCCAGTGGAATTCTGTGGAAACTACATGTGTACTCACTCAAATTGTCTACTGTCCATCCGTGACTGCACCGTGACTGCACTTGCTGGGTCCTCTTTGTTTATCCAATGGAATTCTGTGGAAACTACATGTATACTCACTCAAATTGTCTTCTGTCCATCCATGACTGCACTTGCTGGGTCTTCTTTGTTTATCCAATGGAATTCTGTGGAAACTACATGTATACTCACTCAAATTGTCTACTGTCCATCCATGACTGCACTTGCTGGGTCTTTGTTTATCCAATGGAATTCTGTGGAAACTACATGTATACTCACTCAAATTGTCTACTGTCCATCCGTGACTGCACTTGCTGGGTCTTCTTTGTTTATCCAATGGAATTCTGTGGAAACTACATATATATACTCACTCAAATTGTCTACTGTCCATCCATGACTGCACTTGCTGGGTCTTCTTTGTTTATCCAATGGAATTCTGTGGAAACTACATATATACTCACTCAAATTGTCTACTGTCCATCCATGACTGCACTTGCTGGGTCTTCTTTGTTTATCCAATGGAATTCTGTGGAAACTACATATATTTACTCACTCAAATTGTCTACTGTCCATCCATGACTGCACTTGCTGGGTCTTCTTTGTTTATCCAATGGAATTCTGTGGAAACTACATATATATACTCACTCAAATTGTCTATTATCCATCTGTGACTGCACTTGCTGGGTCTTCTTTGTTTATCCAATGGAATTCTGTGGAAACTACATATATATACTCACTCAAATTGTCTACTGTCCATCTGTGACTGTACTTGCTGGGTCTTCGGCTGTGCAGTTAGTCAATTATCGCACCGATTAAAGACAATTCCCAGGCACCCCCCCCCTCCCATTACACGCCTCAGATGGATGCTATTTGTATCGTGAACCATTATGTTCCAATCACCGAAGTTACGCAATGTTAGTTGGTTCTTGGGAGTTTTACCTCCTGGCAACATCTATGGTCATATCAGGGCGTGTACCAACTTGTAACAGTGCACACTCATGGCGACTTTATAGTCCTGCATTATGGGACCACCAGCACCATGACCTGATATCCCACTCAGCCATATTATCCTGACACTGAGCCAACCAGTCCTTGCCCTATCCTAATAATGCTGAGCGCCTCGCGAGGAAGCGACAAGTATCCATTTTGTTTGATTCGACCCGGGTTCGAACCAGTGGGTTCGAATCCCCCGATCTGCCAAAACAGTTAAGCAATGCAGTACACCTTCACCAGTTCTTGGATGGGTAACCAACCACATGGGAATAAATCAGAAGTGGCGTGTCAAATCAGTGTTCGATAACTAATACATGATTCTTTCAAGAGGAGCTGGACTAGAACCAGGGACTCGGAGCTTCTGCGTCACCACCTTTCTACCTTTTTTTTATATTATTTTTTATTTTTATTTTTATTATTATTATTATTATTATTATTATTATTATTATTATTATTATTATTATTATTATTATTATTATTATTATTATTAGTTAAAGTATTTGATTTTTCCAGTGAGGGCAGAGGGGAGAATAGACCAGAACCAGCTTCTGCGTCACCATCTTTCTACCTTTTTTTCTTCCTCATAAAAAAAGCATGGTAATGTAAATAAAAAAATTGTAGTGAGGGCAGACTGGAGGGGAGGATGGGAGTGGTGATGGTGGTGAGGGTGGGGGTGGTATGTTTCAGTCGAGGCTCTCTGTGAATGAATTGCGCCTGTCCAGCCTTTCTTGATCGTGTGCCAATAAACAAATAATGTTTGTTATTCCAGTTCCCCAATACCGGGAGCTCTGTGTAAACAGTATTTCTATTCTAATTAATAGCGATGTGTTTGCGTGGGTGGTGAAATATAAGCTGAAATATAAGAAAGTTACCGGCACTCACAAAGCCTGTCATGGGGGAATTTAGTATTGACATGCGCATCTATGATTAGCGAATTCCATTTTGAATTTCGACGAAGTTGGTTTTATTAATCTGTTGTTTTTGTGTGAACATCGGAGGGAGCGGGGCATAGCTCAGGCGGTAGAGTGTCCACCTGTGATGGTGTGGGTCATCCGATCGATCCTGCTCAATGGACCCATTTTCAGTTAGGGCTATTTTCTGTTCCAACAAGTGGTCCACAACTGGTTCGTCAAAGGGCATATAAAAGACCCCTTGCTGCTTTATCGGAAAGAGTAGCCTATGTGACGGAAGCAGGTTTCCTCCAAAGAAATATGTCAGAATGACCATATGTTTGACTTCCAATAGCCGATGATAATAATCAATATGCGCGAGAGGCATTGCTAAATAAAACAAGCTTTCCTTTTTTGTGTGAACCTCAGCTTTGAATGCCAAACACCAGAAATGTAGAGTGACGTCAGGCCTATTCATATGTAGGCTGTTTATTGGTGGCTTTGTATAATTAGGACCATACCCTGTGTAGACTACATCACGGTTCCAGCCGTGCGGTGCATTGTGGGATGTGTCAGAGCAAGACAAACCCACGAGATGCACATGGCACATGCTAATACACTGGGTGCAGCTATGAAATGTGCTAGTTTCAGCTCATCTCAGCTCTTGTTTGAAACATAGAATACCAACTAAAAAAAATATATATAATAAATTAAGATATTAATCTTTTATCCAGCATTGCATTTACATAAATATAATCAGCACATCTTATGCCATGTGCATTTAGATTTAGACAAATCTAGGCACTCAGACTAGTGTTAGAGCCATAACCAGAGTCAGTTTTATTTATTTTATTCATGTTTTTATTTATGTTCTATGGTTAATGACATATGTAGAAATAGAAAATGAGTAGGGTTAATCAGATATTGGTTATATATTTCTTTGAAACCAGTTTTAGTTGACACATTTGACATTTTAATATTTAGAACAAGAATTACTTATGGCTAATCAATGGCGATGTAAACATCATCCTGTAAAGTAACTGAAATTGTATGTTTCTTGGCTCAAAATGCTTAATTATGGAGAGTTGTGTCTTAAACATATTCATTATATTATTATATTGCATCCTTCCGTCCATGTTTGTACCAAATTGTTATGTATTTCTATTTATTTTGAATAAAATGCCAGTTTTGCCCTATGTGTATCGGCAAACTCAATGGCCGTACGCCTTTGCTTTGCTCCCAATGCCGTTTTCAGCGCATGCACAGTCAGAACCGCGATGTAGTCTATTGTCGTGGGAACGGTAGAGCCTGTGTGTATACATGACATGCTCCAATTCACACCCTTCTAAACCTTGTTATGAAAGTCACAAGTTTTGGTTTGTGAGGCATGTAAGGGAGTGCCAACACCCTTGGATTAATGGTGTTTCTCAATTCTCTAGAAGAAATGTAAAGATCTAGTAAAACGTAGACATGTTTGACCAACCGAAAGTACAGTTCAGTACATTGATGTATGCTGGGTTTACAGGGATGAAAGATCTCTGAGATTTCGCGTTTTTCCGCGATTCACTGATTAACGTTCACAAAATGTCAATATATTATATATGGCACCAATTGATTAGTTCAAATCTCATTCTTATATTACCTTAAATGTTGCTAGAACATAGAACAAATATGGGCTAGGTATGGTCAATAATACAGTTACAAGACTAGTTGATACATGTCCTCTGGTATTTTTCTGCGATTCCCTGACTGCTATTTCTATGCGAGAATATTCGCATTTTCCTGGAAATTCGTCGTCGGTGTAATAATCTCGTCTGATTTCCACGTTTATTTATATTATTATGCAATAAAAAAGGCAGAGGGTTTATTTGAGCGAACTCTGGCTAGACCCAATTGGCCCCTCCTTTACTAAAGTAAAAAATCTGCAATAGTGGGGATGAGAGTGGTCACGTGACATCGCCCACCGTTAAATTAGCATAGTTTAGAGCAGTGGAGCAGTTACCCAAGGCGCTGAGGGCCTGGATAACAAGCAGTGGTGAGTTCAACCTTAGCAGAAAGCGAGTGGCCGGAAAGTAGACAAACAATACGGTTACTGAGCAGAATATACAATAAACACATTGCAAGTGAGTTAATAAAGTAACCTACCATCGGACATGAATTAGCTAGAATTAGTACTTTAGTACTAGACTATGGCAGTCAGTAACAGATGGACAATCAGTGTTTGGCTGCATCCTAAATAATATTTGCATAACAGGTTCTAGATAAAAGATTCACCCGGTACTTGTGTAGTACACGGGTGAAGGACAACGTAGTCTAAATACGGGCGAAAATAGCTTTAGTATGGGACATGAACTAGAAACTGTGGTTCCAGGATCAAATGGCTACATATATAGGCACAGAGTTGGTGAAATGGGAGAGAATGGAAAAAGACAAGATGGCGGCCACAGAACGCCGTCGATTTCACTTTTAAATCTTATTAAAGCAGATGTTTTATTATATTTTTCAACTCAAAGGTAGCGGGTAAATATGAAGACATATACAAAGAATAAATGTTGCTTCTTAGATTGTGAAATTAGGCTCTCATTTCATTATGCCGCTTTTTCGACCGTTTTTATATAGGGTTGGTATTCACCGGTGTACTGCGAGTACCGGGTGAATCCTTTATCTAAACAGGTTCTACCTCAGTTTGCTGGAGACCACTTTAATCCCTGATATAACGTCAATTCCCCAGCGGTGTTCATCAACGTGGCATTGCACTGCAAGCTAATCACCGCAAGTGCCTGACATGGAACCTCAATCAAACTAATCAGGGTTAATATTGACAAGGTAACAACAGCCAGGAATTACCTTGTGATATTGACAGCCAGGCCACAAGTAAATAGCACGGGCACGGCAGTGTCTGGAGGGAGTTAATTGGCTGGTGTACGTTTCATCCACACAGGCAGCATTGGCAATGGGGGATGGGAGTGTGTGTGGGGGGAGGGGGGGAGGGTCAGAAGCCAACATCAGCCGAATCGGTATCGCGCAGGAGTTGGAATCCCAGCCGAGTCAAACTAATGACTTACAAAATTTGCACTGGGAGCTACCTAGCCTGGCGCTCAGCATTATTAGGATAGGGCATGTACTGGTTGGTTAGCTCAGTGCCAGGATAATGTGACTGAGCGGGATATTGGGTCATGGTGCTGGTAGCCTGGTGTGTTAATGTTATTTTACATCCTAGCAACATCTAAGGTCATATTAGGACTGGTACCAACTTGTGAAAGTGCGGACTCATGGTCGCTTTATAGTGCTACCCCACTGAGAGATCGGGCTGCCGGCACCATGACCCGATGTCCCACACCGTCACATAATCTTGATACTGTGATAACCAGTCCTTGTCCTCTCCTAAAAATGCTGAGTGTCAGGAGGCTAGGTCACGACAAGTATCCATTTTTATAAGTCATTCATTGGACTCGGCTGGGATTCGAACTGCCGACCTTCCGCACGCAAAGCCTGCGCTCTAACGATTCGGCCACCGCGTCCGGTTCAGCGGCCCGGTCTCCCAGTGGGGCAGCACTATAAAGTCGCCATGAGTGCGCACTGAACATTACAAGTCGGTGCCCGTCCCGATATGACCATAGATGTTGCTAGGACGTAAAATCCCAACAAACAAGCAGTAGCGGGCTATGAGAAAATAGAAAGGGGGGGGGGGGGGACAGAAGTCAGCAAATGACGGGAAGGAAAGAGAAATGGGGTATGGGGGGGGGGGGGGGGGACAAGAGAGGTAAGGAGAAAAAAGAATGAAAAGTGGACAAAAGCTTTGAATGTATGGGGGAGTGATGAAAGACCTTAATGTTGCATAGTCCGGTGGTTTTGAAGTTTATCTCATTTTCTGAGATAAATATATTGGATTGATTGCTACAACCTACTTTACTTTAGGTGGTCTGAAGTAACCTTTATTTTAAATGGCTAACTTTAGAGATATTTGAAGTGCAACCATGCAATATTAATTTGGGCAAGCATGCCAAAACGCTAACACTATATGCTTCTGCAGTAACAGGTAATTGCCTTGGTATTCCCTTCAATGTGGTGCCAAATGTTTAAGAAGTGCACCAGTATCTAAGTTAGATATATATATATGATCAAATCTAGATAGTGGTTTTGGTTTTGAAGAGTTGATGTTTTCATCGGACTATGCAGCTTTACTAATAATACATAACATCTATGAAGCAAGAGGGGAACGGGTAGAGGTACAGGTGTGCTAGACCCAGCAGGTCTGTTTATTTACCCTCAGTGTGCCTCGTGCCCAGCTGCCCACACTCACAAGTCATGCCAGTGTAGTAAGTTCAAAACACTACCCCACAACAACACTACGGTAGTGTTTTCAACCTAGGTTCAAAACACTACGGTTGTGTTTTCAACTTAGTTAAAGGTAGGTTCAAAACACTACTGTGGCCACGATCAAAACACTATCCTTAAGTTCAAAACACTCCCTTTAAGTTCAAAACACTACTCTCATGGTGCTGGCAGCCTGGTCTCCCAGTGGGGCAGTGCTATAAAGTTGCCATGAGTGTGCACTCTCACAAGTCAGTTCCCGTCCTGAGATGACCATAGATGTTGCTAGGATGTAAAACAACAACAAACAATCAATCAAATGCTGCAGCATGGTCAGCATATCAATATGTACCAGTAGGTTACATTTTGCGGCATTACAGACCAGACGAATGAGTTAGAGCGTCCCTGTCTCCCGTGTTGGTAGATCATGGGGTCATGGGTTCGAACCCGGGTTGAGTCAAACCAATTACTTAAAAATTGATACTTGTTGCTTCCTAGCTTGGCGCTCGGCATTTATTAGGATATGGCTAGGACTGGTTGGCTCAGTGTCAGGATAATGTGACTGAGTGGGATATCAGGTCATGGTGCTGGCAGCCTGGTATTCCAGTGGGGCAGCAATATAAAGTCGCCATGAGTGCGCACTGTCACAAGTCAGTACCCATCCTGATATGACCTTAGATGTTGCTAGGACAAACAAACAAGCGGCATTACACTTACAGCCCCCACTGCCGTGTTATGATAGTGGTTTGAACTTGGATAGTGTTTTGGACGTATGTAGGGGTAGTGTTTTGAACTTAACAGTAGTGTTTTGAACTTAGCTTTTAAACACTACCGTAGTGTTTTAAACGGGGTAGTGTTTTCAGCGTCCTACACCGGCCGCCTGTCCAGTCTGCGGCCATCTATCTGCCTTTGGGCCCAGATTCCCATCCAGCCCATAACTCACTCATCGTCTCATTAGCAAGTAACCGACCATTTTAGAACTTTTTGTATCCTTGTCGGCTCCTGTCTTATTCTGGTTCCCGGTCGTGAATCACGATCCAAGTTGCACAGATTGATCCACGATAGTGATATATGCGTCGTGTAGAATTGCAAGTCATTTCTGGTGGAAATACAAGGGAGCATATTTTTCAGGGGTAAAACAGTTTATTCATCAGAATATAATTTTTTTTCAGCGCCGAGGCACTGGTCTTCCGGCCGTTTACATTACATTGTAATTTTGTTTTGAAAATTTGATTTGGAAATTGATTAGCAATTAATTGTTCATTTTGTCAACGAATCCCAGGTAGAAATTCCCATTGAGCGCCATGAGTTGCAAACATGGAAGAATCTGGAGAGGAAGTATTAATAGACGAGATCACCGTTCCGACTGCGCATGCGCTGAAAACGGCGTTGGCAGCAAAGAAATGTGTCTGGCCATTGAGTTTGCCGATACGCGTAGGGCAAAACTTCGATTTTATTCAAAATGAATAGAAATTTACATAGAAATTTGGCATAAACACGTATGCACACATGCAATATAATGATCTGATGAATATAGATAGCTAAGACAAAACTAGGCATAGTTAAACATTTTGAGCTAAGAAACATACAATTCCACACAAAACAATCAGTCAGTTTAAGGCTGATATCCACATCACCATTATTAATTCTTGTTCTAAATATTAAAATGCCAAATGTGCCAACATACTTGTTTCAGAGAAAAATATAACCAATATCTGATTAACCCTACTAATTTTCTAGTTCTACATATGTCATTAACCATAGGATATAAATAAAAACATGAATAAAATAAGTAAAACTGACTCTGGCTATGGCTTTAACACTAGTCTGAGTGCCCAGATTTGTCTAAATCTAAATGCACATGGCATAAGACGTGCTGATTCGATTGATCTAAATGCAATGCTAGATAAAAGATGAGCAGCTTAATTTATTATATATGTAGTGGTCTGCGCTGACCTCTCAGGCAAGTAACCACATAGACAGGTAGGCGTGGGGAGTGTGTTGATATCAGGGAGCCTAGGTGGTGTAATGGTTAGCACACTGGCCCGGAATGCAAAGAGATGCGGGTTCGAGTCCCGCTCTAGGCGCAGTATTTCCCATTTTCATCACCCCCACGACACTGGTTGCCGTGATCAGGATCCTGTACAAGCTTTGCGCTGTATGGTTGTTGAACCTACCCTGTGTATGTATGTGTTAGTGCATTGCCTGTATGTATGTAATTGTAAGCATTACAAGACTTACAATTCCAGGGGGACGAGTGTAGTGGTCTGCACTGACCTCTCAGGCAAGTAACCACATAGACAGGTAGGCGTGGGGAGTGTGTTGATATCAGGGAGCCTAGGTGGTGTAATGGTTAGCACACTGGCCCGGAATGCAAAGAGATGTGGGTTCGAGTCCCGCTCTAGGCGCAGTATTTCCCATTTTCATCACCCCCACGACACTGGTTGCCGTGATCAGGATTCTGTACAAGCTTTGCGTTGTATGGTTGTTGAACCTACCCTGTGTATGTATGTGTTAGTGCATTGCCTGTATGTATGTAATTGTAAGCATTACAAGACTTACAATTCCAGGGGGACGAGTGTAGTGGTCTGCACTGACCTCTCAGGCAAGTAACCACATAGACAGGTAGGCGTGGGGAGTGTGTTGATATCAGGGAGCCTAGGTGGTGTAATGGTTAGCACACTGGCCCGGAATGCAAAGAGATGCGGGTTCGAGTCCCGCTCTAGGCGCAGTATTTCCCATTTTCATCACCCCCACATATATATTTTTTAGTGGGTACTCAAACAAGCACTGAGATGAGCTGAAACTAGCACATTTCATAGCTTCACCCAGTGTATTAGCATGTGCCACGTGCTTCTCGCAGGTTTGTTTTTCTTCTACACATCACACAATGCACCGCGCGCCTGGAATGGTGATGTAGTCTATTAAAGTTAGCTACTATTTATTAGAGCTAGGTACTAGGTATTGCAACCACCGTTTATTTGTAATGCAGCAACACACTTTTTTTTGTTAAAGCCAGATACACACAGGAGAATGGAGGCTTCCCGTGTGACCCAAATCAATCAAAAGGTCTTTGTAGGATGTCGGGGTCATATTACATTATGGTACATTACATTATGCTACAGCCTCAAGCAGCTGTTGGACTTTAAAATGTTCGTGAATGCCATTCGTCTCTACCCAGCTTCATTCAATAGGGAAACAACTGACTTTATTTTATGAATGACTCAAAATAACACGATTATGCGCATAGCTTCCTTACAATACATACAAGTACGCTAATTATATCACTTCCACACTGACATACACTGAGGAGATTGAATGTTTAAAAGTTGTTCAATGTTGGTTGTTGGAGTTTTATATTCTGGCAACATCTAAGGTCATATCAGGACGGGTACGGACTTGTGACAGTGCACACTCATGGCGACTTTATACTGCTGACCCTCTGGGAGACTAGGCTGCCAGCACCAGGATGTGATATCCTACTCAGTCACCTTATCCTGACACTGAGCCAACCAGTCCTTGCTCTGGCTAAGAAGTGACAAGTATCAAGTCATTGGTGTGACTCGACCAAGGTGTACAATCACACGATCTACGAAAACAGGGGACATACGCTCAACTCATTCGGCCATCCCGTCTGGTCACGTTTAAAAGTACAGCAGCTGCTTGCATATTACAATTATTAGTAGCCAGTTGGTCGAGT
Organism: Branchipolynoe longqiensis; assembly: GCA_030323885.1. Classification (NCBI taxonomy): domain Eukaryota; kingdom Metazoa; phylum Annelida; class Polychaeta; order Phyllodocida; family Polynoidae; genus Branchipolynoe; species Branchipolynoe longqiensis. Next base: position 104,056,004 of record CM059188.1, on the reverse strand, counting down.
CCTACATTCTTTACCTTTGCCCTTTATATCCAATACCAACCATTGATCATTGGGCAGCAGATCTGCAGAGACAGGGAGGGAATGGAGGGAGCACCACACGAGCAGGTTGTCCACCTCCAGCACCCCACCCCCTCACACTACAGCTGGCATCGCGCACGCGCACACACACGCACACACACACGCACACACACACGGTACCATGAGTTGAGCGTCCGTATCCCGTTGTGGGAGATCGTGGGATTCGTCCCCACGGGTTCGAACCCTGGTCTAGTCAAACCAATGACTTAAAAATTGATACTTGTCATTTCCTAACCAGGCCCTCGGCATTATTAGGATAGGGCAAGGACAGGTTTGGCTCAGGATAATGTGACAGTGGAATATCCGGTCATGGTGCTGTGGAGCAGCACTATAATGTCACCATGAGTGTGCACTGTCACAAGTCGGTACCCATCTTGATATGACCGTAAATGTTGCCATGACGTAAAACTCCAACAACCCCCACAATACAGCTGGCACGCACGCGCGCGCGCGCACACACACACACACACACACACACACACACACACACACACACACACACACACACATACAACACACACACAACACACACACGCGCGCGCGCACAGTGCTTCATATTGTACCTGGTCAAGCTCTTACCACTGGTACCAGCAGTCACCTATATGATAGCTTCTGTCTAAATCAGTTTTATTTTGGTAAAACAGTTTATTCATCAGAATATAATATTTTTTTCAGCGCCGAGGCACTGGTTTGCATTACACTGTAAATAGGTAGATAAGCGGGTACTTAGATAGGGCATATTAGTAGATTGGGAAGTGTGTTAGTGTGTTAGTGGGTTAGCCATAATAAGTTCAGTCTTATGGGCTAAGATGGTGGGTCGCTGCAAAACACTGTGCTGCTATTACGGTATAGTTGAGGTAAGTACTAGAGTGAGGGCGGCTCACCCGTTCATTCAGCACTGTTTACATTGATAACACCTCCCGCCATAGTGCAGCTTGGTCATTTAGAATCAACTTATTTATAGCTGGATTTGTGCATTGATTTGTTTGGGTTGTATGTCCTAGCAACATCTAAATTAATATCGGGACGCTCACTGACTTTGAACAGTCTACACTCGTGGTGAGTTTTTTTAGTGTTGACCAACAGGGAGACTAGACCGCTGGGAGACTACCTCATGCCCTCTCCGAATAATGCCAAGCACCACATTAGGTAGCGACAAGTGTCAAATTTATACGACATTGGTTTTGACTCTGCCTGGATTCGAAGCCCCGATCTAAATCCCCCGGTTTCTAAATCTCCTATGTATTCTAACCTACTGATTGTTATTATCCGCCTTACTTTAGTTTGAAGTAACTTTTATTTTAAATGGCTATATTTGGGAATATTTGAAGTGCAAACATGTCAAATTAGTTTTGGCAAGCACGCCATAGCTTTTTTTCAGCAGGAACAGGTTCAATTAAAGTTGCATAGTTCGATGGTTTTTGGGTCTTTGAGATTTTCTGAGATAAATATATTAGGTTGATCGTTATAATGTACCTTACTTTAGCTTGAAGTAACTCTTATTTTAAGTGGGTAACTTTTGAGATATTTGAAGTGCAACCATGATAAATTAATTTGGGCAAGCTTGCCAAAACTCTGACACCATAGCCTTCTGCAGTAACATGTTCTATTAAATTGCCTCAGTATTCCCATATGTGTGGCGACAAATGTTTAATAAGTGCACCAGTATCAAAGGTAGATATGTAGAATCCAATTTAGATAATTATTTTGGTTTTGAAAATTTGATATTGTCATCGGACTATGCAGCTTTAATTTGCCTCGGAATTCCCTTCTATTTTGCAACATAATATTTGAATCTGTATCTAGGCTAGATATGCAGAATCAATTCTAGATAATTGTTTGGTTTTGATTCTTCATCGTACTATGCAGCTTTAGCTGCTGTTACTGCGTTGTGCTGGGCGCGGTGGCCGAATCTGTAGAGCACAGGCCTCGCGTGCGGAAGATCACGAGTCTGTTCCTGGTCGAGTCAAACCAATGACTTAAAAATTGATACTTGTCGCTTCCTAGCATGGTGCTCAGCATTATTAGGATAGGGCAAGGACTGGTTAGCTCGGTGTCAGGATATGTGACTGAGTGGGATATTGGGGCATGGTGGCCTGATTTCCCAGTGGGGCAGTACTATAAAGTCGTCATGAGTGCGTATTGTCACAAGTCCTGTCCTGATATGACCTTAGATGTTGATAGGACGTAAAACAACAACAAACAAACTACTGCATTGTTGCCGCAACTGTTAGTGCTACAACGGCCCGCTGGTCGGGGCGGGCAGGTATCCCGGTAGGTGGCGCGGCAGGCCGTGACGCCGAGGTGCAGTCAGGTCAGACGCTCATCTTGGCGCCCGGACGCTCACTTACCCCGCAGGGCGGTGCTCGGCATTCACCGCGAGGGGGCAGGGCAACAGGGTCTGGGCTAACGGAGGCCTGTCTAGTCTCATGTGTGACATGAGGATACATTGTGGCACACGCATAGGTTATGCACATGTTCTCGAAGTCACTCACTCACTCACTCACTCACTCACTCACTCACTCACTCACTCACTCACTCACTCACTCACTCACACACTCAGTCACATACTCAGTCACATACTCAGTCACACACTCAGTCACACACTCAGTCACACAGTCAGTCACACACTCAGTCACACGCTCACTCACACACTCACTCACTCACTCAGTCACACACTCAGTCACTCACTCACTCACACTCACACACTCACTCACATGCTCACTTAGTCACTCAGTCAGTCACACAATCACTCATTCACTTACAACCGTACACACCATACAGGATAACCAAATGAGATCATGGCTCCGAACCCTGATCGTGAGTCAAATCAATGACTTGAAAATGTATTCTTGTTCCTTCCTAGCCAGGCTCTCGGCATTATTAGGATAGAGCAAGGATGGGTTGGCTCAGTATCTGGATAATGTGACTGAGTGGGATATCAGGTCATGGTGATGGTGGCCTCATTTCCCAGTGGGACAACACTATAAAGTCACCATGAGTGCACAGTCACAAATCGGTACCCGTCCTGATATGACCTTAGATGTTGCCATGACGTAAAACTCCAACAACCAACCAATCTTACTGTGCGTAGAACACCCTACAACTTACAAGTGGTGGGAAGTGTGTGTGTGAGTGGGCACGTTAGTTTGTGAGAATGTGCCGGCGGTGAGTTGGTTGGGTGTGCATGCCTAATGGAGCATCTACAGTCCCGTTGAGCGCCAGGCCTGATTTGCTCGCCCTGTTGCTGCTGCTGTGCACAACCTTGTATGGCGTGATTAGAACCAGCCCAGCCACACACACACACACACACACACACACTCATCCTCACTCTCACACTCACACTCACACTCACTCTCACTCTCACACTCACATTCACTCACCAATTACTTATAAAATTGTTACTTGTCGCTTCATAGCCTGGCGCGCGGCATTAATAGGATAGGACAAGGACTGGTTAGCTCAGTGTCAGGATGATGTGACCTAGTGGGATAAAGTCGCCATGAGTGCACACTGTCAGGAGTCGGTACCCCTCCTATGACCTTAGATGTTGCCAGGACATAAAACCAACAAACCTCCCCACACACTCACAGACAGATACACACATACAAAAACACATGCACATATATGCATGTATGCATGCATACGTTACATACATACATACATACATACATACATACATACATACATACATACATACATACATACATACATACATACATACATACATACATACATACATACATATACAGACACAAACACAAGAAAGTTACTTCCAGACGGGATGGCCGAATGAGTTAGAGCGTCCGTCTCCCGTTTTAGTAGATGGTGGGGTCGTGGGTTCGAACCCTGGTTGAGTCAAACCAATGACTTAAAAATTGATACTTGTCGCCTCCTAGCCTGGCGCTTTGCATTATTAGGATAGGGCAAGGACTGGTTGGCTCAGTGTCAGGATAATGTGACTGAGTGGGATATCAGGTCATGGTGCTGGTAGCCTTGTCTTCCAGTGGGACAACACTATAAAGTCACCATGAGTGTGCACTGTCACAAGTTGGTAGCCGTCCTGATATGACCTTAGATGTTGCTAGGACGTAAAACAGCACTAAACAAACAAACAAGGAAGTTACTAAAAATGCATATCCGTATAATGATGGTGTGGTACACGTTAATAGCAAGGAAATATATCATATAATACCGTCTATATCAAATAATCACTTTAATGAAGAATAAATATAAATCAAACAGATCTGATTAAGCGGGGTGGGGGGGGGGGGGGGGGATGCCAGCACCAGTTTTGCGAAAGTACTCATGCGAGCGGCTCGGTTCTCCAGCGGCTCGGAGTTGCTCCCACACTCCTGCGAATTAAGTTTGCAGGCATGGAGCTAGTCATCAAGAGAGCCATTCTCCCCGTTTGACCTGGATGTGTGTGAATTATTCAAGTTGTGTACGACGGCTCGAGTAGGATCCGACTTGTACTGCCCCCCTCTGCTGCTGGTTCTCGATTTGTACTTATACTTATCCTCTTCTGTTTATATATTTAGGCATAATAGCCTGTTAACATATTCGGCCTGTCTATATATATGACCTGTTATAGTGGTCATGCGGCGATAACTGACTATACCGACACTGACTCCAAAATGTATCGAGTCTGTTTTTTTGTGCTGTCCTCCTGGGATATCGGGACATGGCCCTGTTTTTTTGTGCTGTCCTCCTGGGATATCGGGTCATGGTGCCAGCGGTCTGATTTCCTAGTGGGGCAGCACTAAAAAGGCGCCATGAGTGTGCACTGTCACTAATCGGTACCCGTCCTGATATGACCTTTGATGTTGCCAGGATGTTAAACCCCAATAACCAACCCACGGACCACCCAACGTCTGTTGCTGCGCATGATGTATTGTCAAAGTTGGTCAATACTAGATTGGTTGATTGTTGGAGTTTTACATCCTGGCAGCATCTAAGGTCATATCAAGATGGGTACCGACTTGTGACAGTGCGCATTCATCGCGACTTTATAGTGCTACCCTACTGGGAAATCAGGACTCCAGCACCATGACCCAATATCCCCCTCAGTCACATTATCCTGACACTGAGCTAACCAGTTCTTTTCCTATCCTATTAATGCTGAGCACCAGGCTATGAAGCGACAATTATCAATTTTATAAGTCATTGGTTTGACTCGAGCGGGAACCGATCTCCCGCACGCGACGTCCGCGCTCTATCGATTCGGCCACCGCGCCCGGTATCTGGAACATGGCGGTGGTGTAGCGTTATTTAAACAATAGCGGACGTGATGAAAGTACAGTCTTGTTTCTTGATGTATAAGAAATTGGGGGGTTGGGGGGGGGGGGGATAGCTGCGGAAAGAGGTCGGGCATTAATAGTTGATGGACGCCCGCACGCATGTGAGGATCCAGAGGAGGCGTGCATCGCATCGCCCTATTAAATTGCATAATCAGAGGATTTCTTAGTTTCGGTCATATAGTTTAGATAAGGGCATTAGGTTGGTCATTTTAATCTAATTTAGACTCTTAATTAATTAGACCGGGCGCTGTGGCCGAATCGGTCATGGTGCTGACGGCTTGATTTTCCAGTGTGGCAGCACTATAAAGTCGCCATAGGTGTGCACTGTGATAAGTCGGTATCCGTCCTGATATGACACTGTTTGCTTTGTAATCTAACTGCTTTGTAATTTTGACATTAGAACTGATAGCATTAACCCTCCCTCCCTCCCTCCCTGCCTCCCTCCCTGCCTCCCTGCCTCCCTCCCTCCCTCCCTCCCTCCCTCCCTCCCTCCCTCCCTCCCACCCCTCTCTACCTCCCCTGCCCTCCCTCTCTCCTCTCTCCCTCTCTCCCTCTCTCCCTCTCGCCTCCACTGCCTCTCCTCTCCCACTCCTGCTCACGCTCTCCGCTCCACCCTCCTTCGGTCCCTCCTTCTTCCTTCCCCTCCCTCCCCCCCCCTTCCCCCCCTCCGCCCTCCTGCCCTCCACCCTCCATCCGCCCTCCCTCCTCTCCTCCCGCTCCCATCTCCCCTCCCTCTCCCTCTCGCCCTCCCTCTCACTCCTCCCCCCTCCCTCTCCCTGCCTCTCTTTCCTCCCCTCCTCCCTGCCTCCCTCTAACTCCCTCCTCCCTCCCTCCCTCCTCCTTCCCACCTGCCCTCCCTCCCTCCGTCCCTCCTCTCCTTGCCTCCCTGCCTCCTCCCCCCACCCTCCCCCCTCCCTCCTCTCCTCCCTCCCCCCTCCCTCCCTCCCTCCCTCCCTCCCTCCCCCCCTCCCTCCCCTCCCTCCCACCCCCTCCCTCCCTCCCTCCTCCCTACCCCCTGTATACCTATGATAAAAGCATGGAATTCACACACACCATTAACTATATTTAGCCACAATGTCGATTGGTTTCAGTTGGCTAACTAATTCAATATTGTATGGGGAGTTTAAAAAGCGAAACAAAATGTGAGGGTTTTTTTTGGCACGCAAACACTGGTCGTCTAGCTATGTTCTAAGCTAAAGTTCATCGTTATGTCAATGAATAGGGTTAATTAGTTTGTAACGTCTATATTTGTTTGTTTCTAGATCTTCTACCCGGAAACTACGGATGTCTACGACCGCAAAAACATGCCTCGCGTCATGTACTGTATACACGCACTCAGGTCAGTTACATCAAAGATAATAACATTTCCATTCATGAATATACAGTAAAACCTCTCGAAATCGACCGGCTACTCTTTCCAATAGGCAGCAAGGGGTCTTTTATATGCATTTTCCCACAGACAGGACAGCACATAGCCTTTGGTGAACCACTTGTGGGCCACTGGTTGCCCTATTATGTAAACACCAGCATACCGGGTCAGATAGTATATGAGCCTGTCTCAAAAGGTGTTAACTTTTTTGTTTGTGTCCATTGTAACGATTTACACAAAACAGCACAGAAACGGTTACACTGAAAACACAAGGACATTTGCTTCAAATGAATATGTATTCTATTGGGATTCTGAAACACCATGTAAAAAACAAATCAGTTTATCCTGAGTAAATGCATAAGCAGATAGTATGTTGATCGTTAAAATGGACAAAGTTTTGTCCCATATTGCTTAGCACCCTTTGAGACAGTCTCATATATTATGGGATAGAGAAATGTACCCATCTTCCCTCTCGCCTCCAGTCCTTAGCGCCTTACCCTACCCCTCTTATGACTAGGGTGCGTGAACAAAGTATTTGACGCACCGTGTGAAATGTGACCTGCATTAAACAACGATCTATATTACAATGTACATTATATCCCAGGAAAACAAATATAAACGACTCAGAAAAATATGTCAACTTAAACCTACTGTAAAGGCTAAGGCTCGAATCTGTGGCTGTGTAGGCAGGCTATGGTGAAATCAATACAGACAAAGAGAACGAATCTGTGGCTGTGTATGCAGGCTGTGGTGAAATCAATACAGACAGAGAAAGGAAGAGTATAAAGTGTAAAGAAGAGAGAGTCCAGCCCTCTGGTTTATTATTTATATGGTTGCATGGGTTCATTGTGGTCACCCCACCCTTTTACCCCAATGGGAAACAAGCACTCTTGGCCCTACCAATGGATACCAGTGGTCTGCCCACCACTACAAGCTGTATGGCCCCATGGCCACCACCAACCTTGACCTTTGAGTGTGGTGATCCCTATCCCAGCAGAAGGGGTAGGCCCTGAGTGCACTCACACCCAGACCTGCCAGTTTGTTTGTTGTTGTTTTACGTCCTAGCAACATCTAAGGTCATACCAGGACTGGTACCGACTTGTGACAGTGCACACTCATGGTGACTTTATAGTGCTGTCCCACTGGGAAACCAGGCCGCCGGCACCATGACCTGGTATCCCACTCAGTCACATTATCCTGACACTGAGCACACCAGTCCTTGCCCTATCCTAATAATGCCGAGCGCCTGGCTAGGAAGCGACAAGTATCAATTTTAAAGTCATTGGTTTGACTCGACCGGGACTCGAACCCACGATCTACCAGCACGGGAGACCTGCCAGCACCACGATATCTATTTACATCCCACTCAGGCACCACCAGCCCATACATATATATATGGGTGGTTCTCAGAAGTTGTGTACCAATAGTGTGACATCAGTACCAGAAAATCAAAATGCTGCCAAAGTCCTATAAGCAAGTTTCCTCAATGTGTATGTCCTTTTGCATCTGAATAATTGAAAATAAACATATTCTGGGCATTTTTAAGTAGTCAAATGATGCTCACACCCAATAAATAGCAGTATAGCATGGAAACCAATCTGACTCCAAAATCAAATATTTTCCACACAAAACTTGACATTTTTAGGACATTTCACATGCCACTTGCTTTATAAACAGTAGTAATAATAATTTGAAACCTCATTGCTATGGTTTTGTCTTATTTGTGAATATTAAAGAGAAAAGCAAGAAAATATTAGCAGAGTAACGGATTAGCAGAGTAACAAAGTGGAAACAAACAATTTTACACAAATGTTCGGCTCAAATTTCAATGTTTAGGGGCAATTTCAGGATTTATCTTTTACTATACCATAACTGGGTCCATGCATAGTGTCAAATGGTGAAAATAATTCCTGTACTGTATCTGTACTCAGTGTTTGATACAGAGTTTCATAGTATTTGCAAGTGGAAACGAAATGTTACGATGTTAATGACTCCAGAAAATGTTAACTATTTCATCATTTAAATTTTTTTTTTAGAAATAAATGTCTTCAACTTAATGAAGACATTGTATATGACCATTTGAAGTGAAATGAGCTGTTGTTCAGAGGTTTTCATTAAGTTTGTGACACTTTATTTTCAATGCTGTTGACAATGTCACAAATTAGTGATGTAATTTTCTATGTATTTAGCTACATCCATCCCAATAAGATACATAATACACAATATTAACATTTACTTTTGATCTTAACTATCTCCCACATTATTTGGCTAACTGATGAAATCTAAATATTGACACTCCAATAAAGGGTTTCTTTGAAATATGCATTTCTAGTAGACTACCTCAAGTGGTACACAGTTTCTGAGAACGACCCATATACACATACATGTATACATGCGCCTTGTCACGTACACCGATTAGTAATAGAATATTTGCATTCCCCCCTATGCCGAATATCGGAATATTTTACACTACGATGTGACTAAAAAACTGGCCCAAAACTCACCGACCTCTAGATAGAATTTCCCTATGAGAGCCCATCTCTTCCCCAAATAGTGTGTCACAAATATCCCACACATAGAGGCAAACAAAGGCTCCTCCTCCCTCCTCCATACCTCCCTCCCACACACCCTTCACACACATATATATATCTACATATAACAGGGTCTGTGCGGGGCCTGGAAAGTCATTTGCCCCATTTCAAGGCATTGAAAAGCCTTGAATTTTACCTGTTTTGGGTCTTGAAAAGCCTGGAATTCCATTGAACTGTCCCCACTGATCTAAATTTAGTCTGAAATCGCCATTTGTCATTGTTTTAGTTTTTCTCTTCATGAAATCCAAATGAAAATAGTCTTCAATTCCTATCAAAAACATCTTTGAAAAACCTTGACATGGCTTTGAATTCCACATATTCACATGTGTACGGACCATAGTATAAATTAGACACAAACAACACCCACCCACTCATCCGCATATTTTCAAATTTTGAGTGTCTTCCTGTACGAAAAAAGACCAATGGTAGTTAGAGTAGCTTTCCCAGCTTGGTATAATTTGGATGTTTGCCAGTCAGTATGGTGCCTTGGGAGTTTACATGCATAGGAATTGTTTGCATGTTTGTGGTTGCTCTTCCCAGGCAGGTGGTCATCCCCCACGAATAGCGTCGTGGAAGAGAAAAGCTCTTTAAGGACGCGGGGAGGGGAGGGGAGGGGAGGGGAGGGGTGAGATAAAAGAAAGGTGGGGGAATTCCCCCTCCCCCCCCCACCACCACCAACACACACACACACAGAATAACAGGATGGAATGGTGGGGTGTAATCAATTCTGGACCATGGACGTAAGTAGAGTCTAGACAGCAAATTCGTGGGAACTGTTGACCAGACGTGGTGGCCGAATCGGTACAGCGCAGGCCTCCTTGTGTGGAAGGTGTTCAAATCCCGGTCGAGTCAAATTAATGACTTACAAAATTGATGCTTGTCGCTTCCTAGCCAGGCGCTCGGCACTATTAGGATAGGCAAGGACTGGTAGGCTTGATGTCGGGATAATGTGACTGAGTGGGATATCAGGTCATGGTGCTGGTGGCCTGGTCTCCCAGTGGGGCAGCACTATAAAGTTGTCATGAGTGCGCACTGTCACAAGTCGGTACCAGTCCTGATATGACCTTAGATGTTGTCAAGACGTAGAACTGCTACATACATACATACATACATACATACATACATACATACATACATACATACATACATACATACATACATACATACATACATACATACATACATACATACATACATACATACATACGTACATACACACATACACACATACACACATACCAATACCAATGCACAGTATGAAGCAAGTCCCTTACTCTTCCATCATTCACTGTGGCTCTTCAATGTACGAGGAGACCTATATATCATGGGATGGATGATACCCCATTGACTCTGGACGTGTGTCACGTGGTGCAGGGACTGGGTCTATTGAGGCCTTTCTTCCCGGCAACACAAGCTGCTCTATTCACGGCCAGAGCAAGTTATTTATGGGGGTAGTCTGTTTCCGTGTATTCAAGGCTTGACCCAGTGGGCATTCAGTTCAGCTGAGAACGGCCCTAGTGATTGTAGGCAGTTACCCTGGGGCCCTCCCTTTATAGCCCCGGTGTAAAGATTTCAAATTCCCCCCATATTCAAGTTCCCTCCCTCGTTTTAACTTTCCCTCCCCCCGGGGATTATAATCCACACCATCTTAAATAAAATAAAAATGAACTACGGACTGACATACACACACAGACATACAAAAATCTCTTATTTTGTGAAATTTCGTGAAATATTAGATTTTTCATGAACTTTTTTTCGTTAAATTCGTTATTTTTCTGGAAATTGTCTGGAAATTTTTTATTTTCCGTGAAATTTTCGATCTGTTTAACTTTTCAATTTGTTGTGCTTTTTTGAATAATTAAAAAAATATAGAATTTTTGTGTGAAATTCTTTATTTTCGTGAAATATACATTCTTTTGGTGAATTTTTTGCGTGAAATTGTTCGATTAACAAAAAATCTTTTTGGGGAAATTTTGGTGACTACTATTACTATTTTTCATAAATTTCCGATCTTTTTAAAACTTTTACATTTTTGTGGAATTTTCTTTATTTTTAAACAATTTTAAATTCCCGGAGGGGGGAATTTGAAAATAGGGGGAGGAATCTGAAAACTGTTTTTAATTTCCCCCCGGGAATCTGAAAACGTTTTTAATTTCCACAGAGGGAAGTTAAGAACGTTTTCAGATTCCCGGGGGGTAACTTGGGAAGGGGGGAAGTTGAAATTGTATTCCTGTAGGGGGGGATTTGAAAATAGGGGGAGGAATCTGAAAACTGTTTTTATTCCCCCCCCCCAGGAATCTGAAAACGTTTTAATTTCCCTGGAGGGAAGTTAAGACGTTTTCAGATTCCCGGGGGGGGGGGGGAACTTAGGAAGGGGGAGTTGAAATTGATTCCTGGAGGGGGGAATTTGAAAATAGGGGGAGGAATCTGAAAACTGTTTTTAAGTTCCCCCCCAGGAATCTGAAAACGTTTTTAAGTTCCCCGGAGGGAAGTTAAAAACGTTTTCAGATTCCCAGGGGGGGAACTTGAGAAGGGGGGAAGTTGAAATTGTTACAACGGGGGAAGCGTGTAGATGGGGAGGGGTGGCAGCGTGTAGATAGAACCATGCTTCATTGCCGCGACACTGCATTTGGCTGCCACCAGACAGGGTGGCCGAATCAGTTAGAGCGTCTGTCTCCCGTGTTGGCAGACCATGGGATCGTGGGTTCGAACCTGGGTGTTTTTTTTTGGTGGTAAATATGTTTATTCTGCTGAATAAGTCTTTTGTCAGTGCCGAAGCACTGGTCTTCCAGCCATTTTTCAATTCAGGGTTATTTACACAAAAGGTATATAGAATAAGGTGTACAATACCTGTTGAATACACAATTTGCACCATGTAACACAATGAAATTCTGAAACCCAAATGTTCCATAACAATATGGTACAGTAGTGTCATATAACCAGATCAATATTAGTCAGATCAATGTGAGTATTTACATAGTATTTAGAATGTAAGCAGAAGTTATCTTCTGTATTCAGTTAGTAAACTTGTAGTAAGTTTTAATGTTCAGTTGCAGTTAGGCAAGCGGTATATAAATGTTGGTTTGTTAGGAAAATTCTAGTGTAACTCTAATGTAGTTAGTTATGTGAGTTTATGAATTATGTTGTTGGGGTGGGGTTGTTAATAATACACGGACCAGCTGTGACCAGTGAAGCAGTGGGACCAATCCCAGTGCATTTAGGTCTTAAATTTTACATTTTTACCTGGACTGTCTCTGTCATCGCATATGGTTGACTGGAGATAACAGAGGAACAGCAACAAATTAAAAAAGGGGGGGGGGGGGAGAAACCGGGTTGAGTCAAACCAATGACTTAAAAATTGATGCTTCCTAGCCAGGCGCTCGCCATTTCAGTGTCAGGATAATGTGACTGAGTGGGATATCAGGTCATGGTGCTGGTGGCCTGGTCTCCCAGTGGGGCACCACTATAAAGTCGTCATGAGTGCGCACTGTCACAAGTCAGTACCCGTCCTGATATGACCTTAGATGTTGCTAGGACGTAAAACAACAACAAACCATTTGGCTGCCAGGTGGTTGGTTACTTGTTGGGGTTTTACGTCCTGGCGACATCCAAGGTCATATCAGCGATAGTTCATTGCAGCGACACTACATTAGGCTGCCATGCAGATGGTTGGTTAGTTGTTGGGGTTTTACCTGCTGTCAACATCTATGGTCATATCAGGACGGGTGCTGACTTGTGACAGTGCACATTCATGGTGACTTTATACTGCTGCCTCACTGGGAGCCCAGGCCACCAGCACTATGACCTAATATCCCACTCAGTCACATTATCCCGACATCAAGCCTACCAGTCCTTGCCTATCCTAATAGTGCCGAGCGTTAGGCTAGGAAGAGACGAGTATCAATTTTATGTCATTGGTTTGACTCGACATGGGGTGTGTAGATAGAGTGATAGTTCAGTGCCGTGACACTGCATTTGGCTACCAGAAATACTTTTTGTTGTTGTTGTTGTTGTAAATATGTTTATTCTGATGAATAATTCTTTTGTCAGTGCCGAAGCACTGGTCTTCCAGCCATTTTTCAATTCAGGGTTATTTACACAAAAGGTACATAGAATAAGGTGTACAATACCCGTTGAATAGACAATTTGCACCATGTAACACAATGAAATTCTGAAACCCAAAAGTTCCATAACAATGTGGTACAGTAGTGTCATATAACCAGATCAATATTAGTCAGATCAATGTGAGTATTTACATAGTATTTAGAATGTAAGCAGAAGTTATCTTCTGTATTCAGTTGGTAAACTTGTAGTAAGTTTTAATGTTCAGTTACAGTTAGGCAAGCGGTATATAAATGTTGGTTTGTTAGGAAAATTCTAGTGTAACTCTAATGTAGCTAGTTATGTGAGTTATGAATTATGTTTTTGGGGTGGGGTTGTTAATAATACACTGGACCATCTGTGACCAGTGAAGCAGTGGGACCAATCCCAGTGCATTTAGGTCTTAAATTTTACATTTTTACCTGGACTGTCTCTGTCATCGTATATGGTTGACTGGAGATAACAGAGGAACAGCAACAAATTTTAAAAAGTAGGGGCGGGGGAGAAACCGAGGCTGAGGGTTTGGTGGTCTGCCACTTACGGTATGGTGACGCCATGGAACATACTTTACTGCAACTGCATAAGGGCCTGCCCAATCCGATGTACTCTTAGTGAGTTTTTAAATTCTAGGTAAGAGGATGCTGCCCTGGTTCTGGTTGGTAGGTTGTTCCACATCATGCTGCCTTTGTAAATTGGTGCTTTAATTAGTTTGTTTGTGGAAGGCTTGGGGACTTTGAGTTGAGTGGAATCAGCCCGTCTAGTATTCCTTTTTGTGTTTTCTATATATTGGGTATCTCTGGCTCTTCTGTACATAAGTGATAGGAGATGTGAATCTCTTCTAACCATTAGGTAATCTAGGTTTGCTTTGTCATGCATTTCCTGTACACTTAGTGTTTTGCCCCAATAAATTGTTCTTAACGCCCGGTTTTGGTTCCTTTGTAGCTTAGTCAGTTGCTGCTTTGTGAGCAATCCATAAATTATATCATTATAGTCTATTATTGGTAGAACTGTTGATTTATACAGCAGTAGGGCAGTGTTTTCGCTTATGAAGCTCCACATCTTCCTGATTGTAGTCAATTTTAGTGCCAATGATTGAGTTAGTCTAGCCAGCTGTTGATTCCCATTTAAGGTAGAATCAATCACTGTTCCTAAGTACCTGTATGCACTTGCCTCCTTAATTTGATTTCCGCCAATTTGCAGTGTTATGGGTTGTGCCCTTGCCTTCCTTGCTTTGGTGCCATAAATGACAAACTCAGTTTTATTGGTGTTAAGGGATAGTTTGTTTTCACTACACCACAGGTTAACCCTGGTCAGTACTGTCCGAACCTGATCGGTTGCTATTTGGAAATCTTTATTGTGTACTGTGAGTGCTGCATCGTCTGCAAATAATGTGAATGTTGCATCCTCTGATACTTGGGGTAAATCATTTATAAAGATTAAAAACAGAAGGGGGCCCAGGGTTGAACCCTGCGGAACTCCAGTTTTAATAGTCCTGATGGTTGACACAGTGTCATTAAGTTTTGTGCATTGTTTCCTATTAGTTAAGTAGTTGGCCATGAATGTACAGGTTTTCCCCAATCCTGCTTTCTGGATTTTCTGCAATAGTATTCTATGGTCAATTGTATCGAAAGCTTTTTTGAAGTCAAGGTATACTGCAATTGTAAGTTCACCTTTGTCCATGTTGGTCAATAACTCATCCATAAGAGAGGCCAATGCCCCAGTTGTTGATCTGTCTTTTCTAAATCCATTTTGTTGGGTGGTTAGGTAATTTGAAGACTCTAAAAATGTTTTTATCTCATCATGTATTATTTGTTCTATGATTTTGCCAGGAAGAGGGAGAATAGATATTGGGCGCAGCTCACTACAGTATCTTGGGTTATTGTCTTTGGGATGGGTGAAACTGTAGCTAGTTTCCAGCTTTCCGGAAAAATACCAGTGTTGACCACTAGGTTATACAGGTGAGTGAATTCATTTATAAGTGCAGTAATTGAAACCTTCATTAGGACTGAGCTGATGTCTTTAATGCCAGATGACTTATATGCTGATGCAGCATTGACCTTTCTGAGGATTTGCTCCTGTGTTATCTCAGTCAAATCATACGTCTGATCATTGGTGGTGACCGTGTAGGTGTCCTGACTATCTACAGCCTGGTCAAACTTTCTGGCTAGATTCTCACCTACATCAATAAAGTAGTTGTTAATCTCTTCTGCCAAGAGGCTATCTAGTATTCTCTCCCCGTTGTCCTCATTACTAAGGTTGCTGATAATGGATTTTGCTTCCGGGTTAATTTGTTGCAGTTCATGCCAGAGTCTCTTAGGATTTTGCTTATACTTATTTATTTGGTCTAAACAGTGCCTAGACTTGGCTTTTCGCACCTCGTTTCTGGCCTTCCTGACAACATGCAGATGCTAGGTGACGAATTGGGTAGAATAAGGTTACATATTCAGGGATGAAAGATTTCTGCGATTTCGCGGATTTCCGCCATTTTTAACATTTACCGATTAATGTTAAACAAAATGTCAAGAATCACGATGTCTGTGTCAACAATTGGTTTGTTTGAATCCTGTTCTGATATGACCTTAGATGTTGATAGAACATAAAACCCAAGCAAGAAAGTGTTCGGTATGGGTGATAATACAGTCACAACAATGATAGTTGAAACCTGACTTCTACTTCTAGCATTTTTCCGCGATACCCTGACAGTGCTAAGTCAATGGGCGAAATCCGCTTTATCGCAGAAGTTCCTCGTCGGTGTAATAATCTCAGTTTGATTTCCGCGATTTTTGCCGGACACCACTTTCATCCCTGATATATGAAACCTGACTGCCAAAAATTGTCAGTAATTACAATGCTAAACCTATGGTAGGGGAGAATATCAGCATTTCCGCTTTTTTCGACGGAGACCACTTTCATCCCTGCATATTAGACTAATTGGTTGGGTTAAAGCCCGGTAAGTCCTGGAATGTCAAAATGGTTATGAACCCTGCATTTGGACATGCGTTGTGCGGTGGGGAATGCGTTGTTTTTAAAAAATTGTCATAATTCATGCCATGTCCTGATGTTAGGTGGCCTTTAAGTCAATGTCCAATTGGGGGTAGCGGCTGAATCGTGCATCTTTCCTGTCGGGATTTCCCCGACTCAGGCTTTGCATGCGGACACTGTACAGACTTAGTCGAGCCCGCCTCCCACTCACCTCAATCACTGGGGCATGGTTTACACACGCTTCACTAAACACCAGTCACATAATATACAAATCTCTGTGTCCGTTCAGGTAGACGCACATATGTGGGGTGGGGTGAAGTTGGCTGGATGTATCATTGTATGTTCGGGGGAGAGCGGGACGTAGCTCAGGTGGTAGAGTGTCCACCTGTGAACGTGTCGGTCATCGGTTCGATCCTTCTCAGTGGATCCATTTGCAGTTTGGGCCATTTTCCGGTCCAACCAGTGATCCACAACTGGTTCATCAAAAGCTGTGCTATGTGTTGCGGTGTTTGTGGGAAAGTGCTTATAAAAGACCCCTTGCTGCATATCGAAAAGAGTAGCCTATGTGGTGGTGGCAGGGTTTCTCCAAAGAAATATCTCAGAATGACGATATGTTTGACGTCTGCCGATGATGAAAAATCAATGCGCTCCAGATGCGTCGTTAAATAATATCCAGGTGGTCTTAATTAGATCTTAGTTCAGGTTGAGTATCGATGTGAGGCCTCAATGACTGACTATGTGACGGGCTCATAGCATTTGAGGTGTTGAATAAAGAATGGCCAAAGACCCTATAATACTAAGACGGCTCACTCCCTATCTCTCCCATGGTAATGTAAATTTTGCAGTGCCACCTTGTGGTGGGTTTGATCAGCCCGGCTGCTGGTTGGTGTTTCACATGTAAACACATACAATTATATTATACATGAGATAGGTAAGTATGAATACACATCAATATGAAATTGCTATGAACAAATACACATCATCATCAGCATCATTGCCATCATCACACATCTTTCATATATATATTTATACATATAATATAGCAACTGTTTAACCAAGAGAACAGCCAGCACACCAAGTGGTGGGTTTGATCATTTTGATTACACAGTACAGGCTGAGTGAGCCGTCTTAGTATTATAGGGTCTTTGCTCGAAAGTGACTTGGCACACTTAACCGTTGGCAGCCTGTTCACATACTTGGCAGGTAGTTGAATACCTACATTAAATGTGTACAACGGTTACCATGAAGATGTGATTCACATCACATTTCATGCACATGTATAATAACACTTTTTAATTGAATAAATACTGTGTTGACCTTCTTCCATTTCGTACTGTTGGGAAAACTGTAATGTTCTCTCTTTCTCAAATCTGATTTGTATACTTTGTGCGCTTATACTGTATTCTCACACCCCCACACCCACAATTTGCCAATATTTTGTAAATGCCCACCCCTTAAACGCCCATGTGTGGATTAAAGCCCAGCCACCCCCCACTTCAGTGATTTGCAAATTTAAACGCCCCGGGCATTAACCTGCGAGAATACGGTATAATACAAGTTTTAAAAGTTTTAAATTCAATAAATGTTGGGTTAAGCTGCTTTAATTTCGCACTTCTGATGTTTTCTTTCTCTTCTTCTTTCAGTCTGTTCCTGTTCAAACACGGCCGGGCGCCACAAATACAAGATCTCTATGGGAAAATCAAATTCACAGGTAAGATTTAATGTCCTGACTGTCATTGTATTGGGCTTTACTGTCACTGGAGAGGAGTGATGTTACTCGTAGCACAGGTACGGGAAGGCGACTATCCTAGTGTTACATGCCTGACAAAGTGAAGCATTTGGACTTATGTGAAGAATGAATTTTTACCGAGTTCTTACATCATCTTCCGAATACCGAAAGTCAACAAGCATTGTTTATCCCATCATTACTCAAACTACTTCATGTAGTCAAAAAACACACCTGAGTTATTAACCTTTTAAGCATAACCCTATAAGCTAACCACACTCTATCTAACAGAATAAACAAACCATTCTACTAACACTCACTCCATCTCAAAATGTTAACTCCAACAACATGATAGTTTTGCAATTCACAACATAGGCATACAAACCTATGAAGGAAAACTATGCACCTAACCACTCCGTAATGTAAAGGTCTAATCAATACACATGTATGTATCAAGTGGTATTAGAATACAACATATAACTGCTATTTTTGTATGTGAATTGTCAAACTATACCATATGTAAGTCTTTGAATGTTTGATATTGTTATTTCAGCTGATTTGGGCTAGCTGCATATATTGTAAATAACTGTATTGTCAAAGACTTATAAAATTGATACTTGTCACTACCTAGCCTGGCGCTCGGCATTAATAGGATATGACAAGGACTGCTTAGCACAGTATCAGGATAATGTGATTGTGTGGGATAGCGGGTTATGGTCCTGGTGGCCTGATTTCTCAGTGGGGCAGCACTATAAAGTCACCATGAGTGTGCACTGTCACAAGTCGGTAACCATATTGATATAACCTTCGCTGTTGCTAGGACATAAAGCACCAACAAACAGGCAGTCGCAACAATTTCCAATAGTCTTGGCTCTAGTTCCACTTTGTTCGATGTGTTATGCCTTCTGTCTGCCGTGTCGGAATTTGGGCAAGAAGAGAACCACGTGTGTATTTATAAAGGAACCTAGTGAGAGAGGGTTGGATGACCCCCACAGAGAAAGTGGTAGAAGAGGGAATCAAAATGGATTATTCTCTCTTTTTTTTCCTTTTCTTTATTTTGTGTTGGGGGGGGGGGGGGGGCAGGGGTAGCGTGTCAATCCTGCTCAGTGGACCCATTTGCAGTTTGGGCTATTTTCCGTTCCAACCAGTGGTCCACAACTGGTTCATCAAAATCCTTGGTATGTGCTGTCCTGTCTGTGGGAAATTGCTGACAAGACCCATTGCTGCTTATCGGAAAGAGTAGCCTATGGTGCGAGTGGGTTTTCTCCAAAGACATATGTGAGAATGACCATATGTTAGACGTCCAATAGCCAATGATACATAAATCTATGTGCTCTAGAGGCATCGTTAAATAAAACAAGCTTTTTTCTCACTTTTTTGGAGGAGGGGCCTACGAATGTAACTGTAAGTACTGTTTGAATTTGAGCAAGTACTGTGTGAGTGGGTTTAAGACTTACTTCTTACTTGTATAATGTTGGGTATAGCTGTGGGATACCTACTCACGTGGTTGGTTATAAAATGAACCTTAATCAAGTTAATGTGTGCTTTCAGACGAGGAGATCAGCGCCATGCGACTGGAGCTGGAGAAGTACGGCATCCAGATGCCAGCCTTCAGTAAGATCGGAGGCATCCTTGCCAACGAGGTTAGTCTGGAATACTGCCTCTTTATTGACTTTGTACGGTGATCAGAATAAACAAGAAGCAAGAAAACCAAAATTATTACAACTTTTTTTTTTCCAAAAAGATTTGAGTCAAATTGGACTAGTGCTGCCCGCGGTGAAAACGAAGTGTTAACACACTTATTCGTTATGAAGAGGGTAAATAAATTCGTCACCCCTAACTTTTTTTTTTTTTAATATAAAACGAAAACGAGGCTTGTGCAGGCATAGCGTTTTGCTTAGAAAATAATTATATATAATAGTAAAACCCTCTTATAACGCGATCATTGGGGTCCATAAAAAGGCATGGCGATACAATTTTTAAAAGGGTGGCGGGCGGGGGTGAGGGGGTTCCGCTAAATCGGGGTTTACTGAATTACCTTTGAATTAAAGAATGTTGGGGGCCAATGACTCATCGTGTTATATCCAAATTCACATTAAAATGTGACCGTCGGCGCTGGTCTGGAGGCAGTAGTAACCAGACGTAGCTGGTATCAGGGTGGCGCCGGTGTGGCCGCAGCTGTAATTAAACCCTGGAGTAGTAGATATTTAGTAGGTAATAAGGCAAAGGTCAGTATATATAGAAGAGGGAACTGAGGTGTGGTAGTGTCCTAGTTTATATTCCCATAGTAGATTATAGAGGACATAAATATATACGCTCACAATCCGTAGTAAAATGTCAACATTTTATTTTGTACACTTTGGGAGTCAGGAGTGGTCATGAAGAAGTGTGCTGTTTGAACGTACCGTATTCTCGCAGGTTAACGCCCTGGGCATTTAAATTTACAAATCACTGCAGTGGAGGGGTGGGCGTTTACCGACAAATGGGAGTTTAAAGGGTGGGTGTTTATGAAATATTGGCCAAGTATGGGGGGTGGGCGTTAACACACACATGGGCGTTAACCCGTGAGATTACGGTATATCCATGTGTGTATACGGGTCACGAAAAGAGGCCAATTGGTGGAAGTTGTCGGCGTCGAGCATGGATGTCGGCATCGATCGATATAATTATAATTTAGTATTGACAGAGGTGTTGGAAAGTCTTTAAATTTATCCTGAATGTAAAGGTCGAGAAAATACAACAACCTGATTTGTTTCTAGTATAATGTAATATAAAACAAAGAAATGCATGAGACTTTAAGAATTGCGACGCTGACATCTGTTAAACTTGTCGGCGTCGATCATTGGATGTCGATGCCGACATCTTCACTTGACCACCGATTGGCCCATTTTCGTGAGGCTGACATATACACATATGGGTGGTGGGGTAGATAATTGGCGCAATGTAATATGTATTCATAAAGAGTGGTGGTGGTGGGGTAAATAATTGTTTCCTTCGACAAGCGACGATGGCACAAATATAATGACCCGAAATAACATGTAATTTAAGGCGATTGTCTTAAATAACTGATAGTCTTACCCACTTGGTTGCTCGCCAACGACAAAATAGGAGGCAGTATCGAACTACCGTCTTTTATGACCAGCTTTAAAGCTGCATCAAATTTTCAAAACCAAAACAATTATCTACATTTGATTCTACATATCTAACTTAGATACTAATGCACGTATTAAGCATTTGTTGTCACACCGAAGAGAATACTGATTAAATTTAATAGAACATGTTGCTGCAGACGCCTACGGTGTGGCTGCAAAATATAAATTCTGCATGGTTGCAATTCAAATATCTCACAGTTTGCCATTTAACATAAAAGTTAGCTCACACTAGAGTGAGCTAGCTTATACCAATCAATCTATGTATATTTATCTCAGAAATGACGGAAACTCAAAACCATCAGACTATGCAACTTTAACACTGTGTAAGCCCAGCTCTGCGATCATTATCAGTTCATACATCTTTCAGTTGTAAGGCTTGTTTTCATGAGGTTTTATTTGTTCAAATTTGTATTACTAGGGCCGAAAAAAACTGCCGGTTCCTATATATTCAGTATATTTGTTTAGGCGAATATCAGTTAGGCGAATATCAGTTTAGGCGAATATCGTCAGAAGTACAGATTAGTACGGACTAAGCTATAATCTTAGTCCTATGACAGCAACACATTTTCGAAACTAGAACACCTACCGTGTATGTCCCAATAGCCGCGCACTGCGCGAGTGCAGACATGTGGATGCGAGTCTATTTAAAGTTAAAGAATTTCATGGTTTTGTTTTTGTTGTGCCTCTGAAATAAAGTGGGATTGTCTTATTTGATGTGCATTCAGTCTGAATATGATCATAAATTTTTATTTGTTTTTGTTGTGCCTCTGAAATAAAGTGGGATTGCATTCAGTCTGAATATGATCGTAAATGTGTGCGTGCTTTCAATCTTGAAATTGGGAGTGTGCTTCTATTGGGTAGTGTGCTTCTATTGGGACATATACGGTATCTAGATTTGATTCAACATGCGCTCGGCATTATAAGGATAGGGCAAGAACTGGTTGGCTCAGTGTCACGATAATGTGACTGAGTGGGATATGAGGTCATGGTGCTGGTGGCCTGGTCTCCCAGTGGGGTAGCACTATAAAGTCTCCATCAGTGTGCACTGTCACAAGTCGGTACCCATCCTGATATTACCGTAGATATTTCTAGGACGTAAAACAACAAACAAACCAAACTTATTTTACTCCCTTCGATTAGAGTAGAGTGTTTGAGCTGTATGTTCAGGCCAAGTCGGAGACTCCACCATCAGGGGCCCACCACATGTGATGAAGACGCTCGGTTCAGTTTTATCATGTGCAGCAATGAATTTGAATCTGCTGGTGTTTGCTGGGTGTATCCCGGAGTATGTGGTTCATCCGCTATTTTACCAAACATGTATTAATTGTGCCACTGCACGGGCAAACCGCACCCAAAGAACAACCCCAGGCCGCCATGACCCAGAAGCACCAACCGGGTCGGACGAGGAACGGCGGGAAAGTGCGTTGCTTAGTAACCGCCCCAGCCACCAGGTGGCGCCGTGGTTCTGTCACGCCTGGTGACGTGTATTGATCTGTCCGTGTGCGTCGTAGTGTTAAGCTTTTGGCAGAAGTTCCCTGCGTGTTGGGACTGTGTGAATTGGGCTGTGTTAGGGAGGATAGGCTAATATCACCCACAGAGCAGGGGCGCACCCAGGGGGGTTTCCTGGTTTCCTGGTTGCCCGGAACACCCCCCCCCCCAAAAAAGAAGAAATACATGTACCCCTTAGTGTTTTTATTCATAGAAATAATTTCATGAGTATTTTTAAACAAAATATAATTTCATGAATCATATAGACCTAAATTCTTGCATTAAATTTATTGAGGAACACCAGATTTTAAGATTATGTGAAAAATTGCACCAAAATGTGGGGTTGTTGCACCAGAAAACCATGTAAAATATTACCCTAAAATGGGTGTTGTTCCACCAACCGATGTGAAAAAAATTACCCTAAAATAGGGGTAGTTTCGATCCATATTTGGAAAAACCCCTAGGCAATTCCTGGGTGCCCCCCCTGCAGAGCACCCCATATAATGTAAAATAGTAATACTGGGGACATAGATAATGGGAATAATGATTGTAGATCACGGCTAAATATAAGTAATATCAGTAATATCAATTAATATCAATAATTAGAGAAATTCCCTTCCGTATTTTTATACCCGCATAATGTGTGTATATGTGTGCTAATAGAGATAATAATGATAGAAATAATATAATGTAGGTAATAATCTTGAATGTATGGTTATAGTGGCCTATCCAGATTGGAGCTGGGAGGAGGGGGGGGGGTGAGGAGTCGTGTTCAATTTTCTTTTTCTTTTGCAGCTCGTTCAGTTGTTTTTGTAACTCTGTTTTTACATAAAGTAAGCAGCTAGTCTTTCTTACCGTTTGGCGATAGCTACATGTGCACCTCGCCCTGTAGTGTAGCGTACTCAGCCTTTGTGGCCTTTATGGCCTTTACTCCGGTCAGTGGCCACACAGGTGAATGTACAGGTGTATGATCTCGGACCCTTTGATGGCTGGATGTGTGAGGGGGAGATGGAGTGGGAGAGTAACTCCTTGGGCGCCACCTAGGGGGCGCCACAGCAATTTCCATGCTGGTTTCTGCCATTATCCATGTAAAAGTGTGTCTCATAGATTTGGCACCGCTAAAATATCGTTGAAATTTTAACGGCAGTTTCTTTCTTTCTTTCTTTCTTTCTTTCTTTCTTTCTTTCTTTCTTTCTTTCTTTCTTTCTTGTTGTTCTTCTTCGTCCTGATATGACCTTCCATGTTGACAACAACCAACCTTCTTTTTCTTCTTCTTCTTCTTCTTCTTCTTCTTCCATACAACTTATATAATATATCTGATCATACCAGCTTGAAGCACTCACGGGATGTGATTCAGTATAAAAACCTGATCTTATAAATAAAGTTCTTTGCTACATAGAGAGAAAAAAGCTATGTATACCAGTCTGAGTAATTTTACTAATAGGGGCTAATTTAACTGGCTTTGGCTGGTTGGATCCCAGCCAACCCCCACCTGTATATGGTATGGTCCAGTGACCCACCGCGCAGACTAGCTGCTGGAAGATAGAGGTGGTATGGTAGCCACGGGTCTGGTTGTACCACTACCAGCCTTATTGAGCAAACAAACCAGCTTGATCAGAACAGGAACCAAAACTAAAAACTGCTAAATTGACTAGGAACAATTACATGAAGATACACGCAAACACATATTTATATATCACAATTCTCTCTTTAGAATGTTGCCTGAAAATATGTGAAAACTTACATTGACGCATTATAACGGGTTGCCAATCCTTACAGTTTCACCGCAAGATGTACAATATTTTATGTCCTCATCATCACCTTACGCAGATCTTCTGGTTTTTCATTTTCCAATGTTGGCATGTTGGCAACCCTGCAATACCATTAATATAGAAATATTTTATTAATCTTACGGATTATTGTGGTCACAATGCACCACAGAGCATCTAATGTTTTGAAATTATTCTGGGGGAGTACCCCCAGACACCCTAATATAAGACCCCTTAAGATCTTTCGGTTTTTCATTTTCCAATGTCGGCAATCCTGATGCTAACCCGCCCCCCTCACACACACACACACACATCCACAAACCTCACCGTGTTTGGTTTGAACAAGGACCGGTCGAGTTACTGGTGTTTTGCCCTATGGTGTGTGAGTGCGCATGACCATGGGGAAGTTCCGGCGTGGGGAGCACCAACCCTTATTTCAGTGGGTGAGGATGAGCGGCGGGCTATGCATGCCAGCGTTTCCTGGCTTAGTTATTGATTTAGTTTTATAATGCGCTACCTGCTTCAATGTACCCAACCTATCTGAACCAACACTGGCAAACTCAGCTCCGACGCCAGGTACCCCATAGATGTTATATCAGGGACACTCAAAATGGTGCCTCGGATATCTATATGTATCGGTATGTAATCGTATCTCTAGCGTACAAACTGAATACAATGTTCATAAGGCGCCTGGAAAGTCTCGAAAAGTCTTGAACTTCATTTGCCCCATTTCAAGGTGATGAAAATCCGTACGGTTAACCTATTTCGGATAATTAGTCTTGAAAAGCCTTGAATTTCGTTAAACGTTCCCCACTGATCTAAATTAGTCAGAAATCACCATTCAGCTTTGTTCCCCCCCCCCCACCCCCCACCCTCCCTGAAATCCAATTGATGAAAATAGTCTTGAATTCCTATCAAAAATAGGCTTGAAATAGCCGTGGATTCCATATCTTCACATATGTACGGACCATGTGAGTAACTCGTGCTTGCATTGCGTCAGTTTACCTTTGGATGCTTTCAGATATTTGGCCAATATAAGTTCTCACCCCCTGAATGTTGATTAAAGTGACATAGGCCTAGGAAAGCATACTATTTTTTAAACTAAAACATAACCTAGATTTTCTTCCTGTCTATATATCCAACTTGGATAGTAGTGTTTTGGATCATCATTTCTTTGTGTTATTTGGAGTTGTGCCCCTTAAGAACATTAAAACTCCCTGGCTTGGACAAGTGGTGAAATGACCTAGTTAACATAGCAATAGTGTATTGGGCTTGGCATCAACTGGTGTACACAGAAATTACTGTACTTGCTTGCACCTTAAATATCTCAAAAGGTAGTCAATTATCACAAAATATATATGTGTTCCGCTGTATCAGGAAATGTATTTCCCGTATTCTCGCGGGTTAACGCCCATGTGTGAGTTAACGCCCACCCTCCACTTGGCCAATATTTCGTTAACACCCACCCCTTAAACGCCCATGTGTGGGTAAACGCCCCCACACCCCACTTCAGTGATTTGCCAATTTAAACGCCCGAGGTATTATTAACCCACGAGAATACGATACTGTGACAACAGGACTGAATAGTCGTGTATTATAAACCTGCAGTGGCTCATTTACTTTTACTTTTTTTCTTGAGTGTTGATCATTCTACATCCGTGATTTGTTTTCTCCCTTCAGATGCCAGTGGACGAGGCAGCACGTGAGTATTGGAAATTCATCTGTTGAAAGCCACCTAAAATAGCAATATTTAATTTAGTGTACCCCAAAGAAAATTCTAATTGTGATGTTAGCTTTATCATGAATAGGTCAGATTTGATTTTACAAGGGTCTCACTACATAGCGTTAGGGATGGTGTCTCCGCCATCTCCTGGTAGCGTAAGTTGACTTATTCATTCAGTAAACCCGCCATCTGTTGGCAGCAACTTACACATACTGCCTATTAGTTTCCACCAGCTTTAACGATTCCCGCCATCCCTTTCTTGAATAATGGGTAGACCACTGATATATGTTCAGTGTATTTCTGAAATCCATCCCTCTCATAATTCTAGCTGGCCAGGTTTGCATTGAGCTTTCATTGCCTGCTGTGAATGATGTATTATGCATGACCACTCACCGCAGTGAATTGACTCCCCCCCCCCCCCCCCCCCTTGATTCATGCCGGGTGCAGTGTTGGTGTTGATAATCACCAGCGTGTCAGGCATAGAAGTCAACTGTGTCTTTAGTGAGTGGTGATGAAATATTAATCATGTGTTGTCAGTGTAGCTGCTTTTAATTTATTCTGAGGGGTTTATTTCTATAGAACTTAGAAGTCTCTCTGTTTTTTGTTTGTTTTCTTTTTGTGTGTTTCTTTTTCTTTCTCTCTTTCTCACTCTCTCTTTCTTCCTTTCTTTCTTCTTTCCTTTCTTTTTTTCCTTCCTTTCTCTAGAGAAAAATACTCCCCCCCCCCCCCCAGTTTATTCCTTAAATCAAAGACTTCGCTATTTATTTAATTAAAATAAGAGTTTAGATTTCTATTAAATAGTTGTCCAGTGTATTGCCTTGTAATGTACACAGAGATTGGAGATTTCGATCATTTCCACGATTCGATGATTGCCACTATTTTCTGTGAAAAAGCTGACAATGTCTCGGTCTTAGCACTACCAGATTCACACAAAATCTTAGTAGAAGTAAGATCATTGCCTCCCCCACCCCTTGTTTCCCATTTGCTTGTTCACGTGTCTCTGAGACGACTTGCCCCGTATGCAAGACATTAATTATGAGCAAGAGGAATCGTCATTTATTTCTCTTTTCTGATTCAACCATTTTCAACCATCTCCATCCTAATGCTGACAGTGCACGCGGCCGTGATCGCCATTAACGACGCCATCGACCACCAGGTGGCGCAGGACACGCTGGTGGCGCTCAAGAACAAAGCTGCGCATCTGAACAACATCTACGACAACCAGCAGGACACCTACCAGGATGTCATGTTTGACGCCAAGCAGACAAAGTCCGAGATCGCCAGGAACAAGGTACGTCAGCGTTCTGCCTGGGACAGGCTTAGCTCCCGCTGGTCACGTGACTATGTCAGCGTTCTGCCTGGGACGGGCTTAGCTCCCGCCGGTCATGTGACTATGTCAGTGTTCTGCCTGGGACAGGCTTAGCTCCAGCTGGTCACATGACTGGGCAACTGGGGTTTGCGGAAGTAATTTATATATAATCTAATATATTACCTAAAACGTTGTTAAGTTTCAGGGTCGTTCTGATCACTACTCCTCTGTTAATCATATTAATTGTGATGGTTTTGACTAACTCTGGTGACTTCGACCAGGGTGGCATCCATTTTGAGTCACATAACACATAACCGCGGGTGTTGTTAACTCCGCCATTAGATAGCACCACTGATATGGTTTACCACATAATGGTACATATGGATCCCACCAGATGGTGGCACTATAATGAAATGGGACCATGCACAAGTCAGGAATATAGCAGAGAACGTAGATATATAATACATGGTATGAATATAGTCAGAGACTGTGACTATATATATAATGACAGCTCAACACAATATTGTTCCTGGGATTGATGTAGAGCCTAGCTTAACCCGTGCCTCGAATCTGTAATTGTGAGGGGGGGCGATAATTCATTCATTCGAGATGAATAGTTTCCGTTTGTTTATGAAATTAGAACGGGAAAAAACCCATTGGGGTGCCAAGTGTTATGCACATTAAAAACAACTGCGATACATGTATGCCTTTTTAACTGATTATTCAATTCTCATATTTATCGCGTTTAGAACCCAGCCTGGCTTTTCGTTATATAAATAATGTATTTAAATTATGTTTATATTAATGGACCCCTTACATTTTGCACTTCATGTAATGTGACAATTGCTACACTGTTCTCACTAGTCTACTTGACTCAATTCGCTTTCTGATTGGTCAACACAGATCCAGGTGAGCCTTCCTTCTTTCACCCCATCACTGGTGGGCGTGGCTTGGTCATGTCAATCAAATGGAGGCTCCTCCCTCTCGTGAGGCGTTTGCTACCATCACTCTCACATGTGACCTCTGCTCTTCCTAATATGGATTATTTTGTCACGGCGGCATTTGTGGTTGGTTATTGTGTTTTGGCACACGTCAACCTGATACGTACATACAAACTATCTCCTTAGGCCCGCTTCTTATTCTGTTGGCTGGACTGCATTTTGTTTACATAAAACCAAGACACCACTTTGCACTTCTATTTCTACTACTCTCTAGGGTAATGGATCCCTGTAAACCCCGTCCTGATATGACCTTAGATGTTGCTAGGACGTAAAACAACAAACAAACGATCGATCCCTGTAAAGCAGTAATGTGTATGCTCATTTCTAAAAATACATATACATGAATATATATATACACTATATATAATATATATATTATAATATTATATAGTATGTGGGTCATTCTCTAAAACTGGGCACCAAAGTCTGACATGGAAACCAAAAGTGAAAACCTTCCAAATAATAACAACAATCCTTCCAAATAATAGCATAATTCAATGTCCTATGAAGGTTTGCATGTTGTGCATATGTCAGAGTTGAAAAAAAAATGAGTTTCACTTTTTGAATTAGATCTTATACAAATTGAGCAATACATTAATATCACTTGTGTAACATGAAAATCAAAGACACATCGAGAACCTCACTTTAACATATTCAACATAGTCAAACAAGATTTTATTGATTACTGTTAAGCAGACAAGGTTATGACTTACAAGAAAAAAGTTGAAAAAAGTTTGGCTACATTTATAGTGTCAATGTCTAACTTTTCACATTTTCACTCTAGGGCAAAATCATACAATTATAATTTTGATATCTTATGTGGGATAAATTCAATACAGGTAGAACTGCTAACTTACCTAATAGACAGGATAAAATAATTATTTGACTTGCTATCAATAAAACAAAGACTTAATTATCAGCATCGTAATGTGGAAACCAAATATGTGGTGCCCAGTTTTGGAGAATAACCCATGTATATATTTATTTCTTATGCTCTTGAAATTTGTAGTATATTATTTGAAATTATTAAAATTTATTTGAAATTTGTTGAGGTTTTTTTTTTTTTGGCGAATGTTCAGTTCTCGTTGAAATTAAGTAGAGCCAAGCGTGTGTTTTCGTGTGTGATGGTTTACTGGTAGTCACCAGTGACTTGTGCGTGTCATTATGTGAAGTGTCCAGCATGCATCCCAGCACACTACACACCCACACACCCACACACATTTACTGCATGGGACGGACATGCTATGCTGTCTGTTTAATATCCTGTTAATATGCTGGCTGTTAAGATGCCGTGGGTCAAAATGATATCCTTTAAGGTGCTGCTTCTTTAATAAATGACTAAAGAAAGAAAGACACAAAATGTTGATGCCAATACTGAGTGTTTGTGCATTAAAATATTGGAAACACTATGGTCATGCTAGTCTAAATAATTATATTCAATTGATAGATTTAATGCGTTCATGCAGACATGTTCTGTATAAACATCCCTGACCATAATCTTTTTTTAAAGAATTAACTAAAATATTTAAACCATATCAAACCGAACGGTAAATTTCTTTTCATCAAGTTCTATTGGTAGTTTTTGTTATGCTATTATTGATGCAGATGTTGGTTGCCAGTAGGAATAACTGCCAACCACTCTCAGGCAGCATGATGAAGCTTGTTCTTGTGGCCGATTCGACTCTTTATGGCCGGGTGGGGGTGGGGGGGTGCACCTCCGGAGAGCGGGACGTAGCTCAGGCGGTATGGTGTCCACCCGTGAAGGTGTCGGTCATCCTATCGGTCCTGCTCGGTGGACCCATTTGCAGTTTGGGCTATTTTCCGTTGCAACCAGTGGTCCACAACTGGTTCATCAAAGGCTGTGGCATGTGCTGTCCTGTCTGTGGGAAAGTGATTATAAAAGACCCCTTGCTGCTTAACGGAAAGAGTAGCTATGTGATGTCAGCAGGTTTCCTCCAAAGAAATATGTCAGAATGACCATGTTTGATGTCCAATAGCTGATGATACAAAAATTAATGTGCTCTGGAGGTGTCGTTAAATAAATCAAGCTTTACTTCTTTTTTAGGGGTGTGTACCTCCATGGCGCTGCTCCTCAAAATAAAGAATTCTTTTTGTATTCTAAATTGTAATCATATATTAAGTGTTAGTTAATTCCAAATTGTACTTTTATATTGACTATCATTGTTTTCCCAATTGTAATCCTGCATCCTTGCATATATGCATCGTAAATTGTAAGAATGTATTAAATATTAATGTATTCTGAATTGTAAGAATTTATTGAGAATTAATGTATTCTGGTGATTGTAGTAATTAATTGAGTATTAATGTATTCTGGTGATTGTAGTAATTAATTGAGTATTAATGGAGTCTGAATTGTGATCCAGTATCAACTATCAATAATATGTATTGATTATTATTGTATCCTAGTTTACCATTAGTGGAAAGTCGCTGCTTCCTTACAAATTAACTGAGCATGACTTGATGGGAATTATCTCCTCCATGTCCTTTTTTGGTAAATATAAAACTAGCTTATGCAGGTATTGCAGGTATAGCAATACCTCAGGGAGTTTGACGCCCCTGCCCTGCAGAGTTGTAAACCACTGCCTTGTGGTACAGGTTCTTGACAGAACCTAAGGCTAAGGGAGCAAACCCTAAACAGAAAACCATGTCACTGTGGCAGCATTAAGGGCGGTTGATGTATGGAACTCCCAACATCTCCCGACCAGCCACTGCAGGGACAAATAGTTTTGCGCCTGTCTTGACATGTTCTTGCCGGTGTGAAACCGACCATTTATTTTTCATTTTCATTAAAACAAATATATATAATATATATATATAAAAGACAGCAATCAAGCAAAATTAATGCGAAAGCTTGGAACATGCGAAAATATCTGTAAGAATTCTTGAAAGGTTCACAATGCCAAAGACGGCTGAAAGCTTGAAGTGGAGTCTGCTTATTATGCCTGTGTATTAAGTTGCTCTCACATGAGTGCTGTGTTTAATGGTGGCTAAAAAAATAATTTTGTTTAATTTGATGGTTAAAAAAAAAGCAAGCAAGCATTACGTAAGAATCAAACCTTAAGGTATGCGCTTTCCTAAGCACTGTTGGTGTGTGCACAGACCAGCGCGTCACTTCGGCACTAACATGAGGGCGCTTCCTGTCCATGCTATAAGTGTGCATTAGGAGCTTTTGTCAGTTGCTAAGCTGTGCGTTGCCATCCTCTGCAGTCGCTGGATCCGGACAGCAGCTACATCCCTGACGTGTACGATGAGCTGCTCACACAGGCGGAGCTGCAGGGCAACATCAACAAGGTTAACAGTACGTAGTACACGCTATTCACACCAGGGGGCGTGCAGTTAAAGTGAAGTCCTACAATGGGTGGGTGTGATTAGGCTATAACGCAGCGGGGGTGGGGGGGACGCAATTTATCTTGTTGCATATAATGGGTTGTGTTCCCTGTATTAGTTTTGTATTATGTAATGGAGATTTAGTTCCCGTGTCACTCGCTAGGGGCAGTGTGATATGGGAGTTCGGATATCAGCAGTTGAATAGCTTTTAGCATATTTTCACAATGTCGGTCAGGCAAGTATCCTGATAAGTTTGGTCATCAGGGATCATTCATATATGGGTCCTTCTCAGAAACTGTGTAGGAAAAATAGTTGAAAAAAACGTTTGGGTAGAGCCATGTTGTCGATATGCACATTTTTGTATTTTCACTTTAGCACAAAATCATATAAGCATATTTTGGATACATTTTGCGGGATGGATTAGATGCATGTAGTATTGTTAACATACTGTAGTAGTCTGCACTGACCTCAGGTAAGGAGCCACATAGATAGGTAGGCGTGGGTAATGTGGTGAAATCGGGGAGCCTAGGTGGTGTAATGCTTGGCATACTGGTCCGGAAAGCAAGATATGTGCGATCGATTCCCGCTCTACGCACAATATTTCCTATTTTCACCCCACCCCCCCCACGACAATACTTAACACACAGAGTCATCGGGCATGTAAACACACTAATTCACCACGTCAGTCTTTTAGTCAACAGTTGACAGTAACTTGGAACACACACACATTGAACTAGATGACACGGACGTGCACTTCCCATTGTAGCCCTGTACGCCTTGTCGTTGGTGAACGCGGCGCTGGACTCTGAGGACCCGCAGGAGCTACTGAAGGTGCTCCAAATGCCACACTTGGGACTGCGTGATGTGAAGGATGACAACGCGATCTTTTACATGGAGCGCGTCTCTGAGACGCGCGACTTCAAAAAGGTGAACGCAAATCTGTGTGTTGATGGAAGGATGTTAATTTGTACTTTCTCTGTCAGTTTGCCGACATGGTGTAAAATCCCTATTCACACACTCACTGGAAATTTGTATGTGGTGTGTCAATAGACCCTTTTCCACAGAGCTTGCTGCTCACCGAGCTACTATGAACAGCAGCATTAGTTCTTCCACTGCCATCAAAGGGTGGGTTGGGAGTGGATAGTCGTCTATTATGATAGCTTCCAAATGTTTTGTTGGAATTGTTGTGCACCGTCTTTTCAACATTGGCACAGTGTCCTCTCAGAAGGCGCTTTACCAAAAGCTGTATGGGGGCCATATTACTCAAAGATGACTACCCTCCACATACATATAAGGTGTACAATATTTTATGTCCCCATCATCACCTTATGCCAATCTTCCGGTTTTTCATTTTCCAATGTTGGCAACCCTGCAATACCATTAATATAGTAATATATCAATGTTACGGATTATTGTGCCCAAAATGCACCACAGAGCATCTTAAGATTTATAATGTTTCTGGGGGTCTACCCCAATATAACATTCCTTAAGAACCTTCTGTTTTTCATTTTCCAATGTTGGCAACCCTGCACATTCAGCCATATGCCCTGATACTTTAACTATATGTAGCCAGGTGAATTCACCTATCTACCAGCAAAGAAGCACTTTGTCATGAGCAGTTTTGATTTTGTCTCCAGAATAACAACACAGATGAGGAGGTGCTCCTGAACAGGGATGAGATTCAAATGGCCGTGACCGCTGCCAATCTGGATGCAGACACCGACTACCAGAGTAAGTCGCACTGTGACGTAGCGCCAGGAAGCGTGTTTATTCACCGGCTCTACTGCCTTTCTCTTTTTCTCTGCTTTCTTTCTTTCTCTCCTTTCTTTCTTTCTTTCTTTCTTTTTCTTTTTTCGTTAATTCTTTTCTTTCCTTCTTCCTTCTCCTTCCTTCCTTCTCCTTCCTTCCTTCTCCTTCCTTCACCCTCCCTCCCTTCCTTCACCCTTCCTTCCTTCATATCTTCCTTATTCCTTCATTCCTTTCTCTCCTTTTCTTTCCTTTTCTTGCTTTATTTTTTTTCAGTTTTTCTTACTTTCTTACTTTTTCATTCTTACTTTCTTTATTATGCAGCACTCATGCTTTTTTAAATTCCAATTTCAAAGAAATCCTCATCCTCCTTTATTTCTTCAAATATTATTTATTTTCTACCTACCAGCAAACATATATAATGAAGCAATGTTCCACCAGTTGTCAACATTAATATACCATCGCATTGACCGTTGGACATGCATGTGCCAATAGAGAATACTCCAGCAGTAGTTTCCTTGGGGGGTCTATATCCAAGCATCTCGCTATGACAACCTACCGGGCGTGGTCGCCGAATCGGTTGAGCGCAGGCTTCGCGTGCGGAAGATCGGGAGTTCGATTCCCGGTCGAGTCAAACCAAGGACGTTAAAATTTATACTTGTCGCTTCCTAGCCTGGCGCTGGGCATTATTAAAATAGAGTAGGGACTGGTTAGCTCAATGTCAGGATAATCAGGAAAAATGCGAACACAGCAAATATAGTTATGGCATTTTTAATTAAGGAAAGTTAAACATCAGGTTATACAAATGTCAGCTCACAAATGCTTAAGAAATGAGGATAGAGATGCTATGGCCCTACTTTCCACTTTCACATGTAGGGTGGGTGGGAGGCCAATTTAAGGCTGGTTATTGTCTCCTGGCTCCTCCGGTCGTAATGACCAAACCCCGTCGCTGCGCTGCCTTATATAGCAAAAGTCTACCCGAAAAGGGGCGCATCGGCAGTACGAGTGTACTGCGTAATACGTCATCAAGTCCTGTTTACCCGATCGGCGACCAGGTTAGAAAAGACCCGCTAGTCGGCGTTTGAGTTGTTACATGGTTCTAAAGAATTCCGCTAGTCGGCGACACAATAGACGTCCTTAGTACTGGCAGGCCTTGGTCTGTGTTTGCGATCCTGATTACCCGCAATGCCAAAGCATTACGCACAATGTGACTGAGTGGGATATCGGGTCATGGTGCCGGTGGCCTGATTTCCCAGTGGGGCAGCACTATAAAGTCACCGTGAGTGCTCACTGTCACAGGTCGGTACCCGTCCTGATATGACCTTAGATGTTGCTAGGACGTAAGACAACAACCAGCCAAGGTAAATACAAAAGTCAAAATCGTGAGGCAGACCAGGGCTGGCTGGTTACGCCACAGATCCAGGCCAATCCCAGTCGCACTGGTAGGCACACCGGATTTGCCAATATTCTATCGATACAATATTCCATAAACAATATAAACAATTCCTCTGCGTATTCATATTTACTTAAAAAATTATGTTGCACATTTTTGTATTAACAACGCCAACAAAATCACTGACAATGTTCATCTTGCAGAAATGCTGGCCATAAACTCCATTAACGCGGCCATAGACTCTGGGCAGGCGGACGCCACTCTGGCAGCGCTGCAGAACCCGGCGGCACAGCTGCCTCCAGTAGTCAGCCAGGCGGGCGCGCTGTACCTGGAGGAGCTGGGCAGCATGAAGCTGGAGAAGCAAGCCGCCCTCGACCAGGAGGAGATCGCCGCTGGACTCACGGGTAGGGTGAACATACAGTTTCGGCGTCCGTACGGGACCTGGAAAGTCTTGAAAAGTCTTGGAACTTCATTTTCCACATTTCAAGGCCTTGAAAAGCCTTGAATTTAACTTATTTGGGATGATTGGTCTTTTAAAAGACTTGAACTCCATTAAACTGTCCTCACTGATCTAAATTGGTCTGAAATCGCCTTTCGCCATTGTTTACCCCACCCCCCTGAAATCCAAGTGAAAATATTCTTGAATTCCTTTCAAAAACAGCCTTGTAATTGTAATAGCCTTGAATTCCATATCTTCACATGTGTACGGACGGACCCTGCAGTTCATAGAAAGAACTGCGCCTATATCACTCGCGCTTCAGTTCTATGTTCAATCTCTAACTCTACATTTCTCATGCTGTAATACTGTGTGCAGTGAATACTAAAACATTACGTGTTCTACAGTACTATGTAATGAATACTCGTACCTTACTCGTTCTACAATACTCTGTGTAGTGAATGCCCATATGTTACTCATGCTGCAGCACTGTGTGTAGTGAATGCCCATACATTACCCGTTCTACACTGTGTGTAATGAATGCCCGTACATTACTCTTCTACAATGCTTTTTGTAATGAATGCCCATACATTACTCGTGCTGCAGCACTGTGTGTAGTACTATGTGTAATGAATGCCCATACATGACTCGTTCTGCAGTACTACGTGTAATGAATGTCCATACAATACTCATACTACAGTACTGTGTGTAATGAATTTCCATATGTTACTCATGCTGCAGTACTGTGTGTAATGAATGCCCATACATTACTCATGTTGCAGCACTGTGTGTAATGAATGTCCATACATTACTCATACTACAGTACTGCGTGTAATGAATTTCCATACATTACTCATACTACAGTACTGTGTGTAATGAATGTCCATACATTGCTCATGCTGCAGTATTATGTGTAATGAATGCCCATACATTACTCATTCTGCAGTACTATGTGTACTGAATGCCCATACATTACTCATTCTGCAGTACTCTGTGTAATGAATGTCCATACATTACTCATTCTGCAGTACTATGTGTACTGAATGCCCATACATTACTCGTTCTGCAGTACTCTTTGTAATGAATGTCCATATGTTACTCATGCTGCAGTACTGTGTGTAATGAATGCCCCTACATTACTCGTGCTGCAATACTGTGTGTAAGGAATGCCCATACATTACTCTTTCTATACTGTAATGAATGCCCATATGTTACTCGTTCTACAATGCTTTTTGAAATGAATGTCCATACATTACTCGTGCTGCAATACTGTGTAATGAATGCCCATACATTACTCATGCTGCAGTACTGAGTGTAATGAATGTCCATATGTTACTTATTCTACAGTACTCTGTGTGATGATTGCCCATACATTACTCGTGCTGCAATACTGTGTCTAATGAATGCCCATACATTACTCGTGCTGCAATACTGTGTAATGAATGCCCAAACATTACTCGTTCTGCAGTACTGTGTGTAATGAATATCCATATGTTACTTATACTACAGTACTGTGTGTAATGAATGCCCATACATTACTCGTGCTGCAATACTGTTTGTAATGAATGCTCATACATTACTCGTGCTGCAATACTGTGTGTAATGAATGCCCATACATTACTCGTGCTGCAATACTGTGTAATGAATGCCCAAACATTACTCGTGCTGCAATACTGTTTGTAATGAATGCCCATACATTACTCCTGCTGCAATACTGTTTGTAATGAATGCTCATACATTACTCGTGCTGCAGTACTGTGTGTAATGAATGCCCATACATTACTCATGCTGCAATACTATGTGTAATGAATGCCCAAACATTACTCATTATGCAGTACTATGTGTAATGAATGCCCATACATTAGTCATTCTGCAGCACTGTGTGTAATGAATGTCCATGCGTTACTCACACTAAGGTACTGTGTGAAATGAATTACCATAAACTATTCGTGCTGCAGTACTGTGTGTACTGAATGCCCATACATTACTCATTCTACAGTACTGTGTAATTAATGCCCATACATTACTCATGCTGCAGTACTGACAGCGGTGGCGCGTGTGAACCAGGCAGTGGAGGCAGGTAACGCGTCCATGATGTATGATGCGCTCCGTGATGCTGACACGCATGTCATAAACCTCGACCCAGACTGTCAGCAGAAATACCACAAGCAGCTGACCGCCATCAAGGCCCACAAGCAAAAGCAGAAGGTATATTTGTGTAGCATTTATGTATTATCTCCAAAATAGCCACCTAAGCAGTATTTCTTCATGCACCTTTTTTCCAGTTATAAGAAAATGATTTTGTTGATCTTTAAAAGATGTATTTACCGCGATAATATTTTCCTTTTTTAAATGGATTTCCAGGGTTTTTTTTACAGCCTGGGGGCATTTTTTTAAATATAGGTGTGGTATGGTAGCTAGCCTCTCGGATTGAAATTTGCTGTCGGGATAATCTCGGGTTGATTTCGGCTTTTTTTTTGCCTGAAACCACTATCATCCCTGATTTAAGATAATTAGAGTTGGCACCCCATAAAGACTTAATTCTCGATATAAAGTTAGTGGGTCACATCCGATGGGCTAGAAGGACATTTAACCCACGTAAATTTAAAATGATTGAAAACCATTTAATCTAGTCTTGTTTTATTGCTTCCTTTTCTCCGATACAGATTAATAACGATATCTCTTTGACTTTTCAGTGTCCGTGTGATTTGTTGACGCATTTTGAGGTACAAGAAGGAATCGACTCAGTAAACCAACTTGTCATCGAAGAAAACCTGCGTAAGTTATTTCCAAATCAATAACTAATAGTAATTGTCAAGAGTTTGAATGCTTTTGAATAATTTGAAATAAGTTATGTTATTATCCACTAATTCACGTGATCGCCCGCACCCGGTTATAAATCAGGGATGAAAGATCTCCGCGATTTCGCGGATTTCCGCGATTTCGCGGATTTCCGAGATTGTTGATATTCACTGATTAACGTTCAGAAAATGTCAGTATATTATATATATATATTATATTATACATATGACAGCAATGTCTTAGTTCGAATCCGAGTTCTTATGTGGCATTAGATGTTGCTAGACTATAAAACCCAACCAAGAAAGATAATACAGTCACAATAACGATAGTTGAAACCTGACTTCTGGCATTTTCTTTTCGTTATTCCCTGACAGTGCTAATCATATGGGGGGAAATTGCATCATCGCGGAAATTTGCCATTGGCGCCACGGTTTCCGCTGTTTTTGTTGTATACCCCATTCATCCCTGTTTCCTCCAAGACCACTTTCATCCCTGAATATCGAATTGTCCAGACAAACGTAATTAACGTGGCATTAAGTGAATCGAACTTTTAGGTTTAAACAAAATATATAAAGCAAATTAATTAGGGGTGCACTGCTAAATAACACTGATCTGCATGCGCTTGCAATATGTGAATGGGGAAGTGCAATGATATGGCGACAGGTGGCACCACCTGCGCTCACGTGAGCGAAGCATGTTGCTAACAATATGAACCAATTAATTCAACCATTGCCTTGTTGCTGTTGCTCTTTATGAGAATACTGATCCCACGGATGCATGCTTGAGACACTAAACTTTTGTATTTCTAGGCGTGTGTAAAGACGAAGCAACTAATGACGACGGTAAACTTGTAAAGGTTTTAGATTAAGAAAGTAATGGTTTTTAGATTAAGAAAGTAAAGGTTTTTAAATTAAGAAAGTCTGAGGTGTTGGTGCGTTTGGTTAGATATGGTTAGTTTTATTTAAGGACTAATTACTTGTTTTTAGCATCAACTAATTAATACAGCACGGGCCTCGTATGTGGAAGGTCGGGAGTTTGGTTCCTGGTGGAGTCGAACCAATGACTTATCAAATTGGAAATTGTCGCTTCCTAGGCTGGCGCTCGGCATTAATAGGATAGGGCAAGGAATGGTCAGCTCAGTGTCAGGATAATGTGACTGAGTGGGATATCAGGTCATGGTGCTGACGGCCTGATTTTCCAGTGGGGCAGCACTATAAAGTTGCCATGAGTGTGAACTGTCACAAGTTGGTACCCATCCTGGTATGACCTTAGATGTTGCTAGGACGTAAAACAACAACAAAACAGTTGGTACCCATCCTCATATGACCTTAGATGTTGCCAGTACATAAAACTAGTGTTGGAACTTCCAATTGATGTGATAATGGTTAAATATTGAAGTGTAAGTGAGATACATTTCACATTTTGTCATTTAGTTATTTCTCAAATATGATTCTGCACAACATTTCT
The DNA here is from genome assembly GCA_030323885.1 of Branchipolynoe longqiensis. Lineage (NCBI taxonomy): Eukaryota > Metazoa > Annelida > Polychaeta > Phyllodocida > Polynoidae > Branchipolynoe > Branchipolynoe longqiensis. The sequence continues at coordinate 104,016,223 of CM059188.1, read as the reverse complement.
AGGTGCAGTTCTATGTAGCGTGTGTCCATGCTAGTACTCTCTTCACCCACGTCTCCCCAAGCTTTTTATGTGGGACGAAAATACAAATAACAAACTACATGAAATCGCGCCATCTGTGGGGAGGGCACCACAAACCTATGTGGGGGTTCGACAGGACCAACTGGTCCTTAGCCGCTGTCACATTGGCCATATGTGGCTTACACGCTCTTTCCTGCTCAACAGGACCTCCTTCCAGAATGTATTGGATGTCAGACCCCACTGACAGTCAAACACATATTATTAAACTGTGATGATTTTATGATGTTGCGCCAACAACTTTACAAGTCAAACAGTATGCATGTTCTGTTTACAAATGTAAAACAAGAAGACATTTTTACCTTTTTTGAGGGAAGCAGGGCTGTACAACCTGATATAGTTTATTAAATCAACCTTTACCAATTTACTAAGAATGACTTTTACATGGAATTTTATTTTCCTTGACTACAATTTTTATAATTGTGAGCTTTTTAACTTCATATGTGCCTTTTGACAAATATTTGATTGTGTGCTTTTACACTCTGTGTAAAGGTGATGTTTAGACAAAAATGGACAGAATACAAGTTAAACAGTTCTCGCCGTGAATATGGCCTTTGTTGCCGACATGGCGTAAAACAACCACTAATCAATCAATCAATCAATCATCTTCTTATCTCAACATTAACTGATTCTGCTGTGGATTAGCGAGACGGAAAGCCACCGGGCGGTGGAATAGGCCCTTGTAAGTAATAGAGCTGTTTATTGATATCGGGCCTGCTTTCTTTAGGCATAGAGGCTATTCGGACGATCAACGTTGCGATAGACAGTGGTGCACCACAGGCTACACTTGACGCGCTGAAGCTACCAACAGCCAAGTTGGAGGGAGTGGACGAACGGCAAAGTCTGCACTACCAGAATCAGTTGGCGCGACTCAAGATGCACAAGGCACAGGTTAGGCACATTACATAGCCACTATAAGTATAAGTGTGGGTGGCATGATGAATTGGGCCAAATAAAAAGAAAATTGGTGATCGTCCCCGCCCGTGCCTGAAAAATCGCCCGCCCCTGAATTTGTATATATTTTTTTAATCATTTTTCATCTTAAAAATCGGGCTATCAGCAATTCAACTTTCGTGTCAATTTTAAGTCATTGGTTTGACTCGGCCAGGGTACAAACCCAGAAGTTTGAATCCCATTACCTACCAGAATGGGAGGTGGGCGCTCAACTCATTCGGCCATCGTGTTTGATTACGTCTACGTGAAAAATACAAATATTAAAAATATAAAACACTCGCCAGACCCTGTTTTCTATTTCAAAAGGACGATCACCAAACTCTTTTTTTAATTAGTTATGGAAAGACGATTTTTACCGAAATGTTGTAGTCCACTTTGGTGGAAGGAGTAATATCAATGGGATGAAGTCCAAGCCTGAGGCCTGTTGAAATTACTCCGCCCATCCATGAGGAATATTACTTAACCTACATGGTAGGGTGGGGATGGCGGCGGGTAGGAAGAGTATAAGGGTCAGGATCACGAAAAGAGGCCAATTGGTGGAAGTTGTCGGCGCCGAGCATGGATGTCGGCGTCGATCGGTATAATTATAATTTAGCATTGACAGAGGTGTTGGAAAGTTTAAATTTATCCTGAATGTAAAGGTCGAGAAAATACAACAACCTGATTTGTTTCTAGGATAATTTAATATAAAACAAAGAAATGTTCGAGACTTTAAGAATTGCAATGCCGACATCTGTTAAAGTTGTCGGCGTCGATCATTGGATGTCGGCGTCGATCGGTATAATTATAATTTAGCATTGACAGAGGTGTTGGAAAGTCTTAAAATTTATCCTGAATCTAAAGGTCGAGAAAATACAACGACCTGATTTGTTTCTAGGATAATTTAATATGAAAGAAATAAATGCACTACATTTTAAGAATTGCGACGCCGACATCTTCACTTGACCACCGATTGGCCCGTTTTTGTGAGGCTGACTCATTATAAAGAGTGACTGAAAGGTTCTCAGTCTCTCATGCCATCCCATCTCCAAAGAGTGGCAATGTACTATTGGCATCTGTTTGGGTTGTAACTGATTATTTGATGGTGTCCTTCTAACCCCTTTAATGGAATTGGCTAATGAGTGGAATTCCCAGTTCCATTGCGGGAAGTCGTAGGATCGATCCCCAGACAGGTGAAAGCGATGACCTATAACATGATAACCTGTCGCCACCTTGCCTGTTGCATGGCGTTAGTATGCTATTGCAGTTGCTATGTGTGCACACTGTCACAAGTCAGTGCCTTTCCATATATAAAGTTGCGTTGCTAGGACGTAAAACCCCCAATAAACTAAAGCTTCTTTAAACAATTTTTTTTAGAAAAGACAAATGTTCCATTGTTGCAAGTCATTTCCCTTACTGATATGGCAAGTGTTGGTAGGACCGCAAACCCCACTGAGCGCCTCTTGTACCTCCAGGAGCAGAACGATGAGAGCGTGGTGCTGTGGTATGAGGAGATCCAGAAGACCATCCAGCTAGCTAACCAGCAGGCCGAGGACGGCAGCACAAGTAGGCAGCTCCAGCACTTATAGTCACACGGCCAGGGTTGCCAACCCTTACGGTTTTGCCGTAAGGTGTACAATATGTTATATAGCGATATAGCGAATGGTAGACAGGAAGTGTGAACACTTATTTGTCTCTCATTTTTGCTTGAGTTCAAGTAAATAAGCAACACAAGGAGTAATTAGTAGCATGTGGTGAATAAGGGGTCAAATTTCCCTGGATCATCAGCCCATGCTTTTTCTAATCTATTCTTGAATGAATTAATTGACTCGGCATCAATAACATTTTGTGGGAGACTGTTCCATATATTTATGATCCTGTTTGAGAAACTATGTTGCCTTAACTTTGAAATGGCTCTGGGTTTTACTAGTTTGGGAGTATGGCCCCGACTGCCTTCTCTTTTATTCAAGGTGAAAAATTTGTTCATATCTATTTTATCAAACCATCCTTAATTTTAAATACTTCAATTATGTCACTTCTTTTCCTTCTGTAGGAAAAGGGTAGGAAGTTTCAATTCCCTAAGCCTTTGTTCATAGGGTAGGTCCTGTATAACTGCAACTAATTTCGTTGCACGTCTCTGAACCTTTTCGATCTCCAGAATATCTTTCCGAAAAATTGGGCTCCAAATTTGTGGACAGTATTCCAAAATTGGCCTAACAAGAGACTTAAATAGAATGAGAAAATTGTTCTTGTTGAGGCGATGGAAAGTTCTTTTAATTATTCCTACTCTCTGGTTAGCACTGGTGATGTCGCCATCATCACTATACGCCGATCTTCCGGTTTTTCATTTTCCAATGTTGGCATCCCTGCAATACCATTAATATAGTAATATTATATAAATCTTACGGATTGTTGTTTCCAAAATTCCCCACAGAATATCTAAGATTTTAACATTTTCTAGGGTAGTCCCCTCAAACCTCTCAAATGATGTATGCTCTTGAAGAAACTATGAGGTTATGCCATTACTGGCCGCACAGCAAGGTGGTCGTGTATAGAAGGGACTCACTCACCACTGAAAATACAGTTAAACCCCATTTCTCGGGTCAGTTGTAGGCCTAACCTGTTAATGGCTGCCATATTTTATCCAAGAAAAAAAATTACTCTTTATATTTTGTTTCATTTTTGTCATTTCTTTCTTTCGTTTAAAAACATGATTATAATTGTTATATTTCAATGTGGTTTTTTTCTTTTGTTTTTGGTTGAATGCATCAAAACACCTCCAGGAGACGTTTGTCATGATACATTCTGGATATTCTATTTTAAGAGGCCGCTGTCATTCTTACCTTACCCCCCTTTTTCAGTGAGTCTGTCGGTGTCGGCCATCAACCTGGCCGTTTCCACTTCAAACATAGAGCTGCTCACCGAGCATCTCCAGCGACCGGAAGTTGGCCTTAACAACGTCACGACAGAATGCGCGCCCACCTACTTGGATATGCTGACCAATCTGAAGGAGGAGAAGACTAAATCAGGCATGTTTTAGCATTTTGTTTATTTAAATAATGATCAAAATAGTGATACAGGGATGAAAGATCTCCGCGGATTTCTACCATTTTTTTAATATCTAGCGATTAAAAAAAATCAGGATGTATATCTATATCACAACAGTTGGGTAGTTCGAACGAATCATGTTCTTATGTCCTTAGACGTTGCTAGAACATGAAGCCCAAATAAAAACGAGTTAGGTATGACTGATAATACAGTTACAACAAGACTAGTTGAAACCTGATAGTCTTGATAGTACATAGGACATTAAAACCAATAATCTAAAATGTCAGTGATTTAAAATTTAAATCATCTAAGCTACCAAAGAACCCGCCCCCCATATATTTAGAGATATGACATCGGTACACTTTCTATAAGCACCGGGTCTCAAATGGTTTAAAATCACATACATATGGTTGATTGATTGATTGATTGGTGGTTTCTTTACGGCATGTCGGCAGCATAGGCCATATTCAACCATCGCTTTTACAGAGTGCAAAAGCATATAATCAATCGTGTGTCAATAGACACTGAATTTAAATGGTCAGAGTTATATACGTTATCGCTCAAGGAAATATTTATGGTTGTGGCGGTACTAACTTAAGTGATAGCGCTCTGTGATGACTTTGCGTTTACTGGTGTAGGAGAGTCGGGGAGCGGTTGGATGATGAACCGACTGAAGGACGGTCACAAGTTCTACTTCAATGTAAACACACTAGAATACGACTGGGAGCGGAAGGACTATGTCAGGAAGGACTACTCTATCCTTACTAAGGAGGAAATACAGGTATGAGGCGAAACCATTGTCACATGTTCCATTTAGTAAAGACTGTCTTTGGGTCAACACTGTGATTGTGTGGTCTGTTGTCATTTTTTAAAATTACTAAACTGTCTTTTGCCAGCACTGTGATTGTGCTGTCTGTTGTCATTTGTCCTAATTACGACTAAGCTACATTTTGTCAACACTGATTGCATTGTCTGTTGTCATTTGTTCTAATTACTAAACTGTCTTTTGTCAGCAATGTGATTGTTTTGTTAGTTGTCATTTGTTCTAATTAATAAACTGTCTTTTGTCAGCAGTGTCATTGTGTTGTCTGTTGTCATTTGTTCTAATTATTCAACTGTCTTTTGTCAGCAATGTGATTGTGTTGTCTTTTATCACATGTTCGACTTGGTAAAATGCCATCTTTTGTCAGCACTGTGATTATGTTGTCTGTTGTCATTTGTTCAAATTACTAAACTGTCTTTTGTCAGCACTGTGATTGTGTTGTCTGTTGTCATTTGTTCTAATTACTAAACTGTCTTTTGCCAGCAATGTGATTGTGTTGTCTGTTGTCATTTGTTCAAATTACTAAACTGTCTTTTGTCAGCACTGTGATTGTGTTGTCTGTTGTCATTTGTTCTAATTACTAAACTGTCTTTTGCCAGCAATGTGATTGTGTTGTCTGTTGTCATTTGTTCAAATTACTAAACTGTCTTTTGTCAGCACTGTGATTGTGTTGTCTGTTGTCATTTGTTCTAATTACTAAACTGTCTTTTGTCAGCAATGTGATTGTGTTGTCTGTTGTTCACATGTCCCACTTAGTAAAGGCTGTCTTTTGTCAACAGTGTCATTGTTTTGTCTCTGGTCATATTTAGGACTGCTCCATCCTCACTAAGGATGATATACAGGTAACAGGAAAAAAGATTACCTTAGAATTACTACAAGCTGTGTTGTCAGCAATGTGCTTTGTTGTCAGATTTTTAATTAGTAAAGTTTGCATTTTGGGAGAAATATGTTTATGTAGTCTGTTGTCACAGGTTCTAATTACTAAGGGTTGTTTTTATTCAACAATGCAATTGTGTCGTTTGTTGTCACAGGTTCTAATTATTGAGGGTTGTCTGTTTATCAACAACGTACTTGTGTCATTTGTTGTCACGGGTTCTAATTACTAAGGGTTGTCTTTTATAAACAATGTGATTGTGTCATCGGTTGTAACAGGTTCTAATTACTGAGGGTTGTCTTTTATCAACAACGTACTTGTGTCATTTGTTGTCACAGGTTCCAATTACTAAGGGTTGTCTTTTATAAACAACGTACTTGTGTCATTTGTTGTCACAGGTTCTAATTACTATGGGTTGTCTTTTATAAACAACGTACTTGTGTCATTTGTTGTAACAGGTTCTAATTACTAAGGGTTGTCTTTTATAAACAACGTACTTGTGTCATCGGGTGTAACAGGTTCTAATTACTGGGGGTTGTCTTTTATAAACAACGTACTTGTGTCATTTGTTGTCACAGGTTCTAATTACTATGGGTTGTCTTTTATAAACAACGTACTTGTGTCATTTGTTGTAACAGGTTCTAATTACTAAGGGTTGTCTTTTATAAACAACGTACTTGTGTCATCGGGTGTAACAGGTTCTAATTACTGAGGGTTGTCTTTTATAAACAACGTACTTGTGTCATTTGTTGTCGCAGGTTCTAATTACTGAGGGTTGTCTTTTTTATCAACAACGTACTTGTGTTGTTTGTTGGTATCGGTTCTAATTACTGAGGGTTGTCTTTTATAAACAATGTGATTGTGTCATCGGGTGTAACAGGTTCTAATTACTAAGGGTTGTCTTTTATAAACATTATGATTGTGTCATTTGTTGCCACAGATTCTAATTGTTGTCTTTTTAAAACAATGTGATTGTGTCTGTTATCCAGTGCTGTGAGGATGATTCCATGTGTCATGTTTGTGATATTTCAGGGTATTCTCAACAAAGTTACGGCTGATTATAACAGAGAAATGCTGTTCAAGTCCAATGAAAACTTCATCATAGCCATTCAAGCACTCGTCAGGGGAAACCTGGTCCGTAAGAAGTATAAGGTGAGTTTCAAGTGCCACTCTCCCACTTTGCTGTTGTGTGTATAGCAGTGGTGAGTAGGAGACTAGTTGATTCTGCATGTCTCATTGTAGTGCGCGTGACCCTTGTAAAGTAGCCATGCATGTAGATATTAGTTTAGTTCTTCCCGTATGAACAAAATGGCGCCAGACATCGAGTTCTCATGGAAACATGTTGACACTTACTTTTCTTCGGGTTCATTTTCAAAGGATCTCCAATAGCCGATGTTTACTTTTTGTGCTGGGTTGTCGTTAAACAGACAAACATTTTCAAAGGAGGCGGGCGTAAGTTTAACAATTTTGTTTTACTGGCCACAAGCCAGAAACTAGACAATGGGCTTGTACCCATAATTAGATGTTAAAGCTATTTATAGATCTTAGTTCCTCATGGGGTGTAGTTGCCAGTATAAATATTGTTAACTAGTTAAAAACTACTTTTGATTCTTTATACAAAATGGTTAAACTATGTACGCATAGAGTTAATTCAAAATTTTGATCACAGAATTTGCATTAAAAAACTCAAATATTTAATCTGTTTGTGATAGGAATTATGTTTAGTATAAATCTTTTTTTCTTTTAAAGAAAAAAAAGCTAGCTTCTGCCATATGGATCTAGTTCAGTATGAATGGCAGACAGGCTACTTAGAATTGCCTATTTGTGTGGAGCTGTTCATTACGGCAGTGAAATAAATGTATCTTAACATGTTTTTTGGGTCGCTTATGGACCAAGTAGAGTGCATTGCATTTTAAAAGACGATAATGTGAATTATATCTATTCCCTATGAGTATTGAAAGACTGTACTCGGTTAAGAAATGAAAGGTAATTCCTGCAATACAGGGGTAGCCCGATATAAAAGTACGTTGAGTTACATCCACAGCTTACATGACAGAATGTGGGGATGGCTCCCCCTCCTGGTCATATCTTTAACTATAGACCCTATTCTTTAAACTCACTTTGCACCTATATCCACATACCCCCCGATGACCAAACATGGTAGGATTCTTGCCATACATTTGTTTCTAATGGAGATTGCAGTAAAATTGTCCTGTCGGCGACATAGCAGCAGGCACCAGTCGCTGACCCGCCGTATGCTGCTTACTGGTCCCACGCTGGTACCGCGCTGGTCTCACGCTGGGCCGCCCCGGTCCCACGCTGGGCCCGTGCCGGTCCCATGCTGATCCTGCGCTAGTGCCGCGCTGGTCACACGCTGGGCAGCCCTGGTACCATGCCGCCCTGGTCCCACGCTGGGCCCGCGCCGGTCCCCTGCTGATCCCGCATAGTGCCACGCTGGTCCTGCGCTGGTCACACGCTGGTCCTGCCCCGGTACCATGCTGCCCCGGACCCACGCCGCCCCAGTCCCATGCCACAGCGCTGCTTCGCCGGTCCCACGCTGGTCTCACGCCGGTCCCACGCTGGTCCCGCGCCGGTCCTACGGCCGTACCACGTTGGTCCTGCGCTGGTCCCACGCCGGTCCCTGACGAGGCTGGGTTCGTTTCAGGCGCGCCTGGAGTTCCTGCACACCCAGCTTCCAGCCATCACGACGCTGCAGGCCTGGTGGCGGATGAAGCAACAGCGGCGTCGCTATAGCGACCGCCTCAGCTTCCTCAGAACCAATGAGGACCATGCCACCAAGGTAACGGTCTCCAGGGGAAAGGAGGAGGTGGGGAGGAAAGAACTTTGAATATGATGTAATTACTGTAGGCTATGCTGTAATTGCTGTACAAAACAATTGTAATTCATAGCAAATATATTTAACCCCCTATAAATTAAAAGATGTTGCCAGGACGTAAAACTCCCAAACAACTAACTAACCTATAAATTAAAAAGAAATCATTACCTAAGCTGTACGTTGAGTGGGTCCTTAACATAAGTACATTAAGGACGCATTAAATGTATTAACTTAAGTGATTTATTATACCCCAGAGGTTTACCGCTTTAGATAAATATCAAAATAATATTCTTATATTTAGCATAGCATTAACACATTTTATAGAATGAAATCGAATAATTATAGGCTTATAATTTTTGTAAAAGAAGCTAAACCTCAATTAGTATTAAACTAACATGCTGAAGGATAGCTACTTTTACATAACTAATACTTTACGATAGTACGTCAATAGTAGTAGTAGAAGCTTTGAACCACGATAATAAAATAATGTGATTAAACTATTAAATAATTAAATTATCGAAATATGTAAATGTTCCCCATGATATGAGTGCAGGTATATTTATATATCAGGGTCTGTATGGGGCTGGAAAGTCTTGGACTTCATTTGCCCCGTTTCAAGGCCTTGAAAAGTCTTGAAAATCCTTGAATTCCATTAAACTCCCCACTGATCTAAATTGGTCTGAAATCGCCATTCACCATTGTTCTTTTTTTCTTCCTGAAATCCCAATGAAAATAGTCTTGAATTCCTTTCAAAAACAGCCTTGAAGTAGCCTTGAATTCCATATCTTCACATGTGTACGGACCGTGATATATTCATGCAAGTGCTAAGTGATTAGCGGTATGATGGAGATTGAGGTGGTTGGATGTGATTGGTGTCACCTACTAACACCCCGCTAGTGCTAACTGTGATCTGTGTTGTAGATGAGTGTAGAAGATGGTGATGGGCTGGTGTAGACAAACCTACACCAGCAATTCTAAACAAAATTACGCATGTCTCAGTGTCGTCACAGAATTTCTGAATTTAAAGCTGCATAGTCCGATGAAGCATAACAATTTCAAAACCAAAACCATTATTTAGATTTGATTCTACATATATATAACTTAGATACTGATGCACCTTTTAAGCATTTTTAGCGACATAGAAGGGAATACTGGGTCAATTTAATAGAACCCGTTGTCAGAGTTTTGGTGTGCTTGCCAAAACTAATTTCACATGTTTACACTTCAGATACCGGTATCTCAAAAGATAGCCATTTAAAATAAAAGTTGCTTCAAACTAAAGTAAGGTAGATTATGACAATCAATTTAATATATTTATCTCAGAAAATTGACAGAAACTCAAAACCATCGGACTATGCAACTGTAATCCTAGAGTTGACTATTCTCTCTGACATGGAGGGAATGGTGGAAGTGTATAATCCATATTGAGATTATTTTGTCTGTTACTGTCAGATCCAGTCTGTTGTCCGCATGTGGCTCCAGAAAAGGAAATATCGGCAACGACTGCAATATTTCAAAGACAACGTAAGTAGTGGAATTCCTGCTTTCTACATGATAGAACCCCATGGGTACAAGTGGACAGGAATTGTCTTCAAACTGTGTCAATATCGATAATTTTCGACGCTTTTGCATAGATAATTCATGTATATTGATAACATATTTAGAACAGCCTTCTTTTATAATATTTTATCGTTCATTGTCCCAGTACTGTTTCAAACGTGGGCGTACATCCTGCATCTACATGAATAGGATAGTTAGAACTAGGTTTGCTCATTGATGTGTGATATTTGACTTCCAGGAAAATTCTATCATAAAGATCCAAGCCTTTATGCGATCAAATTGGGCAAAGCAGGACTACAAGGCTCTCAGTAAGTACTCAAACAAATTGAATAAAATAGCGCATTGGCTAATTTAAAATTGCATAGTACGATCGCGTTTGAATTGTTGCCTTATTTTTTAGATAAATATATAAAATTGATCGTTATGACCTACTAATCATTAGTCCAGAGTCATTTTGGTGAATAATGGCTAGTTTTGAAGCAATTTGAGCTGAAAGGACCCAAAGTACTTTCGACAAGCTTTCCAAAAGTCCTTGTCCTATGACTGGTATTGACATCTCGCCATGACCACGTGATGTGGAATGAACTAAATAAAAAATAGCCTGGTCACCTAATTCACACACTCACACAGGCATACAATAAAGGACGATAAGCAATAAGAACGTTTAATGGTTATTTATTTAATAGAAATTTATAAAATTAATCTAGGCTGACGTATCAGCAACAGCAAGTTGAGGGCCAGGCACTGAGACCCAGACGCCCTGAGCAGTTCAGATCAGTTAGCAGATTTGTGAGCAGCTCGTGTAGAGAGCAGCAGAGATGTTGAAATTGCATCAGGACAGCGCTCAAACCACTTGATAAGTGGGTGGGTGGGTGGGTGATCGAACCGGTGTGGAGAGGAGCCAGGAGCGAAGTGCGGGGGGAAGCGTCATGCGATCTACGAAGAAAGCTAAAAATAGAACAGTCTCGTGTGCAAATTACCCATGTTAGCCTGCAGCCAACATGTTTAATGTAGTAAATTCACTGATTATTCTATATATGCTGTCCCAAATCACTAGTTAATACACCAATACCTAAGCTGGATATATATATAATCAAATGATGATACATGGTTTGGTTTTGAAAAATAAATATTTCATCAGACCATGCAACTTTAAAGAAAAGTGATTTTTGGAAGAATGTGTCTAAATTGGGTGACTCAATATCGGCTAAAAAATAGTATATTTATCTAAACTGTTATGATGCCTGTGCTGTGAGATATGATTTAGATATTTTCGCTACCGTAGATTTTAGGAACAGGGTAGTAATATCTACCCATTAATGCATTTATTATAATTGTTAACAAAGTTATGGCTTTCATTGTAAGCTCTTGACTCAAAGTATTTCTTGAAATAAATGACGCTATGAAAAGATGTGATTTGCGTTAATAATTGAGCTGTTGTAATTCCAATAATAATTAGTATTTACTTCTCCCGGATCTAAGAAACAAAGCTGTTTAATACATCGCTACATATGTTTATTAGCTAAATCTTTTATTAGCTAAATCTTTTATTCACCTGACAATTTTAAGTTTTCTATATAAATCCCGTCCTGATATGACCTTAGATGTTGCTAGGATGTAAAACCAACCAATCTATGTAAACAAGGATATATATATAGCATGAAGACTAGCAGTTCAACGAAAATTATAAAGAAGTATTCCAATGAAAATAACTTACACTCCCCGCGGCTACTTTAAAAAAACAAAACAAATAAAATGTTTTATTTTTGTGTATTTCTCTTTGCTCACAGTGCACGGGGAGAACCCATCAGTGAGCGTAGTGCGCAAGTTTGTGCATCTGCTCGACCTGGGAGACATGGACTACTCCGAGGAGATAGGTGGGTGTGGCTCCCGAGGGAGCGGGACGTAGCTCAGGCGGTAGTGTCCACCTGTGAAGTTGTTGGTCATCCGATCGATCCTGCTCACTGGATCCATTTGCAGTTTGGGCTATTTTCCGTTCCAACCAGTGGTCCACAACTGGTTCATCAAAGGATGTGGTATGCGCTGTCCTGTCTGTGGGAACCTGCTGGCCGCTATTTGTGGCGTACTCGACTTAAATGTGTTAGTAAAACAATGGATTAGCGTCTGTATGTGGTGTTAATTTTTTTTAAATCTTTGAGTAATTTTATATTTTTCATCATTTAACAAATATATATATATATATATAAATTGTATTCATTTCCAAGGACAACTTTGCAGTGCATGGTCGACCCTAGTTCATTATGCCATCAGTAGGAGAAATAACCTACTATTGCCATTTTAGTAAATCGTGGGATTTGAACGCACGGGTTCGAACCCTGGTCGAGTCAGAACAATAACTTAAAAAGTTATGCTTGTCGTATCCTAGCCAGGCGCTTGACATTGATAGGATAGGGCAAAGACTGGTTGGCTCTGTCAGGATAATGTGACTGAGTGGGATATCGGGTCATGGTGGTGGCATCCTGGTTTCCCAGTGCAGCATCACTATAAAGTCACCATGAGTGTGCGCTGTCACAAGTTGGAACCCGTCCTGATATGACCGTAAGATGTTGCCAGGATATAAAACCCCAAAAACCAACCACCCTACCGTTGCATGCCCATGTACTGAAATTATCTCTAGCGAGAAGAGTAGGCACTAGCTGGCTTTAGACCACCCCACTCAGGGATTCACAATCACAGACCTGTGTGCTGCCACCTGTCGGCCATAGTGACATTACATGGGTCAGTACAGAGATGGCCGAAACCTTTGTGGGTTTGTTGTTGTTGTAGGAGGCCGACTGTGGTGGGGGGGAGGGGGGGGGGGTGTTATCTGTAGGCTACTACACAAGTGTTGTTTATGTGTTTGACTGGTTTTCCTCTCCTATTCCAGAATACTTTCCTATTCTAGTAAAATTCTGAAACAAATGTGCTCTCTTAACCTTGAAATTCACTATGGGTGATCGAAGTGGTTGGGAATTCTTAGATAATATTGATAAGATTAGTTAAATTCAATGTGTTTTATAGATGTTTTCCCTCTGGCTTCTTGTAGAGGTGCAGAAGCTGCGGCAGGCTGTGGTGTCTGCTATCCGATCCAACCAGAAGCTGGAGGATGACCTCAACCAGATGGACATCAAGATTGGTTTGCTCGTCAAGAACAGGATCACCCTGCAGGTAAACCGGGTGTGGTGGCCGAGTCGGTAGAGCGCAGGCCTCGCATGCGGAAGATCGGGAGTTTGGTTCCCGATCAAGTCAAACCAATGACTTATAAAATTGATACTTGTCACTTCCTAGCCTGGTGCTCGGCATTAATAGGATAGGGCAAGGACTGGTTAGCTCAGTGTCAGGATAATGTGACTGAGTGGAATATCGGGTCATGGTGCCAACAGCCTGATTTTACAGTGGGACAGCACTATCAAGTCCCCATGAGTGTGCACTGTCACAAGTGGGCACCCGTCCTGATGTGACCTTAGATGTTGCCAGGATGTAAAACAACCAACCAACCTAATCTTTGTAATGATTTAATTAAAAGGTGAACTATGTAATCTTTATTCATTGTATCTGTGACTAGAGCAAATATTTTTGACGATTTCATCATTTTTGTTCTGGCAAAGACTTTTGTAATTTGGAACGGAGGGGGGAACAATATGGCACTAATTACCGTAAATCCGTTGGTTAAAATGCGTTTTATTTTTTATTTATATATATAGATATATATTCTTTTGATTGATGTAATATTAGATGTTAACAGTAAATCACCAAAATGGGTAAATGTTTTTTTTTAATGCAGGCTTCTAACCAAATAACGGCGGACGCTCGAACCACCCTGTCTTGTCCCGCCCAGGCAATTTCCATAGATCGCCCTGTTTTAATTCAGATCGGGAAAGGTCATCTGCGTAGCATGTACCCGGCAAGTGTGGAGCTTCCCATCACAACTTATGAATAGTTCGCACAATCTTGAAAAGGCCTTGAATTTGAAGGTGTCTCTTGAAAAGGCCTTAAATTTGAAAATACCCTGAAAAGGCCTTGAAAATTGAGCAATTTTGCCCCCCAAAAACCTTTAATTTTTAGATGTATCGAAGTCCAATTCGAAAGCTGCCATTTTATTTGTTTTCGCTCCAGCTGCATCAACAAAATATCGACCAATGACAGAATCGTGATATGTCAATTCTGGGCATTAGCATAATAGATTCTGGTTCGCATCATCATAGCTACTATACTTGTTTTGCTTTATAAAAATAGCATACAGAAACGTGGTGAAGTAAGACCATATAGAGTTAACATGTATATAAGCATTATAATGTCATATTTTTTCAGCCTTAAACAATTAATTTCTTACTTGGAAATGCCCTAAAAAGGTCTTAAATTTGGTTGCTGCAATAGATGTATGAACCCGGTTACGGTTGTAATCAGTCAGCACTCTACTCGGTCGCCATCCTTTCGGCACCGCTCTGGTTGAAGGCTAGCATTACACCACTGGTATCTAGCTATTTGAGGTTCAGGCTGGAGCTCACTAACTCACCGCAATGTTTCATGTCTTCCTCTAGGATGTCATCTCGCAGCATAAGACGCTGAAGCAGTACCGGGAGAACTCTTCTGGGGCCCTCAATAAGGGCCTCAAGGGCCTCACTAAGGCGAGCAAGGAGAGGCTGGACGCCTACCAACACCTCTTCTATCTACTCCAGGTAAAGGAAAACCTGCTCTGTAACACAACTATATTGTGCCTGTAATTTCAGTGACTTAGTCGAGCGATGACCGAATGAGTAGAACGCTCGCTTCATGTGCAGGAGATTATGGGTTCTAATCATTGCCTGCGTTAAATCAAAGCTACCGGATTCAGGCCTCCAGTGCGGAAGATCGGGAGTTCAATTCCCGGTCGAATCAAAGCAATGACTTACAACATTGATACTTGTCGCTTCCCAGCCAGGTGCTCGGCAGTGTAAGGAGAGGGCAAGGACTGGTTGGCTCGTTGTCAGGATAATGTGACTGAGTGGGATATCAGGTCAGGGTACTAGCGGCCTGGTCTCCCAGTGGGGCAGCACTATAAAGTCGCCATGAGTGCGCACTGTCACAAGTCGGTACCCGTCCTGATATGACCTTTTGAATTTTTGGGGAGGAGACATTTTTATTCACAGTGTTTTGAATGGCTAGGTGTGTGGCGTATTAACTAATCTAGTTAAGTATAATCAAGATGTTAATTCCTCAATTGCTTTCTGTTGCTTTATATAATCATTATAATATATTTTTTTGGCCTTAACAATTTAATTTCTTACCTGAAAAGGCCCTAAAAAGGCGTTAAATTTGGTTGCTGAATAGCTGTATGAACCATGTATATTCACTAGTGCTATTTGTTTGGGTTTTACTATTTCTCTTTGTATGCGTGTGCTTCCAGGATCTGCTCCAGTATATAATCATTATGTCATATTTTGTCGGCCTTAAAAAATTAATTTCTTGCCTAAAAAGGCCTTTAAATTTGGTTGCTGAATAGCTGTATAAACCCTGGATTACTAAGCTCCATATTAATAGTCACGATCACACATCTCTAACAACTGGGTGACACTGCTCGCAGACAAACCCGGTGTACCTGGCCCGCCTCATCTTCGAAATGCCGCAGTCTCGCTCGACACAGTTCATGGAGTCGGTTATCCTCACCCTGTACAACTACGCCTCGAACCAGCGCGAGGAGTTCCTCCTCCTCAAGCTCTTCAAGACGGCACTCAAGGAGGAGATCAGGTCAGTTCTCATGGCAACCGGAGTGATCTAGTTGATAGCAATAGTGAAAATGGATGTCACCTACATTTTCATGTGTATGGATTCTTTAAAGCTGCATAGTCCGATGAAAACATCAAAATTGTCACAATCAAAACAATTATCTAAATTTGATTATATTTCTTGAAGATTTATACTGCCTATCATGGATAAGTCTGAATAGACTTGTTTTCACCATTAGACAGTTTGTCGATAGAAAGCCCGAGCCTATACTTTTACCGACCCAAGGGATTTTTAAGCTCCCACATCACAGACATGGTATGAGAGCAACTGGCCTTTAATGACGCTGTAAGTTATACAGATATATTATCTAACTTCAGAACTGGTACATTTCTTAAACATTTGTCACCAAATAGAAGAGAATATTTGAGAAATCTACTAGTACCTGTTACTACTACTGTCGGAATTTTGGCATGCTTCCCACAATTAATTTTGCATGTTTGTACTCTCAAAAGTTAGCCATTTAAAATAGTTACCTGAACTAAAGTAAGAAATATTATAATGATCAACCTAATATATTAATCTCCGAAAAAGACTAACCCAAAACCATCGGACTATGCAACTTTAAATTGGAGTAAATATATATGGTTTAAACAAAAGAATGACAACAATAGAGTATGCTAGTACATTGAGCATTCTCAGGGCTTTAGTTGGGAAGCATCCACATAAAAATATATCAGTTGGGCGCCTTTTCAGGCCACGTCAGGATTAACCAGATGAGGAAGAATACTGATGTCACAAAGATGTAGATGTCTTCGGTGTAATCTGATGAACCTACATATCCAACTTTGATACTGGTGCACTTATTAAAGCTGCATAGTCGGATGAAAACATCAAATTTTCAAAACCAAAGCAATTATCTAGATTTTATTCTACATATCTAACTAACATACTGGTGCACTTATGAAACATTTGTTGCTCACTGAGGCAATTTAATCAAACCTGTTATGGCAGAGTTTTGGCATGCTTGCCAAAATTAATTTGACATGTTTGCACTTCAAATATCTGAAAACTTAAAGTTGCATAGTCCGATGGGTTTTGAGTTTTTGTTATTTTCCGAGATAAACATATTAGGGGTGATCGTTATAATCTACCCTACTTTCACTTGAAGTAACTTTTATTTTAAATAGCTAACTTTTGAGATATTTGAAGTGCAAACAAGCAAAATTAATTTTGGCATGCTTGCCAAAACTCTGACACCATAGGTTTCTACAGTAATAGGTTCTATTAAATTGCCTCAGTATTCCCTTCTATGTGGTGACAAATGTTTAACAAGTGCACCAGTATTTAAGTTAGATATGTAGAATCAAATCGAGATACTTGTTTTGGTTTTGAAACTTTGATGCTTCATCGGACCATATTATTAACCATTTATAATGAATGTTACTTCAAGCTAAAGGATTATAGATTATAATGATCAACCTAATATATTATTTATCACAGAAAATTATAGAAACTCCAACCCATCGGACTATGCAACTTTACGTATTTGTTGCTGCATGGATGGACATACCAAGTCAATTTAATAGAACATGTTAGTGCTGGTGCCTATGGTGTCAGAGTTTTGACAAGCACAGCAAAATTAATATACTGCGTTTACACTTTTATTATTTCTGAAGTTAGTCATTTTAGATTAAAGTTACTTCAAACTAAAGGAAGATAGATTATACCGATCAACATACTACATATGTCTCGGAAAATGACGGACTATGCAACTTTAAAATTGAATAAATCTAGCATTTCTTTCAAAGTTTGGTCAGATAATGTTTCGTAAGTTTTAAACATTTTCTTGACACAGCGGAACACATAATTGTGCTTTCTCTGTTGTGAATTCATCACATTTGATCAAACACAGATGAACTGTGCTGGGTAAATACGTAGGAATAATTGTAGAAGAGCGGTTTTATCAGTTGTTACGTCATTGATTTTCCCTGCCACTGATGTTGTTTTCCTCTGACTTGTTCCGTTCCTTCAATGGAGGTTAGACTGTAAGTACAAAGTACTGAGAAGCCCGTGGTAATGATGCCTGTGTGTCGCCTTGATTGACCAGTTATATTCCCTACTTTGAGGTTCCTGGATGATTGGGATTATTTAACCTGCAATCAATTTATCAAATGAATGCTGTTGAGATGGCCAATCCTGATATAACCTTAGATGTTGCCAGGACGTACCGTTGAGATGGCATAAGTAAAGTAGTTCAAAGGTTGCATGTGTGGGGGGGGGGGGGTGCATGGTATGTTTTGTTTGTGTCTACTTGTTTTGTAACATTCCAGAATATATACTTTCAAACAATTTTTGTTTGTTAACAAAGGATTTTAGAAATTAATTATTATTAAAACCACCACGATTTATTCGATGGTAACTATATAACGTTATAGATTCCAGGAACCTCGGGAATATATCATGTAATTCCAATTCAGTTTTGTAATCTTGTGCATTTTTCAAACTATGAAACTGGTCCTTGAGTTCCCAAGAGTTTGTGCCCCAGCACCCCAAATCCCTCAGCTGGACTCACCAGAGATTCACTTCAGTTATCTCTCAGTCCTCTAATCCCTGGGCCTGGTTCGCAACGTCAATCCCCATGCTACATCAAGCCCCCATCGAGTCCCTCCCTGACGTCACTGACTTCCTTTCCCCAGACCTGGTGGAGTCCCTCCCCCTGACCTCACCGAGTCCTTGCCCCTGACCTCACCGAGTTCCTCCCCTGACCTCACCGAGTCCCTGACCTCACCGAGTCCCTGCCCCTCACCTCACCGAGTCCCTGACCTCACCGAGTCCCTGCCCCTGACCTCATCGAGTCTCCCCTGACCTCATCGAGCCCCTCCTCGCCCCTGACCTCACCGAGTCCCCCCGCCCCCTGACCTCCCCATGTCCCTGCCAATGTATTCCCCCGCTGGTTCAAGCCGTTGGGTACTGGTGGGAATGGTATCTGGTTGATCTGTATGTATCTGTGGTGTTCAGAATCTCCATAGTAACTATAACGCGTCAACATTAATGGCGATAACGTGCTCCTGTGAATGTGTCTTGGATCTGTTTCTGTGCCTCTCTTTTTTTATGGTTATGGTCAGCATGCACCCTTAAGAACTCCATTTTGAATGTGACTCAAAGAAACTCCCAATAAATAAATAAATAAATAAATAAAGTCCAGTATGATGCTCATTTTAAATTATTGCAAGCAATGTAAAGTTGAATTGTTGATAATATACTGTGCTTTTCACCTGGTTTAGAGTTGGCTCTGTCAGCTTCAGCTTATATCCCACAGTAGGCTGTGTCTGTATGTCAATAGTCAGTATATATATATATACTGGTTATAGTGTAGTGAAAGCAACCAATGTGTGCAGTACTCTTATGATGCCCCAGTCATGATATGACCTTAGATGTTGCCAGGCCCTAAAACTCCGACAATCAACCTTAAGAGATGCAATATAATATATTCATTATGCAAAATTAAAGCTTACTAAGCTGAAGTTAATTAGTTTTTCGATAGCATTTTGAAAAGAAACCTGTTCTTTTAGGGTTTAAAAAAAAGATATTTCTTCGAATATGTGAATATTGATATAAAATATTTACCTAGTCTTTATATAGTATATACATACAATAAGCAAAACTTTAAAAAGAGATAAATAAAGTTTACTAGATTGGTGATACTGGAACTGTTATTAACAATTCCATTCTAAAATTTGACCGTTAATTAAACCGACATGTGGATTAATAATGTGAATTTACGTCAAATGAAGAACATTAATATTAAGACGATGTTGACCGTTACATTAAATTGGAAACGTAAACTGCAAAACAAAGTATGCGTTAAAATATATAAGCAAATATCTGTGTCAATTAATTAGTGCAGCGAAATTTGCAATTAAAAAAAACACATTACAAACTTTGAGTAAAATTAATTAGAGGAGCGAAATTTACAATTTAAAAAAATAGAAGTTTTTAGTCAAATGAATTTGTGATGTAGATGTTCACTTGTTTCAATTAATATTTTAGATCGAAAGTGGATAAGATGAGCGATATCACGACGGGGAATCCCATGGTGCTGAAGATGATCATCAGTTTCAACAGGTAGGTTTGACCCAAACCTGATTGGTCAGGATAACAAATATTACATTCTGCAATATCTGACTCAGTAGGGTATTTTAGATTATTAAGAACAGCCGTGTGAGCAGTTACTTCCCTGTTTGCTGTTTTAAAACACAGGGTCTTTGGAGTGACTGTTTAGTAGATGTAATTGAGGCGAAGACTCAATGGATGCAAACAGTATATTAATGATAACACATTTATTAAATATTTGTTATAAATGTTCAACGGTAGCAATTTAATGTAATGAACAACACTCAATACAAAGCAACATCTCAAAGCGACCAGACGGGATGGTCGAATCAGTTGAATGTCTGTCTCCCGTTTTGGTAGATGGTGGCATTCGAACCCCACGGTCGAGTCAAACGGATGACTTAAAAATTGATACTTATCACGTCCTCGCTAGGCACTCGGCATTATTAGGATAGGGCAAGGACTGTTTGGCTCAGTGGCAGGATAATGTGACTGAGTGGGATATCAGGTCATTGTGCTGGCGGCCTGATTTCCCAGTGGAGCAACACTATAAAGTCGCAATGGGTGCGCACTGTCACAAGTCCGGACCCATCGTGATATGACCGTAGATGTTTCCAGGAAGTAAAACTCTAAACAACCAACCAATCATCTCAAAGCAAAGCAACAAAAACAAAGGAAATGATATCAGACCGCGTCAGTCTGGTATCATTCTTATCAGACTGGGCACGTCTGATCAGACTCAGAACTTTCACTTTTCCTGCAACTGATTAGAAATGGAGCTGGGCTTATTGTGCTTCTTGTTAACCTGTGTTTGTTTATTTTCAATTAACATTTTTAAAAAGGTTTGTTATGAAAAGGTGGGTATTATTCTCATTAGAATCTAGGGTGCCGTAGCTAAGTAAATATATAGAGTCGATACAATGATAGTTACATGCATTTGCCTTATGATACTTCATGCTGTAGGTATGCTGTGTGTAGTTCTACAGAAATCATTTTTAGCGCCTTTGTTGATTATAGCTAAGGGCGCCGCTAATTGCGTAGACTACCAATTATGTACATTTCACTAGTTTGTTGTCTTGATTGACACTATGTTGACTAATTAATTACAGTAAAACCTCTCTAAC
The DNA here is from genome assembly GCA_030323885.1 of Branchipolynoe longqiensis. Lineage (NCBI taxonomy): Eukaryota > Metazoa > Annelida > Polychaeta > Phyllodocida > Polynoidae > Branchipolynoe > Branchipolynoe longqiensis. Next base: position 103,995,131 of record CM059188.1, on the reverse strand, counting down.
CGACTACCTCTACAGATCGACCACTCCCCTATATCGATCGCTTTATTTGGGTCCCAAACGATCGCCCATACAATACCATTGTAATGATTAAAAGAACTCCCTAAACCGACATTTAAAGTCGGTCCTATGGTCGGTGGATTTAGACAGGTTTTACTGTAGCTAGTTTTTTCAATGCATGACTATGCAAATGACTGACATGCCCCTTAAATGTGAATTTATTGGCGGTATATTTCAAAAGTGGTCCAAGAAACACAATTTGGGATTAAATAGTTTCACTCTGAGTGAGAGTGTGAGTGAGAGTGTGAGTGAGAGTGTGAGTGAGAGTGTGAGTGAGAGTGTGAGTGAGAGTGAGAGTGTGAGTGAGAGTGTGAGTGTGAGTGAGTGAGAGTTGAGTGTGAGTGAGTGAGAGTGTGAGTGAGTGAGAGTGTGAGTGAGTGAGAGTGTGAGTGAGTGAGTGAGAGTGAGTGAGAGTGTGTGTGAGAGTGTGTGTGAGAGTGTGAGTGTGAGTGTCTGAAATAAATAAAGGATTAAAAGGAGAGAGAGTGAGACAGAGAGACAGATATCCCAATCTTTTCTTCTTGATAATTTAAGTTGTAAGCAATTAGTAAACAAATGTACTTGTGGTCACAGGAACACCCGGGGTCAGGGGTCACTGCGTGACCTCCTGAATCCATTGGTGAAAGAAGTGATAGAAGACAAGTCGCTCACCATCAACACCAACGCCATCGAGGTGTACAAGCAGTGGATCAGCCAGAGGGAGACCGAAACCGGCGTCACCAGGTCTGCCTTTTACTACCTTCTTCTTTGTCCTCCATCGAAACCACCAGATGGGATGGCCGAATGAGTTGAGCATCCATCTCCCGTTTTGGTAGATCGTGGGAACCCTGGTCGAGTCAAACCAATGACATACAAATTGATACTTGTCGCTTCCTAGTCAGGCACTCGGCATTAATAGGATAGGGAAAGGACTGGTTAGCTCAGTGTCAGGATAATGTAACTGAGTGGGCGGCCTGATTTCCCAGTGGGACAGCACTATAAAGTCGCCATGAGTGCGCACTCCCACAAGCTGGTACCCGTTCTTTTGTCCTCCACCGAAACTAATTGCCTTTTGTAAGTGCATTTTGTTAGGATTGTCGAACAAATTGCGAAATAAGAATATCGGATTCTCTTGGGCTGTGTTGGCTGGTTCAATTTGGGACATCAATCAGATGCACTTTGACAAGTTACAAGGTTTGCAGTACATTGTTTAACGCCGGGGATACGTAGCTCAAAGCAAGTCTTTTGTCACTGTGACCGTGTTTTGCGAAGAATAAGCCTAACTTATTTAATTAAAGGCCTACTCTAAGGGCATTTTTTTACTTCATTTTTTTCTCACTGTGTGGCAAAATTATATATACCCTGATATGACCTGAGATGTTGCTAGGACGTAAATCAACAAACAAACATAATATATATATATGTATTTGTACCTGTGTATATTATATAATGTAAATAATATATATAATATATAGATACAGATGCATTTGTATATATGTATATTTATTATATATATATTCATATACATAAACAAATGCATATATATTGATGCTTTTGATCTTAATCCATCCTCATTGTGAATAAAATAGTTGGTCTCATCTGTGCTGTTCTCAGACTGTAAACAAGGCCTGTGGCTGGTGCTCCCTGCTAGGTTTTCAAAGACACGTCGCTAAGCAACCACCAATCAATCAATCTTAATATATAATACAGGGATGAAAGATCTCCGCGATTCCGCGGATTTCCAGGATTTGTCAATCCCGCAGCAAGCACCATCAGCGTATACTAATATGTGGTGCAGACTCCGCAGCACTATCAGCATATACTACTAATAAATGATCCAAGCGCCGCAGCACTATCAGCATACACTACTAATACATGCTTCAAACGGTGCAGATATATATGAAACCCGACTTCCGCGAATTTTCCGCGATTCCCTGACAATGCTAAACCTATGGGAGAATATCAGCATTTCCGCTTTTTTCCCGGAGACCACTTTCATCCCTGATAATAGGAAATACTCTGGGTCCGGTCTTTTAAGAGTGCGGGCCTTCCGGGGTGTGGCCCTTAGAAGTGTTCTTTGGGTGTATGGCCTTTAGGGTGCGACATTTAGAGGTGGCCCTTGGGGTGTGACCTTTAGGGTACAGCCTTCATGGGGGCGTTTAGATGTTGGCCTTTTGGGGTGTGGCGTTTAGAGGTGGCCTTTGGGGATGTGGCCTTTAGGGTGTGGCGTTTAGATGTGGCCTTTGGGGGCGTGGCCTTTTGGGTGCAGTGTTTAGAGGGGGCCTTTGGGGTTTCTAAAGAGGTGGCCTTTAGGGTGCAGCCTTCATTGTGTGGCGTTTAGATGTTGGCCTTTTGGGCTGCGGCGTTTAGATGTGACCTTTGGTGGTGTGGCGTTTAGAGGTAGCCTTTGGGGGCATGGCCTTTAGGGTGTGACCTTTAGAGGTGGCCTTTGGGGGAGTTGTGGCCTTTAATAGGGTGCAGCCTTTAACCAGTTCCATGTGGCCGCAGCGACCTGCCGTACGAGGTGACGTCCGAGCAGGCGTTGAGTCACCCTGAGGTGCAACAGCGCGTCCAGGACTCGATCGACTGTCTGAAGCGCGCCACCGAGAGGTTCCTCAGCTCGATCCTAGAGAACATACAGAAGATACCCTACGGGATGCGCTACATGGCCAAGGTGATGAAGGAGTCACTCAATGAACGCTTCCCAGAGGCCGCGGAAAAGGACGTCCTCAAGGTACGTACAGGCTGAGACATTAAAGGTTAGGTCACCTGACCTTTTACATGAATGTTCGATATAGCTTTAAGTTGCATAGTCCAATGGTTTTGAGTGTCCGCCATTTTTATGAGATAAATATATTGAAGTGATCGTTATAATCTATCTTACTTTAGTTTGAAGTAACTTTTATTTTAAATGGCTAACTTTTGAGATATTTGGAGTGTAAACATCTCAAATTACTTTTGGAAAGCACACCAAAACTCTGATATCATAGGCTTCTGCAGTAACAGGTTCTATTAAATTGGCTAAGTATTCCCGTCTATGTGGCGACAAATGCTTAATAAATGCATAAATTATTCCCTATCTATAAAGTCACCATGAGTGCGTACTGTAGCAAGTCGGTACCCATCCTGATATGACCTTAGATGTTGCCATGATGTAAAACCCCAAACAAACATCAAACAAGAACCAGTGCTTCAAACAACACTAGATTTATTTATGTGATGTATATTTGACACATTTGCTGTGCTTGCCTCCCAGATCGTTGGCCACCTCATCTACTACCGCTTCATCAACTCCTCCATCGTGGCACCAGACGCGTTTGACATCATTGACGTGAGTGCCTCAAAGGGTCTGACGAACGACCAGCGTCGCAACCTGGGCTCCGTCGCCAAGATCCTGCAGTTCGCCGCCTCCAACAAGGGCTTCGGTGGCGACAGCGCGCACCTATCCTGCCTGAACCCCTACATCATGGACGCGCACATCCGCTTCAAGTAGGTGCACGTGGCGCCCCCACCCGTCTTCAATCTGTCTGCACTCTGCTGTCAACACTCTGCTGTCAACACTTTGCTGTCAGCACTCTGCTGTCAGCACTCTGCTGTCATCACTCGGCTGTCAGCGCTCGGCTGTCAGCACTCGGCTGTCAGCACTGTCAATCCCTAGAGATTTTAATGTATTGCATGCTATTTTAGATTTTATTTGTTTAAATCAGGATCCTAGCTCACATCTCGTGTGTGAAAACAAGTGCGGGTTCCTATGCACCAAAATGAAGCATGTGTTTAGAAGTTGTTTGGGTTGCTGCCGTGTTACTAGTGTGGTACGCGCATTGTTTCCAGGCGTTACTTCAATGCTGTGTGTGACGTGGAAGAACCGGAGCACTTCTTTAACATGGACCAGTACACCGACCTGACGCGCGTCACCAAGCCAGTCATCTACATCTCAGTCTCAGAGATCATTGACACGCACAAGGTAATCACAGCGTTAGCATTGCGCAATCCAATAGTTCTGAGTTTCTGCCATATTTTTGTAATGACACGCACAAGGTCACCGCAGCATTAGCATTGCGCAATCCCAATAGTTCTGTTTCTGCCATTTAAAAAAAAGGCAACTGCAGCATTAGCATTGCGCAATCCGATAGTTCTGAGTTTCTGCCATATTTTTCAAATGACACGCGCAAGGTAACCGCAGCGTTAGCTTTGCACATTCTGATAGTTCAGAGTTTCTGCCATATTTCTGAGTTTCTGGCATATTTGAAAAATAAGTACATTAGGTTAATCGTTATAATCTACTTTACTTTAGTTTGCTGTACCTTTTATGTAATACTAATATGGTTAGCTCTTCAGATATTTTATGTGAAAACATGCTAATGTAATTTTTGGTGTGCACTCCAAAATACTAATTTTAGCATAGTAGCATAGCACAAGAGCACCGAAGCAGCAATAATTGTTTAATAAGTGCATCAGTATCTAAGTTGGATATGTAGGATTTAACCTAGCTAATTGTATTGGTTTTGAAAGTTTGATACTTTCATCACATTAGGCTGCTTTAAGTATCCACGATTATTAGATTTTTACAATATTTACAGCAACGTCAGTGCACCCTCATTGTCGCTTTATAGTGCTGATCCGCTAATCGGTAGAGCACAGGCCTCGCGTGCAGAAGATCGGGACGTTGCGAGTTCGGTTCCCGGTCGAGTCAAACCAATGAATTAAAAATTGATACTTTCGCTTCCTAGCCTGGTGTTCAGCATTATTAGGATAGGGCAAGGGCTGGTTAGCTCAGTAATGTGACTGAGTGGGATATTGGGTCATGGTGCTGGCGGCCTGATTTCCCAGTGGGGCAGCACTACAACATTGCCATGAGTGCGTACTGTCACAAGTCTGTACCCGTCCTGATATGACCTTAGATGTTGCTAGGACGTAAAACAACAACAAACAACAACAGCTGATCCACTGAAATACCATGCCACTGGCACTATGACCCGGCATCCACTCGGTTAGATTATCCTGACACTGAACCAACCAGTCCCTACCCTATCCTAGCGGCGCCGAGCACCTTGAAAGGTAGCAAGTGTCTGATTTTGACTCGGTCTGGGATTGATCCCAGGACCTCCGACATTGGAAGCAGAAACTGAGTACAGGCTTCCTGTGCGGAAACATGATTCAGAAAGCCACGGGTTGAGTCGAAAAGCATGTTTGCCAAAATTGATACTTGTCGCTACCTAACCCAGCACTTGACATTACTAGGATAGAGAAAGTGCTGGTTAGCTCAGTATCAGCAGTGCATGAGTTGGAAATCAGGGCATGGGGCCAGGACCCTGGTCTTTTAGTGGGGCAGCACTATGAAGTCACCATTGGTGTGCAGTATCACAAGTCGGTACCTGACCTGGTATGACCTTAGATGTTGCCAAGATATGTCGACAGATATGTCGACAGAGCCGGAGATTGACCCCACAACTTCCCGTTCGGCCACCTAGTCCGGTGCAATCTGAAAAAGCTTGCAAACTTTTTAATTTGACAATTAACTACAGTAAAAATCTCTCTAACTCGACCGACCATGGACCAACTTTAAATGGTCCATTTATGGAGGTGGTCAGTTTAGGGATTTTTTGTTATCCTTACAATGGGTGATCGTTTGGGACCCAATTAAAGCGATCGATATACGGGAGTGGTCGATCTGTGGATGTGGTCAATTAGAGAGGATTTACTGTTTGCAGGGTTCGCACGGGCCTTGAAAGTCCTTGAAAACCGAACAAGTCCTTGAATTTTTCAATATCTACTTTTGTCCTTGAAAAGTCCTTAAATTTGTTTGTACATTCCTTGAATATTTGCAAATAGCCTTGAATTCTTGTTTGAGGTGAAATAAGGTGTGTCATTTTGAATCGAAGAAATGGGCTCCTCCAAAAGGGTGAAACCGAGAAGAAAAGGCTCACAAGTATCTTGTCGAAGCAAATTCACTTCGATCTACATTTAAAAGAAAAGCAGATGAAGTAGCAAAATAGAGAAAGAACTTAACTTGAAACCTGAGCAAATTGAAACATCACTTAATGGAGACCTAAACTATTTTCAGCTGCTGATAAGCAAACTCTTTTTCTTAAATAAAATGTAAATTGTCTATGGCCAAAAAGTCCTTGGAAAAGTGTCATCTGTCCTGGAAAAGTCCTTGAATTTCTTTCCCAAAAATATTTGTATGAACCATGGTATGTGACTCGTGCTTCCCCCCTCCCACCCACCCAGCTGTTGCTGGACCGCCAGGACGCCATCGCCGAGGACCAGAGCGACCCTCTGCATGAGCTGCTCGAGGATCTGGGCGAGGTGCCGCTGCCGTCGATGCTGGTCGGTGACGGCGACGACCAGTTGGCGAACCAGACGAAGTTGGCCGCCACGGAGGTGTCGCTCACCCTCAGCAACAAGTTTGACGTGCCTGACGACGACCTGGACACGAAGGCGCTGCTTATAAGGTACGTCGGGATTGGAGAGATCTGGGCCGCGTTCAAGGTACGCCTCAAGAGTCGACTCTTTGAGACGGGTCCACAACGTCTTTTTGGCCAGTTTGCATTCAGGGTGCGCCTTGGAGTCGACTCCAAGATGTCCTGCATTTCAAGTAGTAGGCAAAAACGTCTCCAAAATGGCTGTGCGTTTCAGTGGTTTCAGCCAATCAGAGCTGTTCTTTTAATTACAAATGGCTGCACCCTATGGAAGCCGCCATTTTCAATGCACCCAAAAGCTAAAGTGATTCATACTAGCGCGACATCCAGAATTTCTCTGTGGCGCCTCCGAGGAGTATACTGAACGCGGCCCTGGGCATGTGATTTTAAAGCTGCATAGTCCGATGAAAACATCAAATTTTCAAAACCCAAACATTTATTTCTACATACTTAACTATCGAATGGAATGGCCGAATGACTGTCCGTCTCCCGTTTTCGAAGCTCGTGGGATTCGAACCCTGGTCGAGTCAAACCAATGACTTACAAAATCGATACTTGTTGCTTCCATGCGTTCGGCAGTATTTGGATAGTGCAAGGACTGGTTGGCTCGGTATCAGAATAATGTGACTGAGTGGGATATCAGGTAATGGTGCTGGTGGCCTGTTCTCTCAGTGGGGCAGCACTATAAAACAACCAACTAGTCCGATGAAAACATCCAATTTTCAAAACCAACGCAATTATCTAGATTTGATTCTACATATCTAACTTAGATGCTGGTGCACTTATTAAACAATTGTCGCAACATAGAAGGGAATAGTAATTTAATATAAACTGCTGCTGCAAAAGCATGTGAGTAGAGTTCTTGAGCTCCTTACACACTAACAGTAGTGCCCCTTTCACACTATCTATCTAATACACAATGACTATTGACTACAAGTAAAGAGTCACCAGCAACTACATAAATACATTCATGCACCTGGCCCTATACACCATTTACATTAATAGACCATTTGTACTCCTTTATAAACCCATTTCACATTCCCCACCAATGCGTTTTATCAGAATATTTTACAATGTGCTTTAATGGGGGGTGGGCAGACGATAATTCTGTGATGAGTCCTACTGGAATGGCCCTATTCTTTTCGGTGTGCGCAGGACGAAGCGGATGGTGGTAGATGTTATCCGGTGCCAGCGGCGGGGTGACAACATGGTGCAGATCCTGGGCATCCCCGCCACAGACGATGAGGTAAGGCCACTACGGGGCGCACCACTCCAGTATCACATCTCTGTAAATGTATATTGCACAGACAGTTCAGATGTTTTTGATTCAGTTCCGAATAGTACCAAAAACAATGTATGACAAGACGCGCCAATTAGCGCTTTCCCATGAAATGCTGCAAACAAGGTAATTGGACAGGTCCCCATGCCCAGCTTGCGTGCTGTACAATTGAAACAAGGGGACAGGTTCACTATCCCGCCCTGAATGCTGTACCGTCAAAGACAATGAATGACAATTATAGTCTATTATCTTCAATATTAATATTGAAAACAATATTATAGTATAGTAAATTCAAACATACTTTAAGTACTTTAATCTGTTCCATACATAAATAAAATTTGTGATTATGTCTGAGTAAGGAAACTACTACTATACCTGATCAAAGACAATGCACCTTGTTTGCCGTGGGATGATTATTTCAGAAATTCCTATATGAAAGCGCTGAGTGGCACATCTTGTCGTACTTTGTCTTTGATGATACTCAACACCGTTAGACTGCGACTAAACAAAATTGACTGAAAACCGGTCATAGCAACCGGTGATGTATGGCCTATATATTGTGAGTGTAGATTTACTCCAGCATCTCTCAACCCACCCATAGCAACTACTTACAGCCTAGAACTGCCGCACCACATTTTTTTCTTGAAGATTTATGGCCTATCACCACAAAGGATAGTTGAATGAGTAGGGCATCTGCTTTCCATGCGAGAGGTGGTGGATTCGATCCCTTGCAGAGCCAACACCAAACACTTATAACGGTGATACTTGTCACTACCCAGCCTGTGACTCGGCATGACTATGATAGAGCAACGACTTGCTTGCTGAGTATCTGGAGATATATGACTGAGTAAGATATCCGGTGTATCCCAGTGGGGCAACACTATAAATCTGCCATGAGTGAGCATTGGCGTAAGTCGGTAACTGTCTTGATATGGCCACATGTTGCGAGGATGTAAAACCCCACTCAGTCAGAAACCGATGCAACTTGCAGTTCTGGATATTGATGAGTAGGATACATGCGAATATCTGACTTGCCGCCATTCCTTCTGTTTTTGACCCCTTGTTATTCAGCCATCTGTGACCTGTTATTGTTTCAGTTCTGCATTGATTCAGTATTGCCATGTCGTCAAAAGCCACAAGAGGCATGGAACGACAATTTGGAAGCACTGTGGCTACATGATGATCATCTTGCAAACTGAAATGCATATGTTGCTATTTACTGTGACTATATGTAGATGTATGTGTAGATAAATATGTAGATAAATATGTAGATATATATATCCATATGTAGATATATATGTTGGTATATATATCTACATATATACTTAGATATATATGTAGACACAGACTTGACCATTGTGACTGCGTTGTATTGACAGGAGCTGGACCATCGGGCACTAATCATGTGGCAGTACCAGATGGACCAGAAAGCGGTCAGCCTCGTGACGTCATTGCCTTCTGTTAATGACGTCACCACTTTCTGCTAATGACTGGCTTTATTTTAACGCTCCCCTTCCCATGTAACGCTCTCTCTCCCCCTAATGAATTCCCCCCCCCCCCCGGCCCGCTCCCTGGGGGTGACCGGTCACTGGTGGTGGTTGTGGATTCGAGAGCGTTCACACGAGACGCGCTGAACTACATCACTTCCGGTTTCCTCCCCGCGCTGGCCGAGCAGGTGCACCTCACCCGTTCACCCTCGGGCACTGGGTGCATCCTTGAACACATCTTTTAAGAAACTACTAACATGTAGACGTGTGTTTGCTCTCCTGGGGTTCTAGCAAATGACCACGGATGTAATCCTGGTGTTGTTATGTGAAAATGGAACTTGTGTTTCAGTATAGGCAGTTAGCCCTCCAGTCTAGTCTCATATTTATATTGGAATTCATTTTTGGTGTTGCCTGCCAGCTGGAACCCCGTCCTGATGTGACTATATGTCGCCAGGATTAAAAACCCCAACAAACAAAACAAACAAAAGCCAGCTACAGGGTACGTACCGGGCTTGAAAAGTCTTCAACTTCATTTTCCCCATTTCAAGCCCTTGAAAAGCCTTGATGTTAACCTATTTTAGGTCATTACAGTTAATAGCACACAAGACGTGGAAGCAAGAGTTAGAGGACATGGCTTTATTCCAGTGTCGCAGTTTCAGCCGTGCGCATAGACTCAACTCAAGGCATTGTCAATGGTCGTGAGCAATCTTCATACAGAAAATACAGAAAAAGTGAAATATCTCTAAAACCACACCACCTATTAACAAATCGCTTTGTACACATATAGAAAACATCTTTACCAAAAACATTATATTAAATGTATACGGTTAGGGTTCTTGAGTTCTATTAATTTTGAATAAAACTAATGTTTTGCACTGCGCGTACCATCAAACTCAAGGTATTGTCAATGGTCCTGAGCAATCTTCATACAGAAAATACAGGAAAAGTGAAATATCTCTAAAAGCACACCACCTAGAAACAAATCGCTTGGTGCACATATAGAAAACATCTTTACCAAAAACATTATATTAGATTTATAAGGTTAGTGACGATGCTGGTAGATTTTGACGCATGCGCAGAAGCGATGCGCACGACTGAAACTGACAGGGAGCTGAAACTGCGACACCGGGCAGCCCCCCGGTAGCATTACATTTCTGCGGTGTGGCCGTCCGAAAGTTGTAGGGAAGAAGGCCATGTGGTGATCGGAGTGGTGAGGGATGTAAGTGAGGTTATGGGAGATGAGACATATGAGCAATGCAGTTTAATTCAATAAATAACAGCAACTAGCAGTTGTCAAGAGTTTACTTAATTATTAAGAGCAATAATTATATATAGAGATTTAATGTTAAATGTTATGAAAATTAATTAATAAAAATTACATGATATAGTGTTTTAAAGATCGGAGGGTTGGGTGGGTGGGGAAAAAGGAGGTTAGTGGTCAGTCCGATGTCGGAAGGCGGAGTGACCAGGTGAGGTGAGGAGCTGATGGCTCCCAGCTTGAGTGGTTTGTGATTGGCTGTTGAGAGAGGGTGTTTGTCAGAGGCGATGACGATTGAGAGGAGTGGAAGTTGAAAGTGCGGCTAGAGAGGCCTGTGGTGATAGTTGTGTGCCGCTCCCCAGGGCGGAGGGTGGGGGGGAGAAGAGGGGGCGGAGGGGGAGAGTCCCCCAACAGCTTCGCTACCTCGTGTGCCCTGTAATGAACCCGAATGAGCACAAGCTAATTCCACACAATTAGTCTTGAAAAGCCTTGAATTCTGTTAAAACTGTCCCCACTGATCTAAATTATCCTGAAATCACTATTCGCCATTGTTGTTTTTTTTCCCTGAAATCCAAATGAAAATAGTCTTCACTTTCTATCAAAAACAGCCTTGAAATAGCCTTGAATTCCATATCTTCACAAGTGTGCGGACCCTGTAGCTAGAACAGAGAATCCCAGGGATTAGTTGGGTTGCAGAGAAGCAAGAGACCTACTGCGGAAACTATTTGGACATAAGAACCAGGTTTTACATAACTGTGTCGAACCTCGGGGGGGGGGGGTCCACATTAGTAAGCACTTTATATTGAGTGATTACACTTATACTGTAAGAAATATAGATTATAAGAAACATGTGTCACTGTGAGTTGTGAGCACTTAGCTCATAATTACTGAGTAATTCTTTAGAGAGAAACAAAAGCCACCAAGATGGACTGAACAACTTGCATGACGTTGAGCGGGGAGGATAGGTAGGAAGTTAGCAGGTATCAGATGTAATTTAGAGAGAGAAAAAACACGGGGGGCATTACCGTGTTTCTGGGAGGAAGTTGCATATTGGAATTAACGATTTAAACTAATCACTGAATGAATGCCCATCGAGCAGTACCGCATCTATTATTGATATATTGGCATCCTTTGAAGCCAAGAGGCTTTCATTAATGCACTTCTGAGAATGTTAGTGGTGAACATTTCAATGTTTCAAAGCATTTTCCATAGTTGACGGATTTACTGTGAAAGAAACACTAGGCTCTTCCAAACCTACCCTACCCAAATGTGTAAATTATCAGGGATGAAAGATCTTGCCGATTTCACTAATTTCCGATAAAGCAGCGATCGATATAGGGGAGTGGTTTATCTGTGGAGGTGGTCGGTTAGATAGGTTTTACTGTAGTTTCGAATTAGAATAGGAATGCTGCAGTGAAGCCGTCATGATATGAGCTGCTCAGAATGTTTGCGCTACAAGTTGTGTGCGCGAAGTCCACCCTGCAAACTGAAGCTATAACACGCACTGCTTACACACGGGGCGGACTTCACTCCCACACAATCTCACTCCTACCTGTACAGAGCTCACCTCATGCACTGTACACACATTACCCACTCACAGAAGTAAAGAAAAACAAGATGGCAATTTAAGCTACCCCCAAGCTTAGTTTATTCAATCTAAAGGATATTGATCACAAACTGTAATTGTTAACTAATAATTATTAAATAAAAATAAATGTAATAACATTAAATATTTAAGTGGATAAGTTTCCTTAGCACATATTCATCAGTTAGAAATAGCTTGGTGGTGTAAAAAGATATTTAAATAAATAAATAATAGAAAGATTATTAACGAGGATTGGCCTAATTAATTAGTGTGCTGTCTGATTAATGTTGAAAGCTGAATGGTTTCTGGGCTTGCAGGCTCAACTTTCATACGGCCAGTGGGCAAGCCAACAGAGCCCGCTGCTTCGTGTAGTCGCACGAGGTGCTCACATCAATCAGATGATGCGGAATGGCGAGCGACACTCACCAGCTTTATCACGGTCCTCATCCACGAGCAGTGACATTTTTATTCGGAGGACAGATTTTGGGGTGCAATACCTAAATATGAAGTTACCGTGGAGTTGCACCAACTCCAATTCAAAGACAGTCGCTCTTTGTTGTGATGATGAGATGCAGATTGTGCACCCCTATATGTGCTCTAAGAAGCAGCAGGTCCACCACAACCACCTCTTGTCGCATCCCCGCCTTCATTTCGTCCCACATCACAAGCAAAATGGCCAGCACCACCCAGCTGCTCAACCACAGGTATAAGGCGCTACAGTCCGGCAACCAGCACCACGCCCAGAGTTTATACATATACCTTTCACCCTTTTTGGGAGAGTGTCATGTGTGCTTTACCCACCAGGGCCGCGTTCAGGGTGCACCTTGGAGAAATCCCAGACGTCGTCATAGTCTGAACGAGATATAGCTGTCAGTTAACTTGAAAATGGCGGCCTTCACAGGGTGCAGCCATTTGCAATTGAAAGAACAGCTCTGATTGGCTGAAATGCGCTGCTATTTTGGATGGGCTTTTTGCCTCCTATCAGAAAAGCGCGATGTCTCAGAGTTGACTCCGAAGTACACCTTGAATGCAAATTGGCCAAAACATTGTCACGGAGATGTCAAGGAGTCGACTCTGAGGTATCCCTTGAACGCGGCCTAGGTGGCGTATGATGTAGTTTTCAGCTACAAGGTTGAAGAATGGTGGAGTGTAATTTGCATTCTCAGTGTGTGTGGTATATGTACATTCTCGACTGCAGCTACAGCATTGTTCAAGCGTCTGCCGCTAGAGGGTTGAGTTGCGCTTTCTATGTGTGCCTGCTAGCAGTGTTGTCCAAGCTTTTGAATCCTTTGTACATACTTAGCTGTATGTGTTAAGCTTCCCTACTAACATGTAGTTTGTATTTGTTTCAGGCTAAGACATGAGTGCTAAGTGTGTGAATGGCTGTTTGGAGATGAAAAGAAACCCAACTTTAATCAGCAATTCCAACACCTGATCAAATATCAATGAGCTGCATTTTTATATCCACACAATGTTAATATCAAATTATAAAGACGCGCTTTTGTGATTATTTGCGAGCTTTAAAATTTGTAGCTGTCTGGTAAACAGGGATGGGAAATTTTCGATTTTTTGATATTTCTCCTCACCAGACGGGATGGACGAATGAGTTGAGCATCCGTCTCCCGTTTTGGTAGATCGTGGGGTTCGAACCCTGGTTGCATCAAACCAATGACTTAAAAAATTGATAATTGTCACTTCCTTGCCAGGCGCTCGACATTATTAGGATAGGTCAAGGACTGGTTGGCTCAGTGTCAGGATAATGTGATTAAGTGGGATATCAGGTAATGGTGCAGGTGCTCTGGTCTCCCAGTGGGGCAGCACTATAAAGTTGCCATCAGTGTGCACTGTCACAAGTCAGCACCCGTCCTGATATGACCTTAGATGTTGCCAGGATGTAAAACTCCCAACAACCAACCATTTCTCCTCATATGCTTAACACTGGTAAATTCATCGGAAGTCAGATTTCCACCTGTCTTTTTTGTTGGAGGCGACTCTCACCCCTGAATGGCAGGGTAATTTCTTGAGGTGTCTTTCTGTAATGTGTTTCAATTGTGAACTACAGGAGGACGCACACGCAGCATTAATAAAACAAAGAGAGCGAGTCGACCAACGCGCTGTCAATAAGTCAACCAAGCTTGTGCGGCAACAGTCCATGGTTGGAGACACCCGGTAGGTCACGCAGTACTAGTACGTCTTATCACATTACACCTGGTAGGTCACACAATACTTGTACCTCTTGTCACATTACACCTGGTAGGTCACACAATACTCATACCTCTTGTCACATTACACCTGGTAGATCACAATACTCGTACCTCTTGTCACTATTACACCTGGTAGGTCACAATACTCGTACCGCTTATTACATTACACCTGGTAGGTCACACAATACTCGTACCTCTTGTCACTATTACACCTGGTAGGTCACACAATACTCGTACCTCTTGTCACATTACACCTGGTAGGTCACAATACTCGTACCGCTTATTACATTACACCTGGTAGGTCACACAATACTCATACCTCTTGTCACATTACACCTGGTAGGTCACAGTACTGGTACCTCTTATTACATTGCTCCTGGTGGGTCACACAATACTCGTACCTCTTGTCACATTACACTTGGTAGGTCACACAATACTTGTACCTCTTGTCACATTACACCTGGTAGTTCACAGTACTTCTGCGTCATGTTGCATTACTCTGAGTTGTATTGCTCTGAGATGAACAGCTGTAGTAGTTCACTTGTGCTGAAGGATAAACACCTCATCTCTGACCGCAATATCCTTAGCTTAGAAGTCAGAGAAGCGCTCATGTCGGATATGCAGGTGTCACAGTTTCAGATCTCCGCCAGTTTCAGGTCTCCGCATCACTTCTACGCATGCGTCAAAATCGAACAGCATCGTCAAGGCATTGTCAATGGTCGTGAGCAATCTTCAATCAGAAAAAGTGAAATATCTCTAAAACCGCACCACCTAGAAACAAATTGCTTGGTACACATATAGAAAACATGTTTACCGAAAAGATTATATTAAATTTATAAGGTTAGTGACACTGACACTATAGTGACAGTATGAGTGCAGCGATTTGCGGAGATCGGCGACGATTTGAATCTGGCTCGATGTTGACACTTGCGCAGACGATGCTGTTCGATTTTGATGCATGCGCAGAAGCGATGCAGAGACCTGAAACTGGCGGAGATCTGAAGCTGCGACACAGGCATTAAATAGGTTTATTTTCAGAAATTATATCTGATAAGAAGTTACCTTCATGCAATAACTTGCTGACTTCATAATGGTCTTACATTCCCATTTCTGTTGTGTTTCTAAGGTTACCACTTGAGAAAATGAAGGTGAAAATACAAAATAACTTGGACCAGCTGGAAAAGGCGGGTGTGACGTCACGGACCGACAATTACCAATCCATTAATAACTCGATCGTGCAGGTAGGTTGGTGGTTTATGGATTGGAATATTTAATTAAATGCTTTCAAGATGAAGCCTTTAGCAGGGTTCGTAAGGGGCCTAGAAAGTCTTGAAAAGTCTCGAACTTCATTTGCCCCATTTCAAGGCCTTGAATTTAACCTATTTTGGGTAATTAGTCTTGAAAAGCCTTGAATTCCATTTAACGGTCCCCCTAATCTAAATTACCATTCACCGTCGTTGTTTATTCCTGAATAACGACGGTTATTCAGGAATAAACAACGATTGATTGTTGGATACAAATATGACAGAATACAAGTTGAATCCTTCTCCCATGAATATGGTCTATGCTGCCGACACGGCGTAAAGCAACCATCAATCAATCAATCAATCAATCAACACATAATAATACCGGGGATGCACATTGAAGTCATCATGAGTGTGCACTGTCACAATTTGGTAACTGTCCTGATAGTACCTCATATGTTGCTAGGCCGTAAACTCCCATTGAATGACTCGGTGACTTGAGGACATTGTGCTGTTTTCTTCACCAGGACATTCGGAACCAGCGGTTATACCGACAGCGGAGGAAGCAGGAGATGGTGCGCTTAAAGTCAACGCACAAATCACTTGAGATGAAGCGGTCCTTTTTCTCTGAACAGATCGACTACTACAACCAATATGTCAAGACCTGTCTTGATAATCTCTCCAGCAAGGGGAAGTGAGTGCTAGTTTTGAGGATTACTACACATGTTTCGGTTTCCCACAAATGAGGTAGTTAGTTAACTGACCATAATTCAACTGATTGTTAAAGTTGCATAGTCCGATGAAAACATCAAATTTTCAAAACCAAAACACTTATCTAGATTTGATTCTACATATTCAACTGAGACACTGGTGCACTTATTAAGCATTTTTTGCTGCATAGAAGGGCATAATATGTCAATTAATAAAACCTGTTACTACTGAAGTCTATGGCGTCAGAGTTTTGGCGTGCTTGCCAAAATTATTTTGGCATGTTTTGACATCAAATATCTCCAAACTTAGCCATTTAAAATTAAAGTTACTTCAAACTAAAGTAAAGTAGATTATAACGATTAGTATAATATATTTATCTCAGAAAATAGCAAAAACTTAAAAGCATCGGACTATGCAACTTTAAAAGTACATAGCTGTTTTGATTGAATGCATATGGGGTATCATATGGGTAGTACCAGAAATTACTCTATTCAACTAAGGATTCTTTTTCAGGGATTCTTATCCCGTTGATGAATCTCATCATGGGAATATAGCGAGAAATTATTAATGTGTTTTAAAAATAAGTTTAAGGAAATGAAATATGTGGAGTGGGGGGGTCAGTATTAGAAAGGTTTAGCTTTTAACTTAGCAGGTGATGAGCAAGATGAGAGATGCGAAGCTCAGAGCTAGTTGTTGTTTTTATACCTTTACATTTTTATTTTTATAATGAATTATGGATTTTTTTTAATTGCCCAAACGCTGTTAGATTGATAGAATACTGCCGTTATTCCGGGAAGTAGAAAACACCTGTTCGGGCCCAGTAGAGAAAATCGGAAGTGAAATATTCTGAAAGAGAGAATTACAGTGGCTGTACGGGGCCTGAAAAGTCTTGCAAAGTCTTGAACTTTATTTTCCCCATTTCAAAGCCTTGAAAAGCCTTGAATTTAAAACATTTTGGTTAATTCATCTTGAAAACCCTTTTTTCTTGAAGATTTATACTTCCTATCATGGATAAGTCTGAATAGACTTGTTTTCACCATTAGACAGTTTGTCGATAGAAAGCCCGAGTCTACACTTTTACCGACCCAAGGGTTTGTTAACCTCTCACACCACATAGACATGGTATGAGAGCAACTGGCCTTTGATGTCGCTGTAAGTTATACACAGCCTTGGAATTTCATTAAACAGTCCCCACTAATCTAAATTAGTCTGAAATCACCGTTCCGAATGATGATTTCCGACTAAATCCAAATGAAAATAGTCTTGAATTCCTATAAAAACAGCCTTGAAATAGCCTTGAATTCCATATCTTCACTTGTGTACAGACCTTAGAATTTCAAAGGAATGATTAAATTACTTTTCTCCATAAAAGCAACTTTGAATTTGTACTGCGGTCACTGAGGATATTACAAAACGTTCTAACTGCGTCTTTTTGTAGGAAATCAGACCCAGTCGACAAATACAAGTGCGTGTTAAGGAACGTGGTTTATGGTTGCTAACTCATTAATGTCTAGCGTCTCATTAAAAATGTTATTTGGCTGTCTACTGGATATAAAGTGCATGTATTTGTTAAGGCTATTTGAAGCTGTGTCGGGGTTGTAAGAGCTTAATCTTGTTTTATATATAAGTGCTTAATACTTATAATGTGTGTTGCCAAGAATACAATGAACATATGCTTTAAGACTGAACTCTCAGCGGTAGGAATAATGTGTCTGCCCCCCCCCCCCCCGTCCCCCTCACACACACTTTGTCTGGAGGCGTCCTACTTGAGTTGATCGTATAACCACACAGGATGGTCAAGTGAGTTGAGCGTCCGTCTCCCGTTTTGGCAGATCGTGGGATTCGAACCTGCACAATGTTTAATATCAAATTATTAAGAAGTATTTTTGTGATTATTTGCAAGCTTTAAAATGTTTAGCTGTCTGGTAAACAGGATGGTGGTAAACAGGGATGGGACATTTTTGATCTTCGGCTATTTCTGATTTTATTTTGGTCATTTCTCCTCACCCGACGGGATGGCCGAATGAGTTGAGCATTCGTACCCTGGTAGATCGTGGGATTCGAACCCATGGGTCGAGTCAGACCAATGACATGAAAATGTATACTTGTCACTTTCTAGCCAGGATTCGGCATTATTAGGATAGTGTAAGGACTGGTTGGCTTAGTGTAATGATAATTTGGCTGAGTGGGATATCAGGTCATGGTGCTGGTGGCCTGGTCTCCCAGTGGGACAGGACCATAAAGTCACTGATTGCGCATTGTCACAAGTCGGTACCCGTCCTGATATGACCTTAGATGTTGCCAGGATGTAAAACTCCCAACAACCAATCAACAATTTGAGGAGGTCATATGGTGCTGCCTCCAGTGTTGACATGTATGGCCTTCCCTGTGCCGCCCTTGTGCTCTCTCCTGACCTGCCTATCGCACCACTTGGTGGCTATTTACAAACACTGAGTGGACAGTTGCTATGGTTACTGACCTGTCAATCACTGGCTCTACCGATGTGGGCTTTTTGAATTGAAAGTGTGTACAAACATGATTTATAGACATTCAGCAACACAGTTATCGCTGTTTTAATGACATGGAGCGAATATAAGGGGTAATTTTGCATACGAGATTGTCTCAAGAGGTGCTAAGCAATATGGGACAAAACTTTGTCCATTGTAACGATCAACATACTATCTGCTTATGCATTTCTCAGGATAAACTGATTTGTTTTTTACATGGTTTCATAATCCCAATAGAGTACATATTGATTTGAAGCAAATGTCCTTGTGTTTTCAGGGTAACTGTTTCTGTGCTGTTTTGTGTCAATCATTACAATGGACAAAAAAAAAAGAGTCATCACCTTTTGAGACAGGCTCATATATATTAGGGCATGCGACAGATACAAGTTGCCTTTGAAGGCAGAGTGCCAGGCTAATGCCATGGGCTTTTATCAGGGATGAAAGATCTCCGCGATTTTTATATTCACTCATTAACATTCACAAAATGCCAATATATATGAGAACACTTGGTTAATCCAAATCGCGTTTTTATATGCCCTTACATGTTGCTAGGACATAAAGCCCAAATAAAGAAATGTTTGTCATGGGCGATTATAGTCATGATAAGGACAGTTGAAACCAGGCTTCCAGCATTTCCCCACGATTCTCTGACTGCTAATCCTGTGGGGGAATATCTGAGTTTTCATGGAAATTTGCTGTTGATGTAATAACCATGGCTTGGTTCTGCCAGAATCTGCTAGATGGCGCCATAGTCTCGATGTGATTTCCGCGTGTTTTTTTTTGCCAGAAACCCACTTTCATCCCGGTTTCATTAGTTCATATAATCTGTGTGTGGTCTTTAAATAAATGTTGGGTTTCATAACTTTAAGTTGATACACGGCGCAAAATATAGGGAATATCAGAAGTGGGGGGGGGGGGGGGGAGGCTGCCTGGCTGTTACACGGAGAGGTTGTCTGGAAGGCAAATTGTATCAACACAATGGATTACATATCACAGTAGAGCGCATGTTCAGACTACTACACATATATAAATATATTTACTTTTTCGGTGTTAAGTGTAGTTGGATAAATCCAAGACATTCGATTGTGCATCCAAATTCCAACTGCAGTCTCATAAGGAATTTAATATAATAAAAAGAAATGTAATAGCTTAAAATTGTGAAATAAATTGCTCTCTAAATAGTCAATGAATGGTAACTGCGACACTTTATTGCAACACTTTATTGCGACACTGTAATGCTGTGCTTTGACACCAGAAGTCAGGTTTTTAATGTGTGATTAAGACTGTTGTTAATTGTGCTTTTCATGAAGATCAAGTGATTTTTATGTATTAAGCTGGCTTGCCATTATGTCGATAATTTGTTATCCTTAGAAGATAAGAGAGCCCTTCCAAACCCCTATTCCAGGAAGAGTAAAACCTCTCTAACCGACCACCTCCACAGATCGACCACTCCCCTATATCGATTGCTTTATTTGGGTCCGAAACGATTGTCCATATAATACCATTGTAATGATAAAAGAAACCTCTCTAAGCCGACCACCTCCCTAACTGGACCATTTAAAGTCGGTCCCATGGTCGGTCGATTTTTAGCGGTTTTACTGTAGTTCTCTTTTCCTTCATAATAAAACCGTTGTGCATGTCTTCATAATACTTTTAATATTATGTTTCTGTGTATCCCCGGTTTTTGTTATTTATATTAAATTTGACAGTAGCAGTCGGCATTATAAAAAAAAAAACACTAAAAAAAACAGACTTTCTCAGAGCATAGTACTAAAATTTGTGTGTTAATTTGTTTTCTGCTGCAGAAAATCGGGCTGGAGAGTAAGTCTGTTCAGCAAAGACTCGGGACCGAAGGCAAAGGGCGCCATCAAGTACAGTGCGGCCAAGCTGTACGAGAAGGGAGTGATCCTGGAGATAGAGGGTCTGCCCACCAACCAGTGAGTACTTGCCATCATAGTTGTCTGTGGGTACCTGGATATAGAGGGTCTGCCCACCAACCAGTGAGTACTTGCCATCATAGTTGTCTGTGGGTACCTGGATATAGAGGGTCTGCCTATCAACCATGGTTGTTGTTGTTGTGGGTACTGGAGTGGGTTGACCACCAGTGAGTACTGCATCATAGTGTTGGGTACTGGATATAGAGGGTCTGCCTATCAACCACTGAGTACTTGCCATCATAGTTGTCTGTGGGTACCTGGAGATAGAGGGTCTGCACACCAACCAGTGAGTACTTGCCATCAGTCTTCTGTGGGTACCTGGAGATAGAGGGTCTGCCCATCAACCAGTGAGTACTTGCCATCATATTTGTCTGTGGGTACCTGGATATAGAGGGTCTGCCCACCAACCAGTGAGTACTTGCCATCATAGTTGTCTGTGGGTACCTGGATATAGAGGGTCTGCCCACCAATCAGTCAATACTTGCCATCATATTTGTCTGTGGGTACCTGGAGATAGAGGGTCTGCCCATCAACCAGTGAGTACTTGCCATCATAGTTGTCTGTGCGTACCTGGAGATAGAGGGTCTGCCCACCAATTATTGATTACGTGGCATCGTAGTTGTCTGTGGGGGTACATGGTGGTACATGGTAAACTAAATGGGTTAAGAAAAAAAAGGTTAAAGGGAAATGGAAGTGACAATAGATTCTACTAATTATCGCTGTGACTATGGCATTTGCTACCTCCCTATCCCTCTCCCTCCCTCCTTATCCCTCTCTCCCTCCCTCCTTCCCCGCCCCCCCCCTCTCCCTTCCTCCCTCCCTCTCGACCAAACAGGGTGGCCGAATGAGTAGAGCATCCGTCTCCTGTTTTGGGAGATCGGGAGATCCGAACCCATGAGTTTGTGGGTTCGAATCCTGGTTGAGTCAAACCAATGACGTAAGAATTCATACTTTTCACTTCCTAGCTTGCCATTATTAGGCTAGGGCAAGGTCTGGTTGGCTCAGTGTCAGGATAATGTGACTGAGTGGGATATCAGGTCATGGTGCTTGCGGCCTGGTGTCCCAGTGGGGCAGCACTATAAAGTCGCACAACAAACAAACAAAATCCTCTCTCCTTCCCTACCTGCCTTCCATACCTTCCTACTTCTTCCCCTGCCTGCCTCCTTCCCTCCCTCTTTCCCTTCCTCCTTCCCCTCACCCTTCCTCCTTCCGCTCCCTCCTTCCCCTCCCATTCTCTCCCCTCCACTCGCTTACTCACCTACCCACTCACTCACTCTCTCACTCACCTACACTCACTCGCATCGGCTGAGAGTATTAAATATAGTGCTATGAATCTTCCGAGTACTAGACGTAAAGTACCAAGTGTTCTCTGGACTACAGACAGACGGGGACTACTTGTACTGTATCCCAGCAAAAAGACTGGAAGTAAACCAAAACAACAAAATCATCCAGAGTCACAATGTGATATGAAACTGCAGTTATAATTAAATACTATTTTTAATGGTATCAATAAAACATCATGAGTGACTACCAATCAACAAAGGAAACTTTTTATATGATTGTCTCAATTATATTCTTTTAAAATACAGATTTCCTCCTGTTTGTCTGCGTGCGTGTGTGTGTGGGCGTGCGTGCGTGTGTGCGTGCGTGCGTAATCACTTGATGACACCCTAATTCTCGTGTGCAGGTTCAAGAACGTGCTGTTTGAGATCGCAGCGACTGAGGTGGTCGGCATGTTCGACGTGAATGCCAAGTTTATGGGAGTCAGCATGGAGAAGGTTGAACTTATCTTCCAGGTGCGAATACTATTTGATTTATCTAAACTGACATCATTTTTCCCTTTTTCTTTACCATTTATACTGCCTATCATGGATAAGTCTGAATAGATTAAACGGTTGGTCAATAGAAAGCCCGAGTCCACACTTTTACCAACCCAAGGGATTTTTAACCTCCCACACCACATAGACATGGTATGAGAGCAACTGGCCTTCGATGATGCTGTAAAGAATACACAGCGGTGGGAAAAACCCTGGATTTATTTTTATTTTAGGGGAGTAGATATGGCTAATTTTTATTGACAACAGTGTTTTGAATGGCTAGGTGTGTGGCTTATTAACTAATCTAGGATAATTGTTAAGTGCAATAAATATGTTAATTTCCAAGTTGCTTCTTTTGCTTTATAAAAATAACATAGAGAAACCTGGTGAAGTAAAACCATAAAGAGTTGACATGTATGTAATCATTAAAATATCATATTTTTTCCGCCTTTAAAAATGGAATTTCTTACCTGAAAATGCCCTAAAAAGGCCTTAAATGTGGTTGCTGAATAGCTGTATGAACCCTTATATCCAATACTGCTATTCGTTTTGGTTTTACTATTTATGTTTGTATGCGTGTGCTTCCAGGATCTGCTCCAGTTGCAGTATGAAGGCGTCTCTGTTATGAAGATGTTCGACAAAGCTCGCATCAACGTCAACCTCCTCATCTTCCTGCTGAACAAGAAGTTCTATGGCAAGTGAGCAGACGACATCTACCATGTTCTGAGTGAGCAGGAAAAAAGAAGTCGTTCATATTCACTACCATGTTCCACAAAAACAGGATGGCTCTCAATACCAGGTAGAGTGGCCCAAAGACAACTAATATACCACCTTCTGCGATGGGGAATGGCAATTAAAATGCAAAATTAGCTTATTCATGCTTAGCATACCCGATTGGAACATTCTACAGTCAATCGAATATTGATTGGAACATTCTACAGACAATCAAACATGGCTTGGAACATTCTACAATCAATTCAACATTGCTTGGAACATGTGGTCAATTGAATACTGCTTGGAACATTCTACCGTCAATCAAACATTGCTTGGAACATTCAACAGTCAATCGAACATTGCTTGGGACATTCTACAGACAATCAAACATTGCTTGGAACATTCTACAGTCAATCGAACATTGCTTGGAACATTCTATGGTCAATTGAATCAAACATTGCTGGGAACATTCTACAGTCAATCAAACATTGCTTGGAACATTCTATGGCCAATTGGACACTGCTTGGAACATTCTACAATCGAACATTGCTTGGAACATTCTACAATTAAAACTGACATTGCACAACAACTTCCCTTCCACCCCCTTGCGGGATTGGTTCCTG
Source organism: Branchipolynoe longqiensis (assembly GCA_030323885.1). Lineage (NCBI taxonomy): Eukaryota > Metazoa > Annelida > Polychaeta > Phyllodocida > Polynoidae > Branchipolynoe > Branchipolynoe longqiensis. The sequence goes on along the minus strand of CM059188.1, from coordinate 103,971,307 downwards.
CCAAATCATTGACATATTCAGTTTGCGCATGCCTGGCGGATTGGTGTGACTTCTAGTTCAGCTCTTGTAAATAAAACTGACCTCTGAGCAGATGCCGGTTGGGAACCATACGGGTAGCCTTTTGGATCGTTACCATGGTGATGCATAGAGCTGGTTCTGTGTAGAGTTACACTGTGACGTCATGTCAGTTGGACGTGGCGTGACAGTGATATGTGACATGGTATTAGGACGGCTATCGTCACCGAAGGGCTCACCGACATGAAGCATGGTGTCTGTCTGAACACGGGTATGTTGAAAGTTGTATAGTCCGATAGTTTTGAGTTTCTATCATTTTCTGAGATAAATATATTAGGTTGATCATTACAATCTATCTTACATGTGCTTGAAGTAACTTTGATTTAACATGGTTAATTTTGGATATATTTAAACATGCAAAATTAATTTTGGCATGCTTGCCAAAACTGTGATTCCATAGACTTCAATAGTAACAGGTTCAATTAAATTGATTTAATACGCCCTTCGATATAACAACAAATGATTAATAAGTGCACCAGTATCTTAAGTTTTATGTTCTGATCTAGATAAGTGATTTGCTTTAGAGAAATTGCTGTTTTTATCGGACTATGCAACACATGCAGTTTCATATCGAATTGGACTTCATTACTGAGTGTTATAGATGGTGTGACTGCTTCCCTGTTGTGAGTAGATAACAACAACTGTACATACAAGTGAACTAGTTGATCATATCTTATACTTCCTGCTTATTACGCCTTATGCTAACGCCAGGTGAACCTAACTGTTGCGGATTCAAACTCCGCTTGAATGACCCTGCAAAAGAAAAATGTGAAATCAAAAGTTGTTTTTTTGCCTTTATTGAGAAAGTGATAACATTGTACAGGGATGAAAAATCTCTGCGGTTTTCCGCGATTATTTATATTTACCGATTAACTTTAAACATTAAAAAAAAAAGATATGTATATGACAACACTTAGGGGAGTTCGAATCCCATTTTTAAATTACCTTAGATGTTGCTAGAACATCAAACCCAAACAAGAGCGAGTCCGGTATGGGCGATAATACAGTCACAACAAGGTTAGTTGAAAACTGACTTCCGGTATTTTTCCGCGAATCCCTGACAGTGGTAAGTCTATGGGAGAAGATCCGCGTTATCGCGGAAATTTGCCGTTGGCGGCCTGATTTACGCGATTTTAGCCGGAGACCACTTTCATCCCTGATTGTAATAATGCTGGTTAAATCAGTTATTTAAATCATGGTTTGTATACTTATTTTGTTGACATTCCGTTAATGGGCATTCCCATTCATGAGCTATTCTTAGACATGTTCCTGAACAACGTTCACATGGACATGATGCTGTGATGAGTGTTGTTGACCGTCATAACAGTTGTGTTGATCCTGTTCAGTGAGGCGTTGCCGCTGTGGAAGCTGGCGTATTGATGGGTGTTTAGTGAGAAAGTGACAGTTGAATGTGATCACAAATGTGATGTATATGGATCTGAGCTGTGACCTGGATACAGATATTTTGACCTAATTAACAAATTGACTGATATTGTTGACAAGATCATGTCTTTCCTCTCTCTTTTTAAAATAATTTGTGTAAATATTTAGTATGACACTGTTATCTCCTTGGATTCCTGTAAAATTGGCCACCACTGTGTTCAAATTTAAGGTACTTTGTGTTGTTTCTCCCTCCATATAACTCGGAATGGTTGTTGCTATTAGATTCATAGCAATCTACAGTTGACAGTTTTGACATGGTTCAGTGCCCACATAATGGGGTCGAGATGAGCCAGACTCGAAAAATGAATAAGTGTTTAGCCTGAGACATCTGTTTGGAGAGTGCTTCTTTGTAAGGTTTGGTTTGAGAAACTATATAATACTGTTCAAATTTCAACTCCGCATCCATTCCTCAATTTAAAAAAAAAATTTAATTTAATTTAGAAAAATAAAAGGTTCTGTTGCTAATGCGGGCATGTTTCAGTTTCTTTTGCCTCCTGTCTGAAAAGTTCGGGCTTGCTAGCACGAGACACTATATAAATGTGTTGGGTTTGTCTTAACTTAATCCCTGACAGTTGCGAAATAAGCACAAAATGCCGTGTTCAAGTCGGGGTTCAACCATCAGAGAGAAAGAATTGACTTCTATTGACATCATTTATGTATGGAATTTGCCATTGACTTTAAATAATGTAACATTGAAACCAGCAACGCAATAATAATGGTGTCAATTCATGGCATACATGCCAAGATTCGATCCAATTTACAAGAATCATGCAATACTATCATCGAAATAGGAATCTCCATATGTGTAGACATATATAATAGTGTATGAGTAGGTAGTGATTTCAAATGGGTCTCAGCCTTCGGCTTCGGCCCATTTGAAACTTTCGCCAACCCACGAGGGCTATTATGTTACCTATGTCATGTCTTTATTATGTACAGAGCTATTTTGCTATTCACCTTGAAACAATATTCTACTGAATTCATCTAGTACTAGTAGGAACATTAGCCACCCCTATACCAAAGGAATGTGTTCAATAAAAAAAATAAGACTATCTGTGAACTACTATTCAATATCAACATTAATATTCAAGACCAAGATTCAGGATCAAAGCATGTACCATCCTATTGTAATTTATAATTAGTATTATTAGGGCCCATATGGACATGGATTTCCTTAACAACTTGGATATAGCGAAAGGATATTTGATTGAAATAGACCTGATGCATATTCCATTATTTCTAAGATGTGCTGATGCCAATGTCATCATGTTTTTGTGTTTCTTGAAATCCGGTTAGTTGGCAAGAAAATGAAAGTATTTTAGATCCTTTCACTTTCTGATCAAACTTGTCTGGGGAGTATAATGTTGGCCACTCCTTAAACTGAAATCAGGATGTACACAATGTAAGTGTAATCACAAGGTTGGTGTCTTGTTCTTATAGTTGGCCATTCCAATTAAAATAGTGCATAGTAGGCAAAATAGATAGGGTCTTTTCTCAATATTGCTTTTATTAAAATGAAATTGAAGGATTTGTGCTTGCCATTGATTACTCGCCGGCTGTTTACTTTCCAGCCGTTATATCCGTTGCTTCCCCCCCCCCCTTTTTTTGTAATCTTAAAAAAACAATAGATCTGATACTTCTAGACAAATATTAACGTGCCACAGTTATGATAAAAGTAACCTGTATCGACAGGTTTATTAGCTTAATGCTTATTATTTGTTTGTTGTGGTTTTCTTAGTAAATTAAAAACGAAGACTTATGTGTACACCAGGGATTACTGGATCTGTTAATGTTATCGAATATTGGTTGACCACATCGACACTATTTTTAAATGTCTTCATGTTTAGTAAATGGGGTAAAATAAAAAATGCAACTCTTTTTCAACGAACGAAGAATACAACCCTTCATGGGCTTAGCACTGCGGGAATTGTTTTTTTTGTTTTTTTAATCTTTATATAATTTTTAATATTTTTTTGTAAAACAGTTTATTCATATAAGCTTCGTTGTCAGAGGCGACTTTCATTCCTTGCCACACTTTGTTACGTGTGTTTGCTTTGTTTTTGACAGCGCCCATAGTGAGTGGAGCCAGTTCGTGTATATAGCGCGGGTCCGTCCTTGTGTATGTATATCAACGACACAACCTCTAGCCTTCCCGCCACGTTTATATTACACAACCACACTTAGGTAGCTACATACAGTCTGCTGTGCCTATAGATGTTAGAGGTGGATTCGCTTTCTTAGTGACTATGTGATATGGTAAGGCTTGTAATTTCGATTACACACACAAGTTCGGTGGAACAAGTAGAAGCGGTTCTAGACAGGAGACTGGTAGTACTGTAGATTAGTTACAGTATCGTACAGATGTACTGCATTTTTACTGAATAAAGTTATACTTTTGTAAAATATGTCATATGTTGATGTGTTTTGTCAATACTGAAAATACACGTTGCTAAATTATAACTTTTTTTAAATTTCATGACTAAGCCAAATATCATTATTGATTCAAATTATGTGCAGTCATTGAACCCCATGTGTTTGGGTTATTTATAACATGGTGTAATTCAATGGGCGGCGGCGGACCGAACTAAATCCTATGATTAACCCCATGAACACTTATATTCAAATTTATTACTAGACTTGACAAGTCAGAAAATGTTATAATACAAGGACTTGTAAAAATAGAAGAGAGTGATCTCAGATTTACATCTGCCATATGGAGGCATTGGTACAAACTACTGTATGTAGACCAACATTTTGATATTGGTTAGTATGGTAGTATTCATACTATTACTTATATATTATTCACATTAAGTTTTATATCTACCTACTATGGACCAAATTATGTAACTACCATAATCCTGAGTCTGAAATAAAGAATTGAATTGAAAATTGAATTAGTGGTGCCACCTTCCGAAACCGCCATGCACTGAACCCAGCACTTAGCCAGAGACCCATGAGGTACGGTGGAGCCACCTACCGTCATATACTGAACTAGACCTTCCTGCCAAAACAATCACGATCCGAAATTCAAACTGTTCAAACAGCCTCTACGGTCCTGCAACCGCCGCCAATAACCCCTACAGCTATTCTTTACCCACCCACACCTCTAATAATGAAAATAAAGCGATAGGGTTGAGGGTTCGGGTCCGGCATACCTATAGAGGGAGTGCACGTGCCGTCATTACTTAGCAATCAGCGGGCGGCCATCTTGGATTACGAGCACCCTCCCTAGCCATGTTGTGAACGCATGCAGATTCAGTAAAACAGAGTTGTCTTGGGTTATGGGACGTTCTGGGAGGTTTACATCCAATGTGTTTACTTACAGCACTTTAGCAAGAACTTCTGAGGCCAAACTGCTCAAAACAGTGACAAATAAACCAACAAATCAGTAAATAAACATAGTGTAGTCAGTTGCAAGCCTTCTATATGTCATCCAATATGGCCACCGATAGTTGTTTTGTGACGTGATTACAACCCCTCTATAGGTCCTACCACCTGAGCCACAAGAAGAACTCCCACCAAGGGGGAGCAGAGCCAAAGACCCCCAATCAACACCCGAGAACTGACAGCCTGGAATTATTATTGCATCGCCACACAGCTGAACACGAAACTGAAAACAGCTGCAGGTAATCCAGATCAAGCTGGGATCCAACTAGTTGCTGCGACACTCTGTGCAGTAATAGGTACAGATGGTCTGAAGGTCATGAAGAGTCTACCCAACCTGTCTGAGAAGGCTAAGAATGATCCCGAACGGATTCTTCAAGAGCTGAGAGGTCACTTAATCCCTCAATGACATGTCCTTTCGAACGATATAAGTTCAACATTGCAACACAGAAGGATGAGTCAGCAGATGAATTCCTGATCAGGTTACGTCAACTTGCAGAGTCATGTGAGTTCGAAACATTAAGGGATAGCCTCATCGGGGATCGCCTTGTAATAGGAACATCCAATGAGATTTGCCGAGACCATCTTCTGCATTTAAGACCTGTACCTGACCTCAACTGGTGCATAGAGCTCCTGAGAGCAAGTGAGCTCTAAAAGTCCCACAGGCAGGTGATATCAATGGAACAGGAAATACGGCCAGTTGACAATATATACACAGCAAGAATAAACCATGGCAGAAGGGAAAGACGTCCAAGCCGACAAGCATTTCCAAGACACAATCGGAGCGAGTGCAAGGCAAAGGAGAGCAAGTGCCATCAATGCGGGAAAATTGGGCACTACACAAATGTATGTATATCTAGCAAACCCAAGTCAGTCCAATAAGTGAATGGAGACAATGTGGATTACGTGGATATTCCATTTCTAGGTGAAGTCAAGCCTCATTCAAATGATTTTTGAACAGCCGATCTGCAGGTCAACAGACAACCAACCACCTTCAAGCTAGATAGTGGGGCTGGTGTGACCATCATCGGCAATAGAACGCCATGGCTGAAGGAGGTCTCCCTAATCCCAACGTCAAGAGAGTTCAGAGGACCAGGAGGTATTCCTCTTACACACCGTCTCATTGGTGAGATATCAAAGGCTCACCTGACAATCGGGGATAGGATGGTAGTGGACAAGGTTTATGTCATGAAAGGACAGGAAGACAACCTCTTAAACAAAAATGCATGCGAAAACCTCAAGCTCCTAAAGCCAGCAGCATCCATCTATGATGTTCAGATGATGCCAGATTTCCGTGCTGAGTTCCCACAACTCTTCAGAGGACGTGGATGCTTGAAAAACAGCCATAGAATGTCAATTCTACTGGATGATCTCCCTGTGTGCCTCTATACAGCATGGAGAGTACCACACCCTCTTCTAGAACAGGTGGAAAACGAGCTGAAGTTCATGCAGAAGCAAGGAGTCATCTCTCCAGTCAAAGAGCCAACAGCTTGGTGCTCTGGAATGGTGTGCATCCCAAAGTCAAATGGGAAAGTTAGGATTTGTGTGGATTTGTGTGGATCTTAAAGTAGTACAATGGGAAGTTCGCCCTATGGCCACAGTCAAGGCAAATCTTGCAAAGCCAAAGCTTCTTGAAACTTGGTGCTAATTTGGGATTCTGGCAGATACCTTTGAATCAAGAGTCCAGGCTACTGACCACTTTTGTGACACCCTTTGGCCGATTCTACTTCAACAGACTGCCATTTGAAATAAGCTCAGCGCCAGAAATATTCCAATGCACAATATCTCAACTACTACAAGGACTTGATGGCATAGTCTGCCACATGGATGACATCTTAGTCCATGTCTCTAACCAAGAAGAGGATGACGGGCATGTCAGAGCAGTTCTACAATGCTTACAGGATGCAGGACTGACACTCAATGAGAAAAAGTGTGAGTTCTCCAAGACTCAGATGACCTTCTTGGGTCATATAGTCACTCCAAACACCATTGAGACAGACCCAGCCAAGACAAAGCCGATCCGAGAGTTCCCAGCACCAACCGATGTGACAGAGCTACAACGGTTCAATGGGATGGTCAATCAACTGTCAAAGTTTATCCCTGATCTGGCATCTATCAATGAGCCACTACATCAACTCCTGCAAAAGGAACAACAGTGGACAGGGATTCAGCACAGAAAGAGGCATTCGAGACCATTAAGACCAGATTGGCATCTATGGACACACTGGCACACTATGACCCTAAGCAGGAGACTATCATTGCTGCTGATGCCTGCGAAAATGGGTTAGGAACCATACTCTTTCAAGTGGATGCATCCGGTAACCGACGACCAGTCTGCTATGCCTCATTAGGAGATCATGAAGTATGATAGGCCATGATTGAGAAAGAGGCACTTGCAGTGACATGGGCATGTTAAAAGTTCTCTGACTACATCCTTGGTATGAGATTTGTCTTAGAGACTCACCACAAATCCCTCATACCACTTCTCTCCACAACTGATTTATCCAAAATGCCACTCGAGTTCTGAGATTTCGACTGCGGATGATGAGGTTCAGCCCTGAAATAGTTCATGTCCAGGGGAAAGACCAAACCACAGCAGATGCCCTATCACGGGCTCCTGTCAGCAAACCAACACCTGCTGACCTCACCTTCATCCAGGAAGTTGAGGAATTTGTTTCACTGACATTAAAGTATCTGCCAGCCACAGAGGTCTGGCTGCATCAAATAAAAGACACTCAGAACGAGGTCACAATCTGTGCAGACTGGATGGCCTGGACTGGATGGCCTGGATACATGCCTCAACAACCTTTGCTCTGTCCCTACTGGGAAAAAAGACACCACCTCCCCACCCAAAATGACCTACTAATGTATGATGACCGCATCGTGATACCTCTATCTCTTCAAATCGAGGTACTGGGTCAGATCCATCAGGGTCATCTGAGCATCAGCAAGTGTAGGGCCTGAGCTATTGGGAGTGTCTGGTGGCCACTACTCAGCAAACAGATTGAGACCATGTGCAACAGATGTCCTACTTGTGCAATATATCGTTCTGAGAGAAAGGAGCCTCTCCTCTCATCTTCCTTCCCAGACCATGCATGGGAATGGGTCGGAACCGATCTCTTTGAAATAGAGAAGAAAACCTACATCATAGTAGTGGATTACTACTCAAGATGGATAGAAGTCTGACACCTGGCTCAAACCATATCAGGCCATGCCTTCGAAGCTTTAAAGTCCATCTTCAGCACACATGGCATTCCTGATTATGTTGTGTCAGACAATGGACCACAGTACTCTTCAGACAGCTTCAAGAGTTTTGTAAGAGACTATCACTTTGTCCTTGTAACATCTTCACCACTGTATCCACAGTCAAATAGGGAAGCAGAACATTGGGTACAAACAGCTAAGAACATTATGAAGAAGAATGTTGATCCACATCTTGGATTTCTGGCTTACCTCACAGCACCAATTCAAAATGGTTACTCCCCAAGCCAGCTCCTGATGAACAGAAACTTGAGAATGACACTCCCTACTACCCGAGAAGTGCTCAGGAAGACCTTGGTTCTGGATCCAGTGAACCTAGGGATCAAGAAACATGAATACCGGGAGACAGCAAAGAAGGACTACAACCGAAGCCATCGTACAGTCCCTCTTCCTTCCCTGTCCAATAGTGACAGTGTCTGGATCAGGGAAGAAAACAAGTATGGTTCTGTCCAGGAGAAGCTGTCCAGCCCAAGATCATACCAAGTCTTGACAGAAACAGGTCCCTCCATCCGAAGAAACCGAGAGGCACTTATACACACAGGGAGAAATGAAACAGAACCAACAGAGAACTGTTTAACCCCTGTGATGCCATCGCCAGTGAAGTCGTCACCACTCAAAACATCAGCTGGTGATGAGCAAATATCCACCAGATCAGGTTGTATGGTCAAACAACCTGAACGGGTTGATCTATGAGTTCTCCTGCTTGGACATAATACTCCCAGAGTTCAGAGGTCAGTCAGCCAATAACGAACTCCTAAGGACACTAAGAGAACTCAGTCTGATTAAAAACTATGAGAGTTTATGACAGTTAAGTAAAATGTATTGATATCCTAAAAATGGAAATGTGGTATTAGCAGACTACAGTATGGTGTTCAGTGTGAGAACCAATAAAGGTTGACTACTAACAATAACATGGCATCCAGACAAGTCAATACAACAAAATCCACAGGCACAATCTATATAACTGACCATTCTTGTCAATTTACAAGGCGATCCTTTTTATGTCCTACTTACGTGAACAATATATCAATGTGTAACAGGAGTGTGCGGATCTATCAATTCAACTTTCTATTTATACCTAATGTAGATAAGTGAGGCAGGTGGATATTATGTTAACTACGGTGCACCAGCATTCTCACTTGACTACACTTGACTGTTAAGTTCATCATCATTGGCATTGCTATAATTTATTATCATTATTAGCATGTTGTAGCATCGCGACCGACAGCATGATGATGATGATGGATGAGTAAGACTGGTGATTAATATGTTAACTACGGTGCACCAGCATTCTCACTTGACTGCTAAATACATCATCATCATCATCACCATTATTATTATTGTTATTATTAGTTGTAGTAGTAGTACGCATAGGAGTATTTCAATTGCTTGCAGAATGTAAGATTATAAAATGTTGCACATAAAAAATATGCACTTATGTACAATGCAAAAATAAACCATCCAAAGGTATATGTCCTATTACAAATAACTATTCCATCTAATCTGTATATTTAGGTGTTATTACTTTAAATCGTTCATGGTTATCTTGACCCATCATTCCTCTGACTTCATATGTCGTTTCTCTTCATGATGATACCCCGTCACCCCGTGCATGTAGTGGGTTGCATTCTCAGCTGGCACCAGGGCCGCGTTCAGGGTGCGTCTCGGAGGTGCCGCGGAGACGTCTCCGCGATGCTTTTTGGCCTATTTGTGTTCAGGGTGCGTCTCGGCGACGTCTCGGAGATGCCTCCCTTTTCAAACTGGAGATGAAAAGCGCCTCGAAAATGGCCACCGCATTCAGTGGTTTCAGCCAATCACAGCGCAGCTTTTCCATTGCAAATGGCGACCACCTGTGGGGGTGGCCATTTTTGAGACAACAAACTGCCTTTGTAGTTCAGACTAGCGTGACGTCACGGCCATCTCCGAGGCGCCTCCGAGACAGACTCTGAACGCGGCCCAGGACTCCATCGAAGATTATATATAATAGTACTGTATATTAGTTAGCATAACATACTATGTAGTATTATATATACTGCCAGTAGCCATACTAAAAAGAAAAGAAAATATGGTAACTTTATACTGCCATCATACCATATGGGGAAAAGACACATACACCTATTAAATACTACCACATAGTAGCAGTCTGGATACCAAAAATACATATTCTGCCAGTCTGGATGCCGAGGACAGGTTTATTCTATCACGAACTATACAAAAAATAAGACATACTGCTGTTAGATACTAGCCATCTGGATACAAAAAAAAAGTGGTTTATACTACCATGATCCAGTTCGGGTACCAAAAACAGGTTTATACTACCACAAACTATACCAAAGATAAGACAGATGCCCCTATTAGGTATTACCAGTCTGGGTATAAAAAACAGGTTTATACTACCACAAAATATTTTTTTTAAATAAGACACATGCCACTATTAGATACTACCAGTGTAGATACCCAAAACAGGTTTATACTACCACAAACTATACAAAATATAACACACATGGTGCTATTAGATACTACCAGTTTGGGTACCAAAAGCAGGTGTATACTACCAGGAAATAAGACATACTATTAGATATTACCAGTCTGGGTACCAAAATCAGGTTTATCCACCACAAACTATGCAAAGAAATAAGACACATGCCACTATTAGATACTACCAGTCTGGATTTTTTGTTAAAGACATGTTTATAATACCAGAATATATATTTGCTAAGTCACATACTCCTAATAGATACTACCAGTCTGGATACAAAAAAAAGAGAGATTTATAGAGTCCCACTATATAGTAACAATGTATTTAATAAACACAGACACATACTCCTATTATGTACTATACTACTGCTGTATACGAAAGAATGTTCAGATTAATAAATGCATTCCCAAAAACATGTATAAAACATGTCATGTTAATCATTGGAGTATGTTATATATTATTATAATGTATCACATCCTATTAAGTATTATACCAATATACCTAACAGAACCCAGTCAGAACCCTGGATACTGAACTTCCGAAGAAAAACAGAATATTCCAAGCGTCTAGAGTTCTTAAATGTAAAACAACATAAGTTGGTTGGTTGGTCGTTAGAGATTTTCGTCCTGGTAACATCTAAGGTCATATCAGGATAGGTACTGACTTGTGACTGTGCACTCACGGTGACTATATAGTGTTGCCCCACTGGGAGACCAGGCCACGACCTGATATCCCGGGCCACTCAGTCACATTATCCTGACTCTGAGCCAACTAGTCCTTGCCATATGGTAATAATGTTGAGTACCTGCCTAAGAAGCAACACATATCAATTTTTATGTCATTGCTTTACCTCGACCAGGTTTCGAACCTGCCAAAATGGTCTACCAAAACGGGAGACTGACGCTCAACTCATTCGGTAATATCAGCATTAACAGAAATGTAACATGATTGCTGTAGACGATTCTATAAAACATTCGGGGTTTACTTTAGGAAAATATAGTTTTATTGGGATATACATCATGTACACAAACACAACAATGTGTGTGAGGAAATATAAATGGCTCCTCAGACTTTATTGATTAAGAACCAACAATGAATCTGTAGTAGTCTGTACATGAGCCCCACTACCACGCGGTGGTGGCAGACACTACGCCGCAGACCTACGCAGTTACACTGAACTACGCTAGGTGGCGGCAGGCTAGCCACCAGGCAGACCCCAACTGGGCTGCCCTCTACTGTGTGTGGTTAGCTCACACCCCACCCACCTATAGAGGTGACGTGGGACCTGGCGAGTTAGGGGGCGGGTCAGGTGACTGTTGACGCCATGAAGAGTAGAGAGGTTTTGTAATAAACCAGGTCGAAGCGTACTGATACTGAATCTTGGCGTTCTTCCGTGAGTGTGTGGCAGTGTGGGGAAGACCGTGGGTCATCACAAATCCATTAAACTACATAAAGCTGCATAATCAGTAATTTTATATACTGACCCACCCAGGAGGCTAATGACTGCGGTATATACATAAACAATGCCCATGGTATAGAGAGGGAAAATGAATTCACCAGAATCCAGAAACCGTAGACAGCTATTTCTGCGGAATTGATATAATCTGGATCCAGCGCCTTCTCCCATGTTTTACCTATCAGATTCACCTGGTACCAGCAGGGTATAAGTTTCAATACTGCTGAAAATAGACCTGTGGTTATAGACTGTGTCCACTGATTGTGTCCACTGGTGACTGGTGTGACACAAATAGTCATCAAGCTGGTTAACTGTTCCACCTTGAGTAGGCCTACTGTAAAACATGGGAGAAGCCACTAGGACCAGTTTATATTTTTCTTTTATAACTGACCATGGAATTGTGGTAGAGCATGGGATCGTGGGTTCAAACCCTGGTAGAGTCAAACCAATGACTTAAAAATTGATACTTGTCGCTTCCTAGCTTGGCGCTCGGCATTATTAAGATAGGGCAAGGACTGGTTGGCTCAGTGTCAGGATAATGTGACTGAGTGGGATATCAGGTCATGGTTCTGGTGGCCTGGTCTCCCAGTGGGGCAGCACTATAAAGTTGTGATGAGTGTGCACTGTCACAAGTTGGTACCCATCCTGATATGACCTTAGATGTTGCTAGGATGTAAAACAACAAGAAACAAACAATCTTTTATAACTATTCAAATGTTCTTGAATGGAATAATATTGGCTTCTTTTAATTTATTAACAACAATTTTCCTATGTAGCTAATAAAAACAAGCGAATTAGTAAATTAAGTACAACAACGGGCTTGAACACCACTGGAAACAAATATGCAAAATGTGGTGGCGGGGGGGGGGGGGGGAGAGGGCAGTCCTAAACATAACCCAGCCAACATGCCCTGGTGGGCCCTACATGGGTTGTCAATGGGCGAGCTGGGCACAGCTGGGCAGGGGCTCCAGGTGGGCTCTGAAGTGGGCATGAGATGGACCACACATGGGCTAGATTCCCAGCTTTAAAAAAAGAAAATCATATTTTGTCTAAGATATAGTGAACATATTCAATAACTGAGATAGGCCCACCTGGGGCCCATGTGAGGCCCACCCAGGGCCCAGCTGGAAATGCTGGCTGGGAAATTGCTTATTCATATTAGTAGGATCCTTACTTTGGATACGATTTATTGCTGGTTAAATATTTTTTTTACTTACAACAAGTTATACTTGTCGCTACCCTATTTGAGGCTTGGTATCACTGATGTGGCAATAACTGGGGGGGTGGGGGGGGAGTCCAGGTGGCACAGCGCCCACAAGCCTGCCGGTGATGGATAGAAGGAGGCCTTACAGCCTAAATATGCCTAATATGTGCATCACTATAGCAGGTATGCCGGTATTGCAGGTCTAGCAATACCTCAGGGAGTTTGACGCCCCTGCCTTGCAGAGTTGTAAACCACTGCCTTGTGGTACAGGTCCTTGACAGAACCGAAGGCTAAGGGAGCAAACCTTAAACAGAAAACCATGTCACTGTGGCAGCATTAAGGGCGGTTGATGTATGGAACTCCCAACATCTCCCGACCAGCCACTGCAGGGACAAATAGTTTTGCGCCTGTCTTGACATGTTCTTGCCGGTGTGAAACCTTTATTTGCTCCCCAAGAGAGTGACTTGCAAAAGCCAGCAGCACTTCAAAACTTTTGCAGGCAGCTTTCATGAAATGTTCTATTCTCAACTGTCTTCTGGCTACAGAAAGAGAGGGCGCCCCCGTCTCCGGTTCAGGGATACCATCAAGAGAAACCTAAAGCTGAGACATTAAGACCGACTCATGGACACAACTCTCACAGCAGAGAGCTAAATGGAGAGCGGCAGTCAAGTAATGAAAGCAGTCTTTGTCGCATCGCGACCGACAGCATGATGATGATGATGATAGTTATACTGTACAATCGACGGGAATAGCATATATTATCTCAATAGGGCTGCACCATAAAAAATACCGGCATAAGTTGATGCATTCACCAACCATCTCTTGATATCCCTGTCCTGTTATAACCGTAGATGTAGCTAGAACATAAAACCCCCAACAAAGAACCAAACAAGATTTCTTTGTCTCGCCACCTGAGGGGGGAAACTGGAGGCGTGATTCAAATCTCATAATGTTACCACACACGCCATCTAGTGTGAATCAATCGCGTCATTGAATTTGCGCTGTGGAGCGCTGCGCGAATTTGTTCGACCTGAAGGGTCGTGTTGTCACGAAATATCCGGGGAAGTGAGCTGAGCGGTGCGATGCTGATGAGGGAGGGTCGAGCGATGGAAAGGTAAGTAGGGGTAGTCTATGCCACTGAGCTCACAGAACCATGCCAGCTACTCCCAATGCATTGTACATGTTCAACAATATCGGTGCAGTCAATAAGCAGAACGGTTTTTTTGATAACTGTAGCTACAGGCTGAGTATGGTGAGATGTGTAACCAATGTAATGAATGTTCATCTGCAACTTGGCTCAAGAAGTCAGTCCCCCCGACACTGGTTGATGGCACTGGTAACCTACTCATCCCAACACTGCTTGGAATTGCTTACATGGCAGGCAATGTCAGGCACTGAACCATCTAGGTATTTAGCCGAGATGTGATTATATTCTAATTCTGATTATAGACTACACATTTTAGATTGAAACAACGCAGCTTAACAGGGCCGCCTGTAGCCCATTTGGAGTTATTTGGGGGAGGGGGTGATGGCGATTGGGGGAAGGGAGAGGCGCGCATTCTCGTATTTGATGAATGCTTTTGAATTTGGAAGACCTACTGGGATCATTGCATGAGGAGAGTTCAAAATCTAGGTACATTGTTTGTATACACCTTCGAGACAAAGCCAGAGTTAAATCTCATGTGCCCCATCTGTAGAAACGGCAGGATCTGAATAGCTTCAAACAGTCCTATAATTTGACCAATTCGGCACAGAAGCAACCACTGAACCAGTACTTGCCCGATCCTCGTAATCAAAGTGAAATACCTGGAATGGTAGCGTTAAGTACCAATTCCTAAATATATGGTTTGATTTGACCATGGATCGAACCCACGACACGTAGCCTAAATCGGGTGCTCTATTCACTTTGTCATTCCGTTAAGTCAACCAAAAGAAGTGATTTAAATTAGATCAATGTAAAGTCTATTAGACGTTTCACTGGCATAATGTTGGAAATCTATGTTGTCCAGAAAATGATGTCACATTAAATAGAGGAATTTATCATTATATATCATGTGTGTGATATGACATTTAAGGTTTATATATATAGTTATATATAATATGTATATATAGTATATATTATATTGCAAGGTGTCAGTTATCACACTCAGTGCCATTTAAAGTTTAAGTTATAAACTTCAACCTAGCTTAATCCAGTATTTAGATATATATGTATTGGTCCCAAACCATATATATATTATATATATATATGGTTTGTGTGTACATATGTATAGTATATATAGTATTATATGTAGTATATTGTAAGTTGCCAGTCATCACACGCACAGTGACATCTAGGTCTACAGTTGATATTCTATAAAGTGTCCCTCCCCCACCCAATCATTAGATCAAATCAGTTCTTGTTGGAGATTGAATACAACGCTTGTTTCTGTACATTTGTTCCATGAGCACAGGTTCTCATGAACTTCTATGGTTGCAAGACATGCATTACATGCTACAATGACATAGATACAGGTTTCCCATCGTTCCTGTCAATTTTCATGAATGTCCTTATTCTGTCTTAAAACTGCATAGTCCTATGAAAGCATAGGATTTTCTAAACCGAAAGCACTTACATAGTTTTTATCCTACATATCCAACTTAGATACTGGTGCACTCATCAAACATGTATTGCTGCATACAAGAATTGCTAAGTTAATTATTTAAGTTAATTAAAACTTTAAGTGTATGAGGATCAGTATTTTGAAGCGCATGCCTAAGTTAATTTAGCATGTTTTCATTTAATTAAAGTAAAGTTGAGTATAATGATCAGTCTAATATATTTATCTAAACAATATGGCAAAACCGTCGGCTTATGTAAGGTCAACTAAACTAAAACATATTTACCTTTTTTTCCGTTGTGTAGATTAGTTATTTTTAATGGACCCATATGCATTTAACAAATCCTACTGATGGTGTTCTCTGTGGTGTTCTCTATGGTGGAGTGGTTAGAGTGTCTGACTGTTTTCCTAGGTCAGACTCCTAATCTGAAGGTCGGTGGTTCGATTCCCCATGCCCCCATCTCTGCCAATTTGGATTTCCACCACTGTGTATAACACCCGTCCTGATATGACCTTAGATGTTGCTAGGAAGTAAAACAACAACAAACAAACAAACAAACAAACAACAAACTGTGTATAACTTGCAGTGTCATCAAAGGCTAGTTGCTCTCATGCCATGTCTATGTGGTGTGGGAGGTTAAAAATCCCTTGGGTCGGTAAAAGTGTAGGCTCAGGCTTTCTATCGACAAACTGTCTCATGGTGAAAACAAGTCTATTCAGACTTATCCATGATAGGCAGTATAAATCTTCAAGAAAAAAATATATTAAAAAATCCGCTTAATAGAGCACAAACCAACTTTCCCCACACCTCTTCCTCTCCCCCCAGGCCCCCATCTCCTCCTCCTCCCCTTGTCGGGAACCAAAATAAAATACTGTAGTGGTCTGCACTGACCTCTTAGGAAAGTAACCACATAGACAGGTAGGCATGGGTAGTGTGGTGATATCAGGGAGCCTATGTGGTGTAATGGTTAGCACACTGGCCCGGAATGCAAAGAGATGTGGGTTCGAGTCCCACTCTAGGCGCAATATTTCCCATTTTCATCACCCCCATGACACTGGTTGCCGTGACCAGGATCCTGTACAAGCTTTGCGCTGTATGGTTGTTGAACCTACCCTGTGTATGTATGTGTTAGTGCATTGCCTGTATGTATGTAATTGTAAGCATTAAAAGACTTACAATTCCAGGGGGACGAGTGTAGTGGTCTGCACGGACCTCTCAGGAAAGTAACCACATAGACAGGTAGGCGTGGGTAGTGTGGTGATATCAGGGAGCCTAGGTGGTGTAATGGTTAGCACACTGGCCCGGAATGCAAAGAGATGTGGGTTCGAGTCCCACTCTAGGCACAATATTTCCTATTTTCATCACCCCCATGACACTGGTGCCGTGACCAGGATCCTGTACAAGCTACCCGCTGTATGGTTGTTGAACCTACCCTGTGTATGTATGTGTTAGTGCATTGCCTGTATGTAATTGTAAGCATTAAAAGACTTACAATTCCAGGGAGACGAGTGTAGTGGTCTGCACGGACCTCTTAGGAAAGTAACCACATAGACAGGTAGGCGTGGGTAGTGTGGTGATATCAGGGAGCCTAGGTGGTGTAATGGTTAGCATACTGGCCTGGAATGCCTAGAGATGTGGGTTCGAGTCCCACTCTAGGCACAATATTTCCCTTTTTCATCACCCCCATGACAATACATTTACCAATTTCCCCCATTGTGTAGATTAGTTATTTTTAATGGACCCATATGCATCTATTAACATACATACCCGCTTAATCAAGCACAACCCCCCCCCCGCCTCTCCTCCATCCTCCCTCATGCTCCTACTCCCCTTGTGGGGAACCCCTCTAGGTCATGTGATAGCGAATTTCACACGTGACGTCATTCATACATTACATGTGGAGGTTTATTTGCCGTGTCAGTGTACCCTTTTAAGTTTTAACTCTTATCTCATTGGTTGCCACAGGAGATGCCTTTCACTGATCCAGGCCACTTGAGACGATGGTGACTAAGGCAGATAAGGAGCGTATCCGGGCGCTGCTATCAGAGGCCATCACGGTGCTCTGTAAGAACGGTCTCGGCTACCAGACCGAGTTCAGTGTCGAGGGGCTGCTCGGCATCACCGTCGACAAGGAGGAGATCTTCCTGGTGAACATTAAGGAGAGCATCCTCAGGGGCCAGCACCAGGAGGAGAAAAATGGCTACGACGCAAAGAGCAACTCCGGCGACTACTCGGACCAGGACCTCTCATTCGGATCGACGCTAGAGGGCGTGACCGGAGAGTTCATCGAAGTAGGTCATGCTAATAATAGCAATAATAATAACAATAATCGGAGACTATCCAAACGCAGGGTGAGCAGTAGTGGCAGCACACACCACCTTTCGGGGAGATCGCAGTCGATGGGATCTGCGATCAAGGTGGAACAGTCCGAGTCGAGGCATGAAGCGGGTGGCGGGGTCAGCCAGGCGGCCATCTTGGCTGGGGACCTGGTGCTGGCAAATACACCGTGGGAGCCAAGCCTAGCAGGGTCATCCCTGACTGTATCGCAGGCAGTGGCTGTGTCGGCTCCAATGGTTGCAGCATCGATAAGCCAGATGTCGGGGATCGCTCAACCTACACAGGTCAGCATTGATTTTTAAATTACTTTAATCAGTTATTTGTTCTTTATTTTGTATGAGATCTTATATCTCATGTCTCATTCAGAATTGAAAGCTTCTGCAAAACTTAGGACAGTAGTATATATCTGTCTTGGCATTGTTATCAGTTATTTGTTATTTATTCTGTATGAGATCTTATATCTTATTCAGATTTGAAAGCTTCCACAAAGCTTAGTACAGTACTATCTGTGTGGACATTTTATCAGTTATTTAATCTGTATGAGATCGGATATCTCATCCAGATTTGAAAGATTCTGCAAAGCTTAGTACAGTACGTCAGTAATATCTGTCATGGCATTTTTATCAGTTATTTGTTCTTTATTCTGTATGAGACCGCATATGAGGGTAGGACAATAAGGGCGGCCTGGTTGCCCAGGGCACCCTGGTTGCCCAGGCCACCTAGTTTACTCGAGTCGGGAAGGTGAAGTTCTCGATGACCTGCCTGAATGGGCAAGTTTTCTGATCTGCAGTAGCGGATTTCAGTTTCAATTGGCTGACTTGGGCTTGGGTAAGTAGTTTTGCCACTCAGGCTAGTAGAAAATTAGGTCACTTGTCCGAGTGGGCAAGTGGGAAAAATGTTACTGTCCTACCCTGCATTATCTCATCCAGATTAGTATAATGTCTTCAGTTCAGTGTTCAACCTGTTTTTGTCTCATTTCAATACCTCCGGATATAGGACATCTGTTATGCTAGAACAACATTGTCATGGATGCTGAGTTGTCATTTTTTGTTTTGTTTGTAAATATAGTTTATTCATTGAATAAAGTCTTTTACAGGCACCGTGGCACTGGTATTCCGGCCATGTGACATTTGAAGACAAGTAGTGTACTATACACATGCTTATATCTGCAATATATCACACCAAACGTCAAGTCATGTCCTCCCCCTCAATGACTTACAATAAAAATGAGTAAAGTATGGAACCTTGCTGATGATTTGAGCAATTAACTAGATTGAAGAATATCAATAAGTACAAATATAAAGTTACTTCATTAAAATGCAAGAATTATAAAAGGGAAGTTAAGGTTGCATAGTCCGATGGTTTAGAATTTCTGTGTTTTCTCTGAGATAAATATATTAGATCGATCACTAGTATCTACTTTACATTAGTTCAAAGTTACTTTTATTTTAAATGATAAGCTTTTTGAGATATTTTGATTGCAAACATGGAAAATTAATTTTAGCAAGCTTGCCAAAACTCTGACACCATAGACTTCTGCAGTAACAGGTTCTATTAGATTGACTCAGTATTGCCTTCTACACAGAAACAAATGCTTAATGAGTGCATCAGTATCTAAGTTAAATATGTAAAATCAAATCTAGATAATTGGTTTGGTTTTGAAAATTTGATATTTCATCGGACTATGCAGCTTTAAAAAAACAACAAGGAATTGGTGCAGCCAGAAAGAATATATAGCAGCAACAAGTAAGATCACATACATACATACATATACACATACATACATCTATATGTATTAATACATACATACATACATACATACATACATACATACATACATACATACATACATACATACATACATACATACATACATACATACATACACACACATACATACATAACATACACACCTTATCTCATCACCAAACACTCTCTCTGCTACAACCTTGACACACTTGAGTTTCTGTCAACTCCTTATAAATGTTCCAATCTCCAGATACTACCAGACAAAACTCAATAGGGGGAATGCAGTACAACTTAACCTCCCCGCACCGTGTGAGCTCTCCAAAATCCGTGTTGGTAGATCGTGGGATTCGAATTCACGGGTTCCAACCCTCATCGAGTCAAACCAATGTCTTAAAAATTGATACTTGTCACTTCCTAGCCAGGCATTATTTGATAGGGCAATGACTGGTTGGCTCGGTGTCAGGATAATGTGACTGAGTGCGATGTCAGGTCATGGTGCTGGCGACCTGGTCTCCCAGTAGGACAGCGTGTGTGTGTGTGTGTGTGTCCGTATGCATGATATGTGTATATATGATTTTATATATTTTTTAATATATATATATGTATAATATTATTAAAAGGTCAATTTAATTTTAATAACGCACCTCCCCCAACCTACCTTTCCAAAAAGAAAAGAAAAATCTCACCAAAAGAACCACACCTACCCACTCCCCCTTCTCCTCCCCCCCCCCCCCCCAGAAAAACCCAACACACTCTGTTGCTTGATTTACTTTAGGAGACTTCCCTCTCATATTCACCCTATTCACGCTGTGGCCATGTTGAAACCAGACCGAGGGCACTTACGTGTCTGCGAGGCGCCGCTGTATGTAAAGTAATGTGAATACTTTTTTGTCGACCAAAACCTCTCGAAATCACTCAAATTTGAGGGTATTCATTTTTGAAAGTAACATTCATCTTTGCATACCTGTTTTCTATCTATTGGCCAATTTTCACGAAGATTGGGTGACCTTTGCATGGTGATTTTTCCCATTCTTTAACTACAATGTGACTGTCAACTTCAAGTCTGCATAGTTATGGTGGTATCGTATAATGCAGCACTGTCAGCATAGCTATCTGTGCAACACAGTTAAACAACTAGTCTTAGTAATTACAAATTAATAAAATCTTTAAAAGGGTTAAAATATATTTTAAAAATATATCTATATTAAGAAAGTTATGCAATTTTGAATTTAAGAAAAGATTTGCAGCCAAGGTGAGTGACTTTGTTGACATTGCCTACTGAAATGCATCTGATCATCACTCAATCTTCATGAAAATTGACCAATAAATAGAAAAAAAAATGTAAGCAAAAATGATTATGATAGTTTCAAAAGTTAATATCTTCAAATTTTACTCCTTTAATTTATGTAGTAGTTCATACACATTGGCACACAGTGGTGTCTTCTGGCCATTTCCAATACCGACGCTTACTCAGCCTCATTCTGATGCCTAATTAGGTCGCGCGTGAATAGGGTGAATAGGCTATAGATACCTGAGCGTTCACCTCCCACTCCCCCCCCCCCACTCCCCTTAAAACCCCCCACCGCTACCTCACCTTACAAAGTGTATACACACACACGAGGGATGTACCCGTGTCCTCTCTCTCCCTCCTTCAGGAATGGTTCATGAGAGAAAGTATGCGTTTGTCTGCACAGCTCGATGAACAGCGGCGCCGGTCGCGGGAACACATGCGGCGCTACCGCCAGCAACTCCGGACAACCAACTACACCGAGTACGAGGACCGGAAGCGGCGGCAGCGAGAGGGCATGCGCCGCTACCGAGAGCGGCTGCGCATGGAGAATCCAGAGAAGTACGCAGAGATGAACCGGAAACACGCTGAGCAGGAGCGACGTCGCCGCATGCGCGTTAGGAGCTTCTCAGCAAGCTTCGCGCAGCAAGCGGCCGCGCACCAGTCACTGCAGGCCGCCATGCAGACGGCCGACAGCGGGGGAGGAGGAGGGGCCGGCGGAGGGGGAGCAGGAGCCGGGGTGAGCGTGGCGGGAAAATTGGGCACCACTGATTTCCTTCACATGGCCATGGAGAACTCACAGCTTCTGCCGGTGCGTGACATGCACCAGCTGATGCAGACTGGCTTCCCGCTCGGCGTGGCGGGAGCGCCGGGCCCCGCTGTTGGGCTGTCAGCTTCTTCTTCGATCAATCTGACAGGGGGTTCTTCAGGGAGTGCCGGCGGCGGTGGTAACGGCGGCAGTGGTGCCTTGAACGGCCTGACAGCCGTTCCGATGAAGGATGACTCGCACTCGCAGGAAACTATTTCACATTTGCAGTCGTCGTCGTCGTCGCATCAGTTGATTTCCCGCGAACAATCGCCGGGTCGTGTCGGGCATTTGCACCAGCAGCATCATCATCACCAGCAGCACCAGCATCATCACCAGCAGACGACACCGGGCACGCAGCACAGTCTCGCCGGCCACAACAACGCCGCCATACAGCAGTCCCAAGTGCTGCCTTCCTCCTCCTCCGCCTCCTCCGTCACCACGTCGCCGGGCCCTGGCGGGCCGCCGCCGCACTACAGCCAGGGTGGTCAGCGGGCGGTGGCGGCACCTGACGGGCAGCACGGACACCACTCGCACGAGCCGCCGTTGCGGGCCGACATGGAGGCGGCGGCGTCGGGCGGCGCGCACTGACCTCAGCCGACCAATCAGAGGAGAGCAAGGAGCAGAGCGCCACCACAGCGCACAGGAACCTCCCTCATACCCCAGTCACACGAGGCCTGCGTTCGCTAACGATCGATTCACGACGTCAAAACCTCCTCCTTGCGCCCTCTTTACGCCCTGATTGAGTGCTGTCGCCGCGAGGATGCCAACCTCCCGGCGTCCATTTCGGGCGCAAGGAGGTTGCTGCTGCTGCATGTGCAACCTCCTTACGCCCTGTTCCGGCGGCGCCATTCAAAATGGTTGGCGCCCTGGCGCCGCCCTGGCACCGCCCTGGGTTGGTGCTAACACATGCGATGCTGCAGTCACTATGTGGTCGGCGACGACATGGCGCCTACAACGTATTTGAATCAGTGTATCGAATGGAACGCTGGGTGGTTGGCGTCCTTTTGGGCGTAGGGAGGTTGGCGGCGAACACTGGCTCTCGTGTGACTGGGGTATTAGACTGTTAGAGTTGAACCCTTGTGGCTCTACACTGGTCAAAGGACACCCGACTTGATCCCCACCGACGTCGTATTTATTGATTACTATAGTATTGGCATTTTTTTTATTTCCCCTGATGAGTTATCTTACATAACCCATTGTGAGTTTTTTTTTGAGTTGATACTACGGATCTATGCTATTTGTGTGAGATTGGATGGTAAAATAAATGTTATTACTCAATTAAATTGTTTATATATATATTTTTTATTAACAAAATGGATACTTTGCCGTGAACCGGTTTGATACTTCTCTGGCTATTTGGTAATGAATTATGGTACGCATGCTCAATTGTATCGGCTTTTCAAAAATATTTTCGCAACATGTCTCTGACAATAGGGGACAAATTTTCTTCATTTTCCAATGTTAGCGTTAGGGTTAAGGTTAACCCTAGTAAGTTCACTGTAAAATAGCGAACAAAATAGATTGCTGGCAGATCACTTTGACAAAAACGTCAAAGTAAAAAAAAAGACACAACTGCGCATGCGTACCGGAATTCACGGCCAAATAGCCGGATATGTGTCAAACCTGTTCACTGCTAGATATCCACTGTGTTTTTATTTTGGAAGGAAAAGTATGTAAAACATAGCTTACATTTTGTGTGGCAGAGACACGTGTGTGTGTTCCATTATCGTTCATGTTTTCCATCTGGCTTATGTTGTCCTTGTGTTTAGGTAATTCAATTAATACAAAGATTAATCGTGCGGTTAGTGGATTTGAAGATTTAAAAATACTAAACATATTAATCCAACCTATATGCCGAGAACGTCCATAAGTCATAGAAAACTCTAGATTTGTCAAGATACCGTAGTGGAATAGTTTTTGTGCCGGTTGCACAGCAACATTGTATACTTGTACATAATTTGAGCGTTTTGACTGATTATTTGCATTGATTGACTGCCTATGAAGTGATGTGTGTTTGCTACAACAATAGAATCCACATGCATGCTCTAATATATGACACTGTCGGCTAGTGTTGTAATCACTAGGTGTCAATTGCTACCTTTTAACACGTAACGTCCACTATTATATGAAATTAACAAAGATATTTAGCACAGAATTAAGAATATACGCACTAATAATCGCTGTGAAAAGCAAAGAGGGTGAGAGAGATTGTCAATGAAAGTTATCTTAATCGGAATGAGATTTGTGGTTAGCAAGTTTGTCCAATAGGAGATGTCCCAAGGACTGTGACAGGGTATTTCAGTGAGTATCAACATAACTCACTTGTTTATTATCATCCAATGTTGTTATTGTTGTGAGGTTTTATACTTCTTTCCAGCGTACTTAATAAAGATTGCATATCTCTTAAATAGAAGCGACTGCCCAGGTAAAAGGTTGCATATGATTCGCACTAATCCTTGATGGTGATGATGGTGACGACAGTTGCTCGGACCTCATGTTTTTGTTATTTCTGTTTTGATTAAATATTTAAAGGGAAAAGATATCATGTCGGAATTAAAGTTGCATAGTCCGATGGTTTTGAATTTCTGTATTTCTTTCTGAGATAAATATATTAGATCGATCACTAGTATCTACTTTACATTAGTTCAAAGTTACTTTTATTTTAAATGGTAAACATTTTAGATATTTTGAGTACAAACATGTAAAATTAGTTTTGGGAAGCTTGCCAAAACTCTGACACCATAGACTTCTGCAGTAACAGGTTCTGTTAAATTGACTCAGTATTGCCTTCTATGCAGAAACAAATGCTTAATAAGTGCATCAGTATCTAAGTTAGATATGAAAATCAAATCTAGATAATTGGTTTGGTTTTGAAAATTTGATATTTCACCGGACTATGCAGCTTTAACTGAACACCATCAAAATGTCAGACACCAATAATGTAACATTTATTGTGTGTATATGTGTCTCCCCACCATAGGGTTTGTCTTATTGTGTAATAACACAATGGTCTATATTTAAATACCATTATCCTGACCCCAGTTTTCTAGCAGGCAGAGAGCAAGTAATGAAGAACACCTGCCAGGGTAGGAAAATAAGGACTGCCCCGTTGCCCGGCGCACCTGTTTTACTTGGTCGGGCAGGTGAAGTTCTCGGTGACCTGCCCAAATGAGCAGATTTCAGTTTCAATTGGCTGACTTGGACTTGGGTAAGTAGTTTAGCCACTCACGCAAGTAGAAATTTCAGTCACTTACCCAGAAAGAAAATTACTGTCCTATCCTGCCTGCAATTTGTCATTTGTCGGGGACCAGAGCTTTGAGATATCCTGGAACTGAAGTTAACGCTATTTGATTGCACAAGTTCGTCCTGAGACTATATATATGTGTATATATATACAGGTATATAACCAGCAATGCGGTGTACCATTTGTGCTATTTGTTATATGTCGTCTGTTGTGCGCGTGTCCATGCGTATTGAGCAATGTTGGCGTGCGCCTTGTGCATTTGTAGAGGTACATCATCGCAATCCAGAATTGTTGTCACCGTGCTTATATTTCCCAGTAAGTAGATAAATATAATACATGGATTTATACCAAAGTGTGCTTTGCAGTACCAACCATCTGAGGATGAGTTTTTGTTCCGTGACAAACGGCCTGCCATACACCTTCTTATGCGTCTTGTAATGGGAGAGGTCTGGGTCATGTGTACAGGTCAAGCACATGAGCTGTCTTACTTGTAAATTATGTACATCTTCCCCAAACACAGCTCTGTCTCCACTCGTTATCAACTGAACACATACAAACATAGAACACCCAACTCTTGTTGCAAATATTGCTCAGCTTTACATTCATTTGATGTTCATGACGGGTTTAAAAAAGATTATATTAAAGCTGCATAGTCTGATGAAAACATCATATTTTCAAAACCAAAACAATAGACTACATCACGGTTCCAGCGGCGCGGTGCATTGTGGGATGCATCAGAGAAAAACATAACCCCCAAAAGCACATGGCACATGCTAATACACTGGGTGCAGCTATGAAATGTGCTAGTTTCAGCTCATCTCAGCTCTTATTTGAAACATAGTATACCAACTAAAAAAATATATCTAATAAATTAAGATATTAATCTTTTATCCAGCATTGCATTGACATCAATATAATCAGCACATCTTATGCCATGTGCATTTAGATTTAGACAGATCTAGGCACTCAGACTAGTGTTAGAGCCATAGCCAGTGTACTCAATGCATTGTCAATGGCAGTGAGCAATCTCCATACAGAAAAAGTAAAATATTGATCAAACCACACCACCTAGGCACAAACCGCTTGGAACACATAGAAAACAGGTTTAACAAAAAGATTATATTAAATTGATATGGTTAGGGTTTTGGATTTCTATTAATTTTGAATAAAACTGACGTTTTTCACTGCGCGTATAGGCAAACTCAATGGCAGTAGGCCTTTGCTTTGCTCCCAACGCCATTTTCAGCGCATGCGCAGTCGGAACCGTGATCTAGTTTATCATCTAGATTTAATTCTACATAACTAATGTAGATACTGGTGCACTTATTAAGCATTTGTTTCCACACCGAAGGGAATACTGGGGCAATTGAATAGAACCTGGTAGTGCAGAATGCTATAGTGTCAAAGCTTTGGCGTGATTGCCAAAATAGATTGTGCATGGTTGCACTTCAAATATCTCTAAAGGTAGCCATTTAAAATAAAGACACTTCAAACTAAAGTAAGGTATATTATAACGATCCACCTAACGAATAATGTATTTATCTCAGAAAATGTGAGAAAGTCAAAATCATCCGACTATGCAACTTTAAGTTTTTGTTTTGGAATACTTCTTCCGTTATTAAATAATGATGCTGTTATTCAGTAATTGTCAATGCTTTGCAAGCACTTCGTGGAATACGTGTGAGATCACGTGTGAGATCACAGTGTGAATTTTGTTACATTACCAAAGGCGACTGTACTGGAATGCCAAAGAGATTGTTTTTAGAAACTGTTGAGTTGGAGTTGACTGCTGCCACATACACCGCAGCATTTGTATGTGGGCTCATGAGCAGCGTTTTATGCATATTGTTATTAGTTGCTTTTATTAATAGATACTGTTATTCAGCTTGCATCACAAGGAAAACTGGAATTGTTCCCAGGGGCATGTACGTCATGTGATTTAAAGCTGCATAGTCCGATGAATCATCAAATTTTCAAAACCAAAACAATTATCGATAATTGCTTCTCCATATCTAACTTATATACTAATGCACTTATTAAGCATGTCTTGCCACATATAAAGGAATACTGAGGCAATTTAGTAGAACCTGTTACTGCTGTCGTGGGGGTGATGAAAATGGGAAATACTGCGCCTAGAGCGGGACTCGAACCCACATCTCTTTGCATTCCGGGCCAGTGTGCTAACCATTACACCACCTAGGCTCCCTGATATCAATGCACTCCCCACGCCTACCTGTCTATGTGGTTACTTGCCTGAGAGGTCAGTGCAGACCACTACACTCGTCCCCCTGGAATTGTAAGTCTTGTAATGCTTACAATTACATACATACAGGCAATGCACTAACACATACATACACAGGGTAGGTTCAACAACTATACAGCGCAAAGCTTGTACAGGATCCTGATCACGGCAACCAGTGTCGTGGGGGTGATGAAAATGGGACTCGCCTAGAGCGGGACTCGAACCCACATCTCTTTGCATTCCGGGCCAGTGTGCTAACCATTACACCACCTAGGCTCCCTGATATCAATGCACTCCCCACGCCTACCTGTCTATGTGGTTACTTGCCTGAGAGGTCAGTGCAGACCACTACACTGCTAAAGTCTATGGTGTGAGAGTTTTGGCATGCTTGCCAAAACTAATTTGACATGTTTGTACATCAAATATCTAAAAACTTAACCATGTAAAATATATAGTACTTGAAACTAATGTAAGGTCGATTATAACAATCAATTTAATATATTTATCTCAGAAAAATGACAGAAACTCAAAACCATCGGACTATGCAACTTTAAGTTAAAGGAGTGGTCAGCGTTTTCATGACGAACCTATTTTTGCCATCATATTCACTAAACTAAACACCAGAAACCAAAAGAATACATGGATGAAGTAGGTACAAGTATGTGTTATTCACGGTTATAATAACTAAATATGTTAGCAAAGACAATGTACGACAAGACGCGCCACTCAGCGCTTTCCAGTGAAATACAGCGAACAAGGGAATTGGACAGGTCCCCTAGCCCAACTTGACTGCTGTACCATTGAAATAAGGGGACATGTTCCCTAGCCCATCCGGACTGCTGTACCATCAAAGACATAATATGACAATAATAGTGTAATATCTCCTGATATTAATAATGAAAACAATATTACTTTAAGCACTTTAATCTGTGCCATACATAAATAAAAATGTGTACCTTGTTTGCGATGGGATGGCATCACTGCATGATTATTTAAGAAATTCCTATATGAAATTGCTGAGTGGCACATCTTGTTGTACATTGTCTTTGATGTTAGTATGCTATCTTTACACAATGTTTTCTGATCATTCTGAATCTGCTATGGCATACCTCTAATTCTAAATTCACCAGTTCTCATCAGATCACCCACCTTAAGCAATGTTACACATCATCAGGGCTTCGATGGGCGATCACCTGTGAAATATAAGGTGCCATGGAATCCTGATACAGGCTTATTTATAGCCTACTAGTTGCCAAGTCAATGGTGGATAAGTATATTTTGGCCTCGCCATGAATATGGCCATATCTGCTGACATGACAAAACCTCCAAGTCAAGTCAGTATATTTTAAAAACGTTATTGGCTGTCAAAAACCAACACCAGCAACGCCACCTGGTGTATAATTATTTTCCTTTTAACAAGCTGGGTTTTTCCCGGTTTTTTTTAGCAGATTATTTGTTGTGGACCTTAATGGTTTGGATCATTATTCACATAACATACAATTTCGGCTACTTGATGCTCAGATAGTATCGTGGTAGCAAACCTCATATGAAATATCCCAGCTGGTTTCCAAGTGTTTTCTGATACTCGAAGGGTTTTCTGATGTAGATAGTTAATAACACTGAGCCATATATATATAGCAATCAGGCTTTTGGAAAAGATAGGAAATGTACCGACATTTTCACTAAATCTACAGTCTAGAATATTCGCGCTAATAAAAGGTGGCTTACATTAAAGCTGCATAGTCCGATGAAACATCACATTTTCAAAATCAAAACAATCATCTGGATTTGATTGTACATGTCTAACTTAGATCCTGGTGCACTTATCAAACATTTATCACCACATAGAAGGAAATACTGAGGCAATTTAATAGAACCTGTTACTGCAAAAGTCTATGGAGTTAGAGTTTTGGCGTGCTTGCCAAAATTAATTTAGCATGTTTTCACTTCAAATATCTCAAAAGTTACCCATTTAAAATAAAAGCTACTTCAAACGAGAACAAGGTACATTATAACGATCAATCTAATATATTTATCTCAGAAAATGACAGAAACTCAAAACCATCAGACTATGCAACTTTAAGCCCACTCCACATCATGAACAACTCCCTTCCCATATACTTAAAGTTGCATAGTCCGATGACGCATCAAATTTTCGAAACCAAAACAATTATCTAGAATTGATTCTACATATCTAGGCTAACTTAGATACTGGTGCACTTATTAAGCATTTGTTTCCATACAGACTACATATGTAGATTTAGATGGAAATGCTGAGGCAATTTAATAGAACCTATTACTGCTAAAGCCTATGGTGTCAGAGTTTTGGCATGCTTGCCAAAACTAATTTGACATGTTTGCACTTGAAATATCTCAAAACTTAGCCTTTTAAAATAAGTTCCTTTAAACTAAAGTACGGTAGACTACAACGATCAATTTATTATGTTTATCTCAGAAAAATGACAGAAATGCAAAACCATTGGACTTACTTACACCTAGCGCCCAACTTTGGGCATAGGCCACGAACAAGGGCTCTCCAGTTATCCCGGTCCTGGGACTAATTCCAGGGCCTTAGTTACTTCTGAGTTTCTTGTTTGTGATTCTGTAACGTTATTATTTTTTCCGGGGTGGGGTTGTTGGCCCCATGCCCAACCCCCAACCTGGAGGACCAGTGGCTGCTCTTAGTCTGTCCTCTAGCATGAGTCCTGCCCGGCTTGGTTAAGCCTGCCAGGGGGCCAGCCCCCCCCCCCCCCTCCCCGGTATAGCTCTCATGGTCACGGAGGCACACAAGCCTCCCCACCCTGACAAGGTAACAACACATTGGGAGGGGGGGGGGGGGGGAGAAACACAAAAAACCATTGGACTATGCAACTTTAAATAATGTAAATTATTAACAATAATCATTATATGGACAATGGTTATTGCTGATAATTATTTATCATAAAGGATGACAGTCAGCTAGAGTTTACACGTTTACCTAATTGGGAAAATCAACCAATAATAATTAAATTGGAAACCATATTGACCATACCGAAAGGAATCATATGTTAAATTGTTTCATTACTCTTCCTATGAGTTATGCGTATCAACGAAAATCACTCGTATAAATTGTCCACCGTTACCTCAATGTGTCCGACAATCAAGTTATTCATCATGGCTTACTTATTATGTTCAGATGTAAAGTATTGAATTCTCCCGTTCAAGAGACTAGGGTTTATGATAGAAGTTCTGAATGAACCTGGGAGTTGGATCCATTATAACAAGTAGATCTACACAATTACCAGCTTCTATGATCCACAAGTTGTCTTGTTCCCCATGTGGCGGTTTCTGCCAGTTCCCAGGGCCGACGTCGATTATCGCGTTCCGGTGTTGCGGATTCCGAGGGACACCAGTTTGCGAGGGACACATCGCTTCTGCACATGCGTCAAATTCGAAAAGCATCATCACTAACCTTATAAATTTAATATAATGTTTTTGGTAAAGATGTTTTCTATATGTGTACCAAACGATTTGTTTCTAGATGATGTAATTTAAGAGATATTTGACTTCTTGTGTATTTTCTGTATGAAGATTGCTTACGGCCATTGACAATGCCTTGAGTTTGACGCTACGCGCAGTGCAAAACGTTAGTTTTATTCAAAAATAATAGAATTCAAGAACCCTAACCTTATAAATTTAATATAGTCTTTATGGTAAAGATGTTTTCTATATGTGTACCAAACGATTTGTTTCTAGATGGTGTAATTTGGGAGATATTTGACTTCTTCTGTATGAAGATTTGCTCACGGCAGTTAACAATGCATTTGAATGGAAGTGTCCCTGTCAAACTGGTGTCCCTCGGAATCCGCATCACCGGACCACTCGAATCATCCCGGTCGTCAGAATTTCAAATAAAACACCCCGAGGTGTACCTAAAAATAAATACATCAAAATGATCCGACTCCCAATGCCTCATGTCTTGGCTGGGGGCATTAGGAGCAATGACGTCATAATTTTGCTGGTACCAGGGCCGCGTTCAAGATACGCCTCCGAAGCACCTCGGAGAAATTGCTGACGTCACACTAGTCTGAATGACAAAAGCAGTCGGTTATCTCGAAAATGGCCACCTCCATAGGAGGCAGCCATTTGCAAGTGAAAAGAAGAGCTCTGATTAGTTGAAACCACTGAATACGCCGGCCATTTTCGAGGCACTTTTTGTCTCCTGTCTGAAATGGGAGGCATCTCCAAGATGCACCCTAAACGCAAATAAGCCAAAAGGCGTCTCCGAGGCGTACCCTGAACACGGACCTGTAGTATCAGCCTGTACTGCTATAAACACATATGGGTGTTTGTTGTAATTCTGCACCTAAATAGCCTACAGTGGTTACTAATGGTTTGTGTTTTAAAATATATAGTGGTGCGAGTTAGACGCAGCAATATAAAAAAACTAAACCTTGTTTAGTTATTTTTTCTTCCTCAAGCGCATTCATTTATGCAACACGAATTTGTAGGATCTGCGCATGTGCAAGCAAATGGTTGGGATGATCCGAGGTGATTAATCGACGATGGCTCTGGGTTCCATGTTAGACGTTTCAAAAGGTGTGTCCTGATTGGACAAGGCACAATCACGTGACTGTGTCTCGGGCACAAGGACATCCTGTCGATGTTCAGTGCAAACTGTGTATTTAATGAATGTGATGTCAACTGCATATCGCCGTCTCACCATTAGGCTCCTTCCAAAAGCTTCGATTTGTGTGTGTATTATATCGAGTCTTGTGTATTATTCATGTATATCACCAATGGAATACTGGGACTATTGTTAATCTAGCCTGCTACTAAGTGCCGTGTAGTTCTGTACATGCTTTCAGTTGGGGCAGCTATCCATAAATATTTTTAATTGTTTTTTTAATTATTTACTTCATTTTATAGTTTACTTGTTCACTATAGATTCCCATTTTACATCGGTTTCTGTGCAGGACACAGAGCTTGCACTTTAAAAAAAAAAGTTTCCTTTTACTTCTCTAGATCAATTTTCATCTTCAACTAATATAGAAAGTCAACTTTTGGTATTTTCTATAAATAGTCTTTTTATTTTATTTTTTTTAAACGAAGAGAATGCATACTTGTTTGCCCGGAAATGTTGTTCATATCTCGTCAAATGTGCCAGTTTTAAACATTTCACAGGGTAACTAGTAACACAAGAAACAAATCACACCAAAACAAATCATCAATATTGAGATTTCAAATGAATATTGTGCTTTTCTTTCTTCATGGAAGCCATGATTGTATCATACACATTGTATATATAAATAGAGAGAGAGAAAGAGAGGTTACACACTCTACTCCGAACCGAAAAGTAATCATTATTCATGGGTTTGTCTGACAGTAACATTATGCGATCTGCATGTAGATGTGGTTCATATCACCATTTCCTCCAGTATATAAGGTGTTACAACAAATCGTCATGGCAGCATGTTGTCTTATCACGTAGATCAGTCTCTTCCCAAACCACGTCCCATTTTCCTCCAGCTCTCTGCGATTCCTTCTCAACCACAACTATTTCCAGCCACCAGATCTGTGCATGTTTTATAGCCACATACAACAATACCAAATGTGATGAGTAGTTTTATTATGCATTGGTATTTTAAAATTTATATAATAAATAAGCTCTATGTACAATGTGCTTCAAAATAATAATATCGCAAATATCATGTGCAGTTTTTTTTCCTTTTTACACTGCAATATTCTTTTTTGTTATCGTTTATTGAGGTTATTTTACAGCTGATAAATATGTGTATTGTCATAAATACATTGTAGGAATGTTACCTTTTATTATATTAGTTCTAAAATACACTTGTGAGCCAAGGCTCGTCACTCATTTGCATTGTTATTTCATTATCATGTCCACCAATTCTCTGACTTTACTGGAAAATTTGCAGTGCAATACTCTGTTATGATACAGGATTATGAAGACGATGTTATTATGCTAGTAAGTATATGCATTTCAAATTGGTAGTTAAAGGGTTTCCGTAGTCCGTCATTGCATACTTGAAAAGCTTGTAGTGATGATGTTGCTATTGTGAGCCACTCACTGTAGAGTGACGCTAACTGCACAACCATGTTCCTTTCAGCAAAAGTCGTGTTATATGGATCTTTATTCTTACAGGAATAAAAAAAAAAAGCCATTAGATAAGTTGTTTAATCATTGTGTCTGACTTGCGATTAGGTAATACAAAAAAATATAAAAAAAGATTTTGAGGATTATATACTGGAAATATAGCTCACTGGTTTTTAATCATCCCTACTGGGTTAGATAAGTTGTTTAATCATTGTCTGACTTGCGATTAGTTTGTTTTTTAAAGAAGATATTTAGATGAGTATATACCGGAAATGTAGTTCACCTGTTTTTAATTGTCCCTAATGGGTGATAGAAGTACTTTAATTGTTATGTCTGCTTGCGATTAGTTTGAAAAAGAAAGATATTTAGAGGATTATATACCGGAAATGTAGTTCACCTTTTTTAATTGTCCCTAATGGGTGAGAGAAGTTCTTTAATTGTTATGTCTGCCTTGCGATTAGTTTGAAAAAGAAAGATATTTAGAGGATTATATACTGGAAATGTAGTTCACCTGTTTTTAATTGTCCCTAATGGGTTAGAGAAGTTGTTTAATTGTTATGTCTGCCTTGCGATTTTTTTTTTTTTAAAAGAGAAAAAAAGACATTTTGAGGATTATATACCGGAAATTAGTTCACCTGGTTTTAAATGTCCCTAATGGGTGACCAGTAGGCTATCACATGACTTGCTCTGGTTGTTTTTGTTCGGCTTATGACTAGGTTTTAGGGAGATAAAAGATGTTTTGAAGATTATATACTCGGATGGTAGTTCTTAGTTTTTAATTTCCTCTAATTTGTGGAGCCCTACCACACACGAGTTCCTCATTAGGTTCGTTGTTTGGCTTGAGTAGATTTTTGTTTAACTTGGGGTTTTATTTTGGCTTATGAGTAAAACAAAATAATATTTTGAGGATTATATGGTAGAAAAGTACTCCTGGTTTTTAATTGACCCTGACTGGATGGATGTGTGGAATCATATCACATATGACTTACTCTCGTTTAATTGTTTAGCTTATGAGCAAATAATAAAAAAATTTTAAAGGAAGAGAATTTGA
Organism: Branchipolynoe longqiensis; assembly: GCA_030323885.1. Taxonomy (NCBI): domain Eukaryota; kingdom Metazoa; phylum Annelida; class Polychaeta; order Phyllodocida; family Polynoidae; genus Branchipolynoe; species Branchipolynoe longqiensis. The sequence goes on along the minus strand of CM059188.1, from coordinate 103,936,588 downwards.
GGATTATATACAAAAAAGGTTAATTGCCCTTAATGTATATCACATTATGATTACTCAAGCTTAATTGTTTGGCTTATGAGCAAATATTATTAGGGTGTTTTTTTTTTTTAAAGGAAAATATTTTAAGAATTTACTAGAAAAGTAGTCTCACCTGTTGTTATTGCCCTTAATGTTTGGATGAGCGGTACCGTATCAAATAGGACTTGCTCTTGTTACTTGGCTTACGTGTAAGATTTCAGAAAATTATTTGAAAGATTACAAAAATTATATATTACAAAAGTAATTCACCTATTTTTAATTGTCCTTATGCCAGGCACGCACCTCCCGTATACGATCCACGTGCTAAAACTGACTGCGCGTCACAACCCGACCCGTCCCGTTTTGCGACTAAAACTGGCCGATTCATTTTTCGAATCTTAGTCTTAAGCACTAAAACTGAGTTTTAAGTCACGAATCGGAAGCATTAGGTGCATTAGGGGGGTCATACACCTAAAGACTGAAACTGACTAAAACTCAAACTTAATCGCGAAACAGGCAGTTTTAGGTTTTATACGGGAGGTGTGTACCGGGCATTAATGTGTGGAGTCGTGCATGACTTTCTCCTTAGTTTCAGTAACCATGGTGAGCCATTGACAACAGACTCAGGTGAGATACAAAATGTTTTTTGTTGGAGCTTTACGTCCTGACAACATCTCAGGTCATATCAGACAGGTACCGCCTTGTGACTGCACACTCATTGCAACTTTATAGTGCTGCCCCACTGGGAGACCAGGCTGCCAGCACCATGACCCGATATCTCACTCAGTCACATTATTCTGACATTGAGCTAAGCAGTCCGTGTCATATCCTATTAATGCCGAGTGCCTGGCTAGGAAGCGACAAGTTTCAATTTTTATTATATATATAAACAAAAGTTGGCAAGTAAAAATAGCCTAAGAGATCATGAAAAAAACTTGATAATAAATATGTAAAAATATTGGGAAAAGAAAACTATAAATACAGAACACGGATCGACTAGACGAGGAAGGAAGGTCGAGTACTTTTCTTTTTCTTACGATAGTAACTTGAGATAAATTCATCTAAAGGTATACGTTATAAATTCTACACATCTGTCGACTTTTTTTTGTTAGCAATTGAACTTTATTTACTACACAATTTACAAACACCAATACCAGCTACTTTCTATATCGGTCTCTGGTCAATCGAAGGCCATTTACAAGATGCAATGAAAATCGTCGCAAAATATATGAAACTATGTACAAATAAAATAAAGTGACATCCTGCCCAGTGGATTAATTAACTGTTTACAAATGCTGCTGCCTTTTGTATCAATATCATATTAATATTCAAATCGGGGTGTGTGGCGATGGGAGGGTGGGGGTGGGGGCATTGCTCGATACTGTACACTTCAAATAATTCTCAAGGCAGAACGACAAGCAACAGAAGGGTAATTTACATATCGACCACTACATCACTTCCTGGTATATGTTCTACTATAGAGGAGCACCCTATGTACCAAGACATTCTATGAGTTAACTATCAAAACGCCAGTAGGGCGCCCTCCAGCGGGACGCAGCCGAAACTAAGAAAACCCGGAACAAAGTGAGACCTGTAAGCTGTGTAGGTAGTCTATCTAGGTAGGCGACTCCCCTCCCCCCACCCCATATTTCTCATTTTTTTTGCTCAGAGAGTTCAGCGACAGTTAGCAGCCGTGTAACAAGAGCAGGGAGGGGGTGTGAAATGTGTGTGGTGGGGGTGAGTGCCTGGCATTGTTACTAAATTCACGAGGTTCAATGTCAAGAAACACAATTGCAATGTCCATCCTATGTACACATGTTTCCCGCATTTGGGCTAAATTTAAAAAAAAAAAATGGTAATCGTCCTTCTGAAATATAAATCCGGGTCGGGTGGGCGATTTTAATTTTAATTATATATTTGTTTAAGTAGATGTAATAGGTAACCAGACGCGATGGCTGAATGAGTTTGAGCGCCCGAATCCCGTTCTGGTAGGTTGTGGAATTAGAACTCCTGGGTTCGAACTATGGCCGAGTCAAACCAATGACTTAAAAATTGATACAAAAATTGAATTGTTGCTAGCCCGACACATTTAAAAATTATTTTGGTTAAATTCAGGCATGGGCGGGGGACGATCACCATTTAATTTTTGTTATTTGGCCTTAGAGATCTAGCCGCATTCGTACATCAAACCGGTCAGTAAGGTCCAAACACAGACCTGCCGTAAGAAGGGGTACACTGTTTCAACTGTGCAGACATATAATTAATATATATATATATTGATTGATGGTTTATATAGTCTTTAAAGTTGTTACGAATAAAAGGTAACAACGTGGCGTTCGGTTCAGATTTAATTTTCAAGCATCCAATAAAATGTTCAATTTTATAAGTAGATTTGAATATAATCGAAACAGATTTCTGTTGAGTGGAATTGAATTATATTTATACAAATTACAATACTCGGGTCTTTGAATATCACTTATTTACATCAAATCAAACCGTATCTATAGTTTGCCTCAATACTACCATGCCAAAGATCTTTTTATTTAAAAAAAAAAAAAAAAAATTCAACCACTATATTTTGCAGGAAAACGTACCATCCTGTAGTTTCAAATAGAAATGTCACTCCACTGATGGTTGGTTGCTGGAGTTTTATGTCCTGGCAACACTCCACTGATTGTTGTAAGGAATAATAAGGCGACCAGCATTAATGTAAGATTTTAGGCGGAGCGAGTGGGGTGGGTAGGAGGGAGGAGAGGATAAACCAAATTTGATCTAAATCCACCCCCGACTTGATTCTAAGTTGTAGACATACCAATATTATATTTGAAGTGAAATGAACGCAGACCTCACAAACTAAATCAAAATAAAATAGTAACTTCACTTTTGAACATTATAAAATTTGTCACATTTCAGTGACCTATTTCCAAATACCAAACCATGGCGAGAGATGGTAAATTGTATTGACTGAGCCAAAAATGTTTTGTGTCCCATCAATGTAATAGGTTTGCCGTGTTTGGGCAAAGAAAGTGTCCCATGCACACTGCAAGTTGATAATGAATGTCAATCAGGTATGAGGTAATGTATCAATAATTGAATAACATTTCAGATTGAATGAACAGACTTCATTCTAATCGATCAGTCTTTCCTTCATACGACTATGAAAAATAATAATTTATTAAGCAATCACCCAGTACTCACTGGACCTAATTCATGCATATTAACCAATAGATTTCAAAATTTGTCTTTAGTTATACAAATCACCTGCCGAAACCACCAAATAGGTCCCTACTTATTGGTAGAACCGGGGATGAAAGTGGTCTCCAGCAAAAAAAAAAACCCGCACAGATCGTGGCGACACCTATCAGTTTCCGACAGAACCAAGCCATGGTTATTAGACTAATGGCGAATTTCTGTGAAAACGCGGATTTTCTCCCATAGAATTAACACTCAGGGAATCGCGGAAGGCTAGTTTCAACTATCATTACTGTGACTGCATTATCGCCCATGCCAAACTTTTTCTTTTGGTTCTAGCAACATACAAGGTCATATAGGAACACGGCTTGGAGTAACCAATTGCTGTCATATATATTGGCATTTTGTGAACATATTCAGTGAATATAACAAACCGCACTGGCTATTCACAGAGCTGCTGTGCGAATTATTGCCATCAATACTGTAATTCGCAGAGCTGAAAACAACCAATCAGTATGCAACATTTTACTGTGCGTGCCCATAATTATTTTGCCTTTTGTTTTGGTCACACTTTTAGAAAATACTGTATGTATGTATTGTAAAAGAAATTTTGTTGTGCTTTTATGCCATTTACCAAAACAAGTATTCATTAAATTATTAGTTAGGGATGGTGAGAGTAGCTGTGAATAATAATTATTCTTCTGCTAATTTGTAGAGCAAAGCAGCTTTGCGAATAATAATCCTTCTTCCGCTAATTCACAGAGCAAAACAGCTCTGCAAATAGCCCGGTCCGGAAAAAAAACACGGAAATCTTTCATCCCTGCGTAACCCATATGTAAACACCTACTAGGGCACGGGTCACTGACTACACCGCTAGGCCATTATTAATATTCAGAACTGTCTAGTCAATTTCATACAGTCTGTGTTGTCATGACAACGGGAGTGCTTTTGTGACGTCACAATGAAACAAAGAAACAAACCACGAGATTATTTCGCACCTCCGAGTATACAGGGCGATGACTGTGGTACTGGAAGGTAGAACATTACTTCTTTACACCAGGCAATATATAATTTAATTATTGAATTGCCTCCCATTATCAGAAAAAAACAAAAACATTTGGTACACGTTGCTTGCTTAAGTAGTTTCACTTGTCATTGTCAGCTGCTTATTTAACTTGTTTCTTTTATTATCGGGGTAGTATGGGGGAGGGGGGTGGGGTAGATGACTCGGGGTAGTTTGTGTTGGGGATTGGGGGTGGGGGTGAGCTAGAGCTCTGTCTATAAATAGTACAGTGGCACGGTTTGATTTAAACCGATGAGTTATTATTGAATGCGCGAGCACCTCGGCCCCCTGGCGGCAGTTGATGCACACACATATACAGAGACGCTCACCGAACCACGCACTATTGCGAGTTGCCCCATACCGAGATCTCGCCACCAACGTAGTCCCATGGTAATAAAGCGGACAAGATTTCGCGAGAGCTAGGTAGTGGGCATGTGGGTGTTGGGTTTTGGGGAAGAGGGATGGGGGTGAGATGTAAGCTGTGAGCTGCTAGCTGGCCAAAAAGCCTCGGTCCGCAAAATGTGCCTCTAGGACGGACTGTCATAGTCTTGTTCGTCGTGCATCACTAATGAGTCATCAACGACTGTCTCAGTCTCTATCGTCTCGGCGCAGTCGTCAGTCTCTATCGTCTCGTGACAACCGACCGTCTCCTCTATCGTGTCGTGCCCATGCATTGTCTGGAAATCCCCGACCACTGCCTCAGCCGACCCCGAAGCTGGGATAGTGAGGCTGAGCCCGACGCCCGGTGTGTCAATCACCTCCTCCGACAGCTCCTCCTCCACCTCCTGCTCCTCCTCCACCTCTTCCTCTTCGGAGTCGGTGTTGGCGACTGCCTGCTGGAAGGCACGCTGCCGCTCCAGCTGCTTGCTGGCCAACATGCTCTTCTCCTCCGGGCCCAGCCCCATCGAGTCCACTGGGAAGAGCATCGGGTTGTAGGGTGTGTTGGCCAGCAGGGTCGCCACATAGCTGGCCCAGTCGGTTGGGCAGCCCGAGTTGGGCTTGAAGTCATTGTAGAAGAGGTTTGTGTACTCCTGCGGGTCGATGTTGTAGCGCAACAGGGCGTCAGCGTGGAGGAGCTCAGGCGGACACTTATAGAAGAGCTTGATGTTGCCGATCTCCTTGTACTCGCCCACATAGTGGCGGTCAGACTGGCTGCGGGACATGTCCTTCATGGCGTGGATGAGGGCACTCGCCCGGAATTTGTTCTTACGCCGCTGGAGGATACGTGACAAGACGACCGAGCCTTCCTGCTCCAGGATAGTCCGCTGCACACCCACCATCGTCTCTGGGTTCAGCATAATGTCCAGCTGCAAGCACAACGCACACAAACTAAGCTTAGTGTTTAGGGTTCTTAGCATTAAAAAAATTCTTAAATCTATTTTTCTTCTATGTTAGCAGTATCAAAAGTGTCTTCCCTTTAACTAAACATTTTCATCCTTACATTTGGTGTTTTTAGCAGTAGTAAAATTTGTAGCTTAAAAACCCATTAAATAACCCTTTTAGTCAATCCTTTAATTACATTAAACAAAATTAAAACTTGATCTAAATATTTGCTATTCTTAAACTTGGGTTTCTTAGCTCATCTATTTAAAAAAAGAAATGTGACTAAAGATTTGAAAAATGAACAAAAAACACCAATAATTTTTTGTAAATCACTATACTAATTTCTTCAGTGCTAATATTCCGGCCAACAACACATTTCTGATTTTTGTTGGCCCCCCCTGCACAAAATTGTTACAGAAATGGAATGGTGGGTGCTGTATTTCTTTTTAGGGAGGGGGGGCTGAGAGGGAAGGGGGAAGGGGGAAGAAAGGGAGGGTCATCTGACACCCGCATTTTTAAGTCAACAGAATATACATTAATTTCATTACCAACCCGGCCTCACCCCCGTATACATTTGACAATTAAAAAAAAGATATATAATATATTTACACGAATGCCCAGAATTAAGCGAAGAAAAAAAATCTTGTTGAAAGAAGTATTTTCCTGCTCAGACAGCTGAGATAAACCATCTTACTATTACTACTATTAGTATTACTACTATTACTACTACCCCATGAATATGGCCTATGATGTTAACTGCAGCTGATAAAAATACCTGAAGCTATGTAAAAATGTCAGTGTTATTGTGAACAATGTTTATTGACTTTGACAATTTTACTGTTTCGCATGTAAACACATTGCACTTGAAAGTTGATGATATGAGCTTAATGGTAAAAATAAAGTTATGTGCACTATATCTGTCTGCTGCGTCATGAATTACTACTATTACTACTACTCTGTGAATATGGCATATGCTGCCGATACGGCATAAAGAAACCACCAATCAATCAAACTACTATTACTACTACTACTAATAATAATAATGATGATGCTACTAGTACTACTACTAATGATCAGGCATGTGATTTCTCCAGTTTTAACTGGAATTCCGGGTTTTTTCTGGTCGCCGAAAACAATGTTTATTGACTTTGACAATTTTAATGTTTTGCATGTAAAGACATTGCACTTGAAAGTTGATGATATGAGCTTAATGGTAAAAATAAAGTTATGTGCACTATTTCTGTCTCCTGCGTCGTGAATTACTACTATTACTACTATTATTACTACCACCCCGTGAATATGCCATATGCTGCCGATACGGCATAAAGAAACCACCAATCAATCAAACTACTATTACTACTACTACTGCTACTACTAATAATAATGATGCTACTAGTACTACTACTAATGATCAGGCATGTGATTTCTCCAGCTTTAACCAGAATTCCGGATTTTTTCTGGTCGCCGAAACCGGAATTCCGTTGTTTAACAAATAAATTCCAGTTTTTTTTTTCTGGCCGCCGAAACACCTCTGAAATACACTATTTGCATCCCACTTGCGACTCAATGGGATGCTGCGTCCCCACGATAACCAAAAAAAAAATGTTCAGGTTTTTTTCCTGCACCCAATCACATGCCATGATGATGATGATACTACTGATGATGATGATGATACTACTACTACTACTAGTACTACTACTACTACTAGTACTACTACTACTACCACCACCACTACCACTACCCACCACCAACCACCACCACCACCACTCCCACTACCACTACCACTACCACTACTACTACTACTACTACTACTAGATTATTACGAAATGAAATTAGACCATTACTAGATTGTTATGAAATCACACTTTGTTATACTCACATCCGAGGGGTTCGGCGTGGCGCTCTTCGGAGTCTTCTTCTTCTTGGGCACCTTCTTCTGTTTCGGCGTTCCGTAATGTTGGTCGCCGTAGCCCAGCTGCAGTTGGTCATTGTATGGGTAGGGCTCTTCCTTGATGGTCAGCGGCCCCAGCCCCGGTTGAATGACGATGGGCGACACCTGCTGGCCAGTCTGGCGGATCGTCAGTGGCGACACCTGCTGGTCTTTGCGGCGTCGCTTTGGTTTCGCTGGCTTGGCCTTCTTTCCGGGGCTGGGCGACGCTCCATCCTGTGCCGCCCGCTTCCCACCCTTCCCGCCCGACTTCCGCCGCCCGTCCTTCTTCACCTCTGCGAAGACCGTCTCGTTGATGTTGACGAGGAAGATGTCCTGGCGGTCGATGGTGATGCCGAGCAGTCCCTCGATGTTGAGCTGCGAACTGTGGTGGAGTCCATCTTTACACAGCACGGTGACAGCCTCTGTTAGCAGCGCCTTGACACGTGCCTGGTCAGCCTCGGGAATGGGGGCCATGACGATCACGACTGGAGGAGAGCAGGTGAGAGATAATCAGGCAAACGCGGTGATGTATTCACCACCGACTTAGCAGGCGTTAAATACAGTCGTGGTGGCCGAGGCAACTGAGGCATCCCCTTTTGTTTGTTTGTTTGACGACCCCACCATCACAAAACGTAAGCATCGGCTTCACATGCGGAGGGTTGGGAGTTAGAATCAAAGCTGAGTCAAACCAATGCCGTATAAAATTGATACTTGTTGCTACCTAGCCTGGCGCTCGGCATTAATCGGATAGGACATGGACTGGTTAGCACATTACCAGGATAATGTGACTGTGTGGACTATCGGGTCATGGTGCTGGTGGTCTGGTCTCCCAGTGGGGCAGCACTAAAAAGTTGCACGAGTGCAGTCACAAGTCGGGACCCCATCCTGATATGACTAGATGTTGCTAGGTCTAAAACAACAACAAATAAACAAACATAAGTCTGCATCAGGTTATGTTTGTTTGGGGTTTTACATCATAGCTGAATCTAAGTTCATATCAGGATGGGGTATCAACTTGTCACAGTATCTTAATTTGATTATACATATCCATCTTATGCCGGGTACACACCTCCCGTATAAAACCTAAAACTGCCCGTTTCGCGACTAAGTTTGAGTTAAAAGCGATTCGCATATAAAACTCAGTTTTAGGGCTTAAAACTGGAATCGCAAGACATTCGAAAAACGAATCGGGCCGTTCGAGAAACGGTATATGTGAGCGGTCAGTCGTATTTTATACGGTATATGTGTGATACCCATCGTCCATTTGCGATCCAAGTCCTCATCCATTCCCCTCTCTTCCGAGTTCCATTCCCCTCTCTTCCGAGTTCCATTCCCCTCTCTTCCAAGTTCCAAACCCCTCTCTTCCATTCCCCCTCTTCCATTCCCCTCTCTTCCATTCCCCTCTTCCATTCCCTCCTCTTCCATTCCCCCTCTCCCATTCCCCTCTCTTCCATTCCCCTCTCCTATTCCCCATCTTCCATTCTGCTCTCGTCCATTCCCTCTCTTCCATTCCCCCCTCTTGCATCCCTCCCTGTTGCGTTCCCCCTCTTCCATTCCCCCTCTTGTGTTCTCCCTCTTCCATTCCCCCTCTTCTATTCCCATCTCTTCCATTCCACTCTCTTCCATTCCCCATCTCCCATTCCCCTCTCTTCCATTCCCCCTCCTCCATTCCCTCCTCTTCCATTCCCTCTCTTCCATTCCCTCCTCTTCCATTCCCCCTCTTCCATTCCTCCTCTTCCATTCCCCCCTCTTCCAATCTCCTCTCTTCCATTCCCTCTCTTCCATTCCCCCTCTTCCATTCCCTCCTCTTCCATTCCCCTCTCTTCCATTCCTTCTCTTCCATTCCTCCTCTTCCATTCACCCTCTTCCATTCCCCTCTCTTTCATTCCCTCTCTTCCATTCCCCTCTTCCATTCCCCTCTTCCATTCCCCATGCAAGCAAGAGGGGGAATGGAAGAGGGGGGAGAAGATGGGGAATGGAAGAGGGGGGAATGGAAGAGGAGGAATGGAAGAGAGGGGAATGGAAGAGGGGGACGCAAGAGATGGGGAACGCAAGAGAGGGGGAACGCAACAGGGGGAATGCAACAGGGAGGAACGCAAAGGGGTGGAAGCTAGAGGGGGGGAGAAACAAGGGGGGAACAGAAGGGAGGGGAGGGGGGAATGGAAGAGGAATGGAAGAGAGGGGAATGAAGAGAGGGGAAATGGAAGAGGGGGAATGGAAGAGGGGGAACGGAAGGAGAAGTTGGGGAAATGGAAGAGGGGGAACAGAAGTCGGGGGACCGAAAGACAGGGGGAAACACAGAACAGGGGGGAAACGCAAGAGGGGAAATGGAAGAGAGGGGAATGGAAGAGGGGAATGGGAGAGGGGGGAATGGAAGAGAGGGAATGGAAGAGGGGAATGGAAGAGAGGGGAATCGAAGAGGGGGAATGGAAGAGGAGGGAATGGAAGAGAGGGGAATGGAAGAGGGTGAATGGGAGAGGGGGGAATGGAAGAGAGGGAATGGAAGAGGGGAATGGAAGAGAGGGGAATGGGAGAGGGGGGAATGGAAGAGGAGGAATGGAAGAGAGGGGAATGGAAGAGGGGAATGGAAGAGGGGGAACGGAAGATGGGGGAACGCAACAGGGGGGAACACAACAGGGAGGAACGCAAGAGGGGGGAACGCAACAGGGGGAACGCAAGGGGAGGGGGGAATGGAAGAGGGATTGGGAGAGGGGGAATGGAAGAGAGGGGCATGGAAGAGAGGGGCATGGAAGAGAGGGGAATGGATGAGGACGTGGATCGCAAACGGTATATGTGAGCGCCCCAGTCTTTAGCAGTCGGTATATATGTGTGTTGTCCGTGTTTTGGGGAAACGGGTCGGGTTGTGACGGGTCGCGTCGGGCAGTCAGTTTTAGCGCGTGAATCGTATACTGGAGGTGTGTGCCGGGCATTAGATATTGGAGCATTAAAAAGTGATTTGGGACAGCATATATAGAATAATCAGTGAATTTACTACCTCATCCTACTTTGAGAAACCCATCACACAAGGAAGCCATTAATCATTTAGGTCAATCTCGTGGCCTCAGTAGCCTTGACCCTCATTCCAGGTACCTAGTCAGGTTCCGGGATGGACAGTAGTAGTATTGCTGGCACCATAGCCTGGGTTGATCTAAAGTTGCATGGAATTTTGTATTAAATAATTGTTACAGATCTGAATAAGAGTGATGTTATAATTATGTATATTATTATCCGGGAACAACACATTTGATAATCATTAGGTCAGCCAACATCACATCACATGCCAAGAAACAAATGATGACGCAATCAGTGGGAAAAAAAGGTACCCAGGCTATATTCTATTTAGGTCATTCCACATCACGCGAGATGTCAAAACTGGTCATGGCGAGAGGACTTTTGGAAAGCTTGTCGAAAGTATTTTGGGTTCTTTCAGCTCAAATTGCTTTAAAATCAATCAATTTTCATCAAAATGACTCAGGACTAATGATTAGTAGCTCATAACGATCAATTTGATATATTTATCTAAAAAAAATAATATAAAAATTCATGCGCCATCGGACCATGCAACTTTGATTAATGCTGAGTGTCAAGCTAGATGGGTTCTTCTTTGCTGCTGGTCCTAAAAAGGGGGAATCGGGGGTAAAAACTAAATACGTCACAGCTTATCCTAGTTAGGCTTGTTGTGTTCCACATATATCCTATTTTAAGGCACAATTAAAAGAAAAGCAGTTTGGACCCCGATTGCACATCAGGGTGGCTTTGAACATGACTAAGTGGAGAACGTTACGCATGTTTCGGTGTGACACAAAAAGCTGCCTAGTGTCAGATTTGGAACAAAACCATTATTTTTTCCTAGTACTGTTTTGAACTGCACTCACTAGGAGTAACTAAGTGCAATTTTATGAGGGTCTGTCCACTTGAGAGTAGAACAGAGGACTTACACCACAGAGCATGAAAAGGTATTTATGCTTATTAGTTTTTGATGCTGTGGACATATTTCAAAGTAATTTTGGAATACTTCCATAACTTCTGATGTTATTGGACTTGTAACGCATGTTTCATGTGACATGTAATGCATGTTTCATGTGACACTCAATAATAACTTGGCTCAGAAATTGCTAAAAGTATGCACAGAAAATAGAAGTTTTTGTTAAGGGTATTATTTCTACACATTACATATACGCAAGTATGTCTTTTGAGTGTTACAAGTTTTGCTTATGGGTTCTTCTTCAGTGCTGGTCCTAAAAAGGGGGAATCGGAGGTCAAAACTGAAATATATTACAGCCTATCCCAATTAGGTTTGTTGTGTTCCACATACATCCTAATTGAAGACACAATTTCAAACAAAAACAATTTGGACCCAGACTGCAAGTCAGGGTGGCTTCGAACATGACCAAGTGGAGAATGTTACGCGTGTTTCGGCCTGACACAAAAACCTTCGTTATGTAATATTTAGAACAAGACCCTTATTATTTCCTAGTTAGGTTTTGAACAGCAGTCACTAGGAGTAACTAAGTGCAATTTTATGAGTGTTCGTCCACTTGAGAGTAGAACAGAGAACATATAAAATTGTGACACTGAAACATGCGTTACATGGAAAGGAAAAGTTGTTCCTTCATGATGAAACAAGCACCACAGTTAATGAAAATATTTATGCTTATTAGTTTTTGATTCTGTGGACATATTTCAAAGTAATCTTGGAACACTTCCTTAACTTCTGATGTTCTTGGAATTGTAACACATGTTTCATGTAACATGTAATGCATGTTTCATGCGACACTCAATAATGACTTAGCTTAGACACTGCTAGTAGCATGCAAAAAATGTATTTGTTCAGGGCATTATTTGTACACATTACATGTATGCAAATATTTCTTTTGAGTGTTATAAGTTTCATGTAGAAAAAGATATTGTGATGAAAATGAAGATGAAGATGACAACAGGTGAACATGTGATAGCATCATAGCACAACATCCTGTTTGACTTGACACCACATCATCAGTAGGTGTGTAGATGCCCATGGTATATTTGAAAATCATGGTGAGAAGAGATTTGATCCATTGTTGGATTTTGTATCGCAAAATAAATTTTCGCCGTTTTTATTTCACTATTAATGCATTTTAGGAAATAATATTATAACTTTTGTGTTCAGAACTAGGCATCTACGATGCTATGCTATTTAAAGCAGCAGAGTTGCATGGCTTGCATGGTTGGATATTGTGAAAATTGAAGGAGGGGAAGGGGAAGGGGAAGGGGAAGGGGAAGGAGAGGAGAGGAGAGGAGAGAGAGGAGAGGAGAGGAGAGAGAGGAGAGGAGAGTATAGAGGAGAGGAGTATAGAGGAGAGGAGAGGAGTATAATCTACCTTACTTTTGTTTGAAGTAACTTCGATCATAAATAGTTAACTATTGAGATATTTGACGTGCAACCATGCAAATTAATTTTCACTAGCACACCAACACTCGGACATCAGAGGCTTCTGCAGTAACAGGTTCAATTAAATTGACTTTTATGTGACGATATATGTTTAATAAGTGCATCAGTATCGATGTTGGATCTGTAGAATCAAATCTAGATAATTGTTTTGGTTTTGCAAATTTGATCTTTTCATCGGATTATGCACCTTTAATAAAACTAATTAAAAAAAAAAAATATGTATATAAATAAAACAAGTTCACATTACGAAAAGGATAACGCTTGCGTCCCATGTGGCAGATTATGGAATCGAATCGCGGCAGTCAAATCAATGATTACAAAACAAAATCCATTGCTACCAATAGTACCCTGCATGGCACTCAGCATTACTAGATAGAGTAATACCAATACTTTGCAGTTAAAATTTTCCCTGATTATTAAATAAACGTAACAAAATAAAAAGAGAAAAAAATAACAGCATCATTACGTTGCTTAGTACTTCCTTCATAATTTTCTTTGGTTTTAAGAACATTAAAAAAAAAAAAAAAAATCCATATTGAAATAAAGTATCTGCTATTTGATAAGTCAATAATCATTTACATAGAATGCCATTACATTACTATTTACTGACCCGGAGATATAATTCTATTGAAAGACTTAGTATTCTAGCAATAATGTTACAGAGACTGAGTAGATGACTCATGTCGAGACTAGACGGTAATTAATTTCCCGAAACTAACAAACACTACGATCAAACATGGTACTGGTAGGTTTAAGTAGGAACTGTGCTATAACTAAATCCCAAATTAACAAGCTCCACGCTAGTTATTGTCACACAAAAAAAACAAAAACCAGATGCTGACTGACTAGTTGAGGCGCACTCTCATTTGTAAACAAGAGTGCACGCCCCAAAAAAGGCGGTCGCGGTGCCGCCCCGGACCGGCTTCTCAGAGTCAGAGACCCAAGACATCCCCGGGTGTGAATCGACGTGGCTGACATTTTATCTGAAATCTACCAAATCCCAAGGGCAAAAATAAATCAATTTTGGTTCAGAGCATTAAGATGTATCATGAAATATGCGTGACGCGTGCTTTGTTTTGGTTTTACCCACGCGCCCGCACCCTCCCATGCTTGAATATGGTTTCATGGGCGACGGCGATGCAGAACCAACGCCAGCTTCTACGTTTTCTCTGTTGTTGAGAAAAGTGCACAACAATGGCGCATTTTATTTGCACAAACCGATGGCGAGAATCCCACCGGTGACTGCTTTATTTTGTTTTGTGAACAATAATTTTATAATCGCACGATTTTGTAGTTGACTTTCGTTCCGGTCGTGCACTGGGCGGACGCTCCCATCATCAGTGAGGTCCCCGTTACGGCCACTGTCACTGACAGCTGTCGTCGGTAGGCGACGAAGGGCTGTCAGACATTTTGTCTGCCTTGCTTGCTGCCGTCAGTGGCGGCCGCTCGGTACCGCCATCATGCCCCCACGCCTTGTTACCGCCAAACAAACACCTCCCCACACAGAGAATCATCACAAACATCCTGGCTCGACACGATAAAACGATTTGAATGGTTAATTAGTAATGTACTTACGGAGAAATGGCTCAAAATCAACACAAATCGAAGCCGACGGTTGTTCAGCATCTGCAACAAACAAGTGCGGGGGAATCTTTCTAGGTCAACTTGTAAATTGGGGTGACCAGACATTTAGGTCAAGTTTGGACGGAATCGCATTAAATTGTGAACGGGCTTGACAGTAGCATTTTTCTGTTGGAATTAGCTATTCCTGAACTCAATCACACGTGAACAGTATTCGAAACCTAGTTATATCTTACTACTGTGCTTGAAGTGTTAACTTTGCAGTTATCTTAATATAATTGTATATGGTGCTCCACAGAGTAGCCACAGAGTCATGGTCATTGGGTCACGTGACCAAAACAATGATGGAGGATGAGCGAGGGAAGAAGCTACTCTCAAATCTAAAGGCAGCATTTGTTCGAGATCCCAACATGTAGGTACAATATTTGGTCACAGAAATAACTACCAATTTAACCTTGAATAATAAGAATCTGCGGGTTTTATGTTGTTATCTCTGTGGCTGCAAACTACCTATGTCCAGTCAATATACCCCAATTATCGCTCATTAATGATTAGTCTTGACGTGAGTAAAGCCATGTTTACACGGGCGAGTTAAAACGCCTCAAATAAAGGCTAAAGCGCCTTGCCTAGTTCGCCTTACATTCGCCGTGTAAACGCGACTCTGAGGCGGATTAGGGCTGATTCGATTCATATTATTCACTTTATGTAAACCACCTCGCGAGGTAGTTTATATGAAGCGATCTAACTTCAGTCGGCCTATGAGCCCTATCTTGAGTGTGTAGACGCAAGCGGATTAGATGAGCCGGATTAAGGACGTCACAGTCGAGACCTGAGTTTGTTGACTTTCCGGTAAATTTGCTCTATGGACCTGCTAGAGGTGCACAGATATTTTTTTCATGACTTATTTTAAGGTTTTCACTGCCCGGCAGAAGTTTTGACGATTCAGTCCATACATATCTAGGTCGAACCCACACTCTCTCGTGGCGACGTTGACTAACCAAAACTGGCGCTGGTTAGTCTGGACTTGCTCATGCGTAGATATCGATTTCCGCCTTAAACCGCTCCGTGTGTAAACGTGCCACTACTTCGCTTCATATAAATCGCTTTGTCTAATTCGCTTTATAATTGCCCGTGTAAACACGGCTTTAGTGAATTTTATGCTTACAACTTTACTTGTTACTTTGTTTTTGCGTCGTGCTCTTAAGTGTTTCCCAATCAGCGCAGATAATTATGAAAACGACCCAAGTCTATCAGGTGGGGTCAATGGTCATGGTTATTCACAACAAATTAATAAAGGAATCGAGATTATAACGTATTTTTCACCTTGAATAAAAGAGGGGGCAGTCGGGGCCATACTCTCAAACTAGTAAAACCCAGAGCCATTTCAAAGTTAAGGCAACATAGTTTCTCAAACAGGATCATAAATAATAAAATATATGGAACATTCTCCCACAAAATGTTATTGATGCGGAGTCAATTAATTCATTCAAGAATAGATTAGAAAAAGCATGGACTGATGATCCAGGGAAATTTGACCCCTTATTCACCACATGCTACTAATTACTCCTTGTGTTGCTTATTCACTTGCACTCAAGCAAAAATGAGAGACAAATAAGTGTTCACACTTCCTGTCTACCTATCACTATATCGTAAGTACGGATACTCATACTCAGTATGAGTATCCGTACTTACGTTATAGATACTGCATTATGATTATTTATGGCAATTTAACTTACTGGCTTTCCAACTTGTAACCAGCTGAATTGTTCATGACAGAAGTAGAACTAGTAATATATAATATGAATAAGCAATGCTTAGGACTGCCCCCCCCCTCGCGGTGTTCGATTTGAAATTCTAGCGGCTCGGGTGACCCGAGTCGCGGTCGTGATAAACGAATACAGTCGTCGTTTCCGCGGAATTAATATTCTTACTTACTGGATCTTATTGGATCTTCGGGCTCCTGTTTTAGACATGGTCTAGTCGTGCCCATCTTGAAGTATCATCCCAATCGAATTTGTACAGTTGATGTTTCCATACATCGTTAAGCCCACTCTTGAAGCAGTTGACGGACTCGGCGTCAACCAGCTAGTCAGGTAGCACATCATATGAAAGATGTATGCGAAATATTTATGTATATTTTGTATTTAACATTCCGAATCACTGGTCCACAACTGCTTTATCAAAGGCTGTGGTATGTGCTGTCCTGTCAGTGGGAAAGTGCATATAAAAGACCCCTTGCTGCTTATCGGAAAGAGTAGCCTATGTGGCGGCAGCGGCTCTCCTCCAAAGAAATATGTCAAAATGGCCATATGTTTGATGTCCAATAGCCGATGATAAATATCAATATCAAGTAAAACTAGCTCTACTTTGTATTTAACATTCCATATACATGTCGTAAAAGATGTTAAGATTTCTATCTGTATTCAGTACTGCCATAGACCCGTATATGGAAATCTAATATTAGCATGTATTTTACCCCAAGCGTCTCTAATACTGTAATAGTTCCATCCATAAGAGCTCTGAACATACCACATACAGAAATTGAATCCCCGGAACATGCAGTCACCTTTCTGTTCCCAACAGCGATGAATATGATTTTCTACCCGTGTTGGAACCGAAACACAACTGCAATCCATTGGTATTAGTCGAGCATAAACTGGGAGTGGAAATATGGGCGTGCAAAGTGCTGTTTGATTACGCATATCAACGACTAATTCACTGGAGAAGACGATTACCACAATCAAGAGATATCGGTGAGTAGAAATAGTATCATCACATAATCGATCATTGGCATATATTTGTTAAATGAGACATGCATTTAGCTTAATATATTTAAAATATTTCTATGTACGACATAGGTAATTTTCTGCCATTTTATTGATTCGCTAATCCTGTTGCTGATTGTCTTTCATGATGGGTTGCAACTATGGGTGAGTGGACAATTTGAGCACTGTGTCATTATTATTATTATTATTATTATTATTATTATTATTATTATTATTATTATTATTAACACTGGGTAGCCAGTATGTAGAAATAACTTGTGTGCTCGTAATTAAATAACTCAGAAATTACTAACCCCAGCCTGTACCAATCATTGACTTGTTGTAAGAGCAATTACACAAACAGAAGCATCGACAATGCCTTGATATAAATATTACATTTACAGTGAAACCTCGTTATAAGTATAACGTAGCCCATAAAATATCATTGAGGAAAAAAAGTTGGGTCGCACTAAATCGGGGTTCAGTTTATTAAAATTATTTTTTAATTAAAAAAAATCCGGGTCCAATGACTCATCGCGTTTATCCGAATTCGAGTTAAATCGGTGCGCGTAAAATCGGGGTTTTACTATAGCATCACTGTGATGGTTATACTTAAGTACAATCATCCTATATGAATTGTCAGCCTGTTTGTATCACTGTCAACACACTGTATGGACGCCACCAATTATGGTTTAGACTATCTGATCCCTTTGATATTAACGTGCTGTATCACTTACTATCTAATGTACTTTATGTTTTATAATTTAAACTGTCAGTAAATAGTATATAGACATGAAATGGCCCAAAGACCAGTGTCCTGTTGCTGCGAAGAGACCTATTCAGATGAATAAATTATTTATTTCTATTTATATTCTAAATACCATGTAAATATTCACATTGATCTGACTAATATTGATCTCGTTATATGACACTACTGTTGCCATATTGCTATGGAACGTGTGGGTTACAGAATTTCATTGCGTTATATGCTGCAAATTGTGCATTTAACAGTTATTGTATACCTTACTCTATATACCTTTTTTTGTGTAAATAATCCTGAATTGAAAAATGGCTGGAAGACCAGTGCTTCGGCACTGACAAAAGACTTATTCAACAGAATAAAAATATTTACCAAATATTATATTGAAAAGTGTGCAATCAACATTTCCTGCTAACAATAGTATGTCTTTATGTCATTATAATATAATACCACCCCCTCCCCACGAATAGCCTCGACAATTCCTGATTAGCCTTGCATTTCAAAATGTTTAGTAGTATCAAAGACCTTATAACACTAAGACGGCTCCCTCCCATGGTAATGTAAATCTTTCAGTGCCATCTTGTGGTGGGTTTGATCAGCCCAGCTGCTGGCTGGTGTTTCACATGTAAACACATAGGCCTACAAGGCGAGAGGGTGAGTTTAAAATAAAAAAAGAGAGATTGCCTGTCATTTGGATTTGGCTGATGTTGCACCTACTGCCTGGTCCCCAACTCCCTCTGCCCCGCCCTCCCTCATTGCCCCGCCCTCTCCTCCCTCCTCCTGGCTTCACAGCCCTTCCCCCCCTCCCTCCCCTTCCCTCACTCCCCTCCCCTCCCCCCTATGCCCCACCCTCCCCCGGCCTCACCACCCTTCCACTCCCCTTCCCCCTCCCATCCCACCCTTCCCTCTCCATATCTCCCTCCTCATCCACCTTACCCAGTGCTCTCATGCCACACCTCCCTCCCCTCCCCTGTTCCTCTCCTCACCCACCTCACTCGACGCTCTCACGCCACACTCTCCCCATCCCCCTTCCTCCTCCCTCTACGCCTCCCCCATACTCCCACTTCCTCCCTCTCCCCCTCCTCAGTCGGCGATCTCACACCACACCTCACGACCCCCTCCCCCTTCCCTGATGTAAGTGGGGGTGGGAGGGAGGTCCCCACCGGTTGCGTGTTGCTACCCCTATAGCACTCCCACCACCACCACTACCCCTACCCTGCCCCTCCACCTCTCCACCCTTGCCACCATACACACATTCTGTGTGGTGGGGGTTGACAGTGTGTATGGTTGGGGTGTAGGTGGGTATGGTGGGGGTGTAGGGTGTGTGTGGTGGAGGTGGTTTGTGGTGGAGTTGTAGGGGTCTTGCAGAGCGGCACCTCACAATCTTTAGCATCCCTAAACACCCACAACACACCTACACCCTCACCACAGCCCTAAACCTCCACCACACACACCTAAACCCCCCACCACATGCCTATACCCCCACCACATCCCTGAACACCCACCACACACCTACGCTCCCACCACACACAACACCTACACCACAGCCACACCTACACCCTCACCACACACACCTAAACCTCAACCACACACACCTACACCACAAGCACACACACACCACACACTTACACCCCCAGCACACACACCCACCACAGACCTAAACCTCCAACACCCCCCCCCCCCCCCCCCCCACCACATCCCTAAACCCCCACCAGGCACCTACCAAGCGACAGCAGGGTTTCTTCTGACACTCCAATGCTATCAAAATGATCAAACCCACCACCTGGTGCACTGGCTGTTCTCTTGATTACACAGTACAGGCTGAGTGAGCCATCTTAGTGTTATAGGGTCTTTGGTAGTATACAACCCCTGCATACTTCCTTTAATGCCCTGGTCTGTATCTTCTCTCTCGTGTGGAATTGATCGCAGTAAAACAGGAAATGTCTAGTAAATCATTGTAGGACATGAATTAGATTTCATTTAGGCTAGCCAAACTAAGGGGCCATCCAAAGTTTTAAACATTTTCACTGTCATACAAAGCGAACTATTATTCCTGACCCTTCAATATTTAAACACTTCGTTAACATCAACTACACCATTTTAAATATCAACATTTTATTAGATGATAAAAGTTGTACTCGACTGATTCCTCCCCCCTTCCGGTCATGCACTTTGTATGATCCCTGTATGACTGTGAAAATGCTGACAACTTTGGACGTCCCCAACAGAATCTGATGTCTTGTTGTAGATCCGAATGGCCTACTAAATCTGACGCGCGCAGTACTAATGATTAACCCGGACAATGCTACAGCATGGAATGTCAGGTGAAGCATTTACCATCTATTGTTAACCTTATCACAGTCTCACCAGTTCATTTACAAATCATCATTGGCATCCAAGCCACTAGCCTAATGAAGCGTAATCCTTTTCATATACTGCTATTATTACGCCTAAGTGTTGTAGGAACTGACAAAGTGAACAGTTAGATGTCTAGATGGCAACTGCCAGTTTATTGTCGTCACGTGCACTTGTGACGTCATGCCGCTGGTACCGGCTTGCTCTGTGTACGTACATTACATGTGTGATTGGTGTATACTGCTATTGGTGACCAGATGTGATGGCCGAATGAGGTGAGCGTCCGCTTCCCGTTTTGGTAGATCATGGGATTCGAACCCATGGGTTTGAACCCTGGTCGAGTCAAACCAATGACTTAAACAAATGATTCTTGTTGCGTCCTAGCAAGGCGCTCGGCATTATTATGATATGGCAAGGACTGGTTGGCTCAGTGTCAGGATAATGTGACTGTGTGGGGTCATGGTGCTGTTGGCCTGGTCTGCCAGTATGGCAGGACTATAAAGTCACCATGAGTCCGCACTGTTACAAGTCGGTACCCGTCCTGATATGATCTATGATGTTGCCAGGATGTTAAACTCCAACAGACAACCAATCGTGAGGCCTGATATAAAATAACTTTATTAGTGGGAAAATTTTGGTTATAGGAATGGTCAATATTGTATGAGAGAGAGACAGACAGACAGACAGACAGACAAACAGACAAACAGACAACCTATTTTCCAAGTAGAAAGTCTTCGTGTAGAAATGACTCTTGATGTGTAATGGTTATAGGAGTGGTCACAATTTTGTGTGAGAGAGAGAACTCTTTTTCCAAGTAGAAAGTCTTTGTGTAGAAATTACTATATTAATGTGTAATGTTTATAGTAGTGGTCAAAATTGTGTGTGAGTGAGAGAGAACTTATTTTCCAAGTAGAAAGTCTTGTGTAGAAATTAATATATTAATGTGTAATGCGATAACACAGTAGCGTCTGCATTCACAACACAATCTGGACTAATTTCCATAAGCTAGATTTCAGCATAGCAATAGCATATACTCGTCATATAGTTTACTTCGATGTTGCCATGGTTAATCCACTCTCTGCTTGGCGCGCTACTGACAGTATGGTTGTCGATGCTCTTGCTGACAGGAAGGAACTGGTGCAATCCAAGGTGCTTTCACCCTCCGAAGACTTGAAACTGGGGTCCCTTATACTCACCAGGCACCCAAAGAGCCCCGAAGCATTTGCACATAGGTATGTTGTATGTCTATATTCAAACAGGGATGACAGACTACCATGTTTTCGCAGATTTCAGCTTTTTTGATATCCTTCGATTAACGTTAACAAAATGCAATAGCTATTATCTATATATAACAGGAATTGGTTAGTCCGAATCCCGTTCTTATATGACCTTAGATGTTGCTAGAACATAAAACCCAAACAAGAAAGAGTTTGACGTGGGTAATAGTTATGTAAAATAAAATGTGAATTGTTATTTTATATTCACCAAGACGTATTCCATGCAAAAACATTAATCGTTATTCAAATTAACGAAGAATGAATATTTAACTTTACTTTGACTACCAAAGAGGTGTTCCATACCTATAGCATGGGGGGCGGGGTGATTTAAATTTTTTTTTTTTTAAATTTGTTAAATATTAAAAAAAAATACGAATGAAGGGAAATATCAGCAGAAATTATAGGCCATAATACACTTTATCTTCATGAAGACGATCCATGGTTCAATTGTATCCCATGCATAAATCGAAGTTTGCTTTCCAAGGGATGGTTTTATTAGCACTAAAGAGATGTGGATTCACCTTTTCGCTTGGATTTACTTTTCATTTCAGAAAATGGCTTCTTTCCCAGAGAAAAGCTAAACTCCTTGACAGGTTAAACCCGGCTAATGGCGCCGAGCCCAACTCCAATATCAACGACAATCAGTTGATGGTGAGTCTGGTCACCTGTACTGATGGCCACACCACTACTGGCCCAACCGGGCTGCCGCCAGGGTTCGCCCTGAACGAAGAGGTGAGTTAATAAGCCGGGGTTCAGCTGACAGTCCACATCAATATACAGTTGGGGCTATAATCCAGTTGGGTTGGGTTGGGCTGGGTTAGATTGGGCTGGGTTAGATTGGGCTGGGCTGTACTGGATTAGATTAGGCTGGATTAGATTGGGCTGTACTGGATTAGATTGGGCTGTACTGGATTAGATTGGGCTGTACTGGATTAGATTGGGCTGTACTGGATTAGATTGGGCTGTACTGGATTAGACTGAGTTGGATTAGACTGGGCTGGGCTGCATTAGATTAGGCTGGATTCGATTGGGCTGTACTGGATTAGATTGGGCTGTACTGGATTAGTTTGAGCTGTACTGGATTAGACTGAGTTGGATTAGACTGGGCTGGGCTGCATTAGATTAGGCTGGGTTAGATTGGGCTGTACTGGATTAGATTGGGCTGCACTGGATTAGATTGGGCTGCACTGGATTAGATTGGGCTGTACTGGATTAGACTGAGTTGGATTAGACTGGGCTGCATTAGATTAGGCTGGGCTAGATTGGGCTGTACTGGATTAGATTGGGCTGTACTGGATTAGATTGGGCTGTACTGGATTAGACTGAGTTGGATTAGACTGGGCTGGGCTGCATTAGATTAGGCTGCATTAGATTGGGCTGGGCTGGGCTCTACTGGATTAGATTAGACTGGGCTGGATTGGATTGGGCTGGGTTGTACTGGATTAGACTGGGCGGGGCTATACTGTATTAGACTGGGCTGGATCAGATTGGGCTGGATTAGACTGGGCTGGGTTGTACTGGATTAGACTGGGCTGGGCTGTACTGGATTAGACTGGACTGGATTAGGCTGGGCTGGATTGGATAGGGTAACTGACACACTAGAACTACTAGTATGCTCTTTTATAAAATATATCAGGAAATAATACCACATATTTAATGTTTCTCTCACATTCTCTATGTCAAGGTTTATCCCACCAGTGCTCCTATGCTATATCTTAAAATATATATAATAAACTCTTACTACGTGTTTAATGTTTGTGTAGCATTTGTCATGGTTCAACCCATCTGGGGTCCGTTGCAGGTGCGTGCCGAGGTGCGGCGGGAGATTGAGGTGAGCAGGGACGCTGCGCAGAAGTACCCCAACAACTACAATGCCTGGAGTCACCGGATATGGGTGCTGCAGACCTTCACCAGCGACCACCGCCAGGTGACAGTTCTACTAACATAATCTAAAGAGATTGTACGAACATAATCTAAAGAGATTGACCAGACAGGATGGCTGAATGATTGAGCGTTTGTCTCCTGTTTTGGGAAATCTGGGGTTTCGAACCCATGGGTTTGTGGGTTTGAAACTTGGTCGAGTGAAACCAATTACTTAAAAATTTATACTTGTCGCTTCCTAGCCAGGCGCTCAGTGTTATTAGGATATGGCAAGGACTGGTCGGCTGTGTCATGATAATGTCACTGAGTGGGATATCAGGTCATGGTGCTGACAGCCTGGTCTCCCATTGGGGCAGCACTATAAAGTCGCCATGAGTGCGCACTGTCACAAGTGGGTACCCTTTCTGATATGACCTTAGATGTTGCTAGTCCGTAAAACAACAAACAAAACAAACAAATAATCTAAAGAAATAATCATATGGCCAATATCACATCGGAAACATCACTAAAGTTAAGCAACATTGACTTGAGCCTCGTCAGTTCTTTAATGGACGACCGACCACTATAGAGAACGAGGTGCCGTAGGTGACATCCTGATACAGGATTATATTTCATAACAGCCTACCAAATCATTGTTTGTTGTTGTTTTACGTCCTAGCAACATCTAGAGTCCTATCAGGACGGGTACAGACTTGTGACAGTGCATACTCATGGTGGCTTTATAGTGCTGCCCCACTGGGAGACCAGGCCACCAGCACCATAACCCAATATATCACCCAGTCAAACTCCTGATAGTGTGCTAACTAATCCTTGCCCTATCCTATTAATGCCGAGTGCCAGGCTAGGTAACGACAAGTATCAATTCATTGGTTTGACTCGGCTGGCATTCAAACTCCCGGCCTTCCTTCCGCATGGGAAGCCTGCGCTCTACCGATTCGGCAACCGTGTCCGGTCGCCAACCAAATCAGTTGTGCATAGGCAGGGTCCATAGGGGCCTAGAAAGTCTTGAAAAGTCTTGAAGTTCATTTGCCCCATTTCAAGGCCTCGAAAAGCCTTGAATTTAACCTATCTTTGGTAATTAGTCTTGAAAAGCCTTGAATTCAATTAAACTGTCCCCACGGATCTAAATTAGTCTGAAATCATCATTCGCCATTGTTTTTTTCCCTCCCTGTAATCCAAATGAAAAAGGTCTTCCTGATAAAAATAACCTTGAAATAGGCTTGAATTCCATATCTTCACATGTGTATAGACCCTGCATACGTAATAATGTTTTTGTTTGGGACCGCTGGAGCGGGACATAGCGTGTCCACCTGTGAAGCTATCGGTCATACAAACGATTCTTCTCAGTGGACCCATTTGCAATTTGGGCTATTTTCCGTTCCAACCAGTGGTCCACAGCTGGTTCATCAAAGGCTGTGTTATGTCCTATCTTGTCTGTGGAAAAGTGCAAATAAAAAAGACCCCTTCCTGCTTATCGGAAAGAGTAGTCTATGTGGAGGCAGTGGGTTTCCTCCACAGAAATATGTCAGAATGACCAAAATTTTGATAGACGATGATACGAAAATCATTGTCCTCTAGAGGTGTCGTTAAATAAAACAAGCTTTACTTTACTATCGGGACTGCCAGGTTCTGATGGGCGAGCTGCAGCAGACGGAGCGGTGGGTGTGCCAGCATGTGTCCGACTACAGCGGCTTCCACTACCGGCAGTACCTGCTCACCGGGCTCGGCTGCCACACCGACCAGCTGAACGCCGAGCTGCTCCTCGTCGCTGACCTCATTACGTCATATCCGGGTCACGAGGCGCTCTGGTACCACAGGTCAGTGTGCAGCCTTCTTAGACCTACTACACCAAATATTTATTTGTATTTTCTTTCTTTTATTTATTTAAAGAATTTATTTTTCATTTTTATACGTCGCCGGTCCTAGTTGCTGTTCTTATAATATTGGATATTGATACTAGTACAAATTCTGCAACCGTACGAAATTCTGCAACCGTAGGGAATTCTTTTAAATCTGTTTGAATCTTATCCAGTAGCAATTGATGGACCAATAAACTCCTGTTTCACTAGTTCTCTTTGATCTTTACTGTTTTTTTTATTGATCTCTGCTAGTCGGGGGGGGGGGGGAGGGGGGGTCTATGGGTCTCCCATTAAGGGTTGGCTCTGGCTAATGACATAGTTTCAAATGAGGGTAGTCTAGGATCCTCACTCCAAAACACCTTAAAGTTGCATAGTCCGATTAAACCATCAAATTTTCAAAAACAAAGGCAATTATCCAGATTTGATTCTACATATCTAACTTAGATACCGATGTTTCTGTGGCATTTGCTATGTCAAGATTCAACCCCACCAGTAAGCATTTTACTGCATAAACCTATGATGTCAGAGTTTTGGCATGCTTGCCAACATTTTCCATGTTTGCCAGTTAATTTAAGTATCTCAAAAGTTAGCCATTTAAAATAAAATTTACTTCAAACTAAACTTTAAGTGAGGTAGATTATAACAATCAATTTAATATAGTCATATCAGAAAATGACTTTACATTTTGCACTTTAATTTAAATATCTGAAAAGTTAGCCATACAAAATATAATGTACTTCAAATAAGGTAGATTATAATAATCAATTTAATATATTCATCTCAGAAAATGACAGAAACTCAAAACCATCGAATTATGCAACTCGGAACCGGAACCGGAACCTGAAATGGGAGCGGGACATAACTCATGTGGTAGCATGTCCACCTGTGAAGCTGTCACAGGTGGACATCTAAAGTCCACTCAGTGGACACATTTGCAGTTGGGCTATTTTCTGTTCCAATCAGTGGTCCACAACTGGTTCATCAAGGGCTGAGGTATGTCCTGTCCTGTCTGAGAGAAAGTGCATATAAAAGATCCCTTGCTGCTTATCGGAAAGAGTCGCCTATGTGGCGGTAGTGGGTTTCCTGCAAATAAATATGTCAGAATGACCATATGCTTGACGTCCAATAGCTGATGATACGATGAAAACAGTTAATGTCCTCTAGAGACGTCATTAAATAAAGCAAGCTTTGCTTTTGAACCTGAACCTATTTTCCTTTCTCTCTCTGTACCCACACTCCCTGTGACTCTCTTCCCTACTCCCCACCCCACACTCCCCACCCACATTCCCCACCCCACACTCCAGGCGTGCCATAGTCCGGGCACTCATGTCGCGGGAGGCTGACTCCCCCTCCTCCAGGAAGAAGAAGACGGCGACGGCGGCCATCACCCAGCAGGCGGCCAAGAAGTCGCGGGTGTTACCTTACCGGGACAGGCTGGTGGAGCGGGAGGAGGTGTTCTGTGAGCGGGCGGCGGCCGGCCGCACGGAGGCCTGGCAGCGGACACTGGCCGAGAGGCACCGCAGCTGGATGAAAAAGACCTTCAGCAGCGCCTGAGGGGGCGCACCAGGCAGGGGCAAGCTGGTGCGAATATTTATTAGGTGATTTCACGCCCCCTCATCATTTTCCTGTAATTATCTGCGTTTCTATTTTTCTGTCAGTCTCTGTACACCCCTATCTTCCTTCCTTCCTTCCTTCCTTCCTTCCTTCCTTCCTTCCTTCCTTCCTTCCTTCCTTCCTTCCTTCCTTCCTTCCTTCCTTCCTTCCTTCCTTCCTTCCTTCCTTCCTTCCTTCCTTCCTTCCTTCCTTCCTTCCTTCCTTCTTTCCTCCATCCCTCTCGCCCTCTCTCCCTCCATCCATCCCTCCATCCCATCCATCCCCATTTCCCTGCGTCAGTACATCCCTCTGTCGCTCCAGTCTCCCTCCTTCCTTCCATTCCCCTCTCCCTCCATCTCCATTTCGCTTTCTCCTTCCCATCGTCTCCATTTCCTTCCGCCCTCCCTCCCTCTCCCTCCCTGCCTTCTCCCTCCATCCCCCTTTATCCCTCCCTCTCCCTCTCCCTCTCCCTCTCCCTCTCCCTCCCTCCTCCTCCCTCCTCCCTCCTCCCTCCTCCCTCTCCCTCTCCCTCTCCCTCTCCCTCTCCCTCTCCCTCTCCCTCTCCCTCTCCACATCGCTCCCCTTTTAAATCTCTCCTATTTCCTCTTAAGTTATCACTGCTGAAAGATGTAATGGTGAATCGGGTCTGTCAGAGTCATAATGGGAACAGTATATTTGACTGGGTGACCATCTCGCTAGGATTGAGTGATCACTAAATCATAGTAAATGCATGAATTGTGTTGGGAATATATTCCGTATGTCTATATGTATATTTGCAGTGGGACTGATCTGATATCACAGTTTTGTGGTTTTGCTGACAACCAATTAATTTATATGTGAAAATAACTGAACCAAAATTATTGAGATTTGTAGATTAAGCACCTTCTTTCCCATGTATGAATCTGTGAGGTTCTCACGCTTCTGGGATATACATTAGCCTCGGCTTTGCAGGGGAATTAAATTAATCAAATCTGTATATATTTAAAATTTAATAATTTAAAATTAATTCTCTGGATTCCTACAATGGGTTGGACGCTTTATAGAGTACTAAGCCAAACCAAGTCTGATCTGTCCTCTGAGACAGGTCTGAGGTAATCTCAGCGCTACAAGTGTGAGTTGTATTTATGCTGTACCGATAACTGGCAAAGTTCTAAATTCTAAGTTCTAAAGTTCTAAACAAAATTCTAAGAAATCAAGATGTACATGACAACAGTTGGGTAGCTCGAATCCTGTTCTTATATGAACTTAGATATTGCTAAAACCCAAACATGAATGAGTTAGGGATGGGCGATAATACAGACAAAAGAAGACTAGTTAAAACCTGACTTCCGGCATTTTCTCACGATTCCCCTGACAGTGTTAAGTCTATGGGAGAAGATCTGCATTTTTCGCAGAAATTCACCGTCGGTGTAATAATCTCGGCGTGATTTCCGCGTTTTTTGCCTGACACCACTTTCATCCCTAATTTAGGCTTTGCCGATATATCGGGGCTCCAATCTGTCTATGTTTACCCTGTGATGTATATAGTGTCTAAATAATTCAATCCAATGACTAATATTGTCCTCTCTTTAATTATTTAATGCAAATAGAAGGACAGGAATCTAAGCACCTGGGTCTGACATGTTGGACATTGTCGAGTTCTCTGGTTACTATGGATACATGAAAAGCGAAAGCTCAAATAATATTCAGATCTTGCCTCGCTCCGAAGCCAAAGTTGACCTGTGCTAGAGACTCGCAGAACAATTTCAAATATCACATAGGCTTCCAAACCAATGTATTCTGATAAAGCACTTTAACCCCTTTAATTTGACATATGAATGGATTTAATAGTTTAAGTAGAAGCAAAGTTATAATATGCAATGTACCAGGAAAATAGGCTATTTATCTCACAGTAAGTGCATTGATTTATAAGGGCATGCATTTTGACCGCGGTAGCATCGAGCTGCCAAGGAAGGAATTTCTTTCAATGAAGACTATATAGGTTTACTTGTTGGAGTTTGATGTCCTGGTAAGATCTAAGGTCATATCAGGACGGGTACCGACGTGTGATAGTGCGCACTCATGGCGACTTTATAGTGCTGCCCCACTGGGAAACCAGGCCACCAGCAATATGGCCTGATATCCCACTGACAGTGCATAATATGTTCAGGCAAACATGATACATACCCATTTATAGCCTAAAGAGATTGCAATGCGATAACCAATGAGATATACTCGTTTTGAAATGTATTTAAGATATATTTTCTGCAATATATCAAACCATCGCACAAAATGGTCAACTTGTTTGGTGCTGTTCTGTCGTTGTAGCGGTCCCATTAATGTACAGTGTATATTGGGTGGCTTTTTTTTCTCTACGTATAGCAAACATTTGTTGTTTTGTATATATATATATATGTCTTATATATATATGTTTTATGTATAAAAGTCACTAGAACTAACACAGGTTTGCACTTAATGACTGACAGTGTGAAAGTGACTCACTGATACTGACACTGACATTGACACTGACAGACATATACATAGAAGTCACAAGAACTAACACAGATAAGACATCCTCGGCCATCTCATTCTATAACTAGTGACTTTTATACATATGTCTGTCATCACTGTCATCATTATCACTGTCAGTGAGTCACTTTCACAATTTCAGTAATTGAGTGCAAACTATCAGTGTTTTTCTGTATTATTTTCGATGGTGGTACAATGTTTGTGATAATATCTCCAAAGTCCAGACAACTATAACACAAACAACAAACCGGTATTAAAATCTTTCTTCTTTTATCTTCAAATTATGTCATCATGTGCTGTAATGTATAAGTATAAAATATCACGCCCACATTTTGATGTCTAATCAGGATTGATCGTTGGAACATCAGGATTGATCGTTGGAAGGAAACAATTTTATCTTTACCTTCCTCAAGGTCTAGTAATCCAAGGTCAAGGAGGCACTTAAAAAGGAATATGTGTATGTGTGTCTGTGTGTGTGTGTGAGAGTGAGTGAGTGAGTGAGTGAGTGAGCGAGTGGTATCTGAGGAAATACTGTAAGATCATCACCATTATAAAAAATGTGTGGTATTGCTTTTATTTTACTTTTTTTTTCTTCTCCGAAGCAAACGATGCACATCTATAATAATGAAGTTGGTCAATACATGCTGTGCATTTAATTGTCTTTACAAATATGTAATTTATTAAAGGACTTAGATGAGACTACCAACAAGGATTAATTTATAGACCTATTTCAATGTTGATAAACATTGTGTATGCGTGCGCAGCTTGGCTGCAGAACTAAGGCACACTGCCATTGAGTTTGGCGGTAAGCGCAGTGCAAAATGTTTATTTTATTCAAAATTAATAGAAATGCATAACCATATAAAGTCAATATAATCTATTCATTGAATATGTTTTCTAAATGTGTACCAGGCAGTTTGTTTCTAGATGGTGTGGTTTTAGAGATATCTCACTTTTTTTGTATGAAGATTGCTCACGACCATTGACAATGCATTGAGTTTGCCCGTACGCGCAGTGCAAAACGTTACTTTTGTTCAAAATGAATAGAAATGCAGAAGCGTACCCTTATAAATTGAATATAATATATTCATTGAATATGTTTTCTATATGTCTACCAGGCAGTTTGTTTCTAGATCGTGTGGTTTTAGAGATATTTCACTTTTTCTATACGAAGATTGCTTATGGCCATTGACAATGCACTGAGTTTGCTGAAATGGAAACTAGCCCGCGAAGGGTAAACACAGCATTGATTTGTGCTGCAGCAATGCTATGTCTATGCAGAGTATTTATTTTTGCAAAATAAATTTAAAAGCTTTCATTGAGTCGATTAAAAATATCTTAATGCGCGGTTGAAGAGGAAGATCTGAAGTATTTAATTTAACTGAAGGGCAATTTTCTCTGAAAGTATTAAAAACAGATAATAGTGGAAGTTGGGATATTCTGAGCTCATATCCATTGAGTTTGCAGTGTGACCGGATGTTGTCCTGCAGCCAAGCAGCGCGCGCACTGACCTAAATACACATGCTGACGTCATATGAAATTGGTCAATCAGACTTAATCTCTCCCAGTATTTGCATATCATTGTTGATTCTGATCCGATAGCGCCCTCTGGGGAGAAGCGCTGAGGTGGTGGCGCCACCTGGTAAGAAACGCCCGAACTACATCCTTCGCCTTCCCACTTTGTTGATTTTTTTTTTTTTGGGGTCCATTAGTTGTTTAAGCAGGGGAAATTTCAGTCATAGACGACTGGTCTTCCTCATTCCACTGCTGGTCGATAGAAAGCCCGAGCCTACACTTTTACCGACCCAAGGGATTTTTAACCTCCCACACCACATAGACATGGTATGAGAGCAACCGGCCTTTGATGACGCTGTAAGTTATACACAGCGGTGGAAATCCAAATTGGCAGAGCTGGGGGCACGGGGAATCGAACTGCCGACCCTCAGATTAGGAGTCTGACCTAGAAAAAAGTCACACACTCTAACCACTCTGCCACAGAGAACGCCACATAAATGGTGAATACCTCCGATTTAATAATGTACAGTGTCTCCATCCAGGAGACCCTAAAGTTAGCAATTTTTTAGCTTCGTGAAATCTAATTATTTGGTGTAGTTCTTTCAAACGAGGCTGTCAAAACACGGTCGAGTTTCCTAAACTATCATTTCACTCGTAAGATCCACTGTGCAAAACACAGCGATTCGGATAAATCCCCTCCCTCTCCCTCTCGGCCTGTCTTTAGGCCTACTAACTGGCTGGTGTGTAATAAACATCAAACATTGAATGTAAACCTCACTAAAATGCTATGCTAAGCGGTGCTAAGATATGTGTGTATGTTAGATCAAATATTCAATTTTTTAGCTTCGTGAAATCTAATTATTTGGTGTAGTTCTTTCAAACGAGGCTGTCAAAACACGGTCGAGTTTCCTAAACTATCATTTCACTCGTAAGATCCACTGCAAAACACAGCGATTCGGATAAATCCCCTCCCTCTCCCTCTCGGCCTGTCTTTAGGCCTACTAACTGGCTGGTGTGTAATAAACATCAAACATTGAATGTAAACCTCACTAAAATGCTATGCTAAGCGGTGCTAAGATATGTGTGTATGTTAGATAAAATATTCACCCATATCCAGAGTAGGAGTGAATGACATCCCAGTCTAAATCCACGGGAAGAAAAATGAGTCACTGGATCCATCACCCAGTGTTTGATCTATATTGGTATAGAGTTGGAGAATTGGGAGAGAATAACAATAACAATAATTAAAAAAGGAGTAGCATACAAGATGGTGGCCACAAGGAACTCTCAGTTCTATTTTTAAAGTCTGTTAATCTACATGAATTTGTAAATTCTTCACCCCAAAAGCAGTTGGCTATGATAGATAGGTATTTGAACAATATATTTTGCATGTTGTATTACACATTTATGTGCGTATTTCCATAACCCAGGCATTCAGTTTAAGTAGGAGTGTGTGGGTGTGGGTGTAGAGATCTGAACATGCCGTAATGTCACGAAGTAGGACCAAGTTTCCAAGAAGTGTACCGATTGGTGGGCTAATGAGATACTACGCAAGTATCTTATTTTGTGAGGCACACTCACTCACTGCCCACCCATACACACACGCGTGCATGCGTTAGTTAATACTCGCATAATAAATTATATAACAAGCTATTTCATCAGATTTCAGTTAGCATACTCTCAGTATGATCCATTAATGTAGCATGGCGTAAATCTGTATAAAATATATATATTTCTTCTGCGAGGATATATTATGAAGCATTTTATTTTTTTAATTATTATTATTATTATAATAATTATTATTATTAAGCATATTTGATTAGATAATCCCACCTAGCTGAAAATGAAATATTTATAAATACTTAGCCAGTCTGACTACCTCTAAACTTAAATTATGAATGCAATGCAAGCAACAGTGTTGTTGCCATGCAAACAAACAAGTGGTGCCCAATTTTATCTAACGTATATTTACATTTCCCTCTTTATCCATCTACTGTATTGCAACACCAAATGGCATTCAACATGCATGTCTGTTATCTGTGTGCGTGAGTGGAGGGGGAGTTGTTTCCTAAATTATTTGAAGGATGTCAGTTGTAAATAATTCAGAAGGTTGTATCCTCATCCCCCATTATTCCTGTTGTTGAAGATTTATACTGCCTATCATGGATAAGCCTGAATAGGCTTGTTTTCACCATTAGACAGTTTGTCGATAGAAAGCCCGAGCCTACACTTTTACCGACCCAAGGGATTTTTAACCTCCCACACCACATAGACATGGTATGAGAGCAACTGGCCTTTGATGACGCTGTAAGTTATACACAGTGGTGGAAATCCAAATTGTCAGAGATGGGGGCACGGGGAATCGAACCACCGACCTTCAGATTAGGAGTCCGACCTAGAAAAAAGTCAGACACTCTAACCACTCCGCCACAGAGAACACCACAACCTGACTGTAATCAAATATAGTCAGGTGTGCATCGAAGGTGGTGATGTACAACTGCATTGAGATTAAATGTCAGATGTTAACCAATATCGTGGTCACACCGAGGTGCTCATCACAGAAATGCCTGTTTGCATCCAAAACGGCTCCTATTTATTTTCCATTTACTGATTTACTGTCGCTACAGAAGCGCATATGAATCGATCAACCATGTAGCAATGTATGAACCTGTGCCACATCTTTCTTATCATTTCCTATGCTTATTCAATCACTGTGTATTTCCCGCTGCTGTCTTGGTAGCCACTACAGAAATCTGTAGAGGCCACTGCAGGGGCATAGCTTGGGGTTTTCAGGTGGTAGGCAGACTTTTTTCGGCGATGGCATAAAGCACTATTGGAGTAAAGCGCGATGGAGTAAAATGCTGTCAAATATCACATATTTCAAAGCTGCATAGTCCGATGAAAACATCAAATTTTCAAAACCAAACAATTATCTAGAATGAATTCTACATATCTAATTACTAATACACTTATTAAGTTATTTGGTGCTACATATAATGGAATACCTAGGAAATTTAATAGAACCGTTTACTGTTAAAGCCTATGGCATGCTTGCCGAAACTAATTTGACATGTTTGCACTTCAAAAATTATCTAGAATGAATTCTACATATCTAATTACTAATACACTTATTAAGTTATTTGGTGCTACATATAATGGAATATTGAGGAAATTTAATAGAACCGTTTACTGTTAAAGCCTATGGCATGCTTGCCGAAACTAATTTGACATGTTTGCACTTAACCAATTTCTAAAGTTAGCCATTTAAAACAAATGTGACTTCAAACTAAAGTAAGGTAGATAATAACAATTAATTTAATATATTTATCTCACAAAAATGACAAACTCAAAACCATCGGACTATGCAACATTAAATCATTGTGTATTTCCCGTGCTGTCTCAGAAATCTGTTTAGGCCACTACAGGGGCCTAGCTTGGGATTTTAAGGTGGTACACAGACCTTTTCGGGTGATGGCATAAAGCACTATTGGAGTATAGCGCGATGGAATGAAATGCTGTCAAATATCACATAATAATATATATAATTTGATCTTACAAAATACATGCCATAGCCACATTTACATCCCAAATACCGCATCCACTTCCGTATCTGAAGAATTATAGAATCTGATCATGTTATAGTGTTGCACTAAATGTATGTTTAAATGACCTTTCGCCAGGTGTTCCAGAACGATCTCTTTGAGGGACACAGTCATGTGATAAGTGATATAGCGGGAAAGAACTAATGAACTGTTTGACTGTGCGTGTATGCAAAGCCGTAACTAGGAATCTTTGTTTGTGGTTACCTAACAATTCTTTGAACAGACGAGTACAGAATGTGCGAGGCACTAGGAGATCATTGTGTAATACCCCATCTCTCCATCCCCAAGGAAATGTTTAAATATAGAGACTCTGAAATGCCATTTCTAACCATTTCAGGGAGTTTACGTACGGGTTATTTTTTGGGGGAAATCTTTTCTTTTTGGGGGGGGGGGGGATGGGGCAACTGGAACCTATACCACCCTCGCTAACTAGGACCCTGGTATGTATCACCTTGGGGGGGGGGGGGGGGGGGACACTCGTTTTGAAAGGTGGTGCAAAGTGCTGGTAACTGGGAGATTTACATGACACATTATGCATTATGTGCCAATAGACATTGGTCATGGCCTCTTGAGAAGACTTCCATTCTTATTAAAGCTGCATAGTCCGATGAAAGCATGCACCTTTTCTAAACCAAAACACTCATTTAGATTTTATTCTACATATCTAACTTAGATATTGGTGCACTTATTAAACATGTGTTGCTGTATCGAAGAGGTACTAAGTCAAGTTAATAGAACCTGTTACTGCTGAAGCCTAAAGCGGCCGTCACACTACGACGTATGGCCTTAGCGTATGCCGACGTATGCGATTTTCGACCAATATGGTGTCATATGTTACGTATATGTTGGGCGTACGTGGAGTACGCTTGGGATATGGCGTCATAGGTGGGCATATGTCGAGCTGCTAAACAATTTTTTTGCATGTTCAAAATTGTCAACGTATGTCGCTGTATGGCTCAGACGTCTCTCATATGCTCGGTGTATGCTCGGCGTATGTTATGCACACGTTCGGGGTAGTTCGGGATAGGTTGGAACATGTCAGCCAACGGATGCATAACGTACTCCAAACGTACTTCGAACGTATGCTTGCCGTATCTCCAGCATACTTAATGTATGCGCCATACTTCTAGCGATGGAGTAACATACGTAACGTTGGTCAGCGTACCGTCAGCATATGCGATCGTTTTGCGAACATTTTGTGAGGCACATGAACACTCAATAGGTCAGAGATACGTTCTACATACGTTACATACGTTGTGTGTATGTTGTGTGTACGCCCATTTTTATCCTTAGCAGCGCGAAAAGTTTGGCATATGCCGACCTATTTTGATTTGAAATTTATTTCAATACGTTATGCACACGCCGGCGCCATACGTCGTAGTGTGACAGGGCCTTTAGTGGCAGAATTCTGATGTGCTTGCTAAATTTACTTTTTACTTTTTTTTACTTTAAATCTTTACTTTTTTTTTTTTACTTGTTTTCACTTCAAATTTCCCCAAAATTAACTATTTAAAATAGAAGCTACTTAAGCGAGAGTAACGTAGACTATAATGTTCAATCTAATGTATTTATCTTTTTTTTTAAAAGGGCAGAAACTCAAAACCATCGGACTATGGAACTTTAACTAATACTATATACATGTATATTTATTCTTGGATATAACCACGGATATTCATCATTATACTTTCTATCCGCTTTGACTGGGCTACGTATGCTGCATTTGCCTGGGGAAAAAAGTGGTTTAACAAGGTTGTATTATAAAAGGGTGATCTATAAAATGTTTATAATTAAAAACCGAAGTGATCACTGTATGTATGGTGATATCTATTATACCATCAGCACAGGTCGCGCGTAATATCTAACTGGTCCAGTTTTATATCACTTTGTAAAAGCAAGGACCAATTATGCAAGAACTTATGGACATTTCCAATTATAGATTAAACTTGCTGTAATATGAAAGGTAAATGTTCCAATTAAATGCTTTACCGCTCGAATTTACTGAGGCTCTCCGGCTTTGATAAACCCTGTGACCCTCGGGCATCACACCCTATGTCGGGTAATAACTGCAAGTTGAGCTGTGTGTCCATGCTATGCCTCAATGTGGTGTGCGTGTGCTAACCCCAAATGTGGAATTTCAAAGTGCCAAGAAACAATAAAACACATTGCAGGATATATGTATGCATGTGTTGTCATATGAATATTCTCAGATTTATCTAACAATATTTAGATAGTTTTTTCCCCACATATAGTCAAGGATTAGCACTCCTAATAATTGTTTTTTCTTTTTTTTCTTGAAGATTTATACTGCCTGTCATGGATAAGTCTGAATAGACTTGTTTTCACCATTAGACAGTTTGGCGATAGAAAGCCTGAGCCTACACTTTTACCGACCCAAGGGATTTTTAACCTCCCATACCACATAGATGTGGTATGAGAGCAACTGGCCTTTGATGACGCTGTAAGTTATCCACAGCGGTGGAAATCCAAATTGGCAGAGGTGGGGGCACGGGGAAACAAACCACCGACCTTCAGATTAGGAGTCTGACCAGAAAAAAGTCAGACACTCTAACCACTCAGCCACAGAGAACACCACATTGTGGGAAATGTTTGTAGTATAAGTGTTCCTTAGTCCATAGACTCCCGAAGTGTACAAAGGGGGCAGCCAACCTACACCTTTTTTTCCCTTTTCATTTGTTTAATTATAATTTGTTTATTCTTATTTATAATAATAATTATTATATACTTATTATTATATGTAGAATCATTACTATAACTGCCACGATTATTGGTGTTATTATTATTCAAAGGAATGGTCAAGTATGTGGTCCCCCATCCCCCACACACCTCCTTCCCTGAACCTGACCGATTGGCTTTTAGAAATGGAAAGCCGTGTGCAAAACTGACACCTTACCCATACTATCACGTGACTGTAGCTCATCAGTGTCGCCGTGTGGGTGTAATTGTTGTACTAGTTGACATCCGGAAACATAACCAAAGGTGAGTTGTATTTGCATTTAAAGGGTTCAGGTGCAAAAACCGACAAATGCCCTCTGGGCCAAAATGAAACCATGACTACCATGTTTGAACTGCAGATGCCATCATTCTGATAGTCAAATCCATTACCCCCTGCACCCCCCAGGCCCCAACCACAGAAGCTACTACATCCCCTATATAATGCCCTGCTCGATATGAAATTGGTAGACTTTATTAACTGGAAAGCCCAACAATAAATTCTGTTTGACAGAAAACTGACCTTAGATGTTGCCAGGACGTAAAACTCAAACAACCAACAGAAAACTAAAGCGGATTTGTCAGTATTCTTTGCACTTGAACCCTTCTATGTTGTCACAAATCAAAATAAAACAAAAATGAAACACGGTTGTTATATAAATATGACATAATATAAATGTCTTTATTTCCATAAGTAGTGGATAGAAATTTTCTAGATAGCATGATCTGTCATTACTCCATGCCATATTGGCTGCGCTTTCTCACAAGTTATGTAATTTGAGCAATTGTCGGGCCTGGACGGAACACAATGACGACCCACCTCAAAACAAAATTCAATCGAAATCATGCACCATTTCATCCGGGTAGAAATAGGTATCAGGATCCTCTTTTGTACACAGGATGTAGTTATCTGCCCCGAAGTACACGCGCTGGTTGGGTACTTCCGGTTTGCTGTGGCATCGGTAGCCATGTTTGCCTAGCAACTGCACAAACTGGGGCGCCTCTACCGGTGACCTACTTACACCAATGGCGATCACTGTCACAGAAATGTCAGTCCACGGAATAGTCTGAAGTATCATCCACTCCTCGCCGCCGACGTCCAGAAACAGGAAGTCGACGTGCGTCTGATTCAGCGCACGCAGCAACGCGCCGATTGGGTAGGCCGGAACCAGCATCTGACGCCCACCGGAAGTGGCACCACCCATAGCGCCCATTTGTCGCTCCCCGTCCTCTAGCACCACCTGGATTCATGCAATTGGAGATGAGAGGCTAGGAAGTTGGGAGGTGCATGTAGGTTAATTAATTAAGTGTTTGTTGTTGTTTTTACGTCCTAGCAACATCTAACTTCTAAGGTCATATCAAGACGGGTACTGACTTGTGACAGTGTGCACTCATGGTGACTTTATAGTGCTGCCCGACTGGGAAATCAGGCCACCAGTACCATGACCCCGATATCCCACTCAGTCACATTATCCTGACACTGAGCCAACCAGTCCTTGCCATATCCTATTAATGCCCAGCGCCAGGATAGGAAGCGACAAGTATAAACTTTGGTTTGACTCGACCGTGAACCAAACTCCTGACGTTCCGCATGCAAGGCCCGCACTCTACCGATTAGGCCACCCCCCCAGTAATTAATTAAGTGAATGAAAGCATTACATTACTTTTTCTATATTTTCAAAGCATTTACCTAGATTAAATACTATCTATCCAACTTATTAGATATTGGTGCACTCATTACCAATTTATTGCAGTTTGGTGCCCATGTGTGGAGTTTTACGTCCTGGCAACATCTAAGGTCATATCAGGACAGGTACCAATTTGTGACAATGCGCACTCATGACACCTTTATAGTGTTGCTACACTGGGAGACCAGGCTTCTAGCACCATGACCTGATATCCTACTCAGTCACATTATCCTGACACTGAGCCAACCAGCCCTTACCCTATCCTAATAATGCCGAGTGACTGGCTAGGAAGCGATAAGTATAAATTTATAAGTCATTGGTTTCAACTTTCGAATCCAACAATCTACCAAAATGGGAGACGGACGCTCAACTTATTTGGCCATCTCATCTGGTAAAAAAAAAACCAGTAAAGAGATACTCACAAGTGCGGGATTGTCTGAAGGGCTGAGGGCTGCGTTGACGGCCCATGCCCGGCGGTTCTTGCCCAGCAGCTGCAGGAAGTAAGCTGGGTCCGGCTCCACCAGGACGCCCGTCCACCCACGAACCTGTAATGACGTCACGAATAGCCAAGTGGACTTCCGTTTAGGCGAACAACCTCAAAATAAAAAATCTATAGGTGGAGATTATGAGGCAATAGACGATTTCCATCACCAACCTGCCCTCTGAGCGCAGTGGCAAGAACTAATTCAGGCAGCAGATCAGTGTGCAGCATGCTGTGGAAAAAATGCTGTAGCCTATACATATGATGTCCTCTGCCAACTCGCCCTCTGACGACAGTGGAAGAACTCACTGTACATCATCATGCTCTGTTAAAATGGTTGGTTTTACATCCTGGCAACATCTAAGGTCATATCAGGATGGGCACTGACTTGTGACAGTGCACACTCATGGTGACTTTATAGTACTGCCCCACTGGGAAATCCAGCCGCTGTCACCATCACCTGATATCCCACTCAGTCACATTATCCTGACACTGAGCTAACCAGTCCTTACCCTATCCTAATAATGACAAGTGCCTGTCTAGGAAGCGACAAGTATCAATTTGATAAGTCATTAGTTTGACTCGACCGGGAACCAAACTCCCAAACTCCCACATGCGAGACCCATGCTCTACTGATTCGGCCACCATGTCTGGTATCTGCTGAAATGGTCTTATATTTATAGAGGATTTCCACCACTCACCGGTCCTCTGATGGCAGTGGCACAAACTAATGTGGGTAGCAGCTCACAGCGCAAGGTCCGTGTAAAAGGTCTATTACTTACAACAAGCTTGTCACCAGTGATGTCAAGTGGTTGGATATAATTATATTAAAGAGTAGCAGCTGATTGGATAGACCTAGAATCCATATTTAGTACTATGGCGTGATTGCTATAAGCTTTTCGGGAATGATCTCACACATTGCCATTAATATTCCAACAGGCAGTCACTAAACAACAGCCTCAACCGTTTAAGCGCCTGTCACACCTTACCGGATTGAGCAACGGACATAAACCGGACAAAGAATGGTCTAGTCCGGTGGTGTTCGGTATCAAAATGTGTCGAAATGTTGAGCTATCACGTCAACGGACGCTGCACGAATGGACATGAAACGGACATGATCGGATAGCCACCGGACAATAACCGGACGACAACCGAATGTCAAACGGACGGACCGAACATCAACCGGACACATACAGGACTGATCACGGACACGCCAAAAAGA
The DNA here is from genome assembly GCA_030323885.1 of Branchipolynoe longqiensis. Taxonomy (NCBI): domain Eukaryota; kingdom Metazoa; phylum Annelida; class Polychaeta; order Phyllodocida; family Polynoidae; genus Branchipolynoe; species Branchipolynoe longqiensis. Next base: position 103,895,814 of record CM059188.1, on the reverse strand, counting down.
TATACTGACCGAATTCCCACACCACATTCAAAGGACTTGGCAGGAAGCAAACCGGCGACGTAACGGATGGGTACCGGACATGAAATGGACTAAACAGACTTAAACCAGACACTAACTGTACACATCAGTCCAGTGGTGTCCAGTACAAGTTTTCTGCATGTTCAAAACTTGACACCGTACACACCGGACACAACTGAACAGAGAGCGGACACGCCGGATGCCTACCATATAAAAAATGGACATTGACGTATTTCACCAGACAGTGTCCGGTTTCTGTCCGGTTCCGCAATCCGGTGAGGTGACTGGGCCATTACATTTAGCAGTATAATCATGACAAACCTTGTTAGTATAGACCAGTTGTTTTATTTCAGGTATCACTGAAATTAGCTTTGAAAGTAAAAAGTAAAGCTTGTTTGATTTAACAATGCTTCTAGAGCACATTGATTTTCATATCATTATCATTGGCTATTGCACATCAAACATATGGTCATTCTGACATAATTTTTGGAGGAAACCTGCTTTCCTCACATAGGCTACTTTTTCCGATAAGCAGCAAGGGGTCTTTTATATGCACTTTCCCACAGACAGGACAGCACATACCAAAACCTTTGATGAACCAGTTGTGGACTACTGGTTTGAATGGAAAATAACCCAAACTGCAAATGGATTCACTGAGATTAGTGAGAAGGATTGATCCGATGACTGATAGCTTCACAGATGGACGCGCTATCGTCTGAGCTATGTCCCCCCCACCCCCGTAATAAGCTCAGAAAAATAGAATAATTTAGTGTGTGTGGCATTAATTACCTTTTCCAACCATAGTGTATGGGAAGAACCCTCTCCGTCGTACGCACTGGCTTCCACAAAGAAACCTTTAGTCTGATTCCAAAGTAATAGAACAGAAATGGCATTAAAACAAGTATATCAACATGAAACTTAATGAATTGAATTGGATTTCACAGAAAACAAGCAGCTGCAAGCTACCAGTAACAGGAGTTTTAGCTACATCGTGATATTTTAAGTACATCGTGATATTTTAAGTACATGCGAACAATTTCTCTCAGCATCATATTTTCCACGCGTGAATATGGCCTATGCTGCCGACACGGCGTAAAGAAACCACCAATCAATCAATCAATCATATTTTCCCCCATAATAAATTATTTATAATATGCACTTTTAAAATGTTGTGCTTACAATTTCTTTAATTTCCTGCAAGCACGGGCAAGCAATTTAGTGTATTCAATTTGTTAATTTCCGGCTACCCTCAGAGACCAGCAAACACTAATTCAGAAACAGTATATTGCCTTGTGTTGACCAAGAAGAGAAATCACTAACTTCTCCATAACAGACATGTAGGGCGTAATCGATTAATCAACTCGGGTCACCCGAGCCACTTTTTGGCGCATGCGCACATCCTACAGACTCGTGTCGAATAATCGAATACGCTTTTCTGCGCTCGGGTGAACAATTTTTTTTTTTTTTTAAATAACCGATCAAACTACAGCAAAATAGGATTTATAGTATTTTATGATGGCCTAGTTTAGCTATATTTCCATTTCATTAATCTAAGTTATTCTTGAAAAAAAACATGTATGACTGGTACCGGTAGCTGTTATCCTGCAGGACGGTACCAGCGAAAATAAGACGTCATGGCTCGTAGCCAACCCCAACTAGGAGGTGGATTACTTGGGTCGGATCGTTTTGCACACGGCACGTGTATTTGTCGACTCTACTCGCAGTGTTCGATTTGAAATTCTGCCGACTCGGGTGACCCTAGTCACTCGGGTGACCTGAGTCACTCGGGTCGTGTTAATCGATTACGGCCGTAATGTTAGCTGTAAAGCTGGTGTTCTGCTGGAACAAGTGGAAGGGTAGGGATGATTTCCATGCTTTTGCAGCCATACGAAATGAATTGATACAGGCAAATAGGGTTACAAATACCATAAATATAGGATTTCTAGTGAAATAATGAAATCATATTGATACAAAAGAAAACCTTGTTTATTGTAACCCAATACATATATATTGTCGTGGGGGTGATGAAAATGGGAAATATTGCGGCTAGAGCCGGACTCGAACACACATCTCTTTGCATTCCGGGCCAGTGTGCTAACCATTACACCACCTAGGCTCCCTGATATCAACACACTACCCACCCCTACCTGTCTATGTGGCTCCTTGCCTGAGAGGTCAGTGCAGACCACTACACTATATTTGATTAGTTATTTATTATTAGCACAAATGTGTGTGGCGGGGGAGTTACGTGATATTCTAAGGTCAACACATAGTCCTTTTTCCAAAGCTTGGGACTATAATATGTGGTACAATCAACAGGTTGTAATTAAAATAAACTGCATTTGCTCTTAGTATCTCAAGAAAACAAGGCAGGATGCTAATATATAAAAAAAAAACCGATATATTAATAAGTAAAATAAAAAAGTAAGTACAGTAAAACCTCTCTAATGGACCACATCCACTAATCGACCACTCCCCTATATCGATCGCTTTATTTTGGTCCCAAACGATCGCCCATAAAATACCATTGTAACGAGAAAAAAAAACTCCCTAAACCGACCACCTCCAGAAATGGACCATTTAAAGTCGGTCCCATGATCGGTCGATTTAAAGAGGTTTTACTGTAGTAATTGCCGGGTGCACTAAACTACGACCTGGCAGTGTGAGGTAGACATATTCTCCCACCCCCAGCACACACCCTCATGTTTACTGGTGTGATTGCTGCATTCTCCAACCATGACATATAATCTCTATAATCGATTATGGGAATATAAACAAGGACACTACCACCTAGCGGTTCTCTCTCTATTAGTTACTACATCCTACTGTCATGTGATTTAGTTACTACCTACTGTACTAGTGTTATTGAGTTAGTTACTACCTACTGTGCTGGTGCCTAGTTCTAGTTCCTTCATCCTCCACTAGTCTGCCACCTGTGTGTGGCTCCTGACCGCCCTGATACCAGCTGCGTCTGGTCACTACTGCTGCCAGACCCGCTCAGACGGTCGGATTTTAATTTTAGGTGGGCATTTAATATATTCATATATATATGAGAGTAGGCAAAACTTTCAATACAACGACAGTGCTGCCACCTGTCTCTAACGAAGAGAACTCATAGCAGATGGTCACGTGCAACGCTACCAAGCCCTATATATCTTACTGATTAAAGCTGCATAGTCCAATGAAAACATCAAATTTTCAAAACCAAAACAATCATCTAAAATTAATTCTACATATCTAACTTAGATACTGATGCAATTATTACAGCTGCATACAGCATAGTCCGATGAAAACATCAAATCTTCTAAACCAAAACACTTATCTAGATTTAATCCTACATATCTAACTTATATACCGATGTTCTTATTGAGCATTTCCCCCACATATAAGGGGGGTACTGAGTCAATTTAATAGAACCTGTTACTGCAGAAGTCCATGGTGTCAGAGCTTTGGTGTTACTTGCTCAAATTAATATTCCATGTTCACACTTTAAATATCTCAAAAGTTAGCCATTTAAAATCAAAGTTACTTCACACTAAAGTGAGGTAGATTATAACGATCAACCTAATACAGTATAACCCAGTTAAACCAAGCTCGGTTAAACCAAATGATTGGTTAATACAAACTTTTTTTGGCGGCCCGGCAAAATAGTACCATTTATCATATATAAAAAAGTTGGTTAAACCAAAGTTGGTTAATCCAAATTATCGGTTAATCCAAACAAAATTGTTGGACCCCAGTCCACTTCCCGTATGGTTAAACCAAACTTTCATGTGGTTATAAGGTCATCTGAGACCCCCACCAACTTTTTTATGCGATAAATGGTAGTATTTTGCCAGCTGGCAAAAAAAGTTTGGATTAACCAATCGTTTGGTTTAACCGAGCTTGGTTTAACGGGGTTATACTATATATACATAAAAAAAACAAGAATCAAAGTGTCCACATACATTGTATATTACATTCATAATGCACCCGCATTTTTTCCAAAGCCAAGTCAAAGTCGAAGCGAAAGCTCGGTTAAACCAATGATCGGTTAATCCAAACAAATTTCTAGGGTCCCTTCAAGTTTGGTTTAATAGGGTTATACTGCATATTTATCTCAGAAAATGACAAACGCAAAGCCATTGTACTATGCAACTTAAAAGGCACGACAAATGTATGATCAAGCGCACTCGTCCAGATGTCGTCAGGTGTGGTATCGGTACATAGAACAGTCTGTTTGCACATTTCCTTCACCACAACCTCATGCTTACTGCCTACACGCACGTCATAAGGTGAAAATAAGCCAGACAGACACGGAGAAAGTAAAAAAGCGGAAGCCTGTGTTGGTGAACACAAACAAACGGCGCAAATTTCCTGATCTTTGTTTATGGCGCGAGATTAGTTGGTTGTTGGGAGTTTTACATCCTGGCAACATCTAAGGTTATATCAGGATGGGTACCAACTTGTGACAGTGCACACTCATGGTGACTTTATAGTGCTGCCCCACTGGGAAATCAGGCCACCGGCACAATGAGGTGCTATACCACTTAGTCACATTATCCTGACACTGAGCTAATCAGTCCTTGCCCTCTCCTAGTAATGCCCAGCACCTGGCTAGGAAGCAACAAGTATACATTTTTAAGTCATTGGTTTGACTCGACCAAGGTTCGACTCTGTGGGTTCGAATCCCATGATCTACCAAAATGAGAGATGGATGGTCAACTCATTCGGACATCTCATCTGGTCCATATAAGAGCAGAAAACCGGTACCGTGGTCCTGAAACTAGACTGGTGTGGCCTGCAACATGCAGACAGGAACCTACCAAGGAATGATCGACCTTCACCTCATGCTAAGATTATGATTTAAGTTATGATTTCTATTGTCTGAAGATTTAGCTAAGACAGGCCTAATGAATGTTTGTGTAAAGCGTGCATATGAAACTCAATCAGATGACTGATTGAGCGCCTGCCTCCCATTTTGGTAGGTTGTGGGATTCGATACCCCAGCTTCAAACCCTTATGGGGTCAAAGCGATAACTTAAAAATTCAGTCTTGTTGCTATTTACCCTGGCGTTGCTAAATTTAGCATAGACCATAGATTTCTGCAGTAACAGGTTATATTAAATTGCCTCAGTATTCCCTTCTATGTGGCAACACAGTCATATTTAATAAATGCACCAGTATCTAATTTATATTCTAAGTTAGATATGTAGAATCAAATCTAGATAATTGTTTTGGTTTTGAAAATTTGATGTTTTCATCGGACTATGCAGCTTTAATCCAACAATTACTTAGCCAGCAATAAATTAATGTAAGTGCCAAATGGCTCACTGAAGTTCCCAGCAGTCTGTCGACTGTGTCGGCGAGCAGCGTCATGCGCACACCGTGACTCGTTTTGAGCGGTCCGCGAGAGGGCGCCACCAGCGACCGCTGGATGAGCGATGATAGGGAGACTGCACCAGCCCCCACTTCGTTCTTAATCATATTCCTGCAATGAGGAGAATGGTTGTCATGTACGTCAAGAAGGCCTTTGTGTACGGATAGGAGATGGTGGATGGTAGATATAAGATATATCTCCCCTCTGCCCAACTTCAGTGTGGGTGGAGGACAAACTAGTCTAAATCAGAGCAAAAACTGCTATGGTAGGACTAGGAATCTACTGTCAACAAGCTATGGTTGTCCTAGATGAAAGATTCCCCCATACTTGAAGTAGGGGTGAAAAACAACCCACTAGAAAAAGTGGCGAAAGGCTGGGTAGATGAAATGAGCACAGGCATTCTTAATTTAAGAAGCAAAATATATTATTTATATACATCTTCATATTTTTGTTGTTGTGATGGGTGTATGCTGCCCATAACGGTTAAGTCTAATGTCTTGTTTTTGCCGATAGACAGTAATAGTCTTGTGACTCCCCTTCTTTTTATATACCCACCAATTTAAACAAATTTATTTGGCCTAATATAAAGTCGACTTTAATGATCAAGCTAATATATTTATCTACAAAACATGGTAGGAACTCAAAAACCAAGGGAGTATGCAACTTTCCTAGATAGGCTACACATTCTGGTCTCAGTGATTCACTTACTGAAGCTCACTCAACACACTCTTCTGGTTCCTCCTCCACATCTCCAGCATCCCTTCGGACCCTGTAGACTTCAGCAAAGTCCCCAAGCCTCCATTTCCTGACGATCCCATTTTCCTGCCATCAAACCGCCTATTGTCGCGTGCCCTCGCCTCAGCCCTCACCTCAGCCTCCCTCATCAGTCGGCCTAGCGCCTGCTTCTCCTCCTGCTCCTGTTTCTCCACCGTCCATTTCGGGTTCGTGTGGCCTGACAGATGGACGCGCGACTTCCATTTGAAGGTCACCATGGTGGTCGATCTGGCGGGGACGCTGTAGAGGAGGTTGGTGATGTAGAAGATGAGAGTGGGGAACAAGATGCAGACGAGCAGGCTTCGGTATCGGCCTCTCATCTAGGGCGAGTCGGTGCAGTGGGACCTGGGAAGCCAGCCGCACTCATCCTGTCTGCAAATTTATAGAATAATAAAGACAATTATATTAGCATACAAAGTAATTTAACTCATATGTGAGTCAACAATCGGAGTCCAAGGGGAAGTTCTCATATGTCAAATCGGGCACGGTGGCCGAATTGGTAAAGCACAGGCTTCGCGTGTGGGAAATCAGGAGTTTGGTTCCCGGTCGAGTCAAACCAATGACTTATAAAATGTATACTTTTTGCTTCCTAGCCAGGCTCTCGGCATTCATAGGATTGGGCAAGGACTGGTTGGCTCAGTGTCAGGATAATGATCGGGTCAGGATGCTGGCAGCCTGGCCTCGCAGTGGGTCAGCACTTTAAAGTTGACCTGAATGTGCACTGTCACAAGTCAGTACCCGTCCTGACATGACCTTAAATGTTGCCAGGATGTAAAATTCCAACAACCATGTACACCATGTCAGTCACAAATGGGATGTTCCTTACGACATTACAAACACAAGTTGCGTATCATGGTACATGTCCAAACCCTGAGAATCAGCATGTTGATCTACATAATTCAATCTGTTTGACCTAGTTATAAGTCATGACTTTTGAGGGTTTAATTGTGTTGACCTAATTATGTGGACTAACCTTAGGATTTAATTGCATTTTCCCTAGCCATCATAACCGAAACTTGAAAATATATCATGAAGCATTAAATAGCATCGATATTGACGAGTTTGATTCCTGTTGGTGGACTCAAGGCATTGTGGACATCTATCGATATGCTGGTTAGTTGTTGAGTTTTACGTCCTGGCAATACTAAGGTCATATCAGGATGGGTATCGACTTGTGACAGTGCGCACTCATGGTGACTTTATAGTGCTGCCCCACTGGGAAATCAGGCCACCAGCACCATGACCTGACATCCCACTCAGTCACATTATCATGATACTGAGCTAACCAATCCTTGGCTTATCCTATTAAAGCCGAGTGCCAAGCTAGGAAGCAACAAGTATCAATCTGATATGTCATTGGTTTGACCCGACCGGGAAGGAAACCCGATTTCTCGCACATCTAATATATTTATATGCAATTGTATAAGGACATGATACAATATACCATGTGAAGGAAAACAAATGGAAATACAGCATACATGTTTTGCAGTAGCATTGAGAGCTGAAGACATTGATTCACAGATTGGAAGTAGCAGAAAAGAAATCAGCCTAACTGTTAATCCACCCCTGAGTGAGACATCACTATAAAATCGCCATGAATGTCCACTCTCATAAGTGTTATGACCTTGGATGTTAGCAGGACCTAAAACCCCAACAAACCCCAGCAAATATACAGACTTTCTTTCATCATATCGGTCTTTTAGTCGTGTGGACATCTAGATAAAAGATTCACTCCGTACTGTTCTGTACAGTAGGGGTGAAGAACAACCCATTAGAAAAAGTGGCGAAAGGCCGGGTAAATGAAATAAGCAGATACATTTTAATTTAAGAAGCAAAATATATTCTTCAAATATATCTTAATATTAACCCGCTGCTTTTGATTGGAAAAATATAATGAAACATTTAGTTTAATTGACTTCAAAAGTAAAGTCGACAGCATTCTGTTGGCGCTATCTTGTCTTTTTCCATTCTCTCCAATTTCACCAATTCTGTGCCAATATAGATAGCCAGTTGATACTGGAACCCGGAATTCCACTTCCTATTCCATACTCAGACAATTTTCGCGCGTATTTAGACTACATTGTCATTCACCTCTACTCTGGGTAGGGATGAATATTTTTATCTATGACCTTAGGTGTTAACAGGACCTAAAACCCCAACAATCCACAGCAAACAAGAATGGGGTGTGCTGCACACAATGCAGCACATTCCACTTCCCCATCACCACGTACAAACCAAATGTGATCGCTCCAACAGCTGGAAGACCAGTGCCTCGGCCCTGACAAAATATGTATTCAGACGAATAAAATATTTACCAAAAGAAAACACACAAAAAAAACCTTCTTTTCAGAGATTCCCATTACCTGACGCAACAGATGACTAATTACTTTCAGCGAGAGGCCAACTGACACTTCCCTTAGTGACGTCACTACCTAAAGCATACCAGATGTAGGTAGGCATAGGTTGGAGTAACCTGCTTGAGCCAGCCCTGGAGCTCACTCACCAAGTCCCTTGCGTAATTTCAGACGCTCGTCCCAAATACAAGGTCATTAGATGGCTGTAAAGTTGCATAGTCCGACGGTTTTTGTTTGTTTGTTTTTTGTCCTAGCAACATCTAAGGTCAAATCAGGACGGGTACACACTTGTGACAGTGCGCACTCCTGGTGACTTTATAGTGCTGTCCCACTGGGAAACCAGGCCGCAGGCACCATGACCCGGTATCCCACTCAGTCATATTATCCTGACACTGAGCCCACCAGTCCTTGCCCTGTCCTAATAATGCCAAGCGCCTGGCTAGGAAGCAACAAGTATCAATTTTTAAGTTATTGGTTTGACTCGACCAGGGTTCGAACCCACGACCCCACAATCTACCAGCTCTAACTCAGTTTTTGCCATTTCTGAGCTAAATATATTAGGGTGATCGTTATAATCTATCTTACTTAATTGGGAAGTTTTATTTTAAATGGTTCACTTTTGGGATATTTGAAATGTAAACATGCCACAGTAATTTTGGCATGCACACCAAAATCTCACCCCATAGGCTTCAGTAGGAATATGTTCTATTAAAGCTGCATAGTCCGATGAAAACATCAAATTTTCAAAACCATAGCAATCATCTAGATTTGATTCTAGAAGTCTAACTTACATACTGACACACTTCTGCTGATAAGGTATTTGTTTGCCTGCATTTCAGTAGCAGATAGATAATTGGTTAGTATGGTTAATAGCCTATGTTAGTTTTTTTGGATTTTCTTGGTATATATGTATTTATTTTTTCTACTCTTATTACTAGACTAGCCTACTCCTATTTACATGTCATAGGCTTGTACGTAGCTGTGTTTTGTGTTATCTGGCTACTTTTGGCATGGATACCTTCCATTGGGCGTCCCGCTGGTGGGCCGTGACATATCACATGCCCCTTTGGAGTGCAGCTTAGTGGGGGTTTCCTAGCCTTATTTTGCAAAGATATTTTTTGTAAGTTTTTAGGTCAGGAATTTGTCGTTCCTTAACCGTTTGGGCATTCCATACCGTGGCAGCCATTTCCAGCGTGCTTCTCTCATGAGCTTTTATTTGGCTTCTGGTCTGCTTTAGTAGTGGCGCATTATTTGCTCTAGTATATAATATGTGGTTTTGTTAGAAGATAATGGTTTTGACTAAGCTATATGCTAATGTTTTCAGATGAATTATTCTCCTATTTTCTAGTAGTTTCACTTTGGTTCTTTTGTGTATGTCATAGGTGGGGTGCAGCTTGTCTACTCTTAGACAGATTTTGAGGGCTCTGTTCTGCAGTGTTTGCAGTTTTTTTAGTAGTTCTTTTCTCGCACCCATGTAGTTTACATCTCCATAGTCAAAATAGGGGAGCACCATGCCCTTGAAGATTTTTATTGACATTTCTTGTGTCATGTAGTCTCTTAGCTTTGCAAATAGCCACAGTTTGTGGTTTACTTTTTGTATAATTTATTTATACATAGGTTGTAGTTTAGTTGGCTGTCCAACTCAAGGCCTAGGTATTTGTAATGGTCTACATTTTCTAGTGTTTGGTTTCCTAACTTACAGTGTAATTTTCTTTCTGGCATTTGTTTATGCGAGAAGAGTACTGTTTTTGATTTGCTTGTGTTGATGCTTATTTTGTTGGACTCACACCACTCATCTAGTTTTAGTAGGAGTTTATTTAGTTTAGTTATTACCTCCTCTTCTGTGGTGCCATTTGCGTATATGACTGTGTCATCTGCATATAGTTGAAGGCAGTCAGTTTGCAGCCATTTTTCAAGATCGTTTATATAGATTATAAAGAGTAGTGGCCCTAACACTGACCCTCGGGGTACACCACATGTGACAGGTTGGTTGTCTGATAGTGTATTGTTTATTTTTGTTTTCTGTTGCCTGTTGTTCAGGTAGCATCTTATCCAATCCATAGTGTTGGATTTTATGCCCATGGTTTTTAGTTTTTCCAGTAGTATTCTGTGGTCTACCGTGTCAAATGCTTTGCTGAAGTCAATGAAGGCGGCTCCAACTAATTGTTTTTGGTTCATTGATGCCATTATGTCATTTGTTAGGTTAGCTATTGTTTTTGATGTGGAGTGCAGTTTCCTGAAGCCCCCTTGTCTTTCGTTTAGTATATCATTTTTTTCCAGGTGTTCATTGATGTGTCTATGTAACACTTTTTCAATGAGCTTGCCAGGGGTTTGAAGAATTGATATTGGCCTGTAGTTTCCCATGTTTTGTTTGTCTCCACCTTTGTGAATGGGGGTGATGGTTGCCATTTTCCAGGCTGAGATAAAACGCCCCTGCTCAAAGGAGATGTTGAATAGGTCTACTATGGTGGCCGGGATGGCTTGGAGTGCCTCTTTCAGTATTTTGGTTGGTATTTCATCTATTCCACTTGGTTTATTCGTGTCTATGTCATTTATAAATTTTTTTACTTCTATCATATCTGTTTTGCAGGTGGGGATTTCGTTCTCCACAGTTCCTGATCTGTTTTCCCATCTTTTTTTGAATTTTTCTGACAGCTTTTGCCCTATTGTGGCAAAGTGTCTGTTCAGTTTGTTTGCTGCATCTTTGTCTGTGAGCATTGCCCCTTAGTTATCTTGGAAGTTTGTATGCTCTTCTTTGTTATTTTTTGGGAATAATAGGTTTACATTTTTCCAGAATTTGTTTGTGTTGCTTCCCCAGTCTTTGTCCTGCTTTATTATGTATTTCTTTTTTGCTGTTCTCACAGCTTTGATACAGTTGTTTCTGGCGATGCGGTAGGCCAGTTTGTCTTCTATTGTTTCTGTGCGTTTTGCTTTATCACCCAGTTTACTTTTGGTTGTGATGAGTGTTAGCAGGTCTTTGTCTACCCAAGGGTCTTGGTTTTTCTGTATTTTTATTTTCTTCATGGGACACATCTCATCAGTTGATTTTCTTATTTCTGTGATGATGTTGTCCCAATAGATATCAACATCATCTCTGTTTTGTGTGATGTTGTTTATGTTTTGGTGTAGATGATTTTTTAATGTATCTTCTGAGTAGTTTTTTAGAGACCTGCCCATTTTGTATTCATAGTGATTTGTGCTTTTGAGCTTTTTCCTGGTTACATATACTAGTTCGTGGTCGCTTATACCCCAGCTTCTAGTGCCCCATTTTGTGGCATGGTTTGAGTTGGTTAATATTAGGTCTATTGTTGAGCTATTGTTGCTTAGCCTTGTGTTTTCAGTGATGAGCTGCTGCAGGCCTAAGATCTTGATGGTGGTTTGCAGCATTAGTTTATTTTTGTCATTGCTGCCGTAATTCACATTGAAGTCCCCAAGCACAAAGATTTCTGCATTTGTTGATTTTTTTACAGTGTTTATGCTCTTTTCTAGTTCTTCAAGGAATACTTTAATTTCACCTGACGGCGGCCTATAGAGGCTCGCTATGGCTACATTTGCTTGCTTTCGTTTTTTATTAGGCACCATAGTAGCTCTATGTGCTCATTTGAGAGATTTGTTGGTTTTAGCTTTTCAGTGTCTAGGTTTTTGGTGGCTTTGCAGTAAATGGCAACCTCTCCACCTTTCTTTGTTTGGTTCATTGCATTAATGTGCTGTCTGTCATTATGTACAAGCCTATATCCGTCTATATTGAGGGTGTTGTTTTGGTGTTTGTCAGTGAACCATGTCTCTGATAACGTTAGTACATCTAGATTGTCTTTTTTTAGATGCATTTTTATTATGTCTATTTTATTGGATGCACTCTGGCAGTTTAGGTGGGCGAGGTGTGTGCCCCTTCCCAGTTTGCATTCAATCTCTTCTACCATATTTATTTTACTTTAAATAATATTTTGATGGTAGTGGTTGCTTGATTTCGCGAGTTTTTTATTTTTTAAAAATTTTATTTTGGCTTAGTGATTGATGGGTTCGGGGTGTATGTGCTGGTGCATACAGCACGCATGGCCCCTTTTGATAGATAGTCATGCATACCTCCCTTACTTTTACTTTTACCTCTGCGCATAGAGGAAGACATGAACATTAAAGTGTGTATTAGTTGTACCTGATTATACTTATGATTTAGGGTTTGTTTTTGCTCGTTTATTTATTTGTTTATTTATTTGTATTTGCTTCCTTGCACAGGCTTTCCTTTATTTATCAAACATTTGTCACCCCATAGAAGGGAATGCGGAGGCAATTTAATAGAACCTGTTATTGCAGAAGTCTATGGGGTCAGAGTTTTGGCAAGCTTGCCAAAATTAATTTAGCATGTTTGTACTTAGAATATTTCAAAAGGTAGTCATTTAAAATAAAAGTTACTTCAAACTAAAGTGAGATAGATTATAGCAATCAACCTAATATATTTATCTCAGAAAATGACAAAAACTTATAACCATCGGACTATGCAACTTTAAATTGACTTGGTTTTCCATTCTATGTGGAAACAAATGCTTAATAAGTGCATTAGTATCTAGGAAGTATGTACAATCAAATCTAGGTCAGAGATTTGGTTTAGAAAATGGGATGGTTTCTTGGGACTATGCAGCCTTAAGCTCCCCGTCCTGACTCCACCCACCTTGGCCTGAAAAGTCTTAGTTGACTCGGTCAGTTATGCACACATTGAAATAGTGTACAGTGCACTCGGAGACTTCCCTTACTGCAGCTTCTCAACTTCCATGTTTCATTTTCTCAACTTCTGTGTTTCATTTTTAAGAACTTCCACGTTTCATCAGTTCAACTTCCAGAAGTTCCACGTTTCGTTTGTTCAACTTCCACGTTTCATTTAGTTAAGTTCCATGTTTTCATTTTCTGAACTTTTATGTTTCATCTGTTCAAATTCCACGTTTCATTATTGTTCAAAAAACTTATTCAGCAGAATAAACATATCTACAAAAAAAGGAAGAAAAAAAGAAAAGAATTTCCATGTTGGTCTACAAAGATTTGATGCTTAATCGGAATATGCAACTTAAACAAGAAAGACTACCACACAGGATGGCCGAATGAGTTGAGCGTCTGTCTCCTGTTTTGGAACATCGGGAGATCCGAACCCATGGTTTTGTGGGTTAGAAATCTGGTCGAGTCAAACCAATGTCTTAAAAATTGATACTTGTGCTTTCTAGCAAGGTGCTCGGCATTATTAGGATAGGGCAAGGACTGGTTGGCTCAGTGTCAGGATAATGTGACTGAGTGGGATATCAGGTCATGGTGCTGGCAGCCTGGTCTCCAAGTGGGACAGTACTATTAATTAAGAGCGGCTAACCGGCCCAAGGCCTATTATAGATGTATCCTATTGATTGATTGATTGATTGATTGAGTACTGTAAAGTCACCATGAGTGTGCACTGTCACAAGTCGGTACCCGTCCTGATATCGTCTTAGCTGTTGCTAGGACATAAAACAACAACAAACAAATAAGATAGAGTACTTGATGTGACTAACGTGCACACCAAGCTGCCTCTGTGGCCTTTAACTATTGCACAAGGGTAGCCACATTACAACCGTCTCACCTTTGGTGAACCCTTGGGGCGTAATCGATTAATCAACTCGGGTCACCCGAGCCACTTTTTGGCGCATGCGCATGTCCTACAGTCTCGGGTTGAATAAACGAATATGCTCGGGGTGACAAAATGGTGGCTTAATTTGAAACTTAATATTTCTTTTTCAAAAACCGATCGAAATACAGCAAAATAGGATTTAAAGTATTTTATGATTGTAGAAGCCGAAAATCTGGGTTATTAAAAAAGAAGTATCAAAACAACACGTAGGAGTTGTACCGGTAGCCGTTATACTACAGGTACCAGCACAGATGTGACGTCATCGCTCCTAGCAAACCCCAGCCAAGAGGTGGGTTATTGGGGTCAGATCATTTTGCACACGGCACATGTATTTCTCGACTCCACTCGCGGTGCTCGATTTGAAATTCTGATGACTCGGGTGACCCAAGTTGCCCGGGTCGTGTTAATCGATTACGGCCTTGATGTCTTACATGCACCAGGAGTCCACCATTGTGTGTGGCTTCTATTTCAGAAACCGGGCACGGTGGCCTAATCGGCAGAACGTGGTCCTCGTGTGCAGCAGCTCGGGAGTTTGTATCCCGGTCGAGTCAAACCAATGACTTTAAAATTGATACTTGTCATTTCCTAGCCTGGTGCTTGGCATTATTAGGATAAGGCAAGGACTGGTTAGCTCAGTGTCAGGATTATGTGACTGAGTGGGATATTGGGTCATGGTGTCGGTGGCCTGATTTCCCAGTGGGGCAGCACTGTAAGGTCGCCATGAGTGCGCACTGTCACAAGTCGGTACCCAGTGTTGATGTGACCTTAGATGTTGCTAGTATGTAAAACAACAACAACCAACCAATCAATCTATTTCAGAAAACAAAATACATAGTGACCTTTTATAAACCAAAGACATGGTTTTACACACGAGTAGACATATAAAATAGCACGGATTGATTTCAAATAGTTCCAAACTATTTGTCTGTATTGAAAGAAACTTTCTTTTTTTCGGTAATTCTCATTGGCAGTTTCCTGAGCCCTCTTGGCACTAAATAGTGGTATGAATCGTTGCCAAAAATTTAAGGTTTAAACAATAAATCAAACAAACGCAGTGAATGTTTCCTCTCCGTTTCCATGCCAACTAAATGGTAAACGACTTGTCAAAATAGGCACATGGGAAGGTATATAGAGAGATGGATAATCCTCCAATTAATGTGAAAGTGTATAAATATATAAAGGTTTCTTTTCTTTGCTTGTTGGGATTTTACATCCTAGTAACATCTAAGGACATATGAGAGGACGAGTACCGCCTTGTGATAGTGCACATTCATGGCAATTTTATAGTGTTGCTGCACTGAAAGTCTGAGCTTTGCATACCATGACCAAATATCCCACTCAGCCAATTATCCAGATGCAGAGAAAACCAATCCTTGCCCTAACCTATTAAGGACGAGCGCCAGGATAGGTAGCAACAAGTATCAATTTAGGAAGTTATTGGTTTGACTCAGCCAGATTCCAAACCCACGACTTCTTGCAACGAAAGCCAGCCTGTGCTTTTACTGATTCCATCAACAATTTACTGCTTCCATCATCCTAATGTTAAAATGACAATAATATTATTTCTTTACCTCAAGATAGTAATTCTTTGCCATTTTCAACTGCTGTATGGTCAGTAAAACTACTGTTCTGAGATATATAATACAAATAAATAAGCTTTCCTTACCCCTGCAATTGGTTTAATCTACCATATCTAACACTTCATAATAACTGATGGTGGCCATCTTGAAAATGGCTGCCATTTTTATCACAAGTCAAATCTGAGATGGTCATATATCTAAAAACCATCATTGCGGCATAGTCTAGCTGTGTGCCAGATTTCATGCTGGGATCATCAAACTCACAATACTTTCACATATCTGCCATATTATCCCGTCCGGTAGATAAATAAAAGTCCACCAATATAAGTCATATAAATTATACTCAAGGAAATATAATCGGTCTATTTTAATACTTAAATTAAAGTGAAAAATACCCCTGATAAAAGATCCAGTTGCATACCAAACGCTGTGTATGGCTCCTTAAATAAAACCACATCTCACATTACAACAGTGTTGGAATTAAATAAGAAGACAGTACTATATCAGAATTATTTATGTAGGAAATCTCATAGGTGTTCTCTGTGGCAGAGTGGTTAGAGTGTCTGACTTTTTTCTAGATCGGACTCCTAATCTGAAGGTCATTGGTTCGATTCCCCGTGCCCCCACCTCTGCCACTTTGGATTTCCACCGCTGTATATAACTTACAGCGTCATCAAAGGCCGGTTGCTCTCATACCATGTCTATCTGGTGTGGGAGGTTAAAAATCCCTTGGGTCGGTAAAAGTGTAGGCTCGGGCTTTCTATCGACAAACTGTCTAATGGTGAAAACAAGTCTATTCAAACTTTTCCATGATATGCAGTATAAATCTTCTTCAAAACGAGATTATTCTTAATGTACAAGATGGACATATATACATGCAAAGAACACATTAGAGATCTGGTCACATGATTTGAACACGTGTTCCTCACATGACTATTGGATGCATCTTAATGAAATAACGTACTAAACAAGTTATTTGAGCCGAGCACCATTAGACTATTGAGTAGTACATGGCTATGAGTAGTAGTTCTGCGAGATCACATGGAAAATAGATTAAAAAGAATACTAAAAGACTTCAAATTTAATTTCCACGTCTGTAATATGCCCCAGGACAGTCCTTGTTTGTTTGTTGTTGTTTTATGTCCTATCAACATCTGAGTTCATATCAGGATGGGTACTGATTTGTGACAGTGCACACTGATGGTGACTTTATAGTGCTGCCCCACTGGTAAACCAGGCCACCAGCACCATGACCTGATATCCCATTCCGTCACATTATTCTGACACTGAGCCAACCAGTCCTTGCCCTATCATATAATGCTAAGCGTCAGGCTAGGAAGCGACAAGTATAAATTTTTAAGTCATTGGTTTGACTCGACCATGATTCGAACCCACAAACTCATTGGTTCGGATCTCCCGATCTCCCAAAACAGAAGACGGACGCTCTACTCATTCGGCCACCCCGTCTGGTCCAGGACAGTCATTAGAGCTGAATAACATTAATAGCCACATTTCGATCATTTGGACTCTTAGATCACGGCTATGCCCTAAATAACCCCTGAATAATAGATTATTTTTAGTTATATTGCTAATATCTTCCATAGAGAAGGAAGGAGGACATGAATTGGAGTGAGGGATAGAGGGAGTGCACGTAACGTCAACACTCAGCGGTCAGCCATCTTGGATTACACTTGACACCACCTATGGCGCCCCCTGTCATATACCAAGAACACTACGGCCACCACTGGGCCGACCTGGTTGGCAGCCGTCAAAGAACGGTGACGCCACCTAGCAGGTACTGCCTGAACCTTTCTAATTCTTTGACACAGCATCCAATGTGTCAACATACCAAACTTTAGCAACAATGTGAGGCTACCTGATTAAAAAAAGACTTTCCCTCCATTAAAAAACCCTTTTCCCAAAACATCTCAGGCCAAACTTCTCAAAACAGTGACAAATAAACCAACAAATCGATAAATAAACACAATGTAAACAGTTGCAAGCCTTTTGTATGTAATCCAATATGGCCACCGGAGGTGACGTCATTACACCCCCTCTCATGACGTCATTACACCCCCTCTATACACTCAGGCTGGTTCTGAAGACCCACCGTTACAGTTTATTAATGCAAAATTGGCGGTGAAATGGGGTGAGTGGAGGCCAGCTGGGCAGCACCTGGAGGAGCGGCAGCAAGCAAGAGCGTCTGCTTAGGTACAGACCTACCTGACCCCCAGGCCTCTCACCTACAAGGACCCCAAATACTGAGTACATATAATAGGACTTATCGAAGGATGATGAAAATATCATGGACAAAGAAGATCAACAAAGAAGTTCTCAGAAAAATTAAAAATAAGAAACGCTTGTTTGCCACTATACAGACAAAGAAACTTATTTATTTTGGCCACATCATTCGTCAGAGTTCAATATACTGTACATTGTTGGAAGGGAAGGTGAATGGCAGCAGAGGGAGAGGGAGACCAAGAACATCATGGTTTACAAATATTTCACAGTGGACAGGCTTGAATTATTCAGTCTATCAGAACAGCACACCATCGGGACAAGTGGAGAACCATTGCATCGAACCCTCGACTAGAGGATGGAACTATTGATTGATTGATAATAGTAAAGGCAATTACAAGTAAATAGAAGGGATGGAGGAAGTAAATATGAGACATCATAAACGCAGGATAATTACATGATTAATAATACATGTATAATGGTACAATAAAACCTCTCTAAATTGACCGACCATGGGACCGACTTGAAATTTTATGGAGGTGGTCGGTTTAGGGAGTTTTTTTTATCGTTACAATGGTATTGTATGGGCGATCGTTTGGGACCCAAATAAAGCAATCGATATAGGGGAGTGGTCGATCTGTGGAGGCGGTCTGTTAAAGAGGTTTTACTGTATTTAAATATTTAATAAATAATTATGGCTAGTCATATTTGATCATGATAATTGTAATAATAAGTAAAATTGCAATCCTTGGTTTACTGTTGTGTGCCCTGATGTAACAGTGGATCAGGTAATGAAAGTGTCATTTCAATAACTTTTCATGCATTTCTAAACAAGGATATAGACAAGGAAATATTCCTCTCATGAGTGACACATATTAGGTATGCTCTTTGCACCTTTGTGACGAGACTGGATGGCCAAATGAGTTGAGCGTCCGTCTCCCGTTTTGGTAGATCATGGTGTAAAATTTTCCGATATTATGACATATGAGGGATATATGAACTCTACTATAATAAATTGCAACTTGTCTCTAAAATGGTAAATGGTAATATATAAAACCAAAGGCATATGAGGGATATGTGGAGTTGGTAAACTATTACTCATAAAGATAGAAATTGTATAGTAAAATAGTATAGAGGAAGAGTGTCACTTCTTAGATGGACAGTCTTTGAGAAGTTGCCTCACATACCCCCTCCCCTATAGAGTTATTTATGGATCTCTGACCCAGAGACAGACCTAACCATGCCTTGGCAACAGGGATATTGAACCCTCATTGGTGGTTAGAGGAATGCTTGTTAGGGATTGGAAGATTGGATCATGTGATCACCACCATCTTGTTCTGTAACCTATAAAAGTAATAAATGAGAGAGTCTCACTCTCCTACCTTTCACTCTTTATCTACTTTCCTTCATTACCTGTATTGATTTCTCATTAGCCTGTCCACACCACTCACACCGCCAGCCGTCGACTTTACAATGGAACTCGAGCCTACGGCTTCAAACCCTGGTCGAGTTAAAGCAATCACTTAAGGATTGATACTTGTCGCTTCCTAGCCATGTGCTCAGATAGGACAAGGACTGGTTGGCTCAGTGTCAGGATAATGTGACTGAGTGGGATATCAGGTTGGGGTCTGGTCTCCCAGTGGGGCAGCACTATAAAGCTACAATGAGTGTACACTGTCACAAGTCGGTACCATCCTGATGACCTTCGATGTTGCCAGGACATAAAACTCATTGGTCACTTAGCGCAATCGCAGATCTCTCAGCACTGACATCAATTGCATGTGAAAGCGAGGCTGCGTGCAATCGACGGTGACGCCCCACAAGTGTGAGATCGCTCAATTGATGGGTCGCTGGTATCAGCAGTCCTACTGACAAGATGATAACCCCCTGCAAGCGGCACTTACTTACAATGAGCACCGCTGTACTAATAATTCTACACATATCCATCCTATTCATTATAACCAACCAGATCCTCCACAAATCCCTGAGCAGACGGGATGGCCAAATGAGTTGAGCGTCCGTCTCCGGATTTGGTAGAACCCACGGGTTCAAACCCTGGTCAAGTCAAACCAATGAATTTATACTTGTCGCTTCCTAGACAGATGCTTGGCATTATTAGGATAGGGCAAGGACTGGTTGGCTCAGTGTCGGGTAATGTGACTGAGTGGGATATCAGGTCATGGTGCTGGAGGTCTGGTCTCTCAGTGGGGAAACACTATAAAGCCGCCATAATCACTGTCACAAGTCGGTACTCGTCCTGATATGACCTTAGATGTTGCCAGGACGTAAAACTTCAACAACCAACCATAAATCCCTTGGCATTTTAACAAAATCCAGACTGTCCTATACTAATGCACACACTGTACGCTTGCTACAAACTAGATACACCGCAACCACTCAATTTAGCTAAATTTGGATTATATCTAAACCCAGACTATATCGACTTAGTCCTGCATCGAAAACTGACTAAAACACCACCTACATTATAAATGTATACACCGAACGCATGGTCCCGACCAGATATACCACAAACACTTAAAGCTGCATAGTCCGATGAAAATATAAAATTGTCAAAACCAAAACATATCTAACTTAGATACTGGTGCACTTATTAAACATTTGTCACCACACAGAAGGGAATACTGAGGCAATTGAATATAACCAGTTACTGAAGAAGCCTATGGGGTCAGAGTTTTGGCATGCTTGCCAAAATTAATTTGTGCATGCTTCCACTTCAAATATCTCAAAAGTTAGCCACTTAAAATAAAAGTTACTTTAAGCTAAAGTAAGGTACATAATAACAATCAACCTAATGTATTTATCTAGGAAAATTTCAGAAACTCAAAACCATCGGACTGTGCAACTTTAATTACCTGAATGTAATAACAATATTTGATTATCTTAAAATTGTTCTTGTAATTAAATAGAGTAAATGACTGGAATTAAGCATGGCCAGGAGACCAGTGCCTCGGCACCGAAGAAAGATTGTATTCAGACGAATACAAATGCTTACCAAAAAAAAAAAAAAAGGATGCGAGTCCAGAGGAGTCCAACCAACCCAATATATATAGCCATGCAGATTGCCGGAACGCCGTCATCATTTGTAGAGTAATAACATTGCCCCTCTCCCTCTCCTTCTTATGTCGGTTCAAGCAATGCAAACTAGGTTGACGCATATGAGCCCAGATAACAGGTTTGACACATTGCATATCACAGGCATCTACCATCACGTACAGAGGGTCTAGGGATATAGGAAGACAAATGGGCTTACTTATTAGTGACAAAATAGCGGTTGGTTATTGCGATGAATATACAGTTTACTCTGTCAATAACGGCCTCTGTCAATAACGAATCTCTGTCAATAATGGCAAAAAATGCTGGTCCCATCACTGCACCCCTTTGATTTAATAGCATTGCCTCTGTGTCTAACGGACAACTGTCTTATGCGGACAATGAGCCATTTTCTTCCACCTATTTGATCAATATTCTCTGTCAATAACGACATGCCATCTAGTTATAATATAGTAGAAATGACTAATTGTAGAAATGACCAATTGTACAAATGATCAATTGTAGAAATGACAAATTATAGAAGTGATGAATAGTAGAAATGACTAATTGTAGAAATGACAAATTATACAAATGACTTTATAAGGACCGTCCTAGTCAGTCAAGTATAACAGAAAAACATTGATTTCAACCCATTCCGTCAGCCAGTCTCTGCCTATATATTGGATCTCTCTCTATAACGGCATCTTCTCGGGTACCATGGGTGTCCGTTAGAGACGGAGTAGACTGTATAATGAATATGTTTCACATATGAGTTATTTAGACTATGTATAAGCCAAATGATGTGTACATAGACTATGTATAAACTATATAATGTCTATGTGTAGTAGTACTGTTACCACATACTTCAACACACTTATTATATTTGTTGTGGTGGTTTTGCAAACAAAGGAGACATCCTGCCTAAAGCTGTACTTGAAGCTACACTTCTGCCATTCCAGGGCGAGGGTCCTAACCATTAGGCTATAAAAAATAGGAGATATTGCGCCCAGAGCAATATCTCCCATTTTCAGCATTCGAACCCACATTTCTTGCCAGAGCGTGCTAACCATTACACCATTTAGGTTCCCTGATGCAATCAACCTATACACGGTTACCTGTGCATTTATGTGACCCGGTGCAAGTGAGGTCAGTGCAGACTTCTACTATATGTATAGTGCTCTCAAGCTCCACCTTCTCAATCTTAACTGTGCCCCAACCCTCAGTCTGCACCAATCAAATGGTTTCTAACTCCAGATTAACGATTCTTGTGTCGTTCTCCCCTACACTTCAAACAGTTAAGTGCCTGTCACACCTTACCCGATTGAGCAACGGACAAAGAATTGTCTAGTCCGGTGGTGTTTGGTATCAAAATGTACCGAAATGTGTTGAACTGTTGCAACCGCCGCCGGACGAAACGGACGCTAAATGGACAAGGAAGTACATTAATGAATATCCACCGGACGATAACCGGACGACAACCAAATTTCAAATGGATGGACCGAACACCAAACAGACATGTACCGGACTGTTCACGGACAAGCCGAAAACATATACTGACCGAATTCCCGCAACACCATCAACGGACACTGCAGGAAGCAAACCAGAGATGTAACGGATGGGTAACGGACATGAAACGGACAAAATGGACTAAACGGAATTAAAATGGACACCAACCATACACGTCAGTCCGGCGATGTCCAGTACAAGTTTTGTGCATGTTCAAAACTTGCCACCGTTCACACCGGACACCACTGGATGCAGAACGGACATGCTGGATGCGTACCATATATAAACCATACATTGCCGTATTTCACCGGACAGTGTCCATTTTCTATCCATTTCCCCAGTCCGGTAAGGTGTGACTGAGCCTTTATCCATTTGATAAAATTCCAAGATGTCTCTATAGTATTAGAGAATTTCAAAAGTGGTGGAACTGGAAGTGATCAATTCAATGTCAATACTTTGTATATTATCTACGATATTATTTGTATAATATCTATCGATATTAGCATCGTATCTACAGTGTGGATCACCGTCCTGATACGACCGTAGGTGTTTCCAGGACGTAAAACTCCAACAACCAACAGTGAGGATCATCGCTATACCAATCTAAAGTGACAAACGGAAGTGGCCAGTGCACAAAACTAATGCTGCACATGCGCAATGCATCATGACCCTATTTCGTGATCTACTGGTTCCCCATCCTCCTCTCAATACCAGTACGCTGCGTATTCTGTTGGCACACGTGCCACAGTTGTTGTTCACCCCCCCCCCCCCCTCCCCAACCCGCCAGGGGGCTACACACGTCCTGGGCATGGCAAACAGGTTTGCGCATGTACCTTGTGATAGCATTTTCTTTGCAATGTAATTTTCGCGTAATCCTTTTCGAGTTATACTGCCGAAATTCCCCTCCCCTCTCCCTCGAATTTAAACCTTCAAAAGAGCTTAAACACAAAGTGTTCATATATATGAGTCAGAGGTGTACAGTAAACAATCAATTTGAACGAAAACATGTGTGTGCGACCTGATTAGAGTTGGGGAATGGGAGTGCGAATAAGGTTGGTTGTTGGAGTTTTACGTCATGGCAACATCTAAGGTCATATCAAGACACATACCGACTTCTGACAGTGCGCACTCATGGCGATTTTATAATGCTGCCCCACTGGGAGACCAGGCCGCCAGCACCATGACCTAATATCCCACTCAGTCACATTATTCTGACCCTGAGCCAACCAGTCCTTGCCCTATCCTAATAATGCCGAGCGCCTGGCGAAAAAGCAACAAGTATACATTTTTAAGTCATCGGTTTAACTCGACGATCTACCAAAACTGGAGACGGACACTCAACTCATTCGGCCAACCCGTCTGGTAGTGGGAAAAAGGGTGGTTTGGTGATTCTGTTTATTCAATTTAAAAGGGAGTTGTAATGATAATTGGCAACAGCTGGCCGAGTTAGCACACTGCACAAGTCACACCATGTAGCCGTGGTCCAGAGTAGAGTATCACCCCCCCCCCCCCCCATCCACCAGCCATGATGCTCACCTGTCCTCACCGACACCCAGCTGCACGAATAAACGCACTTTGCTTTTGTTTTTGTCTTAGGTGGTGTAATGGTTAGTACGCTGGCCCGGAATGCAAAGAGATGTGGGTTCGAGTCCCGCTCTATGCGCAATATCTCCCCATTTTCATCACCCTCACGACAATAATATGATATCCATCATGCATCATATATATATTTAAATTATAATATGCATATTATATGTGCGCATCAATAACATAAATGCATTTTAAGTGTTTCTGTATATAAGATCAAACATTCATATATATAGATTAGTTAGACGAATCTTACCTTGGTATAGATGATGGATAACTGTTGTTTTACCTGAACTGTTCCTTTCCTCCAGGCATGCGAAGTTAATCTCAGCTGAGTAACTTTATGTAAATAAAACTGTCATAAACACGTGTTCCGAAAGGGAATGTCAGAAGGGGTGTTGTGAACACCTCTCCACGAAACATCAATGCTTAAACAAATTTTCCCCCTTCGTGTAGGAAAAATATATACAGTTTGTGTCTCCTAAGGCTAAAACTTCCAAGCATGGCTGCGTGTCACAACCGGGGACTATCAAAGCCCTCCTTGCTACTGTGCCAATTTAGGCTGTATGCTATAAATTGTCTTTTCCTCAAATTAAAGAGAAAAAATCAACTTTCCAAAAGGTAGGCTCTGGATGCCCTAAGACCAATTCTATAATATGTTATTATTTCGGGATGCCAACAAATTTGTATGTGGCTTTCCCAATTCCAAATTAACTTTGTTCTTTAATTATATGGGTTGGACATTGTCCCTCCCATGTTGCGAATGGAAGCCATTGCTGTAGTACTATCTGTCAACATTCTGACATAGCATCTGTGAATGCAGACTAAACCACATAACCCTAAATACACTATTCTCAAGTCTAGACCATTAATATGATCTAAACTTCT
Source organism: Branchipolynoe longqiensis (assembly GCA_030323885.1). NCBI lineage: Eukaryota > Metazoa > Annelida > Polychaeta > Phyllodocida > Polynoidae > Branchipolynoe > Branchipolynoe longqiensis. Next base: position 103,870,815 of record CM059188.1, on the reverse strand, counting down.
TTACGAAGGCCTCGGCCTTCACAAACCCTTTAGTCCTATCTTATGCTAAATTCTTAAATATTTCCAGCAAATTTAGTTTTGTAAATGTTGTAAATTAATCATTTACTTTAACTGTGCATCCAAACCAATTAATCATCAATAAACGGGAAACGAAAATGTCCTTCCCGCTCTATGAGCGAACACATTGTGTGTTCGGAGCTTAGTAAAAAATCATGAATTACAAGCTACACCAGTTGGTAAACATGTAAATTCATATAGTTGTTCATTCCAAACAAACCTTACCAAATTTTTGGTCTGTTTGATAAATTGGTTAGTAACTGCCTGTGAGCAGCTGAACTGTGACTGGGCCATAATAAATGACTCATCTATGTAAGGAAACATCACATTTATTTTTACTTTTTGGAAAAACCTGTTTCCGTGGCCATGTGAGTTTGCTGTGCAACCTCTACTTGTTCCCTTTTGAGACTTTGCTGAGAACATTTCCTCCAGCTTTCTGAGCCGCTTCTCTATCTCTGGATAGCCAGCATCTGGCCTGCTTTCTTCCCGTAAACTCAAGTGTGCCAGGGAGGCTTAAGCCATCACCTCTGGTGATGAGTAGTTATCATCATAAATGGGATCTTCGGGCTTACTGCCCGTCGTACCCAACAAACCCTATATTCAAAGATCTGTAACGATCAATGAAAATTAGAGTTTTCAACCAACTGTTTGTTTGTTGTTGTTTTTCGTCTTGGAAAAAACCTATAATCATATCCAGACGGGTACCGTTTATAACAGTATATACCCATGGCTAATAAATTCCAAAGTATCTCTCAGTTCCGTCCCGATCAATGAAAATCAGAGTGTTCAACCAACTGTTTGTTTGTTTGTTGGTGATTTTGGTCCTGGAAGAATGTATAAACATATCCAGACGGGTACCGTTTGTAACAGAACATACTCATGGCTAATAAAAGCCAAAGTACCTCGCGGGTCCGAAAACCTGTAATCATCAACTGAAAGTTTGAGTGTACCCAAAAAATGGGATGTGGCTTCAGCCACCATCGCTCTCCGTTTCTAACGGGGTACCAAGCGTGATGTGGTTATAACCGTAATCGCTCTCCGCTCGGTCACGGGCGGGTTACTGTAATGAGGCTTCAGCCTATCTCTCTCTTTGGTTTGGCCCGGGCGGTATCCCGGGCGAGTTATTGTGATGAGGCTTCAGCCAACATCGCTCTCCATTTTGCCACTAGCTTTAAAAGTAATACGGCCCCAGCAATCACCGCTCGCCATTAGGCAAAGGCGGCTTAACGTGATGTGGCCTCTGGCAACCTCGCTCTCCGTTCGGTCATGGGCGGCAATACTGGTGTCGGAGAATGTATTCACCCCGTTCCCAAAACAGGCGTGTAGCCGAATGTAAAATCATAGGCTAACGGTATGGAAGCCAAACCCAAAACGATGTGTAGAGACCAGTATTTATATCAAGTAACCGAGGAAAATATTATATACCTGATGTGGCTTTAGCCAACCTCGGTCTCCGCTCGGATACGTGCGGGTTAAACGTAATGTGGCTTTAAACCACCACGCTCTCCATTTGCCAACGAGCATCACAACGTAATGTGGCTACACCCAACATGTCGTTACGCTCGGCAACGGGCGGCTTAACGGTATGAGGCTTCAGCCATCACCGCCCTTCATTCGCGAATGGGTGCAAAATATAATGTGGCTTCAGCCAGCATCCCTCTCCGTGTAGTAACGGTCTACAGCCAACATCGCCCTTTGTGGTAACATTTGCCTAAACTGGATGTGGCTTTAGCCAACCTCACTCTCCGTTGTCGAATGGGTGGCCTAAACGGGATGCGGCATGAGCCAACATGTCTCTCCGTTTTAACGGGCTACCACATAACATGGTTTTTAACCATCGGCTCTATCTGCTTGGTGACAGGCGGGCTACTGCGATGAGGCTTCAGCCAACATCGCGCATTTCAATGGCTTTCCCGTCCCGACGCAACCAAACCTAATGGTCGGTCTCCGCTTCTGGGTCGGAAGGGATTATGGCCTCGCTGAGGCGATGGCAAAGCTGTCACCCCTAATAGGAGTGACAGTCCTCCTCCGGGTGATCCGCAGCAGCTGACACAGCAGGCAGGACCTTGTTCCACTTCGTGGCCATCGGTAGTCTGTAACGACAGTGTTACTATAAACCGGTATCAACTCAACGTGAACACAAATTGTGACGCCAGGTGGAACCTGGGTTGAGGATGTATTTGGTACTGAGTAACGTATTTACACCGTTCTCAGTACAGGCGTGGTAAGCTAAGTTTATGCCGTAGGTGTCTGGTAGTGAAACCAACCATACGGGGGGTCGGCCTTGGGACCGCCCACTCTCTCTGTTCTGTACACTTCTCCCTCCTGCGGCTTCTGCGCCAGCAAGTTGGAGAAAATGCTACAAAACTCGGAGGTACGCCTAAAAAATGTGGTGTGGGGAGTCTATAAAAGAAACCCAGGATAATCCCCAACGTGACTCTTTATGAGAGTCCGAGAGAAAATCCACTGGAGATGCGGTTTCACCCTGCAGCTTTCGCTTTCATCTCTACCCGCATTCCACGGGTGCAACAACCAATCAGTATCGGTTTTGTTTTGTATACCAAGGCTCTTTGGCCGGTCACCATCATTTTATCCATCTGTAAACATACCTATCTCAGACAGACTTACGAAGTTCTAAACTTCCAATTTGTGGAGAAATTTGTAGATAAATCCCGCTGAAGAACTCGCGTACATCCACTGCACGCGAGTTTCTTATGCTAATTGCTGGACCGGATGTGCTTCCCTCTCCCTAGCCTGAGGCTGTATACCGAGATAAAATATACATATATGTAGGACCATATATATAAATTGTTGGTAGATCGTGGGTTTGAACCCCGGTCGAGTGAAACCAATGACTTAAAAATTGATACTTGTTGCTTCCTAGCCTGGTGCTCGACATTATTAGGATATGCCAAGGACTGGTTGGCTCAGTGTCAGGATAATGTGACTGAGTGGGATATCAGGTCATGGTGCTGGTGGACTGGTCTTCCCGTGGGGCAGCACTATAAAGTCGCCATGAGTGCGCACTGTCACAAGTCAGTACCATCCTGATATGACCTTAGATGTTGCTAGGACGTAAAACAACAACAAACAAACCATATATATACACAAATGCTCCTACAGCGTTGTACATAGTATAGGATGTGATGTATAATTATTATACAAGTATAATTAATCGGAAGCTTTCACTCCGTATTATTATCCTAATTCATCTACTGTACCGCTCTTACTATTAATTGTTCATCGACTATGTAACTGGGCCAATTTAGGCGCCCCCTGTCTGCAAACCCGGCAACTTGTCTGGCCATGCTCATACTGCAACAGTTTTCATCAAAGCAGCACAATATTATCGACAAAAAAACAGGAACATGATACTATAACGTATACATACCCCGATCATATTACTTAATGATAACCCCCCCCCCACACACACACACACATACCATGGCCCTACCCGCCAGGCATAGCTTGTGTACGGTGTGAACAATAACAACAACAAACATGTGAATCCAACACAGGCCGCACTGACCTGGGAGCACTAGGGCCCGTGGATCCGCTAGGTGGCGCCCTGAGCCCGTAAGGATCCAGACACAGGTGGTGCTCGGATGGTGTCCCCGCCGAGAGTGAGTCGTACTGAGCAGGTCGAGAGCAGCTCAGCAGGGCGGGGGTTGAGGGGAAAGGGAGGAGCACAGTACCAACTAACCAACACAAACAACAACAAAAATGAATCACTTGATTTTCGCTGCTATCAAATTAGAAACAATAAAAAGAAATCTATCCAAAATGTACAATCTGTATTTGAGTATTAGAGTCACACGGGTATATTAATTTACTCTTTTCTCTCTCTTGAAGTTGCATAGTGCGATGAAGCATCAAATTGTCAAAACCAAAACAATTATCTCCAATTGGTTTTACATATCTAAAATAGATAATGATGCACTTATTAAACATTTGTTGCCACATAGAAGGGAATGTTGATTCAATTTAATCAAACTTGTTACTGCTGAAGCCTATGGTGTCAGAGTTTCGGCAAGCTTGCAAAAACTAATTCGACATATTTTCACTTCAAATATCTCAAAGGTTAGCCATGTAAAATAAAAGTTACTTTAAACTAAAGTAAGGTAGGTTATAACGATCAACATAATATATTTATCTCAGAAAAATGACAGAAACTCAAAATCATCGGACTATGCAACTTTAAAGAAAGTGAATTTCGCTGGGGTTATTTTAGAGTGTTTTATATGACAGGTTGGACATTGACTTAACTCCACGCATACTTCACCCCCCCCCCCCCCCCCCACCCCCACCAATGGACGCAATGACCGATTCGGTAAAGCGCGGGCCTCCCATGCGGGAGATCAGGAGTTTGGTTCCCGGTCGAGTCAAATCAATGACTTATAAAATTGATTCTTGTCACTACCTAGCCTGGTTCTCGGCATTAATAGGATAGGTAAGGACTGGTCAGGGTAATGTGACTGAGTGGGATATCAGGTCATAGTGCTGGTGGCCTGGTCTCCCAGTGGGGCAGTACTATAAAGTCACTATGATTGTACAGTCACAAGTCGGCACCCATCCTGATATGACCGTAGTTGTGTACAGGATGTAAAACTCCAACAACCAACCAACCAACCAACCAACCAACCAACCAACACCTCCACATTTCTGTATATCTTAGCGGAAGTTGTCGGCTAGCTGTTGGTGCGTTGTCAGTCCCAGGTTGGGCATGATGGGAGCAGCTCAGTACTTGGGGTGCGTGTGTATGTGAGGGGCTGGGGCGAAAGGGGCGGACGATGAAAGATGAGGACGAGGCTTTGGAGGTGGGGCAGATGAGGTGACAGACTGGTGATGTGTGAGTGGGTGTTTACCTATTTTTGTGTGGGTGTTGTTTTTTATTGTTGTGTTTTTTTACTGGATGTGTATAACTCTGGCGTGGTACAGAAATGTGCTTTGGTTTGATGATTGTATGCAAAGGTAGGAACTAGACGGATTAAATAAAGAAAAAAGAATAATAACAATAATATCGCCTGGATTTCATTTGGTTCCAATGAGAGAAACTGCAGTGTATTTATTGAAAGTGAACGATCCTAAAGAAGTGTAGCTTCTTATTTATATAGTTGTGTGCTACATATAGTCTTTTACCCTATCGGACAGTAGTCATGGCATGAAGAAATTAATCCATCTTTGATGCGCTTTACCATTAGCATTTGCTTAGAATTAGCTTAGACGTCAGAGGAGATTGTTCTTCTGTAGTAGTCTGCACTGACCTCACAGGCAAGGAACCACACAGCCAGGTGGGCATGGATAGGGTGATTGCATCAGGGAGCCTAGATAGTGTACTGGTTAGCATGCTAGACCTGGAATGGAAAGAAGTGCTGGTTCGAATTATGAAAATGGGAACTATTAGTATTACTCTATGCGCAATATCGCTATATTACTCTAGGGCTTTTCATCATCCCAACACTTTCATTTGTTGATCAAGCAAGAGTTGGTGTTCTCTGTGGCGGAGTGGTTAGAGTGTCTGACTTTTTCTAGGTCGGACTCCTAATCTGAAGGTTGGTGGTTCGATTCCCAGTGCCCCCACCACCTCTGCCAATTTGGATTTCCACCGCTGTGTATAACTTACAGCGTCATCAAAGGCCAGTTGCCATGTCTATGTGATGTGGGAGCTTAAAAATCCCTTGTGTTGGTAAAGGTGTACGCTCGAGCTTTCTATCGACAAACTGTCTAATGGTGAAAACAAGTCTATTCAGATTTATCCATGATAGGCAGTATAAAGCGTCAAGAAGAAAGAAATTTTAATTGCAGACAATTTGTGTCTTCCTCATTCCTTTATTCTAACAATACCGAGGTTAGGTGGCGATAGACATACATCTACAAGTCATTGATTTGACTCGGTTGAGATTCGAACCCACGACCTGTCACATTGGTTACCAAACACATGTACAAGTCATTGATTTGACTCGGTTGAGGATCGAACCCATCACCTGGAACACTGGTTACCAAACACATGTACAAGTCATTTATTTGACCCGGTTGAGGATCGAACCCATGACCTGCCACACTGGTTACCAACGAGATTCTTGGTTTAGGGAAAAATGAACTGAGTAGTCAACCACAAAGAGCAACTAAAAACCCAACATTCGGGGTTTCCGAACCTCAGGTTGCATTCATAAGATGGTGAATTGAAATTCGTAGAATGTAATGTACTGTTCTGGAGAATTTGTTTGAGATTCAAACAAAAGGAAGGAAACTAGTATAAGCTGTACTTATCCACCTTAAAGCTGCATAGTCCGATGAAGCATCAAATTTTCAAAACCAAAACAATTATCTAGATTTGATTCTACATATCTAACTTAGATACTGATGCACTTATTAAGTATTTGTTGCCACATAGAAGGGAACACTGAGTCGATTTAATAGAACCGGTTACCGCAGAAGCCAATGGTATCAGAGTTTTGGCGTGCTTGCCAAAATTATTTTCACATGTTCGAATTTCAAATATCTCAAAAGGTAGCCATTTCAATTAAAAGTTACTTCAAACTAAAGTAAGGTAAATTATAATGATCAATTTAATATACTTATCTCAGAAAAATGTCAGAAACTCAAAACCATCGGACTATGCAACTTTAACTACTGGTGCACTTATTAAGCATTTGTTGCTGCATAGAAGGGCACACTAAGTCACTTTAATAGAACCTATTACTGCTGAAGCGTCTGGGGTCAGAGTTTTGATGTGCTTTCCAAAATTAATTTGGCATGTTTGCACTTCAAAAATATCTCTAAAGTTAGCCACGTGAAAATAAAGTTACTTCAAGCCAAAGTAAAGTAGATTATAATGATCAACCTAATGTATTTTCTCATACAAAGATTCAGAAACTCAAATCCATCGGGCTATGCAATTTTAAGAGCAACGTAATAATGCGTTAGTTAAATCTAATAGTGATATATAACCCTTTGAAAGATTAAAGTTGCGCAGTCCGATGAAGCACTGCATTTTCAAAAGCAAGACACTTACCTAGATTTGATTCTACATATTTATCTTAGAAGTTAGATACTGGTACAGTTATTAAGCATTTGGTGTCACATAGAAGGGCATGGGGAGTCAATTTAATAGAACCTATTACTGCATGACCCTATGGTGTCTGAGTTTTGGCATGCTTGCCAAATTAATGTGGCATGTTGTCACTTCAAATATCTCCAAAGTTGGGCATTTAAACTAAACATTACTTCAACCTAAAGTAGAGTAGCTTATAGTGATCAATTTAATGTATTTATCTCAGAAAATGACAGAAACTCAAAGCCATCGGACTACAACGTTAAGCAATTGAGAATAAGATTGGTTGGTTGGTTGTTGGAGTTTTATGTCCTTGCAACATATAAGGTCATATAAGGATGGGTCCCGACTTGTGACGGTGCATTCTCATGGCGACTTTATAGTGCTGCCCAACTGGTAGACCAGGCCACTGGCACAATGACCTGATATCCCACTCGGTCATATTATCCTGACACTGAGCCAACCAGTCCTTTCCCTATCCTAATAATGCAAACCGCCTGGCTAGGAAGTGACAAGTATCAATTTTTAAGTAATTCATTTGATTCGACCAGGGTTCGAACCCATAGGTTGGAATCCCACGATCTACCTAAACGGGAAGCGCATGCTCAACTCCTTCGGCCATCCCCTCTGGTCTGAGAATAAGAAAGTCAATTAAAGTAGCATAGTCCAATGGTTTTGAGTTTCTGCCATTTTTCTGAGATAAATATATTTAAGTGGTTGAAGTAACTTTCATTTTAAATGGCTAACTTTTGAGATATTTGAAGTGCAAACATCCTAAATTGATTTTGACAAGCCTGCCAAAATTCTAACACCATAGCCCTATGCAGTAACAGGTTCTGTGAAATTGACTCAGTATGCCTTTCTGTGTGGAAACAAATGTTTAATAAGTGCACCAATATCTAAGTTAGATATGTAGAATAAAATCTAGGTGAGTGTTTTTGTTTTCAAAATTGATGCTTCCTCGGACTATGCAGCTTTAATATAAAGAGAAGGAAGGGAAAATAGATACGATGAATACTGTTGGAGCATTGTGGCAAGTGAGTATGCTCGAGTTGCAGAGTGAAATGGTTGATTATCAGGCTTGAGCGTTGCAGCCCGCGGGCAGGCTGTGGCAGGCTGTGGCAGGCTAAGGGCAGCTGTCAGAGAGAACAGGAGCCAATGTCACTCCAATAGCCTACAAACTTAAAGCTGCATAATCCGATGAAAAACCAACCACGGTGGCCGAATCGGTAGACAGCGGGCCTTGCGTGTGGAAATTCAAGAGTTTGGTTCAAACTAATGATTTAAAAGTTGATACTTGTTGCTTCCTAGCCTGGTGCTCGGCATTAATAGGATAGGGCAAGGACTGGTTAGCTCAGTGTCAGGATAATGTGACTGAGTGGGATATTGGGTCATGGTGCCAGTGGCCTGATTTGCCACTGGGACTGTACTATAAAGTTGCCATGAGTGCGCACTGTCACAAGTCGGTACCTGTCCTGATATGACCTTAGATGTTGCCAGGATGTAAAACTCCAACAACCAATCCGATGAAAACATCAATTTTCAAAACCAAAACAATTATCCAGATTTAATTCTACATATCTATCTTAGATACGGGTGCATTTATTAACCATTTGTTGCCACACAGAAGGGAATACTGAGACAATTTAATAGAACCTGTTACTGCAGAAGAAGCCTATGGTGTCAGAGTTTTGGCATGCTTGCCAAGATTAATCTTCCGTGGTTGCACTTAAAATATCTCAGAAGTTAGCCATTTAAAACCAAAGTTACTTCAAGCTAAAGTAAGGTAGGTCATAATGATCAACTTAATATAATTATATCAGAAAATGACAAAAACTGAAAACCACCTGACTATGCAACTTTAAATATATATACACCCCTCGAGAGGCAGGAGTGGGGGAGGAAGGAAGGTCTTGAAGGCTTGATGACGGCTGAACTGCTCCCACATGCTGTTTGGTTGTTGGTTGGTTGTTGGGGTTTTACATCCTGACAACATCTAAGGTCATATCAGGATGGGTACCGACTTCTGACAGTGTTCACTCATGGCGACTTTATAGATCTGCCCCAGTGGGAAATAAGGCCACTGGCACCATGACCCAATATCCCACTCAGTCACATTATCCTGATGCTGAGCTAACCAGTCCTTGCCCTTTTCTATTAATCCCGAGCAGCAGGCTAGGAAGCAACAAGTATTAACTTTTAAATCATTGGTTTGACTCGACCGGGAACCGAACTCCCGACCTTCCGCACGCGAGGCCCGCGCTCTACCGATTAGGCCACCACGCCCGCTCCCCCCCCCCTCCCCTATGCTCACTGACCCACATGTACTTGGGCCATACCAAAGACCCTATAATAGTAAGACGGCTCACTCCCTATCTCCATGGTAATGTAAATTTTGCAGTGCCACCTTGTGGTGGGTTTGATCAGCCCAGCTGCTGGTTGGTGTTTCACATGTAAACACATACAATTATATTATACATGAGATAGGTAAGTATGAATATACATCAATATGAAATTGATATGAACAAATACACATCATCACCACCATCATCATCAGCATCGCCATCATCACACATCTTTCAGATTCATATATACATTTATACATATAACATAGCACCTGTTTAACCAAGAGAACAGCCAGTGCACCAAGTGGTGGGTTTGATCGTTTTGATTACACAATACAGGCTGAGTGAGCCGTCTTAGTATTATAGGGTCTTTGGCCATACCCACGAGCTGCTCACTCTGTTATGTACATCGCATATGATTCAAGTGCATTGACACTATGGGTACGTTGATTCCTGCTGGTCCCAGTGTCCCCCTCAGGAGAGACTGAAAAGTACGCCACACATTAAAGTTGCATAGTCCGATGATTTTGAATTTCTGTATTTTTTTCTGAGATAAATATATTAAATCGATCACTAGTATCTACTTTATATTAGTTCAAAGTTATTTATATTTTAAGTGGTAAACTTTTGAGATATTTTGAGTGAAAACATGGAAAATTAGTTTTGGCAAACTTGCCAAAACCCTGACACCATAGACTTCTGCAGTAACAGGTTCTGTTAAATTGATTCAGTATTGCATTCTATGCAGAAACAAATGCTTAATAAGTGCATCAGTATCCAAGTTAGATATTTAAAATCAAATCTAGATAATTGGTTTGGTTTTGAAAATTTGATATTTCATCGGACTATGCAGCTTTAAGCATTTGTTGCCACAGAAAAGGTCACACTGAGTCAATTTAATAAAGCATGTTACCGCTGAAGCCTATGATGTCAGAGTTTTGATGTGCTTGCCAAAACTAATTTGACATCTTTACACTTAAAATATTTCATAAGTTAGACATTTCAAATAAAAGTTACTTCAAACTAAAGTAAGGTAGATTAAGACAATCAATTTCATATATTTATCTCAGAAAAATGACAGGAACTCAAAACCATCGGACTACACAACTTTAAATACCTTGACATAGGCACCGTGCAAAACTCCAATGAAACAAAAGTGGCAAATCAAGCACATTTGATGGCAAAATGTGGCTGAATCTTTCTCCCCAAAACACGTCAGAAGTATTGCATGTAATATTACGAATAACATTTACGGGACGACTGAATTGAGTTGAGTTTTATTTAATGTAGTAAAGTCTCTCACTGTATGGTTTCCCCAAGGGAGAATTGCCAAGGTGACAAACAAAATACACCAATGTCATTATATCAGTTACAGACCTGGGTCTTTTTCTTTATTCTTGCTATTAAAATAAAATAGCAGTTTGTCTTCCCAATATACCCCCCCCCCCCCTCGCCCGCCACTACACACGCGCGACCTGGCGGGTTGGGTCACGTGGGCAGCATTAACCAGTCGACACCGGGGAAGTACATTTTTGTTATGACCAGAAAAACTTGGTTTGATAAATACACAGAATTTCCTGTTGTTACAAGTACCTACGTGTTTTGCATTCGAGGGTTTTTATTTATTACTTAATGTGGTAAAGTATTACAGAGAATACAAGTTTAAATGCGAATAAGCCACCACTGAATAACTACATCTTCAACCAGCAATGCACACAATATAAACCACTATACATGTACAACATGGCACTATTAAAAGACAAACCGTTATTAAAACCAAATCTAACTGATATACAAACACAGCACATGATTTAACCACTAGTGTAAATTATTGCACACTCTATCTTGATGCATATACCTTGCACTATGTTGACTACCGATGCTGTACACTATGCAGCATAGGCTGCTCCCCCACTTTCTTTTTATGTTCAGAATGGGTTGCGCTGCACGCAATGCAACGCATTCCACATCCACTATGTACAGACCAAATGCGATCACTCCAATGGCTGGAAGACCAGTGCCCCGGCGCTGACAAAATAAGTATTCAGATGAATACAATATTTACCAACAAAAAATAAATATAATGCACATGTGCATGTGTGTGAATATACAAGGAGTCAAATAATAGTATTAATAAAATATATTCGGTGAGAGTTTATATATTTTGTAATATCTAATAATGTCCAATCGCTGGCCGGTGCCTGCGATCCCGGGATTACTCGATAGTGGCGCCAGTGGTTCCGCTTCCTGGCCGCCATATTACACAAGTATTGACCCTGATTTTGAACTGTAAGGATCGTCGTTCGGGAACTCCGCTCAGTTAACTTTAGAGGTTGACTGTTCTGGTGTATTGCACAGACTGTGGGGAAAGTCATGATCTGGAGGATTGCACCAGGTGTGCAGGTAATAAGAAGGAGTCTAGTATACATACAGGTATAATGACACGGAGGGCCACGGCAGCAGTGAGAATGGCAAAAGAGGCTGAGGACACAGGAGACTTGATGACGGCTACAATGCCGGAGCTGTTGGTTGCCGAGCGCGAGAAGCAGGCACAAGGAGAGATCGCTAGGTTGGAGGAAGCTATACGTCTAGGGAGTCTCGAGGAGCACGTAGCGGGAAGATCAGATTCAACATAAGAAACGGAGACAACATGGCAGCGGGGATGATTCCCACCAAAATCGAGGACCAAGGTCTCCCTCTGAGATCTTGGATGAAGCCAACAGGACCAGCATACGCGGACTTTGGGCGATCGTGGAGGAGATTGCAAGAGGAACCACGATCACATCGTCGATCCCGGATCAACAGCACTGCTTCGCACCATTACTTTCTTAATCTAAAAACCATTACTTTCTTCATCTAAAACCTTTACAAGTTTACCGTCGTCATTGTTTATGGAGGCATGCATGAGAGGTGAAGTAGATCTGGACTGTATTTACATATTGACAGGAGTGGTGTTTGGTTTCTGTGTGATCAATAGTGATTGTGTGTTGACCTACGATGCTATGAAGCCGAAGAAGACCGCCACCTGGGTGTCGGAGGTGTTGTGTAAAATGTTTAAGGAGGAACTTTCTATTGGTGTTATATCTAAGACTGACACTAAACCTATTTGTACTCAGTGTTTTTGTTGTGCCAAAGGACGATGGAGGTGGGCACACTATGGTCGATTGCAGCAGGCCGCATGGGGAATCAGTTAATTCCTGTACTAATAAGATCGCGAAAAAGGTTTTCTTACAAGGGGGTCGACGATGTTACCGATGTTATGCAAAGGGGAGATTTTCTATGTACAGTCGACATAAAAGATGCTAATAGGGCGGTTTCGGTTCATCCGGACGAGAGGCTCAGGCAGGGCCTAGTCGATAGAGTGGACATAGATGGGGACTATGCCCATTTTGTCGACAACTGTCTATGCATGGGGCTTTCATCCAGCCCTTATTTCTCTTCTATGATATCTAATTTTTTTGTGAGATGTGTGGGTAGGGAAGGGGTCCATAGAGTGATAAATTACCTAGATAGGAGGGGACCAGCAAGGGGCAAGCAGGGACCAGTGGATATTGGTAATGGTCTTACGCCGTCTGGGGTTTTATATCAGTTTCAAGGTGAGCGCAGTGGGGACCTCGGTGAGATTTCTTGGGAAAATTAATAATTCCCTGACCTTAGAGCTAAGCCTTCCTCCAGATAAGCTAGAGAAAACATTGACGATACTTCAACAACTTCATTGCTGTAAAAAGGCGACCAAGAAGGAGTTGGAGCGAGTTGCAAATAAAAGTTTAAATGTGTATATATAATGCACATGTGTATGTGTGTCATTATACATGAATATATGAATTTGCAATGATATATGAATTTATATGAATATATGTGTATATGTGTATATTCATGTCTGCATAGAAATTCAGGTCTTTTAGTACATAGAGAGTACATAGAGGGCGCACTAGAGCGCGGGAAAGCGAGTGAGTAGAAGAGGATAATTGGAGGGAGAAAGCAAGAGAGCAGAAGACAGTGTGCAAGAACAAGAGAGGATGAGAGTGCACAAGAGAGAGAGGGAGCGAGCAAGCGAATGAATGAAAGGGAGTGAGATTGGGCGAGAGATAGTGCGAAACAGCAATAATGCGCAAGAGAGTGCAAGAGCGAGAGAGATCAAGTGAATGAGAGAGCGAGAGAGTGAGAAAGAGCAAGAGAGAGTGAGAGAGAGCAAGAGAGAGCAAGAGAGAGAGCGCAAGACAGAGCCAAAGAGAGCAAGAGTGAGAGAGATCAAGTGAACGAGAGAGTGAGAGAGTGAGAGAGAGCAAATGAGAGCAACAGAGCCAGAGAGCAAGAAAGAGCAAAGAGAGTGAGAGAGTAAGAAAGAACAGAGAGAGTAAGAAAGAACAGAGAGAGCAAGAGTGGGAGAGAGCAAGCAAGAGAGAGCAAATGGTTTGAGAGTTACCTAAGCAATAGAAAGCAATTTACATACATAAATGGTAAACGATCCAAGCTAAACTCAAAATAATCAGACAATGGGTACATGAGGAAAATAAAAAATTACTATACTATGCATACGTTTACTCCACAATTCAGTATGGTATAGAGGTGTATGGGAGAGCCAAGTTATCAACCCTAAAAAAGATACAGACACAACAAAACAGAGCCTTGAAAATACTATATAGCAAAGACTATCTCACCCCAACTAAATCATTTCATAAAGACCTGGACTTACTTATGGTAACTGACATCTGTAAAATATACATTGCAAAATTTGTTTACAAGCAAAAGAATGGCCCCCCCCCATGAAATATTTGATAATCTCAATGCATACTAAATCAATTACCAGTAAAGAATATATATAATAGGACATAGTTGTCATTAACTAGTCGCATAATTAAAAATATCAAGTGGCTATGGCAAAGAATATAAAATTTACCCCTATTAACATACAGATGAACCTCGATCCAACGGACACCCATGCAACGGATTTCGGATCCAACAGACACAATACGCTAGAGTGAATATCTGGTCCGAACGTTTTAAACTCCCGGGTGAAGCGAACCGAGACCGCTACTTGAGTAAGCGTTTATGTCCTAGCAACATCTAAGGTCATATTAGGACGGGTACCGACTTGTGACGTGTTGTTTACGTGTTTGGTCCCCTGTTTTCCACATTATCACTATGGCACCTATAGATAAAGCAATTTCGTCACTGCAATGGACAAATGGCTTTAACGGACAACTGCTCCCCCCTATTAGTCAGTTGGATCGAGGTTCATCTGTACATGGAAAATACTGCATGTAAGTACATGAATCCATGACACAATATACATATAATATTCCTATCATTACTTTGTTTTTTACTAACTGTGAAGAGACGCATCAGTATCTCATCATAATCATTAGTTAAAAATGTAGCTTAAGTTTAATCATGTGTTATTGTCATCAGTTGTTCATTCACATCATGGAGACCAGCTAGATAAGCATTGCTTTTCTGGGATACCTTGTCTGTAAGGAATTTGTATGCATTTATTGTATCACCTCAGTTTATTGTAAACATACCTTGCAGAGAGTTAAAATAAAAGAATTGAATTGAATAGAGGGCACAACAGAGAGAGAGGACCTGGCTCTGTGCTAAATTTGTATCTGGTCTCCGGTGAGTGATAATTTATACCCGCTCCGTGACCCCATTGACTGAGCTACTCATCCAACCACCAGGTGCCTGAGCAGTATGGCAACGAGCAGGGCACCCTTTGTACACCCCCCCCCCCCTCTCCCCCCCACACACACACCACACAGGCACACTCACACACACTACCACACCGCCACCGTCACCATCACACCCACGCAATAAAATAATGGCGGTGCGTGGAACTAGACAGCTTAGAAGTTAGAGTCCCGGTCATGAAGTCTGTTTGTTTGTTGTTGTTTTGCGTCCTAGCAACATCTAAGGTCATATCAGGACAGGTACCAACTTGTGACAGTGCGCATTCATGGCGAATTTATAGTGCTGCCCCACTGGAAGACCAGGCCACCAGCCCCATGACCTGATATCCTACTCAGTCACATTATCCTGACATTGAGCCAGCCAGTCCTTGCCCTATCCTAATAATGCCGAGCACCAGGCTAGGAAGTGACAAGTATAAATTTTTAGGTCATTGGTTTCGGTCATGCCGTGACATACAGGAGCGGGGATTGTGGGTCTATTTGACCAGGTGCGCATGCGTTGAGATGCTGGCTCAGGAGCAGCTCACCAAAATCACACCTGTTGGTGATGGCAAGCAGCTCAGTGGGTTGTGTCCGGGTGGGCTGGTAGGTAGAGCACCGAGGTTTGCTACTGCCTCCAAACTCTGACCGCTGGCTACAGCCGGATGACGTATGCACAACATTTACGAACATTTCATCGAACATTGCAACAGAGATTTTCTTAACAGCCTTTATTACCACCAAAGACAAGGCATGACAAGACGGGCTGGGCCACTCAGCACTTTCATATAGGAATTTCTTTAATAATCATGCAGTGGCGACATTCCACGGCAAACAAGATACAGTGTCTTTGATCATGTGTAGCAGCAGTACTAGTACTAGTAGTATTTGTTTTCTTACTCAGACATTATCACAAATTTGATTTATGTATGGCCCAGATAGACTACATCGCCATTCCAGCATTGTGGGATGCGTCAAAGCAAAATAAACCCGCGAGAAGCACATGGCATATGCTAATACACTAGGTGCAGTTATGAAATGTGCTAGTTTCAGCTTATCTCAGCTCTTGTTTGTAACATAGAACACTAACTAAAAAAATATATATAATAAATTAAGATATTAATCTTTTATCCAGCATTGCATTTACATCAACATAATCAGCACATCTTATGCCATGTGCATTTAGATTTAGACAAATCTGGGCACTCAGACTAGTGTTAGAGCCATAGCCAGAGTCAGTTTTACTTATTTTATTCATGTTTTTATTTATATCCTATGGTTAATGACATATGTAGAAATAGAAAATGAGTAGGGTTAGTCAGTTATTGGTTATATATTTCTTTGAAAGAAGTTTTTGTTGACACATTTGACATTAAAATATTTAGAACAAGAATTACTTATGTCTAATCAATGATGATGGAAACATCAGCCTGTAAAGTGACTGAAATTGTATGTTCCTGAGCTCAAGTTTTGCCCTACGTGTAATGGCAAACTCAATGGCAGTACGCCTTTGCTGCCAGCGCCGTTTTCAGTGCGTGCGCAGTCGGAACGGTGATCTAGTCTATTATGGGTCTATTTAACCAGGTGCGCATGCGTTGAGATGCTGACTCAGGAGCAGCTCACCAAAATCACACCTGTTGGTGATGGCGAGCAGCTCAGCGGGTTGTGTCCGGGTGGGCTGGTAGGTAGAGCGCCAAGGTTGGCTACTACCTCCAAACTGTGACCGCTGGGAATCAGCTACAGCCGGATGACGTAGGCACAACATTTACTAACACTTCATCGAACATTGCAACAGAGATTTTCTTAACAACCTTTATTCCCACCAAAGACAATGCATGACAAGACGGGCTGGGCCACTCAGTGCTTTCGTATAGGAATTTCTTTAATAATCATGCAGTGGCGACATTCCACGGCAAACAAGATACAGTGTTTTTGATCATGTGTAGTATAGTAGTAGTACTAATAGTATTGTTTTCTTACTCAGACATAATCACAAATTTTATTTATGTATGGCACAGATTAAAGTGCTTAAAGTAGCCTATGTTTGAACTTTACTGCGCTATAATATTATTTTCCTTGGGAAATAATACACTATAATTGTCATACATTATCTTTGATGGTACTGCAGTCAGGGTGGGCTAGGGAACCTGTCCCCTTGTTTCAATGGTCCTAGGTAGTCTACATCAGTCAGGCTGGGCTAGGGGACCTGTCCAATTACCTTGTTTTCTGTATTTCACAGGAAAGTGCTGAGTGGTGTGTCTTGTTGTACATCGTCTTTGGTACCACATTCACGCCATCGCAGCACTGGGTTTACCATCGTTTTATCACCCAACGACACCGCCTTTTTGTCACTTCAGGAATATAAAAGCAAATAGATGATTTTTAGAAGCTTAGTTTATTATACATCAATTTACTTTTAATATGGCTGGTTCCTTGGTGAAGTGATACTCATCATCATCATCATCATCATCATCATCATCATCATGCTGTCGGTCGCGATGCGACAAAGACTGCTTTCATTACTTGACTGCTGCTCTCCATTTAGCTCTCTGATGTGAGAGTGATGTCCATGAGTCGGTCTTTATACTACATGGTGGTTTATGGAAGCAATTAGGCCTGTGAGTTGCTGGGTTACATAGCCATCCCCGTTAACGGTCGCTATGGATTATGGGAGATTGTTTTCACACACATTGCTAGATTGTAGTTGGTTGGTTGTTGGAGTTTTACGACATGGCAATAATTAAGGTCATATTAGGACGGGTACCGACTTCTGACAGTGCACACTCATGGTAACTTTATAGTGCTGCCCCAGGGGAGACCAGGCCACCAGCACCATGACCTGATATCCCACTCAGTCACATTATCCTGAGACCAAGCCAACCAGTCCTTACCCTATCCAAATAATGTTGAGCGCCTGGCTAGGAAGTGATAAGTATCAATGTTGTAAGTCATTGGTTTGACTTGACTAGGGATTGAACTCCCGACCTTCCGCGCGGGAAGCCTGCGCTCTACCGATTCGGTCACCGTGTCCGGTGCTAGATTGTATTCGGTACCATCTCTCTGAGTGAATGTTGAGTGTGCCTCCGTATGCCAATTTACCTATTTCATGTGACGTCAGCATACGTATTTAGGTCAGTGCATGCGCAGCTTGGCTGTAGGACAACACGGGTCACACTGCAAACTCAATGTCTGTGAGCAATCTTCATACAGAAAATGTGAAATATCTCTAAAACCACATCACTTAGAAACAACCCGCTTCGCACACATATAGAAAACATATTCAACAAAAAGATTACATTAAATTTATAAGGTTAGGGTTCTGCATTTCTATTAATTTGGAATAAAAATGACATTTTGCACTGCACATATCGGCAAACTCAATGCATTGTAAATGGCCGTGAGCAATCTTCATACAGAAAAAGTCAAATATCTCTAAAACTACACCACCTAGAAACAAACCGCTTGCAACACATATAGAAAACATATTCAATTGACAGATTATATTAAATTTATATGGTTAAGGTTCTGCATTTCTATTAATTTTGAATAAAATTGATGTTTTGCACTGCACATATCGGCAAACTCAAAGCATTGTCAATGGCCGTGAGCAATCTTCATACAGAAAAAGTCAAATATCTCTAAAACTACACCACTTAGAAACAAACTGCTTGGAACACAGAAAAGATGTTTAACAAAGAGATTATATTAAATGTATAAGGTTAGGGTACTGCATTTCTATTAATTTTGAATAAAACTGATGTTTTACACTGCGCGTATCGGCAAACTCAATGGCAGTATGCCTTCGTTCTGCAGCCAAGCTGCACGCACATACAAAATGTTTGTAGACATTGAAAGGCATCTATAGCGACATCTGGGCCGCATTCAGGGTCTGTCTCGGAGGCACCTCGGAGATGGCCATGACGTCACGCTAGTCTGAACTGCAAAGGCAGTTTGTTGTCTCGAAAATGGCAATGAAAAAGCTGCACTGGCATTGGCTGAAACCACTGCATACTGCGGCCATTTAAGAGGCGCTTTTCATCTCCAGTCTGAAAAGGGAGTCGTCTCCGAGACGTCGCCGAGACGCACCCTGAACGGAAATAAGCCAAAAAGCATCGCCGAGACACCTCCGAGACAGACCCTGAACGCGGGCCTGGTTGTTGTTGTTGTTTTGGGGAGTTTTCAGTCGCATTGGTGCGCTGAAGGCTGCAAATCTGCAGCACTGAATAGGAACCGCTGAAAGCAGTCCCATGTGGTCGGGAGTTGGGTTCCGGTGTGTAGTGATCAGAGGAATTGAGGGGCAGGGGGGAGGGGGCGGAGGAAGAACAAGGCAGCCTAAGAGTCCAACCACAGTCCTCTGAGAGGGCCGGGGGAGGCTGGGTGGTTGGTGTAGTTTTACACCCCCGTAAGACCCTAGGCCATACAAGGATGTGCACCGACTTGTAACAGCGCGCACTCATGGCGACTTTATAGTGCTGCCCCACTGGGAAATCAGGCCGCCGGCGCCATGACCCGATGTCCCACACAGTCACATTATCCTGACACTGTGCGCCCAGTCCCTGTCCTGATTTCATAACGCCAAGCGCCTAGCAGCAACAGGTACCCATTTTATAAGTCGTTGGTTTGACTCGACCAGGATCCAAACTTCAGTCCCTCCAGATTCACCGGTATGCACCGTAAGTCCGGCCAAGGCCAGAGGAAGAAGTGAAGTGAGGAGGATTAGTTAGGCAGAGGGTGGGGTTACCTGTTTGTTGCAGTGAAAATTAGTGGTTGTTAGTAGTGGCACCAAGTCAGCTATGGCGATGAGGTGGGGCCTGCTAGTCCCCGATGTCATGAACTGGGCGACCGACAGTGTTGATGATGTCTGCATTCTGGCGGTAGAAGCGCGCAAGTGCGTTCCAGGATGACTTGGAAATCCTGGAGAGGATAGCCAGAGCGGCCCTATTGTCGCTGAGTTGGCGGTCAGCATCCTCCATGAAGTCGCTGATGGCAGATCTGTCGATGGCGCCACATGAGGCGAGTATGTGGGCCACATTAAAGATATTAGTTCCGCAGGGACAGCGCTGGAGGTTGGGGACATCAATCCAACGGCGGTAGCCAGTCCTGAAGCGGTTGATGGCGACTTGTGTAGAAGCAGGAAGGCCGACTGGATGGGGGATGTTCGTTCTGACCAGGGTGTACCAGAGCCAGCTTATTGAATAAGGGTTCCGTACTTGTTCCTTCTGTGTGGCTCGTTCCCAGAGTTTGGTGGTGGCTCGAGAAGCGGCGGCGGCCAGTTTGGTGATGGATGGAAGGATGGCTGTCTCTACGTCTGCTCGGTTGGCACCGGCTAGAGCGGCATAGTCGGCCTGGTCATTACCATACAGTCCTATATGCGAGGGGACCCATAGCAGGACTGTTTTGAGGTGTGCCTGATGTCTGGTGAAGATTTTAATATGGATTGCGTCGGCAAGGGGCGGGCCTGGTGTAGGAACATTTTTATTTATGAATAAATGGATGCCTTGTGAATCCGAGAAAATAGGAATGTTGGAATTTTGAATTGAATGCGCTTTGAGTGGTTGGTGGACAACAACAGTTTCTTCTGACAGCATGTATAAATAACTAAGCAGATTGTGCTGGGTAAATAAGCGACGATGTCTGTGTTTGAAGAGGTGGAAAGAAAATGTACCGTGCTTCGAATCGGAATAACTCCATTACAACAGGCATCGTTTATATTCCCGAAGGGCCTGTTACTTCCAATAATATCCGCCCAGTGGCGCTCTAGTCCCGATGGTAAACTATGGTGGCGTCACATAGTGGCAAACTTAGCCTACTTTTTATTTAATTAAACAGATTTAAATTCTCAGCTCCAATTTTTTGTGGCCAGATCTACATTCTATGGTAAATTTCTACGGTAGATTCTACAGTAAATTTCGAAGGCATATAATTACGCCGAAATGAGTATGGCCGACATATTTTTTAATAAACCTCAGTACCTATGAATATATTTGGATGGGCGGTTATAGCAAGTTGTACATTGATTTAATACAAACATTTCGCCACGTGTTCAATGCACGGCATTGGGAGTTGGAATTGTTATTTCATTCCTGACGATAACCTATAGAACAACCCATAGCCACAAACTATATATTTCACCGTTATTGTTTTATCCAATGAACTGTTTTCTACTCTCATTTAACTAGACAGCAATCCAAGGTTAACATTCATTACAAAGTTGAGTAACACCGAACAGTGCGTGTCTAGATCTGTATAGAGTTCCAAATCAGGAAACCAACGTTGTTGGGGGTAATTAAAGGGACCAGATATAGGTCGCTGGCGACGGGAACGTACTCCGACAAATGCTCTCCAAGCACAACCTTGTTTAGTTTTTATGTTTAATTGAACCAAGTATGTGTGGGGAGAGTAGGGGACCAGGGCAGTGCTAATCTGAACTGCAAAGCCAGTTGGTTGTCTCCAAAATGGCCGCCAAAAAAAAAAAAAAGAAAAAAAAAAACAATAATAAAAAAAAATAAAAAAAATAAAAAAACAAAAAAAAAAAAAAAAAAAAAAAAAAAAAAAACTAAAAAAAAAAAAAAAAAAGAAAAAAAAATAAAAAAAAAAAAAAAAAAAAAATACAAAAAAAAAAAAAAAAAAATTAAAATAAAAAAAAAAAAAAAAAAAAAAAAATAAATATAGAAAAAAAAATAAAAAAACAAAAACAAAAAAAAAAAAAAAAAAACAAAATAAAAAAAAAACGTCGAAAATCCGCGCATGCGCAGAAGCCACGACCGTGGCTCGAGTGACCTCGAGTGAATAATCGAGTACGCCCGAATATACAAATCGCCGCTGTGATTGGCTGAAATTTAGCCGGCAACAGCTCACACCAGTAGACAAATTCGCTGGTTCTCAGCTTGTGCCGGTAGCCGAAGGGACCGATTACACCGAAATCTATTGAATGCGATCATATTAACAGAATTACATACTACAAATCGTGATAATTTCATTAAATTAACCCTAAATTCGAAGCGTTATTAAGCTAACCGCCGCATTGGCGGCGATAGTACTAGTGTCGAATCGACAGAATGTAAAGTAATCAACGTGCGAAAAACCGCGCATGCGCAGAAGCCACGACAGTGGCTCGAGTGACCCGAGTTGAATAATCGATTACGCCCGAATATACAAATCGCCTCCGCCGCCGGCGCATTAGGCGTCGAATCGCCGAGTTCGTTTGTTTTCCACGCGGCAGATAGCTGGCCGCTTTAAGGCAATCCCACTTCCATGTTTAACCCCTCAAATGATTCGTCAAACAATATGTTAGGTCTAGATTCAATTTAGTAGATCGATCAATATGCTTATCCCCTGATTTTCATGTATCAAATTATCAGTCATGTCACGTCAGGAAGAATGATTTCTTCGTGAAATATCGCATACATTATACCAACCCACCCACGTGTATATATGTGCATAAACAATACTCGTACTCATAGGCCGTAATCGATTAACACGACGCGGGCGACTCGGGTCACCCGAGTCATCAGAATTTCAAATAGAACAGCGCGAGTGGAATCGACAAATACACGTGCAGTGTGCAAAACAACCCGACCCCAGTAACCCACCTCTTGGCTGGAGTTTTGCAAGGAGCGATGATGTCACATTTGCGCTGGTACCGTCCTGCAGGATAACAGCCACCGGTACCAGTCATACATATTTTTTTTTGGTAATAACATAGATTAATGAAATGGAAATATCATCATAAAAATATTTATCATAAAAAATAAAATATATCATCATAAAAATATTTAAATCATATTTTGCTGTAATTATATCGGCTATTAAAAAACAAATAAAAGGGCCACCATTTTTGTCGCCCCGAGCGTGGAGAAGCATATTCGATTATTCGACCCGAGTCTGCAGGATGTGCGCATGTGCCAAAAAGTGGCTCGGATTACGCCCAGAGAGGTGAACAATGAAATACCCAAAATCCAGCAAACGGAAACGGAAATAGCCTTTTATATGGGGGCCGCCATTTGTATACTCCTTTTGAATAATTGGCAATTGGTTAATAATTGCCTATGTTCTTAACGCCTTGATGATGGCCCACCGCAGAGTAGTGCACGCCGAATCGAGGAACAACTACACTGGCCCCTCCCTACAAATCTTCCATATCTGGTCTGATGAAGTCACCGGGACCAGTTTACGTGTTCCTCCACGCTACTCTGCTTAATCCACCTCAGCCCATAAAAATACAGACAGCCAACATGTGGGTTACTGGGCTCGGGTCGTTTTGCACACGACATGTGTATTTTTCGACTCCATTCACAGTTTTCGATTTGAAATTCTAGCAACTTGGGTGACCCGAGTCGTGTTAATCGAATATGGCCCGGGGGTCGGTACTAAGCATTGCTTACTCATATTAGTAATATTCTAATAACAATGTAAATTCAATAGAGCGTCCTTACTTAGTTACTAGCATTAACTTACAGATTAACTCACAGATACAAAACCACAAAATGACATTAGGCGCTGCACAATAAAACCACAATACCGTAAGTTATATGTTGTCGACACTTCACTTCCACGAAATGTTTATGGCCAAACTTTAGCGCAATGGCCACCGAACCCTGCAATGTCTCGAGAGGTGCTGCCCCCTATTGCCCTTACACCGTACCATTCTAACCAAAGCGGTGAGTCTCGCCGCCTGGTGTTTCTCATCCGAACTAGACACGCGCCGTACTGGGCGGAGGGCTCTCCTCTCGCGAGATTCGGATCAAAACAATCATGGCAGTCGGTGAGCAGTCAGAGATGTTGAGTGTGAGGCTGTCAGCAACTTCGGGACTTCAATACCGCGAACCCCTGTACTTGTAATGTTCATTGGAGCTACAACATGTCGTTGAGACACCGTGAATTGTGGATCCTAGCCTTTTTGGCGCTTCTGTTACCCCGTGGCGGACACACCCTCTCAGGTAAGGTGTTTGTCTGATGAGTCGCGGGGAAGTTACGCGTGTCCAAATTTAGCCGCCAGCCGGGGCTGCTGGCACTGGCTGCGCCCCGCCGCCCGCGGGAGGGCAGGGGCCGGGGCCGGGGGGAGGGCCACGGCCGAGCCCGGGCCAGGGCCCGCCGTGCTTCTGGAATGGTGGCGATGGAGGGGTGGGATGGTTTCTATTCTCCCGGGGAGTTTGAGAGAGAACTGCAACTTGGCTTGTGGAGGTCAGGGCGTTGCTAAACTGGGCGCCTGGGTAGTGTAGGGCTAGTCGCGGGTGAGGTAGAGAGTCCAGGTGCAAGTGAGTTAAATTAGGTGGAGTGTTTGGGGATGGAATAAGTGGAATTGCCCACACTGTTGGTAGCAAGCTAGCCTGCCCGGGGCGACGCAACCTTCCCGGCCTTATCGCCAGCAAAGCCCGCCTACTTTCGTGCCGGACCAGCCCGCTGCGTCTCCCGGGTAAATCATGAATTCCCGAAACGAACATGTATGTTTATTTTCTAGCTATCCACTAGGTACTAGCTGTGGCTGACAATTCTTGTAGGTAGTCTAGATAAGTGTACCGACAGAGAGCGTGTTCAAACGTATATATCCTCCTATTCACCGCTGAGATCAATCAATGATTGAGCAAATATTTTAAGACGGGGACTCCACCTGGGCCATATGTATTTAGATGTTGAGCCCTAAACTCTGCCAGTACTAGTAAATCCATGGCGTGTGTATGGTGTGTATTACGCGCAGTTGTAAAATCTGGGGTACAGGGTGAGTGTGCCACAGTGAATCCATGCTGAGCAGCGTTTTTACCCGATGTCTACTTTGTTCAATAAATTCAATAAATTCGATGAATTGGACCAATTCATAACTCCACATCAATCAGTATATAGCTGTCGCGTCATCATGCCCTAGTTTTGGTTCTAGTCAAAACACAGCTGTAGTAGTGTGTTTTCCCTCCATGCATGACATTTTAATAACGACCAGACGGGATGGCCGAGTAACTATAATGTTGAGCGCCCGTCTCGCGTTTTGGTAGATGGTGGGATTCGAACCCACGGGTCGGTAGCCGTCCTGGTATGACCTTAGCCGTTGCCAGAACGTAACACTCTAACAATCAACCAACATTTTAATAACAGGAACAAAAACCATCCAACACTCATTGGAAAATATCCACTGTACTGTGTACATGATAGATACATAATGACGGGTTATATGCAGCTGTTCCAATGTCTGCCACAGGACATGTATTCATATTTGAGTATTTCACAGTGTAGTCAGTGCGTGTTTACCGGGCGCCGTTGCCTAATTGGTAGAGCGCGGGCCTCGCGTGCGGAAGGTCGGGAGTCAAACCAATGACGTTAAAGTTGATACTTGTCGCTTCCTATCCTGGCGCTCAGCATCAATAGGAGAGTGCAAGGACTGGTTGGCTCAGTGCCAGGATAATGTGACTGAGTGGGATATCAGGGCGTGTTGTCAGCAGCCTGATCTCCCAGTGGGGCAGCACTATAAAGTCGCCATGAGTGTGCACTGCCACAAGTCCTGATATGACCTTAGATGCTGCTAGGACGTAAAACAACCAACAACAGCAGCGCGTGTATAATCAGGCACTGCCAGCCAAGCTGCATATACAGACCGGACTCCAGCCGTCAATACAGAGGCCCACACAGGCCACACAACACCCATTCACCGGGACTCCACACAGGCTTCAATTTCCTGGTGGGTTGAAGAAGTGTCCATTGGAATTTAATTGCTGGAGCATAGCACTTGCAATAGAGTATACCTAGTGCACGTGGGTGAAAGCAGCGAGTGGCTATCCATGGCTTTGAGGAGGGGGGGGGGGGGAGGAGGGGGGGGGTGACCGAGGATGATTAACCTTTAACCTTTTAAGTGGCCTGATTACATATCCTTGTGCACTGGAGGCAATGATCCTGTGCTTTAAAACAAGTGGGGGATTAAGGTAGCTGTGTGGGGGGGGGGGGGGGGGTGGCCATGGGTATAATAATTAAGGTGATTACTGCGCCTTGTCGTGTATGTTTACCACGTCTCCCCAAACCACAATAGCCCAACCATAGGCGATTTCCACCGCCAACTTTACCGGACACGGTGGCCGGATCGGTAGAGCCGGGGTACAGTGTGCCACAGTGAAGCCAGGCTGAGCAGCATTTGCACCCGATGTCTCCTTTGTTCCATAAATTCAATAAATTCGATGGATTGGATCAATCCATAACTCCACATCAATCAGTATATAGCTGTCGCATCATCATGCCCCTGCACATATTGTTCAGTTCCTGGTCGAGTCAAACCAATGACATATAAAATTGATACTTGTCACTTCCTAGGCTGGCACTCGGCATTAATAGGATAGGGCAATGACTGGTTGGCTCAGTGTCAGGATAATGTGACTGAGTGGGATATCAGGTCATTGTGTTGGTTGTTGGTGGCCTGATTTCCCAGTGGGGCAGCACAATAAAGTCGCCATGAGTGCACACTGTCACAAGTCGGTACCTGTCCCTATGTGGCCTTACATGTTGCTAGGACATAAAACTCCAACAACCAATCAACCAACTTACTACATATGGCCATAGCTCACGCTCATTCTAAGTATCTTGAAGTGAATTAGAGTGTTCACAACCTATTTCAAGTCACTCACCCACCACACTCCCTTTCCCATTTCCTGCTACACTACGACGTAATGAGCAAACGTAAGCCTGACGTCATCACGTTTCGTCATTACGTTGGCGTACATTGGGTTACGTTATGATGACGTTAGACTGACGTCGAGCTACGTCACGTTACGTCGTGTTACGTCGGCACACGTCAAAGTTTTGAACATGTTCAAAACTTTCGACGTAACTCGAATGTAAGGGTTTACGTTCGCCGTACGTTCTGTACACGTTCAGCGAATGTCAATGACGTTAAAAGGACTTTAGTCAAATGCTGCTCACTACGTTCAACTATGTTCCACTACGTTGACCCACATTAAACCCGGTGGAAACGTCCATGCGGTGTAATGGGAACGTCAGGAGAATGTACGTTCAACGTACGTTCAATGTTTCGCCACCATGTCATGACGTATGTAACGTCACGTAACGTAGTTCTGGCGATGGAATAACGTTCATAACGTTCTGTGAGCATAATGACGTTGAACCCTCTCTCGTTGAATGACGGTATCACTATGCTTTACCGACGTTACGCTCTCGTCAACTACGCTGCATCCACGTTCAACTTGTGCCCAAATTTGCATACTACGCCGAGAAGTTCAACGCTCTTCACGTTCTCCCTATGCTGATGTCGTTACGTCGTAGTATGATAGGGCCTATAAGTAGACCAACCCATGTACGCTGCAACGGCAAACACTTTGCCCCAGGCTCTCAGCGTTAATGTTTATGAAGGGCTGGCGGGCGAGCGTGCAGGTGAGGCGGCATGGGGTTGGGCTAATCAAGACTGACCACAAATAGGGCCATACTTACTATGTCCTTATCACACTCACTCACCCCCTACCCTCCCTCACAACACGCACACCAGCGCACACACACACCAGCGCGCACACGCCGACACGCACACACACTGACACCAATGCACACCAATACTCACGAACACACGGTACACGCACACACACGGGGACACATAATTACTATGTCCTCATCACACTCACTCACCTTCTCCCATCCCAACATCACTACACACACCAACGCGCACACGCAGACACGCACACTCACACCAATGCACAACAATACTCACGAACACACGGTACACATACATCCACGCACACACACGGGGACACATACTTACTATGTACTCATCACACTCACTCACCTTCTCCCCTCCCAACATCACTACGCACACCAACGCGCACACGCAGACACGCACACTCACACCAATGCACACCAATACTCACGAACACACGGTACACACACATCTACACACACATACGGGGACACATACTTACGATGTACTCATCACACTCACTCACCCTCACATCACACACACACACAAACACACACCAGGCGCCTAGCTTCCACATATGTAGGTGTGCAGTTGCGTACCACCTGAGATTGCAACTATTTGTTTATTGTTTTTAAAATATATGTTTTATAGCGTTTTATTCCAATAGCGTTTTATTCCATCGCCGAAAATGTTTGCGTACCACCTGAAAATCAGCATACATCTGCCAACTTGAGCACACTCACTCACACGCACACCAATCCATACCACACACAAACACACCAGCAAACACATTCCCACACGACCATACTCATGTGCATGCCAATACACAGTAACATGCGGTACCCACACCATCACACACATACACACCAACACACACATTCCCACACAACCATATTCATGTGCATACCAATACACACTAACATGCAGTACCCACACCATCACACACACACCAACACACACATTCCCACACAACCATATTCATGTGCATACCAATACACACTAACATGCAGTACCCACACCATCACACACACACACACCACACACCACACATTACCCACGCCAAACCATATTCATGTGCATACCAATACTACACACTAACATGCAGTACCCACCCACCATCACACACACACACCAACACACATTCCCACACAACCATATTCATGTGCATGCCAATACACAGTAACATGCAGTACCCACACCAACACACACATTCTCACACAACCATATTCATGTGCATGCCAATACACACTAACATGCGGTACCCACACCATCACACACATACACACCAACACACACATTCCCACACAACCATATTCATGTGCATGCCAATACACACTAACATGCGGTACTCACACCATCACACACACACCAACACACACGTCCACACGAGCATACCAACACACACACACCCATACACGGCACGCGCACGCATGTCTACAGCGCCAGTCTATCAATTACCAAGAAATAATCATCTCTTTGCACCTTCCAAGGAAAACACACAAAAATACAGCCCTCAAAGCTGTAAAGGCCCAAAATAACAAAACAAGAACGAAATAACAACGAAATAACAACGAAATAACAAAACAACATAACAACCAAAATAACAAAAAAATAACAAAAACAATAACAACAAAATAACAACAAAAACAACAACAAAAATAACAACAAAAATAACAACAAAAATAACAACAAAAGTCGGGCAGTAACTCGCACTGCGGTACTCTATATTGTGGCGCCGTTATGATGGTCGGGGCAACATCTAAGATCATATCAGGACGGGTACTGATTTGTGATGGTGCACACTCATGGTGACTTTGACGTAATGATGTGCACTGTGGAAGAGGCAGGGTTGGTTGGTTGTTGGAGTTTTACATCCTGGCACCATCTAAGATCATATCAGGACGGGTACTGCAGGGATGAAAGATCTCCGCGGTTTCGCGGAATTCCGAGATTGTTTATATTCACTGATTAATGTTAAACAAAATTCAAAAGAATTGTATGTATATGACACCATTTGGGTGATTCGAATCCCTTTCTTATATGACCTGAGATCTAGAACATCGAATCTAAACAAGAAAGTGTTTGG
The DNA here is from genome assembly GCA_030323885.1 of Branchipolynoe longqiensis. Classification (NCBI taxonomy): domain Eukaryota; kingdom Metazoa; phylum Annelida; class Polychaeta; order Phyllodocida; family Polynoidae; genus Branchipolynoe; species Branchipolynoe longqiensis. The sequence goes on along the minus strand of CM059188.1, from coordinate 103,841,207 downwards.
TATGGGCGATAATGTAATCACAACAAGGTTAGTTGAAACCTGACTTCCGGTATTATTCCGCGATTCCCTGACAATGCTAAACCTATGGGAGAATATCAGCATTTCCGCTTTTTTCCCCAGAGACTACTTTCATCCCTGGTACTGACTTGTGACAGTGCACACTCATGGTGACTTTATAGTGCTGCCCCACTGGGAAATCAGGCAACCAGCACCATGACCCAATATCCAACCCAGTCGCATTATCCTGACACTGAGCCAACCAGTCCTTGCCGTATCCTATTATTGCCAAGCTCCAGGCTCGGAAGTGATAAATATCAATTTTGGAAGTCATTGGTTTGACTCGGCTGTAAATTGAACTCACAGTCTCCCGCACAGGAGGCCTGCGTTCTACCAATTCAACCACTGTGCCTGGTGTAAGAGGCAGGACGCAGAGGCACTGGAGGAAAGGTTATTCAATTGCCGAACTCCTTTCTGCCTGTTGATATTTAGCGGTTATTATGTTCACCACCATAATGATCCAGCCTAGCTAGAGCTAATTGGACTAATTCCGACAGGGAATGGCATTTTATAGTTTTCAGCAGACACATTTAACTTGAAGGTATCAAAGTTTGTTGTATTTCACAACACCTCTAGAGCACATTGATTTTTATCATCGGCTATTGGACGTCAAAGATATGGTCATTCTGACATATTTCTTTGGAGGAAAGCCGCCGCTGTCACATAGGCTACTCTTTCCAATAAGCAGCACGGGGTCTTTTATATGCACTTTCCCACAGACAGGACATCACATACCACAGCCTTTGATGAACCATTTAGGGACCATTGGTTGGAACGGAAAATAGCCCAACTGCTAATGTGTCCATTGAGCAGGATCGATCGGATGACCCACAATGTCACAGGTGGACACTCTACCGCCTGAGCTATGTCCCGCTCCCAATTAACAGGTATCATGCGCAATAGGTGTAACATTGCAGACCTTGTGGTGTGAAGCAATATGATGGCAAATAACCTCTAAATATATAATGTATGGAGTTGCTATGGCTGCATTGTTTTCCATCAAGAACATGTAACAGATGCGGTGGCCTAATCGATAGAGCATGGACCTCGCATGCGGGAGATCGGGAGTTCGCATCTAGGTCGAGTCAAACCAATGACTTGTCACTTCCATGCCATGAGTGTGCACTGTCACAAGTCGGTTCTTGTCCTGATATGACCTTAGATGTTGCCAGGACGTAGAACTCCAACAACCAATCAGGACGGGTACTGACTTGTGACAGTGCGCACTCCTGATGACTTTATAGTGCTGCCCCACTGGGAGACCATGCCACCAGCACCATGACCCGATATCCCATTCAGTCAGATTATCCTGACACTGACCCAGCCAGTCTTTGCCCTGTCCTATTAATGCCGAGCGCCAGGCTAGGAAGCGACAAGTATCAATTTTGTAGGTCATTGAACGAAACGTGTATGTGTATATTTGTATATATGTATGTTTATATATACAGTAAAACCTCTCTAAATCGACCGACCTTGGGACCGACTTTAAGTAGTCGACTTAGGGAGGTGGTCCATTTAGGATGTTAGAATATAGTTACACTGGTATTGTTGGGACCCAAATAAAGCGATCGATATACGGGAGTGGTCAATCTGTGGAGGTGGTCGGTTAGGGAGGTTTTACTGTATATGTGTGTATATATGTATATGAGACAGATAGAGACAGAGCCTCAGAGGGCAGGGAGAGGGAGGAGGTTGGGGAGGGAGAAGGATGGGGGTGGGGAGGATGTCGATAAAAGATTCACCCGGTACTTGTAGTACACGGGTGAAGGACAACGTACTGTAAATACGCGCGAAAATAGCTTTAGTATGGAACAGCAAGTAGAATGCCTGCCTCCAGTGTGAAATGGTTACTTATATCGGCACAGAGTTGGTGAAATGGGAGAGAATGCAAAAAGACAAGATGGCGGCCACAGAACGCCATCGATTTCACTTTTAAATCTTATTAAACTAGATATTATATTATATTTTTCAACTCAAAGGTAGCGGGCTATCAATAAGACATATGTAAAGAATAATTGTTGCTTCTTAGATTGTGAAATTAGGCTCTCAATTCATTAACCCGCTTTTTCGACCGTTTTTATATAAGGTTGGTATTCACCCGTCTACTGCGAGTACCGGGTGAATCCTTTTATCTAGGGAGGATGGTGCTGCGTGTGTGTGTGGGGGGGGGGGGGGGGAGGTGGAGTCGGTGGCGGTTAGCTAGTGAAACATGGATGACTGACCACTAGGACTAGTAGTAGTCAATCCTCCTAATGAGAGGTCTATGTAAACGAGTGGCGATGGGGGTCAAGTGCCTGGAGTGCTAAAGCTGAGAGGGGTGAAGAGGGCCCGGAGAGAGAGGGAGTGGTGGCTGGGAGGTGCCCTAGAGGCGGGTTCGGGGAGGGCTGAGTTGGCCGGCCCGTCACACGCCACCTCCCGTCAACACTGAGGGGCGCCCGGCCCGCGCCCGGTCCCCGCCCGCTTTAACGAGCATAAATCAAGCTGCTTTTGTGGGAGGCTCCAGCCACGCCGTCATCATGAAAATCGACACCGGATTCCACCAAGTTGAGCGGAGGTTGCTTGGTTGTTTGTTGGAGTTTTACGTCCTGACAACATTTAACGCGGTGGCCGAATCGGTAGAGCGCGGGCCTCGCGTGTGGGAGATCGGGAGTTCGGTTCCCGGTCAAGTCAACTCTAACATTTATCAAATTGATACTTGTCGCTTCCTAGCCTGCCGCTCGGCATTAATAGGATAGGGCAAGGACTGGTTAACTCAGAGTCAGGATAATTTGACTGAGTGGGATATTAGATCATGGTACCGGCGGTCTGATTTCTCAGTGGGGCAGCACTGTAAAGTCACCTGTCACCAGTCGGTATCCGTCCTGATACGACTTTAGATGTTGCCAGGACGTAAAACTTCAACAATGATACTAATCTTGTCACTTCCTCGCCTGGCACTTGGCATTAATAGGATACAGCAAGGATACCGACTTGTGACAGTGCGCACTCATGGCGACTTTATAGTGCTGCCCCACTAGGAGACCAGACTGCCAGCATCATGACATAATAAGTGATATCCCACTCAGTCACACAATCCTGACACTGAGCCAACCAGTCCTTGTCCTATCCGAATAATTCCAAGCGCCTGGTTAGGAAGCGATGAGTATTAATATTAAATCATTGGTTTGACTCGACCAGGGTTCAAACCTGTGCATTCGAATCCCACGATCTACCAAAACGGGAGGCGGACGCTCAACTCATTCGGCTATCCCGTCTGGTCAAGTGGGAGTGGAGAAGCAACCCAAGCAAATTCTAAGGATCAAATGTGCACTGTATTGGGTGTCACCGAATGCACTTCGCGCGCACACCACGCTATAGATGTCGGCTGCAAGTTCCGCACTTGATATGTTAATCTAGCGTAGGTTAACATGATTAAATATTTGTTAACATGTGTTTTAAATCAGTAGCATTGTTTTGATCAGTAGCATTTTATTATTTTAAAAAAAGAAAGAAAAAAGCTTGCTAAAATAGCAATATCAGGAGGCATATTAAGTTGAGGAAAACATTAATGTTTTCACCCAATTCTTGGCATTGCGATCTATTAGATAAATTCACATAAAGCAACATATGTACCCTTTCCAGTGATGCCTTGCCCGTGATGCCTTGCCAGTGATGGATTGCCAGTGATGGATTGCAGTGATGCCTTGCCAGTGATGGATTGCCAGTGATGCATTGCCAGTGATGCATTGCCAGTGATGCATTGCCAGTGATGCATTTCCAGTGATGCATTGCCAGTGATGCATTTCCAGTGATGCCTTGCCAGTGATGCATTACCAGTGATGCATTACCAGTGATGCATTACCAGTGATGCCTTGCCAGTGATGCATTGCCAGAGATGCATTGCCAGTGATGCCTTGCCAGTGATGCCTTGTCAGTGATGCCTTGCCAGTGATGCATTGCCAGTGATGCATTACCAGTGATGCCTTGCCAGTGATGCATTGCCAGTGATGCATTTCCAGTGATGCCTTGCCAGTGATGCATTACCAGTGATGCATTACCAGTGATGCATTACCAGTGATGCCTTGCCTGGATGGCTAAGGCTGCATAGCTGTAGTAATTGTTGGGCGAGCGGTCGGCAAACTGTTAACAAAGGGACCCCTGCAGTCGTGCGCCACGCATGTGAGTGTGTGGCGCTTTTAATGGCCGCTAAAGATAGACAGGGATTGTGTGTGGCGTCAGAAGCGCTACTGTAAATTCGTCAGCACTGCGCCCATGATATTTTGTACTGTAACACAAAGCGCACCCACTACCCGCACGTATTAATGTTATTTTAAAACCAGGGTCAAACATCAAATGGAACTAACTGTGTGCGGCCTGGGAGACATATAGCGCCAGCTCAGCAGTATCAGTGATGGCCTGTCAGTGTCAGTGATGGCTAGTCGGTGATGTATTGTCAGTGGTGGATTGTCAGTGGTTTATTACCTGTGGTGCCTTGCCAGTGATGCCTTGGCAGTGGTGCATTACCAGTGATACATCACCAGTTATGCATTGTCAGTGATGCATTGCCAGTGATGTATTACTGGTGATGCATTATCAGTGATGTATTACTGGTGATGCATTGCCAGTGATGCCTTTCTAGTGATGCCTTACCAATGATGCCTTACCAGTGATGCATTGTCAGTGATGCATTACCAGTGATGCATTGTCAGTGATGCATTGTCAGTGATACCTTGCAGTGATGCATTACCATGGATGCATTATCAATGATGACATACCAGTGATACATTACCAGCGATGCATTGCCAGTGATGCATTGCCAACAATGCATTGCCAGTGATGCATTGCCAATGATACATTACTAGTGATACATTGCCAGTGATGCATTGTCAGTGATGCATTGTCAGTGATGCATTGTCAGTGATGCATTACCAGTGATGCATTGTCAGTGATGCATAACCAAGGATGTATTGCCAGTGATGGGATTGTCAGTGATACCTTGGCCATGATGCATTGCCAGTGATGCCTTGCTAGTGTTGCCTTGCCAGCGATGCATTGCCAGTGATGCATTGCCAGTGATGCATTACCAGTGATGCATTACCAGTGATGCATTACCAGTGATGTATTGTCAGTGAAGTCTTAACTCAGCTTATTGCAGTCAACAGGACGATCTGCTAGAGCTGTCAACGCCTGATTAAAGTGTTTAATCGCCTGGAAACTGTCAACTGCTGGTCTACAGCTTGACTTCAGCCCAGTTCACCCCCACCAGCAGACAGTTAGTTCGTTCCTCCAGTTAGTTGAAGTTGCATAGTCCGATGGTTTTGTGTTTCTGTCATTTCCTCCTCAGGTTGATCATTGTAATCTACCTTACTTTAGCTTGAAGTAACTTTTATTTTTAATAGCTAACTTTTGAGATATTTGAAGTGCAAACATTTTGGCAAGCATGCCATAGGCTTCTGCAGTAACAGATTCTATTAAATTGCCTCTGTAGTCCCTTCTATGTGGCGACAAATGATTAATCGGTGCACCACGATCTAAATCAGATATGTAGAATGAAATCTTGATAATTGTTTTGGTTTTGAATATTTTATGTCTTCATCGGACTATGCAGGTTTAAAGCTAGCCATTTAACTGCCGCAGTCCGCCTGCTTCAATCCATCATATAAATATATAAACTGGTCCAGTGTTTACATTTGTTTCAATCAGTTGACCGACAGGGTGGAGCAATTGCTTTCCATGTCGGAGGTCGTGAGATCAATCCTTGGCCGAGTCAAACCAAGGATTTACAAAAGTGACACCTCCTGCTACATAGCCTGATGCATGACATTACTCGAATAGGACAATGACTGATCAGAGCCCGTATTCATGTGCTTGTGCCAGTGTCTTAACTGTGGCTACGGTAGCCCCACACGGCTAAGGTGGAAAAACTGCATTCATGTGCCGGTGCCAGCGCTAACCGCCAACCGTAGCCTAGGCTAAGCTACCCCACTTTCAAAACACGTTTAACTGCAAGCCGCATCGGTTAGTGTGCCGCCCGCCGATATATTAGACCCAAATCTATTAAATACGCAATAAGTGAAATTTCATCAAATTAACCCTAATTTCGAAGCGATATTAACGCTGCCACCACATCAGGGGCGATATTAATATTTTCGAATCGACGAATGTAAAGTAAACAAATCGCCGCCGCATCGACATCGATATCCATACTGTCGAATGTCAACTAAACATTACAGCCAGATCTATTCAATGCAATCATATTTTACAGATTTACATACGCAATAAGTGAAATTTAATCAAATTAACCCTAAAATCGAACCGTTATTAACGCTCCCGCCGCATTGGTGGCGTTATTCATATTGTCAAATCGAGGGAATTCCCAAATCTATAAATAAACTCACGGTTAGCTATCCGTGGCGGCTTGGACATTAGTGAATACGACTTGACCTATTTCTCCAAACCGCCGCTAGCGGCGGATAGCTACCCCAGAGCTAGCGTGTAGCACCGGCTACGCCTGGCACCACTACATGAATACGGGCCCTGGATAGTATGACTTGAATGTGATATCTGGTCATGGTTCTGGTGTCATGGTATATACCTATCAGTTGGACATCAGGCTTCCAGTGTGGAAGGTTGGGAGCTCAAATCCCAGCCGAGTCAAACTAATAACTTATAAAATTGATACTTGTCACTACCTACCCTGGCGCTCGACATTAATAGGATAGGACAAGGACAGGTTAGGACAGTATCAAGATAATGTGACTGTGTGGGGTATCGGGTCATGGTGCCGATGGCCTGGGATCCCAGTAGGGCAACTCTATAATGTCACCATAAGCGTCACGGATATGACCTTAGATGTTGCTAGGGCATAAAACAACAACAAGCAAACAAACAAACATCGGTTGGGGCGGCACTATAGCATAAAGCCACCATAAGTACGCGCCGTCACAAGTCGGTAAACTGCCCCTGGTATGACCTTAGATGTTGCTTGAACGTAAAACGCCAATAGACAAACAAACCGGTGAGCGTAGCGCGAAGCTGGTGACCGGTATCCTTTGTGAGACGGGCGTGGCCACCTGGTGGCGTATGCATGAAGAATTATTTATCGGCTCCGGCGTTGAGGGCGGCGTTCGGGTTAGCTAACGCCTGTGTTGGAAAATGGGCCACGGGGTATGTACCGGTCCAAAGTGCGGTGGCGTTAGCTAACCTAGCAGTTATCTATAGATTTGGGAAATCCCTCTGTGCCTGTAGCGGCGATTTGTTTTGTGTACCTTCGTCGATTTGACAATATTAATACCGCTGCCGTTGTATGGGTTCGATTTTAGGGTAATTTAATGAAATTTCACGATTTGAGTATGTAATTCTGTTAAATATGCTCGCATTCAATAGATTTGGGCCTAATACATTGCCACCGATGCAGCCGCGGTGGTGGCGGCGATGTTTTGTTGATATTCGACAGTATGGATAGCGGCGGCGGCGGCGATTTGTTTAGTTTATATTCGTCGATTGTATGGGTTCGATTTTAGGGTTAATTTAATGAAATTTCACGATTTGAGTATGTAATTCTGTTAAATATGATCGCATTGAATAGATTTGCGCCTAATCGGTCCCTAACCCCGACGGTAAACTTGATATGCTTTGGGGTTAGCGTAGACGACGTTAAACTCGCGGAGTTTCCCTAACACTCCCCCATGCATACCGACTTTTCCCCGCTAACCCGGAGATCGCCGCTAACTACAGGTTTGGAGCACTAACACCGCCCCATGCATACAGGCCCTGCCAGGGGCCAAATGTATGGAGCCGGGTTAGCGGTCCTAACCCATGCGTCGTGCGGATTTCCCGGGTTAGCGGCCAAAAGTGTCAATGTATGTGCCAGGGTTAGGCAAACACCGTGAGAGTTAACGTCGCCTGCACTAACACCAAGCCATAGCAGGTTTAACGTCTGTGTTAGGGACCGACTCGGCCCAAATCTATTCAATGCGACCATATTTAACAGAATTACATATGCAATAAGTGAAATTTGATCAATTTAACCCTAAATCCGAACCTTTATTAACGCTGCCGCCGCATTGGCGGCGATATTAATAGTGTCGAATCGACGAACGTAAACTAAAGAAATCACCGCCGCCGCGATGTCGATATCCATACTGGCAGAACGCCGGCAGCAATATTTTAGGCCAAAATCTATTCAATGCTATCACATTTAACAGAATTACATACGCAATAAGTGAAATTTGATCAATTTAACCCTAAATCCGAACCGTTATTAACGCCGCCGCCGCATTGGCAGCATTATTCATATTGTCAAATCGACGAATGTAAACTAAACAAACAAGGCTGCTGGTTCCCGGCCACCGAATCGGCGGCGACATTGCCAAATAGCGGTGCTCGCCGGCTAGAGGCCCAGAGGGATTTCCCAAATTTATAAATAACGCATCGGTTAGCTAACCAAGCAGCGCTTTGGGCACATACATTTCCCATGACACATATACCAACGCCGACGATAGCTAACCCACCTGGCACCCTTAACGCCGGAGCAGATAAAAACCTGTTATTACATTTGGCCCCTGGCGGCGAGGGCTTCATTACACTGGCGCCCTCTGGTGGCGTGTAAAGGTACCCGTGGTGTTGCTGATTAATCGGACGACCGGACGCCCCGGACCCTGACATTAACAAGAACAGGTACGCTTATTAGTATTACAACGTGGGGAGAAGAACCCAGATGGCAGCTCTCTCCCCTCCCGTGGCCGAATCAGTAGAGCGCAGGCCTCTCGTGTGGGAGATCTGGAGTTTGATTCCTGTCAAACCAATGACTTTCAAAATTGATACTTGTCGCTTCTTAGCTTGGCATGCAGCATTGATACTAATAATAGGGTATGATGGAAAGAACTGGTTAGCTCAGTATCACGATGATGTGACTGAGTGGGATATTGGGTCATGGTGCTGGTGGCCTGGTTTCACTGTGAGGCAGCACTATAATGTCGCCACGAGTGCGCACTGTCACAAGTCAGTAGCCCTCCTGATATGACCTTAGATGTTAGGACATAAAACTCCAACGCGGGACAATGCCCTTACCTGATCTCTTCAAGGAGGCACATTGACCTTACTTGCACTTTTTGTACTTGTTTGACTGGTTTGATGACGTCATCGTTCGGGTTTTCGACCTTTTGTTGACCTTCGCATGTTTGCATGTTTTTGGTTGAACTCATAGGGAGTACTCATTTGACCTTTTCCAGACATCGACCTCTCTATACTACTATCAACAAACCTGTATAATATTATATCAAATGTTTGGCAACATTACTTTCCTGTAGCAATGACACAACTTCAATTCAACATTCAATGATATTTTAAAGGCACCTAAAGGAGGGAAAAAACACACACGCAGAGATCGACATCCATTAATCACACCAAGACCCCCCCCACACACACACACACACTCGCACACTGGCATGTTTTTGCTGTATCTTGTGTTCCTCGCGCTCCCCGCCCACCTCGCATTTTTTGTCACATTTTCAACGTCTCAATTTCCCCGCTGTCAGCAGGTTGTATTCTTTGCCACTGCCTTCCTTAAGGGGCTGTCACATTAGGGTTTTTTGCGGGAGCGTATGGCGGCGTAAGCGCATTACGTCATATACGTCGGCATACGCCATATACGCTACTCATACGCTACGCATACGCTACTCATACGCTACTCATACGCCGCCAGATGCCGCCAGATGCGGGCGTATGTGAAGCGTATGAGGCATACGCCGCCATACGCTTTCATAAATCCGTCCGTCCAATTTTTTTTGTGCATGCTCAAAAAAACGCGACCTATGAGGGCGTATGGCCCATACTGTCAAAAAATGTCACAGCACGCTCCCATTACGCTCCCATACGCTCCTCATACGCTCCTCGTAGGTTCCACATACGCTCAAAACCACCCGAAAGGTCACCAAATGTCATCATAGGCTGGCACGTGCAGGACCTACGTAGGTTTTCAATACGCTCCCGCCATACGCCGTAATGTGACAGGGCCTTTACCATACTATCTCCAACCATCGATATGACTTACCTTTCCGTGTAAAAGCGATGGTTTGAACAAAAAACAAACATTTCTCGCCGTGAATATGGCCTTTGCTGCCGACACGGCGTAAAGCAACCACCAATCAATCAATCAATCACTTACATTTCCCCGTTGTTGTTGGTGGTGTTATTGTTGTTGTTGTTGTTGTTCTCCTTCGCCCGTGTTCTTGCTCTGTTTTCTTGCTATCAACATCATCAGCATCATCAGCATCATCATCACCACCATTATCATCAGCATCATCATCATCGCCATCACTAACTATGCAATGACTAACCCCATCCTCCTCCTTAGCATCATCATCATCATCATCATCATCATCATCAACAACAACAACAGCAGCAGGTTTTAATCAATTAATCAGCACATTGTTCATCACCATGCTCAGGCTAAAAAGAATAATACTCACGTTTCCGGTTGCAGGGAAAATTTATTTTGAGTCTATAGGTAGGTTTGAAATATTTTTAATAAAAAATATTGTTTGTTCTATCGCACACTGCAAAAACTGCACTTCCAGTTCTCAAAACTAAAATTTACAGCGGGGTCACCTAATATAGTACTTCTGAAGCTCTGAGTAAATGAGTAGTATATAAACCCTCTATACAATACCTGCTGGTGCATGTTTATTTCTCTTTTTACTTTAAGTTTAAACCAATATCATGTCTTTATGTAAGAGTTCAATTTTATTTTCTCAGGACAGACAACAAAAATCGAGTCGGGGTTGGGGTTGGGGGGTTCTAAAAGGGTTGGTCGGAAACCGGAAACATCAATATCTTTTTGTTGGCCTCACCATCAAATCCTCCTCCACATAGTCATTAACATCATCACAAGCACACGCTCCTTCTCCTCCTCCTCATCATCGTCATCATCCATTCTACTCCTCATCACCATCACCATATCTCCATTCTCCCCATCACTCCTCATTTTCCTCATAACCATCATTTCCTCATCATCGTCATAATCCATTCTACTCCTCATCACCATCACCACATCTCCATCCTCCCCACCACTCCTCCTTTTCCTCCTCACAACCACCATTTCATCATTTCCTCCTCCTCCTCCTCCTCCTCCTCCTCATCATCGTCATCATCCATTCTACTCCTCATCACCATCACCACATCTCCAGCCTCCCCACCACTCCTCTCTTTCCTCCTCATAATCACCATTTCCTCATTTCCTCATCATCGTCATCATCCATTGTACTCGGCATCACCATCACATCTCCAGCCTCCCCACCACTCCTCATTTTCCTCCTCACAACCACCATTTCATCATTTCCTCCTCCTCCTCCTCATCGTCATCATCCATTCTACTCCTCATCACCATCACCACATCTCCAGCCTCCCCACCCACTCCTCTCTTTCCTCCTCATAATCACCATTTCCTCATTTCCTCATCATCGTCATCATCCATTGTACTCGGCATCACCATCACATCTCCATCCTCCCCACCACTCCTCCTTTTCCTCCTCACAACCACCATTTCATCATTTCCTCCTCCTCCTCCTCATCGTCATCATCCATTCTACTCCTCATCACCATCACCACATCTCCAGCCTCCCCACCACTCCTCTCTTTCCTCCTCATAATCACCATTTCATCATTTCCTCATCATCGTCATCATCCATTGTACTCTGCATCACCATCACATCTCCAGCCTCCCCACCACTCCTCATTTTCCTCCTCACAACCACCATTTCATCATTTCCTCCTCCTCCTCCTCCTCATCGTCATCATCCATTCTACTCCTCATCACCATCACCACATCTCCAGCCTCCTCACCACTCCTCTCTTTCCTCCTCATAATCACCATTTCATCATTTCATCATCATCGTCATCATCCATTGTACTCGGCATCACCATCACATCTCCAGCCTCCCCACCACTCCTCATTTTCCTCCTCACAACCACCATTTCATCATTTCCTCCTCCTCCTCCTTCTCATCGTCATCATCTATTCTACTCCTCATCGCCATCACCACATCTCCAGCCTCCCCACCACTCCTCATTTTCCTCCTCATAATCACCATTTCATCATTTCCTCCTCCTTCTCATTACCTCCCCCCCCCGCCCTTCCGTCCTCCTCCTTTGCCACAATACCCAGCTCAGATGACAAGCAGGTTAATGAGGGCAAACAAACTGATATTAAATTCGGAATGGAGACAAAAATTGATTCTCCACAGGGTAATGGATACCACGTGATGCTGTGCGCATGCACTAAATAGAGAGAGGGGGCTCGTGTACTAGCAACAACCATTAGAGTAGGTGTAAACAGATTAAGCTACCTTTTTGTGTCGCCAAATATCTAGAAGAAGGTATCTATCTATATCTTGTTTGCTTGTTTTTTTTATTTAAAGCTGCATTTGGTCTGGATGGATGGATGGATGTATGTATGTATGTATGTATGTATGTAGGTAGGTAGGTAGGTAGGTAGGTAGGTAGGTAGGTATGTAGGTAGGTAGGTAGGTAGGTATGTATGTATGTATCTATCTATCTATCTATCTATCTATCTATCTATCTATGTATCTATGTATGTTGTGTATTTGCATTGCAAAATGAAATCTGATGTCTTTAGAGGGAAACCTTGCCGCCTGCACTAACCTAAAATAAGGTATTTAAAAATATTTATTTATTTATTTATATATATATTAACACCTATCTCTGCCCCCGAGACACACCCTTATTTACAATTATTAGGGATGCTGCATCAAGTGACTTTTATATATATATATATGTCATGGGGGTGATGAAAATGGGAAAGATTGCGACTAGAGCAGGACTCGAACCCACATCTCTTTGCATTCCGGGCCAGTGTGCTAACCATTACACCACCTAGGCTCCCTGATATCAACACACTACCCATGTCTATGTGGTTACTTGCCTGATAGGTCAGTGCAGCCTACTACACTCGTCCCCCTGGAATTGTAAGTTTTTTAAATGTTCATTTAATGATTACAATTACATACATACAGGCAATGCACTTACACATACATACACAGGGTAGGTTCAACAACCATACAGCGCATAGCTTGTACAGGAGCCTGGTCATGGAAACCAGTGTCATGGGGGTGATGAAAATGGGAAATATTGCGCCTAGAGTGGGACTCAAACCCACATCTCTTTGCATTCCGGGCCAGTGTGCTAACCATTACACCTGCTAGGCTCCCTGATATCAACACACTACCCACGCCTACCTGTCTATGTGGTTACTTGCCTTAGAGGTCAGTGTAGCCTACTACATATATATATATATATATATATATATATATATTTTACCTCGGTAATCAGCCTCAGGCTAGCCTCAGGCTAGGGAGAAGGAAGCACGTGAGGTACCAGCAATTAGCATATGCAACTCACGACTGGATTACGTGTCGTTGGGTTGCTCCGGCAAATTTAGTCTACATACAAGCTAATACGCAGTAAGTAGTGTAGTGGTCTGCACTGACCTCTCAGGCAAGTAACCACATAGACAGGTAGGCGTGGGGAGTGTGTTGATATCAGGGAGCCTAGGTGGTGTAATGGTTAGCACACTGGCCCGGAATGCAAAGAGATGTGGGTTCGAGTCCCGCTCTAGGTGCAGTATTTCCCATTTTCATCACCCCCATGACACTGGTGCCATGACCAGGATTCTGTACAAGCTTTGCGCTGTATGGTTGTTGAACCTACCCTGTGTGTGATGTGTTAGTGCATTGCCTGTATGTATGTAATTGTAAGCTTTACAAGACTTACAATTCCAGGGGGACGAGTGTAGTGGTCTGCACTGACCTCTCAGGCAAGTAACCACATAGACAGGTAGGCGTGGGGAGTGTGTTGATATCAGGGAGCCTAGGTGGTGTAATGGTTAGCACACTGGCCCGGAATGCAAAGAGATGTGGGTTCGAGTCCCGCTCTAGGCGCAGTATTTCCCATTTTCATCACCCCCATGACAGTATCATAAAAACTGTGGTTAGCTTAATCATGATGCATTAGAGTATCATTATGGAAAGTTTAGACTTTCTTTGGTCCATTTTGGACGAGTTATTTGGTTATAAAAAACCAAGGATAGAATTCCTTCTCGAAGGATTGAAACCGATCATTAGCTGTTCTGTCAACACCCGAGTCACCGTGTGATTATGGGTAGAGATGTGGGCTCTGCCTCGTCTCCTGTGGAAATTCTCTCGTACTCTAATAGAGAGTAATGTTGGAGATGCTCCTGGGTTTCTTTTATAGACTCCCCACAAACTTTTTCAGGCGTTTCTCCGAGTTTCGTAGCATTTTCTCCAACTTGTTGACGTAGTAGTCACAGGTGGGAGAAGTGTGCGGAACAGAGGGATGGGCGGGCCGATACACCGGTCCCGACCCCGCGTAAGGTTTGGGCTTGACCCACAACCCACGCACAAATTTAGCTTATTACGCCTGTGTTATAACGGTATAAACACGTTCTCTAACACCAATAGATGTCCAAATGAGTTTGAAACAACCATATTGTGACATATATATATACCGGGACTGACCAAAAATCTTTGTTTCAGCTCCCGATGGCCACGAAGCGGAGTAAGCGCGGTGCAGCAGCAGCCGAGGGGCGTGTTCCGAGTGGAGGGGACGAGGAGTACGACTCCTCACCCGTGTTGTCGGCAGGGCCTTCGACACAGCCCGGGGCGCATATTCTCTCCGAGGAGGACATAGTGCCTGACGGCGCCGCGGCTCAAAATTGGGAGACGCGGTTTGCGGCGATGGAGAGTCATATAATGGCTCTCAAACCACCGGTGTCTCGTAAACGGCGAATGCCGAGTGTTCAAGAGGAGTCTTCTTTGGAGGATTTCTCGGAGACAGACTCAGAGATGGAGCTTAGGGCTCCTCCTCCTTCTCCTAAACGGAGGAAGAAGAAGAAACATATCGTTTCTTCTGGTGATGATTTCACCAAGGAAAGGGGGAGGACGGGACTTCGCAAAAAGCGCAAGACCAAGTCCAAGAAGAAGAAGAAGAAGAAGAGGAAAGATTCTTCTTCTTCCGACTCGTCCACGGATTCCACTTCCACGGAATCGGACTCAGACACGCGATATGAAGGTGTCTATGCTGCCATTGGGGGCAAAGTGGCTAAGAAAGTGGAGAAGCCAAGGGCTAAGCGTGTGAAAACCACTACGCTTATGCGTGAGAACATTAATGGCCATTTCCGCACGTTTAAACCGGCGGAGATTATTTCTAAGTTATCAGATGAGTTAACAGGCATTAAAGGTGTTCCCAACTCCATCATTAAGGAGATGGATCGAGATGTCAATATGACGGAGGACCGTAAGAGATTTGAGGGTGTGTTGCACACAGTGCATAAGGCGATGCTTGGTACCCTAACAGCTATTGCTCCTGTAGCAAATAGAATGCAACGAGAAAATAAGTTCTCGTCTTTGGCTAAGACGATGGACAAAGGCATTGCATTGTTGGCGGCGGCAGGTAATTACCTGTCGTATCGAAGATATGAAAATGTCTTCAAGTCGGTTTGCACAGATGCTGGCAAAGAAGTGGCTCGCTCAAAGAAGGTTACCGATAATGATGGGAAAGAGTTTACGCTCTTTCTTGCTCCAGAGCCGATTAAAGGGAAACCTTTAGATAACACGAAAATGTTTGGCGGTCAACTACAATACCTCTATAAAGAGGTAGAAACTGCAGCCAAGAGTGGCAAAAACATGGATGGTAAGAAGAAACAGGAAACTCCTCGTTTCAAAAGGTCACGAGGGGATTTTCGTCCACAGCGGTTCACCAGGGGAACCAGACCGGGCTCAAACTTCGGTCAAGCTTTTCGGGGCCGGGGCGCTCGTTCAGGCTGGACCGACAACACCGCACGGCCACTGGGCCGAGGCGTCAACTCGCCGAGACCCTTCCCCAGGGGCGGGTCCAAGTAGAGGTTGAAACACAAACGTTACAAGTCCTTCCAGCCTCTAAAACCACACAAACTGTAAGCAACTTTGTGGCTGGTAATATTAATAATCATATTTCTGAGTGGCACAAAATTACTAGTGACCAAGCAATTTTACAAATAGTTAGGGGTGTTCACATTCCCTTCACACAAATTCCGGTACAAGGCAGGATACCTTTTCCTTATAACATTGAACCGGTTGAACGAGAGGCACTAACTAAACAGGTACAAACATTCTTTGAGAAAGGAATTATACAAAAAGTGACATACTGTTCAGGAGAGTTTATTTCAAACATCTTCTCGAGACCAAAGCCTAATGGCGAGGTTCGAATGATCCTGGATTTAACAATCCTTAATAAAATGGTTGAATATCGACATTTTAAAATGTTCTCGCTAGATACGGCACGAGATCTGATTACGCCAGATGCGTGGATGGCTAGTGTTGATTTACAAGATGCATATTATACGCTTCCCATAAGGGAAAAAGACCGGAAATTTCTTCGGTTTCTTTGGGATAACCAACTCTATGAGTTTACCTGCATGCCGAATGGTTTAGCTTGTGCCCCTCGTTTATTCACTAAACTGCTTAAACCTGTTTTCTCAGTAATGGCGCGGAAGGGTCATATAATGTTTCCATACATAGATGATTCCTTTATTATAGAATCAACACAAATTGATTGTGTGAATGCAGTTTTGGATTTATGTGCATTACTTACTAAATTGGGGTTTATGAACATCCACAAAAGTCAGTGTTTAAACCAACAAAACAACTCAAATGTTTAGGGTTTATTCTGGATACACAGTCTCTTACAGTGTCGATAACAGAACAAAAACTAATTAAGTTTATGAATACAGCGACCCAGCTTATTAAGTTACCAAAACCTAAAATTAGACAGGTCGCAGTCCTTATTGGGATAATGATATCGTATGCACCCGCTATTCTATATGGGAAGGCCCATATTAAATCTCTAGAAATAGATTAAAATTTAGCGTTAACACGAACTAAAGGGAATTTGAGCGAAAGATGTTTATTTCGCAAGAAGGGCTACAGGATATTGCATGGTGGATGCAACACATAGCAAGTTCACCAAATCCAATCCGCATGGCGGAACCTAATACGGTAATTACTACTGATGCTTCGTTAGAAGGTTGGGGAGCTCATCGAGATGGGGTCACAACAGGAGGTAGATGGATTGATGATGAAAAATCAGACCATATTAATGCGCTAGAATTGCGTGCTATTTATCTGGGCTTAGGTAGTTTAGTAAAGATACATAAATCACAAGTTAGAATACTAACTGATAATACTACTGCCATGGCACATATTCGTAACATGGGTGGAACCAAATCAAAGCCTTGCAATCAGTTGTCTAAACTGATTTGGAACTGGGCACAGGCTCAACAATCTGGCTGACTGTAGCGCATATTCCAGGGTCACAAAATACACTTGCAGACCATAAAAGTAGAAATTTCCATGACCATTTAGAATGGTCTCTCTCTACACTTTTGTTTAACTTCATTTGTGAAAAATGGGGTACACCTAAAGTTGACTTGTTTGCATCACGAAATAATAACAAATTACCTTGTTATGTTTCTTGGCATCCTGAACCGGAGGCTTGGAAAGTAGATGCATTTGCTATTACCTGGGAAAATCACCGTTTAGCATTATCAGCCGAGTTGTCAGGAAAATCGGTTTGGAAAGGACACATGCTATGCTGGTGGTGCCCGATTGGGACACGCAACCTTGGCTGCCAGCAGTTTCACAACTGGCAAAAGAACATATACGATTCCCAAGAAAACTCGGGAATCTGACACACCACGGACCGCTAGTGGTTCACGGCGACGTGTCAACGACGCCCCTATTGGCATTCCTTTTCTAAGGAAACAGCTGCAGCAATTTGGATTGGACAAAATTACTGAGAATAGGATAGTATCTGATGCCTGGAGTCCAGGAACTGTCAAAATGTACACATCCTATTTAAAGAAATGGGGTGTACATTGTTTGTTAATGAAAGTCAAGCCAACAAATCCAACAATTTCACAAGTAGCTCGTTTTCTTCGTTCTCTAGAGGATGAAGGACTATCCTTTGGGTCGATCAATGCGGCAAGATGTGCGTTATCAATCATATTACCTAGAATTGATGGCGAAACAGTTGGAAAACTTTATGTTCTTTGTTATCTACTTCGTTCAATTTATCAAAGGAATCCTCCAAAACCAAAGTATAGTCGGTTTTGGGATGTGTCTATAGTATTTAAGTTGTTTCAGGCTTGGCCTCACAACTCGTGGTTAGATATAAAACAATTAGGTTTTTAGGTCGCGGTCCTGTTATTATTAGTAACCGGACACAGAGGACATACGATTGTTGCTTTATCTTTAACAGGATTAGAAATAGACAAGAAACAAGCTACGTTTGATTTAGCACAATTGCTCAAATCGAACACGTTAGGTGACCCTTTATCTACGGTTCACTTAGACTGCTTTCCGAATGATCGGAAATTATGTGTTGTGTCAGCCATGCGGGCTTATATATCTAAGACAAAGGATTTATGTGCATCACAACAACTATTAGTGAGCTTTATAAAGCCGCATAAGGCGATTTCACGAGACACCCTTGCCAGATGGACAATTACGGTGTTGAAATTGGCTGGAGTGGATACGGGCAAATACTCTTCCCACTCAACTAGAGGTGCCATGGTCTCCAAGGCACGGTTGCTAGGTATTTCTGTCAAAAGAATACTAGCGCATGCAGGCTGGAAGATGGCTAAGTCGTTTGCAAAACATTACAACAAACGACTAGAAAAGCCCACCGGCATTGCAAAGCGCCTGCTCGCCAACTAACAAGAATAGGTGAGAACAAAAACGTTGAATATTATATAAGAATGGATGATATTAAGGATAAAAATGAATTATGTAAAGGTCTCCCTAGCCTGAGGCTAGCCTGAGGCTGTATACCGAGGTAAAATAGTATAGTTATACGAATCTTACCTGGGTATAGATGATGGATAACTGTTGTTTTCCTGAGGTAGAAGCCTCGGGTAGACGTGGGCTAGGGCCCGCCCACCACACCCTACCATGTCTATCCCGTTGGTGTACCGTTACGGGAAAATCATAGTATCCATTGTATTGAAAGATCATTTTTATCCTGAATAAGTAGGTTAAAATTGCTGGTACCTCACGTGCTTCCTTCTCCCTAGCCCACGTCTACCTGAGGCTTCTACCTCGGGAAAACAACAGTTATCCATCATCTATACCCAGGTAAGATTCGTATAACTATACTATATATATACATCTTTTGGTACCACACAGGTGGTGCCCCATACGCGCGCCCCATTCGGGGGTGGATGCGCGACTCCTAATACATATAATATCGTACAGTAATAATAATATATAACTAAACCTTGGCTTATACTTCGATATTTATATTATTATAATTCATTATAATGCACACACACACACATATATATATGAGTTTGTCTCAAAATGTGCTAAGCAACATGGGACAACACTTTGTCCATAGTAACGATAAACATACTATCTGCTTATGCATTTGCTCAGGATAAACTGATTTGTTTCTTACATGCTGTTTCATAATCCCAATAAAATACCTTTTGATTTGAAGCAAATGTCCTTGTGTTTTCAGTGTAACTGTTTCTGTGCTGTTTTGTGTCAATCACTACAATGGACAAAAAAAAGAAGAGTAATCACCTTTTGAGACAGGCTCATATATATGTGTGTGTGTGTGTGCGTGTGTGCGTGTGTGCATTATCATATTACCATATATATCAACACCTCTCTCCTCTCCTCTGCTCCTCTGACGCTCCCTTATTTATAATTATTGTGGGTGCTGCATCATGTGACGATACTACAGTCTGTATGAACCATCCTTCAGCCTGATGACAAGAGCTTTCAATCAATCAATCAATCAATAGGATACAGCTATAATAGGCCTTGGACCTGTTAGCCGCTCTTAATTAATTGAAATGGAGACAGTTCTTCAGATGTTGTCAATCGTAGCAACTGTCACTGGCTCCAAGATATATGTAATGCTTGACCAGTATGCATCCAGTCGGGACTTGAAGCAGTTCACCGACTCCGCTGCTATGACACTCTCCGGCAGGTCATTCCACAGGTCAACCACCCTAAAGCCAAAAAAGTTGTGTCGCAGGTCCAGTCTGGAGTACCGCTTCCTCAGCTTCAGGGAGTGCCCTCTGGTCCTGGTGTTGGAGTCTCGGATAAGGGGGCCGCCTGTCTTGTAGATACCATGGAGATATTTGAATACTTCAATCATATCTCCCCGGGCCCGTCTGTAGTACATGCTTGGGATCTTCAAATGACGCATACGTTGTTCATAGGGTATTGCATCGAATCCATGTACAAGCTTCGTTGCCCTTCTTTGGATCCTCTCAATTGACTCAGCATCCTTCCTGTAGAGTGGTGACCACACAACATTTCCATATTCCAAAAGTGGACGTGCAAGGGATGTGTACAGTCTGCGTACAACATCCTCGTCTAGGTATGTGTACGATCTTCGAATGATAGCCAGTATTCCATTAGCTCTGTTGGCGGCTTCCTGGATGTGGTCGCTGAATGTCAGTTTGTTGTCCACCTTGACACCCAAGTCCTTTTCTATCATTGTTTCGGAGAGCGGAACATTATTCACACCATCGTTCATTACATAGATGTGCTTGCTGTTTTTGCCCCCTAAGTGCATCACTTTGCATTTTGAAGCATTAAACTTCAGC
Source organism: Branchipolynoe longqiensis (assembly GCA_030323885.1). NCBI lineage: Eukaryota > Metazoa > Annelida > Polychaeta > Phyllodocida > Polynoidae > Branchipolynoe > Branchipolynoe longqiensis. The sequence continues at coordinate 103,820,476 of CM059188.1, read as the reverse complement.
TGCCAATCACTTGACCACTTCTGCATGTTGTTGAGGTCCTTCTGCAAGTCCCGTGAGTCACTACCTTTCTCCATACGGTGGAATACTTTGGTATCGTCAGCAAACATTTGGACCATAGAATGTACAACCTCTGGTAAGTCATTGATATATATCACAAATAAGACTGGTCCAAGCACGCTGCCCTGAGGTATTCCGCTTTTCACCGAGCACCATCCTGATGGTTTGCCATTTACAATGACTCGCTGTCTTCTGTTGCTCAGAAAATCCTTTATCCAGTGTAGGACATCTCCTCCTTATGCCATAGCCATGCAGTTTTTTTAGCAGTCGCTGGTGTGGAACAGTGTCGAATGCTTTTTGGAAATCTAGATAAATAGCATCCAGATCTCCAAAGTCATCAATAACGCGGGTTCCACTCATCCATACATGCCAGTAGTTGGGTCGTACAAGATCTTCCTTGCACAAAGCCATGCTGCTGTGTTGATAGGAGGTTGTTTTCGACAAGATGAGCCATGATAGAATCTCTTATTATTGATTCCAGCAACCTACACACTACAGATGTTAGACTGATTGGCCTATAGTTTCCTGGATCACTTCTGTTACCCTTTTTGAAGATGGGAGCGACATGTCCATCCTTCCATGGGTGAGGAAGTTTTCTTTGGTTTAGTGATTTTTGGAAAATGTGTCTAAGTGGTTCAACAAGCTCATTGTGTAGCTCCTTCACTATGCGTGGGTATATTCCATCAGGACCTGCTGCCTTAGATGCATTAAGATTGTATAATCTTTTCTTCAGATCGGATGGTGCAATATTTATGTTGGTCAGGGGGGCACGAAAGAGTCAGTCCTCAAACATTGGTATATATGACAGGTCTTCTTGTGTGAAGACACTTGCGAATCTGTGTTCAAAGTATTAGCTTTGTCGATATCCTTTTGTGCAATGGTCCCATCATCCCGCCTCAAATCTCCAACTGGTATATGTACTTTGAGTTTACTCCTAGCATATTTATAAAAGGCTTTTGGGTTCTCTTTGGCATTTTTGGCAATGTTTTTCTCATGCTCTCTCTTTGCTTTCCTACATTCCCACTTTACTTGGTTACATAGTTTTGCATATCGAATTCTGTTACTTTCTGTGCCCGACTGTCTCTTCACTGCATATGCCTGTTGTTTCAAGCTGATCTTCTGCTTGACTTGGTCATTCATCCATTCTGGCCGTGGTCTGCCATTATTCATTTTGCCAGATGAACATGGGTATGTGTGTTTGCATTTTCCATGAAGGTTTTTTCAAATGCATTCCAATTTTGCTCAACAGTGTCTGTATTTGGGCGCTGCACTTAGTAGAACTTGGTCGAGATCCTGTCTCAAGCCCTCATAGTCGCCTTTATCCAATATGAATTTGTGCTTTCCACTTGGGTTTGCATGGTAATAGCAACTGAAATTAAAGAAAAGGCAATCATGGTGGCTATTTCTAAGTCTCGCAACATGCTTACGGTTTCCAATCATTTCTTCCTCATTTGTGATGATGAGATCTAGTATATTTGCAGCCTGGTTACCACGCTTATGCGTTGGTTCCGTGACGTGCTGGAAAAGGAAACAATCTCTCAGATTTTCGACAAAGAGTGTTGCTGGATGTTGTTCGCTATTTGGTGTCCGCATGGGTTGCCAACTGATTTCTGGATAATTGAAGTCTCCCATGATTAGGAGGTGGCTGTGGTTTAGGGCTGAGGCCTTTTGGATCAGCTGTCGAGTTTCCTCATGGACACTGTGTTCGCTGTTGGGTGACCTGTAGATGCATCCAACAAGCAGACTGTCCCTGTCTTGTAGCTTAATCTCGCACCATATCGCTTCTGTTGAGTTACATGGTAGTACATCTAAAGGGACTGCATTAAGGTTGCATTTAGTATATATACACACACCCCTCCTCCCTTCATCGATATTGCTGAAAATATCAATCCATTTATGGCAATCTCACATAGCTGGACTGGGTCTTTTGGATTTGTTGGTTATGACTTCGCTAATTGCAATGATATCTGGGTTGTAAATTGCAGTATTTGCTTCCAGTTCGGCTCGCTTGTTCATAATTGAATCTGCGTTGGGTTATACATACATCTCAGGCCATTGATAATTTTATGAGATGTGCTGATATGGATTCTGTTTTTGTTCAAGTTTGAGTTAGGATTGTGGCCCCAATGATACTTATGTGTTATACATGGTTTAGGTTTAGTTGTTTCTTGCATACTTCTGATGTTACAGTTGATGTTACTTCGGCTGACATCTAAACCTGGGTGCGTGGTCTCACTCTCACTATTTTTGTTCCCATGGCGGTCCTCTGACACGGAATACCCAGTTTTTTGCCTCTTCTCCCAGTTCAGTGTCCGACGCCATGTCTGCTGTTTTCTTTTTGGCTTCCTCTACCAGAAGTTTTGTTTGTTTTCTTTCTTTTTGCGTCATATCATGGCCCACACTGACATTCTTGTACTGGTCGATGCCACGTAGTTTAAAAAGCTGACTGAACAGTTGGCGTTTATTTTTTTCAGAGTTTACAGTGACGAGCAGAGGTCTAGCAGAGCTTTAAAAAACTGCAGGCTCTATTAATGTCCCCTAATCCGATGAAACTATAATATTTCCAAAAGCAAAACCCTTAGCTAGATTCGACACCGGTGCACTCATTAATCAGTTCTTTACGGCTTAGCTTGCTTCTTACGAATGTCAAATGTCGCTGGCTTCAACAGGTTATGATGTGACGTAGTTAGTAAGTTAATGTAGCAATGGTGTATGTCACTTGGGTTCAACTGCTATGCATGCACACAATACTTGGCATTTTTGTACTTGAAAATATTTTCTAAGGCAAACCATTCATCGCAGGGGTTACTACTCTCAATTAAAGTAGAATAGGTTTTAATTTTTAATGTAATTTTTAATTTTTCTTTTCTTTTGGGTAAATATGTTTACTCTGCTAAATAAATTCTTTTATCAGCGCCGAAGCGCTGGTCTTCCGCTTCGAGCCATCTTTTAAATAGGAATTATTTACAGAAAAACTCGGGAGAGGTCTACTTGTTAATATAATATAATATATTTGACTCAAACAATCAAAACCGATAGATAGTTCAATTTTAATGGCGCACATTTTGGAAGTCAACATGGAGCTGGTCAATAGACCCTCCACATGAGATGCTCAAATTCCTTCTGCATGTAATGCTTCTTCGAAACAGGCATAGCGCCAGTGGTGGGCTCTTTGTCTATTTTAGTGTTTTGTTGTTTTTGTTGTTAGGGGGGTGAGAGGGGGTCTGCATTGATTAGTTACCAGACGGGATGGCCGAATGAGTTGAGTATCCGTCTCCTGTTTTGGGAGATTTGGAGGATCTGAATCCATTGTTTCGTGGGTTTAAACCCTGGTCGATACAAACCAATGACTTAAAAATTGATACTTGCCGCTTCCTAGACAGGTGCTTGGCATTATTTGGATTGGGCAAGGACTGGTTGGCTCAGTGTCAGGATAATGTGATTGAGTGGGATATGAGCTCATGGTGCTGGTGGCCTGGTATCCCAGTGGAGCAGCACTATAAAGTCGCCATGAGTGCATACTGTCACAAGTCAGTAGCCATCCTGATATGACCTTAGATGTTGCTAGGACGTAAAACAACAAACAAAGCTGTTGTTAGGGGGAGTCTGCATTGATTAGTTAGGGAGCGGGACGTATGTCAGGCGGTAGAGTGTCCTCCTGTGAAGGGATGGGTCATCCGATCGATCCTGCTCAGTGGACGCATTTTTAGTTTGGGCTATTTTCTGTTCCAACCAGTGGTCCACAACTGGTTCATCAAAGGCTATGGTATGTGCTGTCCTGTCTGTGGGAAAGTGCATATAGAAGACCCCTTGCTGCTTATCGGAAAGAGTAGCCTATGTGGTGGCAACAGGTTTCCTCTAAAGAAATCTGTCA